>CM053979.1:3624971-4249971 GCA_028641955.1 Protonibea diacanthus | reverse complement strand
TTAAACTTGGACATTTCAGGACATTGAGTCAGCCATAAACCTGGAACAGTGTATTTATAATGATAAACCATGAGGCAACTCTCTAATAATGTAATAATGATAATAATTCTTAATTTATCGAGGTTTTGTGAAGTTTTGAACAATTTTCGACTTTTTAGAAATGTCTGAACTTTCAGTTTGATCTCTACTGCAAAATTACTATATTGTTCTACACTTAGAAATATAAAAACTGACGCACAAACTTCCAAATATTGATGCCTCAATCAGGTTTTTTGGCCTCCCTTACTGCATGACACCCACAGTGTCAAACTTTCCCAGCAGCGTGTGAAGTGGTTTACCTGGACGTTGATGAGGGAGGTGAAGTGGAGCTCGTGTCTGGACCACTGACCCAGGAAGAACTCATAACCCTCCTTCTGAGGCAAAGCGTAGAGGAACTGAGGGAGAAGGAAACCACAGAGGTGCGTCATGATTCGGTTATTCATAACATTCTCTGTTTAGCTGCTGTAGTCTTATCAATAGTTTCAGGGTGAGCAGCAGTGATCGTACCATCTGGCAGGACTGTGATCTGTTGAAAATCAACTCGTAGATCTGAGCCTGCAGGAGAAACAAAGAATTATTAAATCATCGCTGAACACGTGCCAATGTGGGCATCACTGATAGATCTATGAAAGTGTTTGTTCTTCCATTTACAAGCTTCATTGTGCAATTAGAAAAACACGGAGGAGGGAATGAGCAGGGCTCATTTTGAACTTTATTTTGAGGGAGAGGATCAATAAAGGTACGTCTCATCTTTCAGAGGCTGAAGTTTCTAAAATACTCCCATAGGAAAGATATTTTTGAAACTTGACCTCACTGTGTGAAATGACCTATTGTGACCTCCAGGATCATCACAGCCTCGTGACAAACTAGAGACAGAGCCATTACCGTGACCGTTAACTAAAAAAAGTAACAGAAACCAGAGGAGCAAAAACCTTAACACAAATTATCGTTCAAGACAAGAACCTAATTATGAATGTGAGAGGAGATATAAAATGACTGAATGAAATATGAACTGTTGAGACTGTGCTGCATCAGCAGGTTCTCTGGTGTTAAACTCACCGGGATGGCGGCGCTGACTGTGTCCTTGTTCGAATAATATTTCATCCAAAGCTGAGAGAAGAAAACAAAAAGTCGTTTCAACAGCAGCAGCAGCAGGAAACCATGTGAACGACCGTCTTTGGTTAAATTAGATCTGACAGACACAGACCGCGGACTCACCTCTGAAATCTCCTCCCCCGTCTTGTCCTTGATCAGCTCCATGTTGAGGATGGAGCCCAGCGTCTGCAGGACAACATGTTACATGTTTCAGAGCAGAGTTGTGTCGAGGCTT
The DNA here is from genome assembly GCA_028641955.1 of Protonibea diacanthus. Lineage (NCBI taxonomy): Eukaryota > Metazoa > Chordata > Actinopteri > Sciaenidae > Protonibea > Protonibea diacanthus. The sequence continues at coordinate 4,248,602 of CM053979.1, read as the reverse complement.
GGCTTGGTAATTATTTTACAGCTCCACTCGTCTCACCTTGTTCTTTGTGAAACCTCCTGATGCTCCGTCAGCAGCCATCTTGTCCCTTTTCTCCAACTACAAAGATTCCCACAACAAGAGAGACATCGCATTCATACGAGGTCTTAAAAATGAAACCAGAGGAACATGTTGTTGATGATAAACAGGCTGACAGTAGGGCTGTTTAGTCCAACTACTGAGGACATTTCAACGCACTCTGTTACCAGTTTAAGATTTTAAAAAGTGGTTAAGGTTAGTGGACTCCTGGACTCTTAAAGTATATTTTCATCGGGGTCTGATACTCCACCTCCTGCTCCATGAACCTGACAAACTCCGCCTGCTTCGAGTGTCCGAGCACTTCATTCTTGGCCTCGTGCCGTTTCTCCAGTCGGGTTTTGTACTCCTGTGGTTTGGCGCTGAAATACAAGACGGACAAATGAGTGAAACGCTGAACAAAGTGAGCGACTTTCAAAAAAGGACAAATCTCCTTTCACTCAAGTTAACCTGCTGTACACTCGAGTTGGTGCCTTTAGAAGAGAAGAGACCACAGTCGAAGTAGTTTAGTATGTTTCACCCCATGAACTACAAGCTGTTGACTGACCGCTTTCAGGGAAAGTTTCAAGAACAATTTCTAATTTATTTGCATTTGTTTCAGTAGACCACGAGAGTCTACTTGTTATATTATTCAGTGTTTTGCTCAAACAAGCCAAGATCTTCTCAAATGTGACGATCTTGAATTATAACTGTAATATCTGTCAAAAAATAATCACAATATAATATTTTACTAAATCTTGCAGCCCAAGTTTGGAGCTTTATTTTGGTGGAACAGAAGCAACTTGTGATTTGCATGTTTTACCATAAATGATGAGAAAAACTGGAACATTTACTTATAATGAAAAACACAGTTTACACAGTAAAACGAGGTGTCAGCTCTGTGTCACTCTTCATGGACTTTATGATGAGGTGTGGACGGCTTTTTACGACTATTACTGACATGTCAACAAACTCTGCTTCTTTCAGAGTGACCTTTCATGTCAGACTCGTGGTGAATTTATGTGATATTAGCAGCTGGAAATATTAAAAAGTATTAAAAGCTCACCACAAACTGTTGCAAATATTTCTATATAATATAAATAATGTTAAGACGTGTCGAAAAAGCACGAAACTTTTAAAATAACAGATCCGGATATCGCGTCGGTTGTTGCCGGTAGCTGTGTTAACTGTGTTAGCTCAGTTAGCTGTGTTAGCTCAGTTAGCTGTGTTAGCTCTGTTAGCTGTGTTAGCTCTGTTAGGTGTGTTAGCTGTGTTACCTCAGTTAGCTGTGTTAGCTCAGTTAGCTGTGTTAGCTCTGTTAGGTGTGTTAGCTGTGTTAGCTCTGTTAGCTGTGTTAGCTCTGTTAGGTGTGTTAGCTCAGTTAGCTGTGTTAGCTGTGTTAGCTCTGTTAGCTCTGTTAGCTGTGTTAGCTGTGTTAGCTCCGTTAGCCGTGTTAGCCCGCTGACCTGCGCAGCTTCTGGATCTTGTCCTGGTACTTGCTGTAGTACGGGTTCTCCTCCAGCTCCGGCTCTTTCCGCACCGAGAAGGCCCGGAACTGTGCCGGCACCAGTCCGGGGATCAGCGTCCTGATGCCGGTGGCTCTGACCGCTAACATGCCCCGATACAGGCAGCACATCTGCACCATGGCCGCTGACATCTTTCCATCGCTCCCCTCCAACATCTATAATGTTCCGGCGGGGAGCGGCTTCACACAATGGTTCCGACAACAAATATATTGTTATTATTACACTTAAAAATAACATCATAATAATACACAAGTAGTGTCACAGTATCAATATAAAATATGAGCAAACTATATTGTAATTATTGCATGAAGGTAACCATAAAAAATATAATATAATATACAAACTTTATCACACAATTCATACAAAACGTTACAGAAAAATCTTAATGCAATGCAATGTGTAGATAACTCTTAAAAAAGAGTGCTGAAAAGAAAACAACTAATATAAACAAATATAAAATTCTTAAAAGTTTTATATTTTATGATATATATAACAACAAAATGACGCCAATGACAAATTAAAATAAAACTTACATTGTCATGGTAACAGATCATATTTTGAAGGTTTGTGAGGATTAATGTGTTTTGTGATGAAACAACATTTGCAGTTTTTTGTGAACTCATACAGTGATGTGAGAGAAACAGGAGAAAACAGGAAAGAGACAAAGATAAAAAACAAAACAAAAACAAAACAGCTCATCTTCACTGTAAGCTGTAGTATTAAGATTTCCCTTCATTGGGAGCCAAAGCAGGAAAAACAGACTCAGCACACAGAACACACAGTATTTTTTTAATGTCTACAAAGAAATAAAAGTGAATAAAGCTCCGAAGCTCCAAACCTTCCACAGCTGTTGTTGTTGTCCTGACATGCTGACACCTCTGGGGGTCACTATATCTCTTCGTAGAGAACAGCCAGTGAATATTTACATGCATGGATTAGTGCTCACTGCTGTCTGAACACTGAGAATCATTGCAGCTCCAAAAAACACAGCTCAGATTGACGAACAAATAAATGAGCAGATAAATACAGTAAACAATCTGCTCCGACTCTCCAGAGTCACTTACTGATGCTCTCATCTTCTCCTCTGTGTGCATAAACCCACACTGTGTGTTTATGCCTCTGTGTGTGTGTGTGTGTGTGTGTGCAGGCTGTAAATTTAATGACATGTGTGTTTCCCTGATGACCGTCTGAGTGCTTCTGTGTTTACTTTCCACAGCCAATCATTTTTCAATCACTAATCAATGCGCAGAGCAGCTGGGGGGCTGTTCACTGTCATGTGGGACTCAGCAGATGTTGATGGTGGCTAATGTGTTTATGTGTACATACATAAGAAATACATTTAACGCTGCATTCGTGTGATTCTGGTGTCGATGTCTGCTTCATGCACTCAGCAGCAGCCATGTTTTGGTGCTTATAAATGTGATGTGTTTCTTTTTGTTTCTTCTCGAGGTGTGTCTCCATCACTACAACCTGATGTGACCTCACAGTGTTTCTGACCTCATTGTTCAAATATATGAGGTAAAACTGTGATTGTTAGGTTTCAGTTTTTGCTGGAAATTTGGCATTTTTGTGCATTTAACAAATATTTTATATTTCACTGCTGTCTGACACAAATAATTCACCACATTGTGTTCAGATACAGATTCCAGTGGAGGTTTGTTCATTCACCAGCAAATAAAGATGGATTGTTTGATTGTTTGTTTGATGTTCTTACTCTAAATGTGAACTCTAAGCTGATATAACATGGAAATGATGTTTGTGTCAGAGTGACACAGATTTTACATTTTTTAATTTTACTGTAATTTAAGTTAAACTTTTTTTGTAGTCAGGTTTGCTCTGCACTCTCTGGCGTATTTTCGCCATGGTGGTACTGAACATTGTGTGGGGTCGTCAGGCTTGTGCCCCTTCTCAAATTAAATGTCTGTGCATAAAAAACAATTAAATAATTGGACTAAATTCATTTATTTGAAGAAAGGCTTCATCCTCTAAGTATGATGAATATGTGTCTAAACTTTCATGGTAATCCATCAAATAGTTTTTTACAGAGATTTAAATCTCAACCACAGTGATGCCATTCAGTTCCAGTTTGACTCTTTAGGAAATGTCGCCTCTTCAATGATTGACTCGTTGCTAATTATTGGTCAAGTATGTAAAAATAAACATTGAATTATAAGAAATATACAAATAGGTACAATACAATATGTACAAAAAAACAACAATGACCAGCCACATACAAGTCAAGTGCTTCTGTAAACAAATACAAATAGTGCAAAGGAGTAAATGCTAAATGGATAATATAATAGATTACTTTATATACATTAAGTGAGTTAGTGAGGTTATTTACATATTAATATGCAATATATAGAGCATGCAGGATTTATATTTGACAATAAAGGATGATTCATGTTTGAAACTATAAATATATAACTTGTAGGTAAGTGGATGTTTTAGTGTTACAGGGTTTTATTGACACTAAATGACTGAATTAACTGTTTGTTCAGTGCTCTGACTAAACTTCTTAAAAAGTGGCTGTGAATCTCTGAGTCAATTTTATGTCGCTTGTTCTAATTTTCTGTTTTTATCAATGAATTTATTGATCTGTCTGTCAGCTCATCTTCACCGGGAGCAGGATTTCCACACAAATTTGAGAGTCTGTAAAGTTTCTTTATTTAAGTAAATTTAAAATGATAAAAACATTGTTTTGTAAGTTCAGACCAGTCAAAAAAAGGAGAATCCACAAACTTATGTCCATAAATAGTTACAATAACAAGCTACAGTCACATTAACAATGCATGAAATCGAATAAACAACCATCATGAGAGAATTTCACTCACATATTCACATATTGTTATTTATGTCATGTGTTCTGCAGACTATAAACGTACATCTTCATCCTCTGTGCTGTCAGACACTGACCGCTTTCTTTCATTCTTTAATCTGCTCTCTGTTTCTTCCTCCTCCTCCTCCTCCTCCTCCTCCTCCTCCTCCTCTCTGCATTCTCTCGCTCTCTTTGTTATGGGGGTCCTGCATGGAGGATGTATATTTTATGTGCGGCTCTGGAGGCTTTTACCATTAATTATAGAGAAACACTAAGCTCTCCATTTGCCGGACAGATGTTATTTTTTACTTAAGGAGAGAAAGGGGACTGTTCCATAATTCAGAGGTAATCCCGCTCACCAGAGAACAAATAAATAAATGAATAAATAAATAAAGCAAAAGCAAAAACCACAAACATTTGGTACACTGCTCCTGCGTGCTCGGACATGTAACGCAACGGCCGACACACACGCATGCACAGATTTCCTCTGTGTTCAGCCTTTAAGTGCCCTCCACGTAATAAATATGGAACAGCTGCTTTATCATTTCATTTTTTATTCAATCGGCGTCTCCCAAAGTATTTCACAAAATCACACACACTCACACAGGCACATAATGCAGACTTGTTTTTTTAGCCTCAGAACAATAGATGTGTCAAAAAGCTGAAGTATTTACTACAAATCAGGATATTTTTTTTCAAAAAAGATGTTGACCAAATACAGAGCAGAAATGAACATATTTAAACTTTTAAAATCTACAACAAACCCATGTTGTGCAGCCAGGCAGAGCTGAAAGAATTGGTCAAATGATAGGAAATGATTTTCCAATGATTCTGATTAATTGTTATAAAAGTCATTTATCAGTCAGATATACCAAATGTTCTCCAGCTGCAGCTTCTCAAACATGAGGATTTACTGCTTTTAACTGAAAATATCACCACGGTCACATGTGATGGCACACAGAGGGCACGTCCATGTCATACTTCTGGGATTTGAGGAGAATTTAAAGACATTTAAAAATTTTTAGGCTAAAAATGATCTGATGATGATCTTGTATTTTTCAACTCAACTGATCTTTGTTTATATAATGCCAAATAATAACAGAAGTTATCTCAGGACACTTTCCATACAGAGCAGGTCTAGACAGTACTGTTTAAAATATCATTTACAGAGACCCGACAATTCCCACCTGGGGACAGTGGCACGGAAAGACTTCCTTTGAGAGGCAGAAACCTTGAGGAGATTTTGACCATCATGGTGGCCAGCAATTATTTTAAAAATGTAAAAAAAAAAAAATGTAAATGTTAATCAAGATAATAAGCTTCAGCTGTAGCCAATGTTTGTTCAAATCCATAGAACCTTATTTTAAATCTTCACTACAAAGTAAAATAACTTTATTTCAAATTTCAAAGTTTCCAAAGATACAAAATATGTATGTATGTTTATGTCTGCTGTATGCTGGGTAAATAAAATAATTATTGCATGCATATTAAATATTAAAATGACACAGAGCCTCCATGTTTTGACTGTGTCACTCAGAATAAATTGTGTTGGGACAAGCAGATACAGATTACATGTGATGTCCGAGTGGAGAGATTTTTGTGATTTTAAGGAAACCTAAAGGAGGGTCATCAGGGAAATCAAGTTTTAGTGATGCAAGCAGAGTATATGAGAATATCTCAGATTAAATAATTGTAAATTATTAATAATATCTCTCTATTACTAATATCATTTTATACTAATTTCACAAAAACCCAAAGACATATTTGGTTTATTCAGAAAGTTTTAGATGATTGATCCTCTCATATTTAAGTATCTTTAAGTTTGGAGAAAATCATTTTATTCTCTGTCTGAAAGTGTCACATAATGAACTCTGTCCTTCAAACTCTTCAGTGGATTTACATCATGTTTAGTGAAGAATTCATAAATGTAAACAATACCAGATAACTGGACAAACTGCATCAGCTGAAGAAGATCACATGTTGTGATAGGAAGTGCTCAAACAGCTGCTAAATGAACTTTGTTGTGAGTTTGTTTTCTAACAAATATTTTGTGTTTTATATGGCTGCACTGTTCTTTCAAATGGAAATATTCTTGTGTGTCATTTAAACTTCAGCCTGACAGATTTTATTCATATTTTTGGAAACTTTGAGATCTTTGCTGAGGGTTTGAACATTGTTTGGCTGCAGGGTGCACTCGCCTCCAGCAGATCCGTGGTGATTCTTTTTTAGAAAATGATGCACAAGACAGAATAAAAACAGGATGTTTGAATATTTCACACAGTGTAATCATTGCTCCAGAGTAAACTGAATATGTGATGCTGTTATTACCTGAAATGAAGAAACTGTGAGTACATGTGACGTGGTGAAACAAGGAGGCTGAATAAACATGAAACACTTTTTTCCTCACATACTTTGCTTCATGTGACAGCAGCTCAGTGATATTTTCCTGTGTGGTCTCAGTCCGCCATGTTACCGTCGGTCTGAATGTAACGTGTGTGATGAGGTTTGATTTCAAGCCTTGGGGTTTTTCGGGGTCTTGGGACCACTCACTTACCCTCCCTCCGGCAAAGCTGAAATCGCACCCCTGGGCCGGTGGATGACCCTTATCCACAGCCCCATGCACACATACACACTCACTCTCTCACTCACACACACACACACACGGTTAAGCACTCACTCACATACACACTCGGTGAGAAAGGGTCGAGCTTGGCAGAGGAATCCCATCGTTTTAGAGAGGGATCCCATTAAAAGTGCATGAGTGTGTCTGTCTAGGAATCAAGACACCCGCTCTGCTGCTCAGCCGATAGCTCTGTGTATGTATGTTTGTGTGTGTGTACGTGTGTGTGTGTGTGTGTTATTTATTCATACACAGAGTTATTAGGGCGTCCTGTGGCGGGCATCACTCACTGTATGCTGGACACACTGAGGGGATGTAGAAGGCTGAATGAAATGTGAGCGTTTTGCAGCTTTATTTCCAGGTTCTCATCACATCATAACTCTGACCTCTGACCCTGGATTGTACACAATCTTTACATCTTTAAATCATATTCAAATCCCCCCCCAAAAAATAAAAGACGCACCCAGGATATATGCAGTCTCGGAGGTGAAGGGTTTATGCACTTAGTTTTTATGGCACTGATCAATCTTCTCTGCCTGGTAGAGCTACTGTACACGAGCCGCCTGAGCTTCGCTTTCACTGGCTCTCACCTGAAATTCAACATTTTGTATTTAAAACACAGAATGAGTGAAGACGATGGAGACACACGGGAGAAAGTGTGATTAAGAAAAAAAAGAGAAGCAGTCGGCACGTTAAAATAATGATGCAACATTTCAACCTTGAAAGTCTTTGTCGGGTCAAAACTCTTCTTCCTGTATGTGCAGCTTTCTTTTCTGCACCTGAACACCATCTGTGCTTTAAAAGTCACATTGTCTGCACTAGCTGCATCTATGTTTTAATGTCTTGCTTCCTGTTGTTGCCTCTCGGTCAGGTCAACATCATAAATAAGAATTTTGTCAAATAAAGGTAAAATAAATAAAACAGCATGTCGTGTTAGCCCCACAAATATGATGAAATAACACAATGATGAAACTGATAAATTAATTATCACTAAGTAAGATAATAATGTCAGATTAAAAGTTTTTAAAATTAAATTAATCTTCAGAAACATGTTACTAGAATAGAAAACTGTAACTTGAATATAACTGATGGATCATATTTTATCATATCATATGAAGTCTTTTTTAAATGTCTAAATATTTCAAAGCTAAATTATCATTAAAATATAATAAATAATATTAAGATCACACTAAAGTCAGTTTTGGGATTGAAAAAAACAATCCAGGGTCAGACACAATAATAAAGCTTTCTTTTCTCCATTACCACACATGCAGATATGACATTTTCCATCTGCATTAAAACTTAATGTGACTCCATAAACAATATTTATTATCTCGTGTTCATATTAGCCTAAAAAACTAAACACGAAGCAAGTTTAATTTCGCTGCGATTCATCTTTCAAACTCTCGTCACGTCTGTTTAAACTCATAAAGACACAAAAAATAAAAAATAACTCACAGTAAAGAAACAGTCGCAGATTATTTGTCTCACCCAAACGTCTCCTTCTCCTCTCGTCCCTGCACAGTCGGTGTGAAGCGGAGCGGTGATGTTCAGATGAGCACCGGGCAGAGAGAAACACTGCGGCACACTGCTGCTGCTGCTGCCGCCGGGCTGCGGTTCCTCTTCCGTCCACCAGGCGGCGCTGCTCGCACACAAACCCGGCGGGGCTCTGAGGGCCACGGAGAGGCCACAGCAGACCAGCAGGTCCACACAACAGAGTGAGTACAGAGAGGTCACAAACACAGAGTTTTATATCTGCAGGATACTTTGGTTGATATTAATATTAATTATTGATGATTGATTAGTGGCAGTGTTCCCACTTACTCCCTTTCTACACTGACTCTCCTTGTTTCCTCCTCTCTCTCACCTCTCCTTCCTTCCTCTCCTCTTCTCTCCTTCTTCTTCTTCTCTCCTCTTTCATCTCCTTGCTTCCTCATTGTGTTTACTCCACTCTTCTGTCCTTTCCTCCTGACTTCTATATGTGTCCTTGTCGTCTCCTCCTCTTTTACTTCTTCTCCTCTCTTCTCCTTTTCTCATCTTTTTGTTCACCTCCTTTCAATCCTCCTCTGTTCTCCTTACATTCTCTCCTTGTTTATCTCCTCTCTTCACTCCTTCAGCTTCCTCCTCTCCTCTTCTTCCTCTCCTCTCATTAAATCTGGTTTACTTTTGTGTCTTCTCTCGTCTTTCTTTCCTTCTTTCCTCTTCTTTTCTCCTTCCTCTTTTCCTTTTATTTACTTCGTTTTCATCTGTCCTCTCTCCTCTTTTATTGCATCTTGCTTCTCCTTTTCACATTTTCTTGTCTCCTAACATCTCATTGTTTTTCCTCTCCTCCATCCTCCCATCTCCTCTACTCCCTTATCCTCCTCTCTCCTCATTGCTCTCCTTCGTCCTCTCCTCTCCTTTCCTTCGTCCTGGCGATGCTCCAAGGACGGATGGAGGGGGAGCATCTGGAGCGCGCTCAGTGGCGCTGACAGCTGTCACTTTGGCTGGTGCTAATGCAGACGGGCTAACCTGAAATGAGCAGGGACAGGCCTGAAGCTCAGCACGTCACTGACCGCCACCGCCTCCTCCTCCTCCTCCATCTCCTCCTCTTCCTCCTCCTCCTCCATGGGGAGAGGTAGCAGCAAAGTATGTGGTGAGGGCTGAGGTGTGGGGTGCTGTGGTGGGTTGGGAGAGATAAGGCAGCGGATATAAGAGGGGTCAGCGGGGTCACAGTGTGGTTAGCACTGACAGCAGGGCTCTGAAAGTGATCCAGCAGCGGCGCTAACAGAGAGGCAGAAAACAAGACGGGGTAAGAAGGAGGAGAAACGACGGAGGAAAAGAGAATTTCCTCAAGTTCAATTTTGAAACCAGCACTGAGTATTTTAAGTGTAAAAAAATATACATTTGTACATTTTATTAGTCATTTATTACGTCATTAGTAATTAAATGAGTCATTAATAAAAGATGAATAAAAGGTCGTCAGTTTCTCACTTTCTATTAAGTTTACAATTACACGTTCAAAAAGTTAAAAAGTTATGAATAAATGGACTCTGGATGCTCTTGAGCTGCAGGTGAAAGGATTATGGAGTAATTTAGATAAATTGAAAACCACAAAAAATCATTTGATAAAAAAGGAACAAAAGATGCTCCCAAGAACTGCTGAACTAAGTAAAGTCAGTCAAACCAGAAAACTTTGAATGTGTCTTCATGTGCAGTTGCGAAAACCATCAAATGCTACGATGCAACTGGCTCTCATGAAGAACGCCCCGGGGCAGAACATCAAGAGTTACCTCTGCTGCAGAGGATAAGTTTGTTGAGATTTTTGGCCCTTCGTGAGATGCTAAGACGCTGAATGGATGTTATCTACATGTGTGGCTCCCACAATCGAGGAGGCGTACTGCCACTCCACATGGTGCCTTTAACCATCTTGTGACTCCTTGCAGGGTCCCCATCCCCATTTTGGGATCCACTGCATTAAAGAGAGAGAGCGAGAAGATGAGAGAGAGACATCAAGGAAAAACAGAGGAGGAAGGAAGAAGGGGAAAAAAACACAATGGAGGGATGAGGATGAAGTGACAGTCGTGTCTCTAAAAGGACTCCAGCTCATTATAACGCCTGGTGTCACTCTTTGTCTTTCCTCCTGTACTGTATCGCTATGAATGTCAGATGGATGCTCACTTTAACTCTGTGTGTGTGTGTGTGTGTGTGTGTGTGAGCGTCCCACTCTGTGCATATCCACAGTGCGTGCTGATTCAGCTCGTTATCTGATGGAGCTGTAGACAGAATGAGTTTAAATCTCAGCATCGCCGCAAGCTCTCACACTGCTTCATCTACTGTTTGCACTCTCTCTCTTTCTCACACACACTTACTGTACACTGCACATATTGGGCTTCACAGGTACACACACACACACACTATAGGCACAATAGGCGTTACAAAAGTAAGAAAAACGTGGTATTTTACTGAAGTTTTTAGAAGAATCTGGACACAAATTACACCCACATGTGATATTTGATACTTCTAGTTTCAGACCTTACACCAAGTCTGGTTTACAGTCACCTCAAAGATTGATGGGTTTGAGATCAGTCCAGCTGTTCTGCTTAAACTAAAATGTTTCCTGATGGATAGTAAACTGAACTGCTTCTAAACTTAGCTGCTGTTAGCTGTAAAATTACTGGGAGAGGGGACTGGGTGTGCGGGGAGGAGGAAGTTTTCAGGGACGTAGGGGAACGTTGATGGAGAATAGTGCTGGTGTCATGCCCGGACAATGTAACCGGGCTCAGCAGCCTCTATGGACATACAGTAATGGCAGAGGGGAAGAGACTGAAGGACACTGACTGAGGAAGCTAGGAAGAAAAAAGGAGAGCATAACCAGGCAAGAAGCTGCTGGACAGAAGTAAATCTGGACCTGGCCACAGATATTAAGCAACATTAAGAACTAAATCACTCTCTCAAAGAAGGTTGCTTGGTGTTGGTGTCTCTAAGACTGGCATGCATGTTGGCAAACACCCAGGACAGCTTCAGAGTGAGCACTGAGAACTGCTGTCTCAAGACTAAATTCAAATGATTGAAAATACCACGTGGACCACATGGAAGTGACCAGACAGTTAACACATCCACTGGAGGTTTTACAGGGTAATGACTCTCATTAAGGGATTACCCCAAAGTTAAAACTGACAAATTTTTCAACCAACCCCTCTTGGTAATTTGAGCTCATGGCCTGGTGAGCCCGTACTGATGTAATAATCAGGATAATCGCCTGTAATAGGTGGATTACAGCAGGTTAGGGGGACTGTACTACTTGGCAGAGCCCTCCTCTGGATCCAAACTCTAATTCATTAATCAACTAATGCCCATTCAAGGCCTGCTTAGAGACACAGAGGGACTCTGGGAGAGAAGATTCAACTCACTGCTGGATCCGTCCACAGACGAGCATTGTTCGAAACCACAGAGCTAACATTACATTAGCAGAGATCCGTGTGGAGTGATGAGGCAAACCTACCTTCCTTCCTTTTCTTTCACCATCTGAGATTTGACAGGTGCTCTTTTAATCTCCTGCATTATCTTGATGAATGAACTCAGTTTATGCATAACAGTAGTGGACTGAAATGTGCGTAAATCATAGACTGCATAAAACATAGACTCTGTGACTGGTGGTTCTGCCTCTCCAAAATCCAACCTAAGTTGGGCTGAATGTTGCCTGGGTGCTCCAACAAGCCACCTGTAATGGTACCCACCTGTCAATCAAAACAGCCACACTCTTAATCCTGCATAACTTTAAGCCTTAATATAACATGAACAGGTGAGTTGTATATAAATTCACCCTCAGTACAGTTGTCATGAACGGGGAAATTAGCTATAGAGACCAAAACTGTTTTTTGTACCAGGCTGTAAACATGTTTATTTCTGCTGTGAAGTTGGACATTTTAACATGGGGACTTATGGAGACTGACTCACTTCTGGAGCCAGCCTCAAGTGGACGTTTGAGGAACTGCAGTTTTTGGCATGTTGTCAGAGATTGAGGAGGTGGAAGTAGAGGTGGAAACCATAATTTACATTACCTGTATATCTGTTTGTATCAGGATGAGTGCTGGAGGTCGTGACTATGAATCTCAGTCTCACAATAACCAAACAGCATAAATTTGTGACTCTCCTCCTCTTCATGCAGCCGCTGTCCCCTCTGTGGGGCCACAGGTCCGGTGTGAAACGCACGCAAACATTTAAATATTTCAGACAGTACTCTGGCTCACCAAACAACCAGCCAACACACACACACACACACACACACAGTGAACGAGCGAGACGGCGACAGCTTCATAAATAGTCCATGAGGAACGGACCCCCACCCCCCCACCTCACCACAACCTGTCAAAGGCCCACAATGATTTATTGATTTCTTTATTTGTCACATAAAAAGGGAAACTCGCTCCTCGTGTCTCTCTCTTTTTTCTCTCTTTCTCACCCGTCGTCTTCTTCCCGTCATCACTGCTCTGACGAAAAAGGAGGGGGGAGGACAAATCGACACTTGACAGGTTAAGCAAGAGGGAATTCCCTGTGTGTGTGTGTGTGTGTGAAGGACCTGTGACTGCATCTGTTCAACTGTCTTTGACATTTAATTAAATTAATTAATTTATAACAGTAAGTCTTATTTATATATATTGAAAAGATATGTGTAAAGCTTCATTCCCAGCTTTCTTTCCTCCTTTGTTTCCTTTCCTTCCCCATTTCCTCTCACCTTCCCTTTTTTTGTCTTTTCTTTCATTCTTTTTTCCTCCTTTTCTAAGTCAGTTACTTTGTTTTCCTTTTTCCTTGCTTCATTTCCTTTCTTTCCCTTAATTTCCTCCATTGCTTAATGTCCTTTCTTCATTCTTTCCTTTCCTTCATTCCCATCTTCTTCCCTTATTTACTATCCTTTGTTTCTACATTGTTCCCTTTCCTTCTTGTCTCCTTTCATCTGTTTCCTTCTCTTATTTCTTTCCTTTCTTCCATGAATTTCTCTCCTTTCTTACCTACCTTTCCACCCTCTGTTACCTACATTCATGTAATTTTCCTCCCTTCCTTTTCTTCCATTCTTTCCTTTCCCGTCCTCTCATTTCTTCTTCTTCTTCTTTTTAAATCTTACAAAACCAAACAAGACTCCTTCCTGTGCTGTTGCACACTTTACCATCACATGTTCTTCCGTCCTTCCTTGAAGGTCTCTGCACCTAGAAATCTAAATAAATAACCTAAATAATTTCTGTAGTTGTTATATCAGAGCATCATTCAGTCCCAAAGCAGTAGAGGTTGACAGTTGCGTGCTGCTGAGGACTTGAAGATGACAGAACAATGAGACGTCTTCAGGTTGTTTTATTCCCTTCAGACTCTCTCTTCTGTTTTACTAACCTTCAGTCTGTCCTCTTCTCCCCAAAGTAAACCTCACCCCCCCTCATTTACACGTAGAGACTGGTTTCTTTCTACTAACCCCTTCCTCTCCATCTGTTTCTTTCCTCTTCCCTCCTTTCTGCTCCTGTCCATCCATCCCTCTCTGTCCCCCCTCTGTCTATCTGTCCCCTGCTTTCTGTGCCTCTCTGAGCGCTGGCAGCCTGTCGATGAGAAGCATTGGTTGGCGGCCGGCGCAGTCGATGACCCTGACAGTGTGCAGTTATCGTTCTAATTAAGATGCCACACTTGAGTTAAACCGCAGCATTAGGATTTGATGGGGAATTGATCAGGGTGTCAGAGGCGGGGTGAGACAGAGAGAGAGAGATGAGGAGGGGCAGATATGGTGGGAGAGGGGGAGAAGGCGGGATGGGATGCTATAATGTAAGGGCATCTGGAGCGAGGGAGGGGTAATAAACAGAGTCAAAACAAAGAAAGAGAAAGAACTTGAGCGGGACAGAGTGAACCAGCTGCTGCCACGTTTTTATACGTATTTATGTATGTGTTCTGTGTCAGAGTACGGAGGCCCTGAGGTGAAAAAAAAAACAACATTATAGAAAACAATAAAGGCTTACATCGCAATGATAAATGTGCAGATACTTTGCTTGTTGTTTCTACTGACACATTTTTTGAGCTTCTGAATAAATGCTAAAATCTGATCCCATCAAAATTCATACATAGCAAGCTGGTGAAGGTAAGGCACTCTGGCCGCCTGCATGAAAGTCGGATATGGCACAATATCGTCCACTTCACCTGAATCTGGGCAGGTAAAATATCAGGACAAAGTCCTGTGTTTGTCTGCTTTGCTTTTACACTACCAACAAACCACACCACGGTCCAATTAGAAATGTACCAAGACTGCTTGAGAATGGTCCATTTGTTTGGTCACAACAGAGTTTGATTAAAGCAACTTTAAAGCAATGTTGCAAAGAAGTTGGTATTTTTGCGATTTAGCACCCCCACTTTCAGAGTGCAATACCAAGGCCCTAACTCGAGCCAGTATTGTCCCTGTATTAAAAATAAAGTATAGTATAATAAAGTGTAACAAAATGTAATAAAACGTATAAAAACTTAATGGCAGCACAGTAATCTCCGTATTTATCTCCCTTTAGTTTGATTTTTCTGATTTTGTCGTTTATGGAAACATGTATTTCTCCTAATGGGAGGTCAGATTTTATTGTGATTGTAAACAACTAAACTTGAGCACTGTATTCATTTGTTTATGAGTCAGGTTTGATCCTCCATAATTCTTACTGTGATGGAGCCTCCTGTACGTTTGTGGAGTCTGAGGAGCAGCAGGGCGAAGGTTAAGATAATCCTTGAATCCACTTGATCACCACGTCAATATCCTCAATGACAAGAGCTGTCTGTGTGTGTGTGTGTGTGTGTGTGTGTGTTGGCATCCTCTGCACATTAGCCTGCCACTGAAAGCTTTGGCAGTTCCTTATTGCTTCTGTCTCTCGGGGTTTCACTTGAAGCACACACACTTGAATGACGGAGCCGCTGCTTCATACAGAACACCAACGGTAAGTACATTCACTCAAACTGTTTGCAAAACACCACTGAACACCGGCGTGTTGTTTCACATTAGAAAACCGTGTGTGTGTGATTACGCGCGCTGGAACAGCTGTGTGTCCGGATATGTGCTGCAGATAAATATGAATGAGCAGCAGATAGGCTTCATGCATTAAAGTGGGTGCGGCGATGCATATTCGCTCAGCTCACTGCACACATTCACATGCATTTTAGACACATTCTCACATAGGACTTAACGAACAACTCTGCACGCACATCACAGTGGGCTCTCCGGCCTTCAGAAGAGGGACCGGCCGAGGGTCAGATTAGATCTCGGCTGATGAGTTTTGTTCATGTGCGAGACATCAACATTAGTGTAGTGTAGTGTAGAATTATTCAGGTCTTTTACTTCAATAACATAATGAATAAAAATGTTAAAAATCAAAAGATCAGAGAACATAGTTTTACGAAAAAGTACAGAAGTTCCTTTACTGTCAGGTACACAACATGACATGGGATGAAAGTAATTCCAGGAATTAAAGTCCAAAGTTTGTTGTGTTTTCCTGATGATCCACCTGCTCGCTGAGAAAAGAGACTAACGCTGAGCTGTTGGATGGAGTGTGTCGGCCTTTCAGCCTCAATTATTGAGTAACGGTCTTCTATAGTTGGAGTCAAAGTTTAGAGCACCGTGCTGGACAACAATATTGTCATGCACAGCGTGTAAGCAGAGGTCCTCAGTACCCGTAGCACAACCCAGCCAAAGAATCACCAGCCATCACTTGAGACGGCACCAATCTTCCCATGATTATCTTATTTATTATGAAGCTATTATCACAGTGTTCTGTACACAGAAGGCAGATAGTTTCTTCCTCATAACTTCAGTGCTGAAAAAATAATGATCAATTAATAATGAAAATAAGTGTTAGTTGTCGTGGTAACAGAAAGGAAATCATGTTATTGAGCTGTATCTTCCATTCGCCCTTGGCTGTATAATCATGCCTGTGTGTGTGTGTGTGGGTGTGTGTTCACTTGTGTTTGCGTCAGGTCTGGTCAATCAGAGTCCTTTCAGGCAGCTGTTAGCAGCAGACAGCACTCTGAGTTCAGCCGTGTGTCAGGTGTCATTCATGCTTCCTGTCAGTGTTGATGACGCGCTCGTCCCTCAGGTGTTTTATGTCACGACGTCCTTCCTTCCACAAAGACAGCAGACTTATCACGGCAGACATACGGTAAACCTCACAACATGACAGCACAGTCCAGATGTGGACTGACAGCTCACGAGCATCTCTCATCTGTCCTCCTCCAGCATTTGAAATGAATTAATTAACATGAACAGAAAAGGGTGCAGTCAGTTCAGAGGTTGGTGTGGTAAGTCTCAAAATGCTTTAAATCAAAGAAATGTTTGCTCTACCCTGACTGTGCTACAGAATCTGTTGGGAAAAGGCAAGCGCTTCCAAGAAATACTTGGCAGGTTACTGGATAAACCAAAATCACAGGTGAACTTCAACCAATGAAGAAATACTCTCCAGTTGTGATATAACTGTGCATATATAAGTGCATACGTTGATGAGATGGATCCTCGCACGATCTTCTAATCTTGCAAAGTTACATTTGTTCTGAATAAATTCCCATTTTTGTCCATTACTGACCCTGCTGCTATCTGAAGACATCTTCTCACGTTCTTCTCAATGATCGCCTTCAAACAGGCTTCTTGTTGCTTGTACAACCTTATCTACTCCTTTAGATGATGCTTCTCCAAGTGTTCATCAAGCTGGTCATGTCAAATGTTGTGACTGCATGTGGCATTTTCCTTTTTTTTCTCTATTACTGTAAAATATCTCCAGATGCTGTTTTTTTCAGGGCTACGTGAACCCATGTCTAGAAATCAAGCTCCGAAACACAAAGCCTTTCCAGGGAGTCAGTCTTTTTGTCCACACCACAGTAAGACAGCTTTCACATCAGCTTATACAAACCAAACAACGTGGGCAGATGTTCATTTTAACCACACAAAAGAAGCTTTCTGGGACTAAAGGATCAAACTGATGGACTCAAACATACGAGACATACGTACATTCAAACCCTTTTTGAATGGTAATTATGACAAAAAACGTTTGGTAGCAATGTGACCCCTCATCTTGTCTTACAAGGCTGTTATAACCAACCTGACAACGAAATGTCATTTAAATCGAAAATGTTCTTTGTAGCATTTAAGACCTTCAAGGCTATTCCATCCATTGATTACCAGTGATGGCGATCATTTACATAAGTATGGGAATGTTCAAGGTTAGTTCATGCTAAAATGATTTTCTGAGACCGTTTCAGGTAATCTTCAAAAATAATGCATTTCCTATATAATATCAAGGTCCATGCATGCCCATCTCCATGCTCTCCTTCTCTCTCTGACGAAGGAGAAGAGCTATCGACTAACCATCAAATCTCCTATCTGCACGGCAGGCCATTTCTCCTTGTCTCAGCACTCCACACCTCCTCCATTATAGCTTACGATCTCATCTGAACAGGCAAATGACCCTATGAGACATACGGAGTAAGAGAGAGAGAGAGAGAGAGAGAGAGAGAGAGAGAGAGACAGAAAGAAAGGAAGGAAGACAGAGAGAGAGAATGACCAAAATGTTCATAGCATGGCTTTAGTAACACCCACCTGCCTGAGACAAGAAACATCTGCAGGAAAAACGACACAGATAACTCGTAGCTGTGCATTAGTCCCTCTATAAGACAGTTAAAAAAAGATACATGGTTCAAGTTCTGATTAAAAAACAAATATTCATGCAGTTATAACACAATGTAACTAAAAGCTGATTCAGTACATTTGAGATATGATATGTGGTAAGCTGCAGAAAGCTTGCACGAGTTCTAGTTCTCCAAATCTCTACAACAGATGTGGTGAATACAAAGTTAGCATAACGTACAGAGTCAACAAATTAAATTGAACACAGCAGGATGAAATATAACAGAATATTCCTTTAAGCTTAGACGAAAGCATCTGCCAAAATATAATCTAAAAATGTAACATGAGTATGGACAGTGATATGCTGAGTGACTTTTTAGCCAGTCATGAGGTGAATTTTTCGCTGAAACGTTGCCGACGGGGTATTATCTTGGTTTCTGTGTCAGTGTCATCAATCTTAATTGAGCGGGTTCAATGATACTAAATACACGCATGTCCTTGTAATTTAAACCGCTCACGGATTCATTTATTGCCCTCAGCTGGGGTGAGTTAGGCTCCAGGGTGCTTTTGAAGTAGTGTTAGCTGCTACTCTGCCTCTGGTTGACTGTTCCTGTTACAAGCTGTATGGTGCCACTGGAATATTTTATGAGACCACTGGATGTTTTCCAGATTGTAAATTACATTTCTTCAGTGTGGAAACCATTTTCAGGAAGCAGGTGGCTCAAAGCAAGTTTGTGATTGTGGCTAGCTGCTTTTTGACACCTGTATTGATTTTTAAAAAAATCCAGAATTTTGTTTGCACCAAATTTATTGTTGATTTTTACAAGTGGTTCAACAGAAGTCGCTAACACACGCGACACACTGACGCACAAAGAAATAACTTCACGTATGATGTTTGCCGAATTTCCAAGAAGACCCAAATAATTACGAGTTTGTCGTAGACGGCATTTCACGGAATTCATAAAGATTCTCCTGACCCAAAGATTCACAAAATTGCAAAAGGGTGTCTGAGACAAGGAAAGAAAAAAACATAACATGTTGCATTAAATGCTGAATTTACAAGAAGGTGTAAACAGGTCCATAGTTGTCGGATAGTTGGCATTTAGACCAAAAACAGCGCTGCATAAAAAAAAATCATGACTTGCATGAAATCTGATCCAGGAAGTCCAGTTTGAGCCACAACGGCTCTTCAGAAACCTGTGGATAATGTCACTGATACTACACCCATGTTTTATACAGTCTGTGGCATATACATTCATGAATGTCCCTCAGACATTAAACGACAGCACAGTATACATTGAGTTATTACAGCCAGAATCATTTTATTGTCTGTCTTGTGATCGTGAATTAAACAGTTCAGTGTTGGACTGCGTTGTTCTTTTCCTGTCTACCTTGTTTTGTGTTCGTCATCATCACTTCCTCAATAAAAAAAAAAAATCTACCCGTCACTCTCCCTGTTTCTCTCGGTGGGTGGCTAACCACAGCTGCCCCCACCCCTTCACTCCGTCTCTCTGCTGACCATTGATCATCGGTGACAGTGATGTCTCTACTGACTGCTCAGACAGCGCTGTGTTGTCCTGGCTGCTGTCCACCCAGGATCTCTCCTGACCCCACTGGCATCAGTACCTGCTGGTTACCGTGACAACTACATCCTTAGCACTTATTGGTCCAGCCTGCCTGCTTGCCTGCCTGCTCCGACTCGCCTTCTGCTGGCAGCCATAACTCCTGGCAAATGAGGCTTATGATCCCTTGCCTCCTACGCCCTTTATGGGTGCTTGGGGAGACAATGGGGCGAAGCCCCCCCGTCTCTCTCTCTCAACTGTATTTCTCTTCACCCCACCCCACCCACCACCTTTCTTTCTTCACACATATATATTTGGCTGAAAGTGGTCCATCACCCTCCACCCCACCACCCCCCTCTCAGCTGCTCAGTGATGGATGGAGAGGCAGAGGAATTAACCTTGGCTTTATGGGGACTCCTCTGCCACTCTCCACTGCTGTCTGAGATCCCTGTTTGCCTCTGCGACTCTTTTCTCTTGATTGTTCTGTGTGTGTGTGTGTGTGTGTGTGTGCGTGTGTGAAGGGTTCGTCTGAGCGAACATCCCATGAACAGGGCAAATGATGCATATTGAGAATTGCTTCCAAATGAGGAGCGATTTGTCTCTCCTTAACTGGAGGCAGTTAGTCAAACACAGAGGCCAGTAGCCATGGCGACAACGCTCAAATATATGTTTGACATGAGATGACAGCGAACAAATGTGATAAATATTATAAACATACAACTTCAATGTTTTTTTTTTATCATTCATCTAAAACATAATAAGGGCGCGTCCAAAATCACTCATTCACTTTCCTCGCTCATACAAAACAGGAAAAAACGAATGGATGAAGACATGAAAACGCTTCTGTACAGAGGATAAGAGCTGCTCAATCCAACACCTTTGGGAAATTTTGGACCAAAATGCCCGCATGCTTTGACCTTCTGACCTGTTGGGTTTGGTTCAAAGAAGTCACTTTCTGGTGCGGTTCATTTGTGGCGTGAAGGCGAGATAGACCAACCTCAGGATTTTGTGATAGTAGCTGTGTGATTTTAGCATGAATTCAAAAGCTAAACTACAATTCAAATCCAATTAAAGCTACTGTATCAGCTTAAGCTATGTGTTTATGCAGGATCATTTGGTAACCATGTTAAAGTCTGCTACTGAAGGTGAAAAGAAATTTATGTTCTACTCATTCTCTCCCATTTTAATGCTGTTTCTCTCAACAAGTCCTCTAAACTAAACAATACATGATCAGCCCTAACATTGTGACCACTGACAGGTGAAGTGAATAACACTGATTATCTCATTATCATGGCACCTGTAACTAAAACTTACAGGAAACTGACACATTAACCTGAACAGTTCAAGTAAAAGAAAAAGCCATGAGGACACTGAGCAGATGTTAGTTCACATGCAGGTGGAGAAGCCATGTGATTTTGTGCAGCCATAGTTTTTCATCCCAATTTAAAAAAGAAAAGGCGTATGAAACACCTAGTTACACTTGGTCCAAACTAATTATTGTGCCCAAGGAAGCAAATAACAAGAGATTCTACAATCTATATTTTGTATTTTATCTTTTTCCACAGAAGTCTCATGGGATGATGGGAACCCTCTTCCCTTTTTCCAGTCATCACCATTTCACACACACTCTACTCACGTCCAAATGATATATCGTGAGCTTGTGGTCAACATGATTGCACTCCTGTATCAACGGCCACATCAATCCAATAACTGAGTACTTGGAGGCAGAGCGATCATCACTGCTGTACATGCCTATAAAACCTCCAGGGTGACATGTCACATAAAGCCACCGACCCTGCTCTTAACCCCTCTCTTTCGCTCCTGCCGACCCGCTTGCCATCCCCCTCACCCCCCAGCTAATTCCAGGTGGTGATGGTGGAGTGGAGAGGGGAGAGTGACAGGGGCATGAGGGTGAGGGAGGAGGGGGTGATGGAGGTTAATAGTCCGTCTCTCTTTACTGGCTGTAAAGGGTCCAGACAGTCTGTTAGTGCTTTAGTGCCAGGTCAATCGTACATGTCCCTTTGTATTAAAGCTCAGAGGTGACAGACAGCAGGAGGAGCAGGACGAGGGGGAGCTGAGGGGGGAGATGGAGCAGGTAGAACATATACTACTACTGCTTTACCATCAGCTGACTAGATGACCTGACTCGGTGTATGTAGATCAACTTTAAAATAAGTACAGGCTGTGGGATAATTAACTTACAAGAATTTATGTACCTATGTGTGATATGTAACATACAGTGTCCAATTTTTACTAATTTTAGCAGGCAATATCTTGATTTTTCCATAAAATACTCAGATTTCCCCCCAAATATTTGCCCCAGTGAACAGAGGAAGACGCTAATCACCAGCACTTTTGTTCATAGAAGTAGAAGTAAAAGTAACTGTATCTTTTTCATCAATAATTCAAATGAAACTTCGGACTCACCTGCAGAATCCTCCGCTGACTCCAAAATGTGAGACGTGTGGCTGCAGAAAATGTTTCCATTCACGAGTTCTCAAATCTAGAAAACACACAATGAGTTCTGGATGTTCAAACATTTTGGAACTTTCTCTCTTCCCCAAATTAAAAAAAAAAGTGCTGACCAGCCGCCAGCTGTTGTTACATTATACTTCATTATACTTATTATATCATCATAATAGGAAATTATGGTGGTGGCAGTAGCTCAGTTTGTGGGGACTTGGCTTGGGGAACCAGAGGGTTCAAGTCCAGCTTGGACCAAGTACAGAGTGTGGACTGGCGGCTGGAGAGGTGCCAGTTTGCCTCCCATAGGCACAAGTAAGCTGCCTTTGAGCAAGGCATCAAACCGCCATCTGCTTGGGGTGACATCCCTCTATACAATAATGTATAGATCCTGTTTGTGCATGTGTGTATTCCAGGCCTGTGTGTGTGTGTAAATAATAGTACTCGAGGGATTAATAAACTAAACCTGCTTCTAATTGTAGAAAAAGAGCATCAATACTTACTATACACTTAGAGTGTGAATGAGAAAAACAAAAACACCCACCTCTGTTATCAACGGCATACAACTACAAATATAAATATTTCTTCTGACTCAACAACTACAAATAGATATGTCTGTGAAGTCTACACTCTCCGGTTACGGTTATAGTTGCCGTCTCAATGCAGTTTTTATGATACGCAGATGCATTAAATGACATACTGTATCTGGATGCAAAAAAAATTGGATTTTGCTCACATTGCTCTCAGATCATAAAAAAAGAGATATGTCAGCGTTCAGGCTTGCCTTGTGATGGGAACTGTGCATAACTTGGACACACTCCAGACAGAGAGGGAGAGCGGGAAAAACTACTGCAGAAACAAAATTAGATAAATGCATAACAGCCACATCGAGGATGTGTAAAAACACCACAGAAAACATGTTAATATGAAGTGATGGGATTTATCTACGAGCTCTCACTCTGATCACTGAATGTTCGTGTAATGTTTGGTCGTGAATATCATCATCATTTTGACTTGCAAACGACTTATTACTAGAGCAGAAAATGTTGTTAAATAAAACCAACCAACTCTGTATACAGACACTCAAGAATTTAAATTCTTTTATCACATATTGAACTTTACCTTCCAACATTTATGTACAGAGGACAACACACAAAAATACACTGTGTGATTCTACCGAAGACGTCGTCTCATAAAAAAAACAAACAATCAGTGCGTTGTTGTTAAATGCTAGCATCAGCATGTTAACATGCCCAATGATAATGTCAACAGGCACAAACATTACCATGCATACCATCGTAGTTTAGAATATTGGCATGCTAACATTTTCTAATTAGCAGTAAACACAAGTATAACGGAGCTTGATGAACACGTGGTGCATTGTTTATGTTTTTAGGTTGGGTTAAGTAATAATGAGTGGGACAGAGCATTAAAAAAATAGAATATTAATTATTATATTGAAGTTTTCATTGTGATGAAAAGGCAGTTTTTCACTCGCTTTACAATCTCCCATCCTGCTTACATTTATATATCTATGTGTTTCTTTATATGCCGGACTTACTGACTACTTACATTTGATCGAACCTCAGAAACGGCTGAATATGGCCGTCAGATGTCTTTAGAAACAGGCACACAAATAAAGACACATGTTGGGAAGTCCACGTTGGCCCGTCAGACCGACTCTAAGCGTGTGACAATAAGAGAAAGTGAATGCTCGGTGCTCGGCTCCGATTGTTGCAGAGCAACTCCCGTCCTGCTACATGATCAGGTGTGGCGGCTGGAGCTTGTCTGTCTCGCCATCAGCCGGTTACCGTGACGATAGGAACTGAGCTCTGTCCCCTTTTAGTGTCAGCCCCGGCGACGTCCATGTCATGTCAGTCCAAACGAGCGGCTTGAGTGTGTGGGTTTGTGTTTTGGGGGAAGCAGCTGAGTGACCCTGGCAGTCTGTCCCTTAGGATCAGGCTTTCTCATATGACCTGCTGACCCCTGCACACACACACACACACACACACACACACACACACACACACACACACAGGACACAGGTTTTCCACTTCAGCCCACAGTACAGTAAATGCACAGAAATAGTAAGTGACATTGATTTCATTCTTAATAATAATGCTTTATTAATTTAGACTTGTGTGTTATGTTAGTGGCAGCTAATGTAGCCTTAAGCCGCTTGCCTCAAGCAGAGATGATGAGCGGGCCACAGTCATCTTTTCTCACATACACCAAACTGGTAACATGCCACAGCGTGTAATAGACACAGTGTCACGTTTTCAACACGTTTGCTTTCCGTGGTCAAGTTAGTAATTAGAAATATGCAACATGGGAAAAGATCAAACCTGATCACTGATGTTAACTTTTAGTTTCCCACAGGGTTCAAACACTGGGTGAACATCCTGCATTTGTTTGACTGATCAGCTCACCTTACATCCTACAAAGATCGCGTACTATCACTTTTTATCATACACTACTGCTGGTAGCTATTGTACCTGCACACATGTACTTCTTCAGATTTGGGCAAGGCATAAAGTGATACTGACATGGTATCTTCTATTGGATCAGTGGGTCTTGGCATGAGTGTTTGGCACAGACTTTGATACATAAGAGTTCTTGGTTGGGCTGGAATTATATACAGAGACGATGGATTTATTGGATATGTAGAGCAGGACATCATCGGCGTAGAAGTGGAGGCAATTATGCTGGATGATATTACAGAAGTGGAGAGTATAGAGGATGAAAAGGAGAGGTTTGAGCACCGAGCTCACTTTTAACCATCAGTGTGAGATGTTGTGAGAGAAACCTCGTGAAGTGAAGGACTGTCATGCTCCCACACACACTTTTACAAACACACGCACATGTAGCGGGCAAGCGTTGTGGGCAGACAGGAAGACGAGACAGTTTCCAAGACGTGGGGGGAGGGAGGAGCTGCTCTGCTATTTCCTGTGTCTGAGGAGGAGCATTAGACCCAAGACAATGTCACAGCCAATCACCTTCAACACTGTCACATGACTCCTCGCAGTTGGCCATCTCGTCATCCTTCCTCCGTCCTAAGCTTTTCTGACAAGCTCCCATCTGAAGGACTCCAACTTGTCCAAACATACCTTCCTCCCCCTCCCATCTCTTCTCCTCTCCTTTTTAAAAATTTTTTCCTCTCTCCCTAACTCTCCTCCTCCTTCCTCCCTTCATCTCTCCTCTTCGTGTCCAACGCCAGCTCATTGATCTCTGTCAGTATTGAATGTCAGAGACACGTTCAAAGATGCTTTTCGTTCCCCATTAATAATTCACACTGCCTGAATCATCAATAATAATTCTCACAGAGCAATCATTCAGCTTTACCACCTCTCCCTCTCTCTGTCCCTCATCCCTCTCTTCCCCTCTTTATCCACTTCCTGCCCTAGGCCATTCTTCCCTTCCTCTCCTTATTCCCTACTTAAACTCCTCTCGCTCCGTGATATCTCTTTTTGCTTATTCGGCCCGCTTTTCCAGCCCTTTTATGTGTATCATATCTTCATCCTTTTTCCCTTGGCAAGGCACTTTTTCACGAGGTCAGCCAGTGCTTTTACAGTTATGGATTATCTAAACATGACGGATTTGTGCCTTATTCTAATGGAACAACCAGTCGCGTTGTTTTTCCACGATTCCTCCCCATGTAATAAAACATTAACATTATTATTAGGCTGGCAGGGAAATCCTATTCTGCGGTCTTCTTCTTTAACTGTGGCGATAACTCAAGTGCTGTCAATCACCTGCTCAAAAATGAATGAGGATGGACTATGTGTCACCGCCTAGCCAGTGTATATTTACTTTAATAGATATAGTGGAGAGGAGGAAGAGGCGGAGGAGGACAAATAGAGGCAGAAAGCCTCTCTTAATGTACATGTAAAACTCTCCAGTGGGCCCATGCCAAGTGTAAGTGGTTGAGTGATATTGGCAAAAGGAGAGAGGAGAGGATGGAGGGAGAGAAAGTGTCAGATTTAGGCATTTTCCTTAATGCTATAAGAGCTTATTGATATTTTGATTTTCGCTGGGGGCCGGCAGGTGCTGAGGCAGCTTCTTTTCGCTCTGTCTCTTTACGGGTGAGAGATGTGGAGTTCATCCCATCCTGCTCGCGGAAAACCGTCCGGAAAACTGTCTCCTGGGAATGCCTTCACGACCAGAGAGAGAGAGAGAGAGAGAGAGAGAGAGGGAGACGAGGAAGAAGGAGGGAGGGGAGAGGTGTTGCATGCTAGGGAAGCAGAGAATGGGTCATCTAAGGTCTGTCAGTTTCAGGACTTGTTTCACTTTAGTGGCCCTTGTCAGAGGAAGCGATAGAAATCTGTACTTCATGCTGGGATTATTTTATAGCGGCTGTGCAGAGATATGCAGGACTTCCCTTCCTTGCTGGAGGCACTCCTCCAGAGGATGGTGATGGTGTCCAACAATTTGATCCAAGCCGATATATCTCACAAGATATATATATATTCTTTTGTTGACTCTGATTTTTACTCTTGGCCACATCGCGCTGGTGCTCTGCTTATCCCTCGTTTAAGTCATAATGCAGCGGTGCTAAATATTTTGTGCTTGTGACCCCCGTATATGAATCCCTGATGTGCTAAAAATGAGGTGCGATGAGTGTTTCATTTCAGTAATGTTTGAAGAGGAAAAGCTTAGAGAAGTCAGAAAGGATCTCATATGAAAACAAGCAGGTGCTATAGTCAACCAGACTTCACTGACAAAACCTCACAGATAATCAACAACTCACCACAGCTGTCTGTCACTGTTAGTCCTTTCAACACCAATACTGGTTTGGTCTAAATAAACCTTTAATTCACCAAGTTAGTTGTGAATTTATTTGCTGAACGGGGATCTTTGGGTATAAATGTGCCAGCCAAAGCAAATGTTCAATAAGTGTTTGTATTTACAACTGACAGACTAAGATTGTTATTCTAACTATCACCACCAGAGTCCATGGGTAAAAACATAGTTTTACCTTGCAGACCATCATAACATTGTAACTTCATTTCAAAGTGGACGGTGAAATAAATCCTTAATTCACAGACGTCAGTCGCTCTCCTGAGTTGCACCGAGGAACTCACATGTACCGGTATGCGTATTTAATCCAACATTTTAACACTGTAGGGGTGTAAAGAACATTTCAGCCTCTTGGGGACTGCAGAAGGACTTTAATCTTGAAGTTTTGTAGCTTATTTCTCTCAAAGAACCAGGACTTAATTTGTGATTTTGTCCTTTAACAGTCCCACAAGTCTGGCTGGCGTTAAACTGTAAAAGAAAAACTGCACCTTTAAATTTAGTACTTCAGTATGTTTGGATGGAAGCGATGAATGCATTCATTGGATTACATATTGAATTATGAGTTTTTCAATTTAATGAATGTATAAAATCTGAACTACAAAATCAAATAAAATCTTACAAAAGCGAATAAAATAAAAGGGTAATAAAACTAAGCAGCAAGTATTCCATCCAGTGTGATGATAATCATTTAAAAACTGACCTCTACTGTAAATAAATACAAGCACTCCTGCGTCTCATTAAGAAGAGGAAGCTTGTAATCACTCCACGCTCTTCACCCACCCCGAGTCTCTCCAGCTCACTTTTGTCTTTAATTGAAACTGCTCACTAACAACCCTCTCAGGGATCCGGCCCTGTTTTCACAGTCTCCCGTCCCCGAGGAGGAGCTGCAGCCACAGAGGAATATCACAGAATACAAAAATCCATCTTGGCTGATTTAAACACAACATGGATCGACTGTCTCACACACACACACACACACACACACACACACACGTTTCCCTGTCAGAGTGTTGAGGAGGTCAAGGAGAAACGGGGAGTCGGTGTCCAATCGACTGTTGAGAATGAAACCATCCTGCTCTGACTGCTGCAGGGTGCGAGTCAAAGTCAAGACACTGTGTCTGCGCTTAGTGTTACTGTCAAGGAGCTGTGACTACTGTACTGTATAGGGGTGGCAGCAGCTCAGTAGAGACTTAGCTTGGCGTGTGTCCGGTTCAAGTCCAAGGCAGACCGGTCCATGCAGAACGGAGTACGGACTGATAGTTGGAGAGAAGTGTAAGGTGCCAAACCCCTAACTGCTCCCAGGGCACCATGATGATGCTGCTCATCACTCCACCATCTTTCCACATTTGCATGTCTATATGTCCAAGAGTGTGTGTGCTCATATTTGGGGCTAAACATGTAAGACCTGAGTGAAAAAATAATTTCCCCTTTGAGACATTAATAAAGTAAATATTCTATTTCTTCTACATGGCAAAAAAAATCTACAATCTCAGTAAAAAACACTCACCACGAAGACATGAAAAGTGTCTGTAAGAAGTTTGCATTTTTGTTTTCATAGAAAACAGAGGCCGGTCAAATTGGATTGTTGTGTGATTCCAGTAGTGAGAAGATTTTATGGTGTAAAAAATAACATGCAAGATGAACTTATAAAACCAAAAAATAATATTGTCACCATAAATACGTTACGTTGTTTCAGTGAATGGACAGATGTGTTTTTGTTTGAGCCCGCTTCTTCTTTTTTATTGGTCAGACCTGCTCTGTCCTCACTCACAGGCTGACCTGATGCTATACTCCTACAAAGAGGAGCATCAGTGACTATATTTACCTCTTTAGTCTTAGTAAAGATAAGGAGCTCAAACTCAAGCGATGAGTCTGTTCTGAAAAATTATAGATAATTGCTATATATATGCTAAAAATATATATAAACATTAGATAATTACTGAGATGATTTAAATTCAGCTGGTTTGTGTACTGTCGTGAAAAGTATCATTTTCAGGAAAACACAACACTGATCTGTGTTTTCAAGAAGCTGAAAGAGAAAACTCCTCAAGTGAGGGAGCAGCAACTAAATCTCAGACAGATTCCTGTCAAGATACTGCATATCAAAACACTGTGATTAAAATAAGCATCAGAGAATAACAGAACTATTAATACCAACACGACAGAGTAAAAGGAGCTGCATGCGTGAGACTGGAGTGGTTTCTCTGGCTGTGGTCACTGAGTGCTGCTGTCTGAAGCACTGCTGCTGATTTGCACATTTCCAAATCAGTTATATGACACCACTAAATACAGGGAAATGGAATGGGGCTTACTTGTTTAATTACAGCATCACTGTGATAAATCACATCTTTATTTTTAAATATCTGTAAGACTTCTCTCTCTCATCCTCATCAACATTTACACTAATTAAAGAAAAATGTGAATTTAGTAGGACAGAGATGCAGGTGTCTGAAGTAACTTCTGACCTGATTGAATCATATATGATTAGATAATAAAGATAACTGGAAACAAATCTGTCCCAAACACCATCAAAGGAGGATATCAATAGAATTGATCTCTGCTCATTGATCACAGCAGCGTTGCTGAGGCTTTTGTTAAACACACAGAAGATGGGAGTCTGCAATATTTCATTCTGGTGCAGAAAAAAAACAAAAACATTTTTCCTCCTGTTAGAAGAAGATGACACAATTTCTCATTCGTTTTAAATAAAAAGAAGAAAGATTCTCTTTGTTTTAGCGCATTAGGAAAAACGTCCAGAAGCAAACAACAAAAAAAGAAAGTTTTTGTCGTGGTGGTTCGGAGGCACAATAGTGACAGCAGATCATGTGATTGTATGTGACTGGTCTGTGTAAAAGTGGTTATTTTAAGGTTTAGGTGTCTATGCTCTCTTGAAAGCCACCAGTCTTCTTTGACAAAAAATTTGTCCCATCAGAAAGGAATGTCTGATGGGAAGGTAAAGCATGGAAAAAAAATACCTCACTGAACACAGTAGAAGCAAAAATATGGATTTAGTACTTGTTCTTCAGTCTCCTTCCTTCACAGGGACCTCTTCCACCTGTTAGAGGAAACAATTGATTTGTGTTCTGCAGAGCTGGTGAAGCCCACAGGTAAGGGTAATTTAACACCGAGGCGGGACACTCTCACCTGTGTGTCACTGCGGGCCTCCTCTGCTGCCTGCATCGAGTCTCTGTGAATACATACAGCAAGCCTCAGGTTTGTGCATTTATACACAGTGTTAAAGGCCCAGTGTGTAGGATTTAGTGGCATCTAGTGGTGAAGCTGTAGACTGCAACCAACTGAATGCTGCTCGCCTCACCCAAGCAAATATAAAAATAAAAACAAAACAAAAAAGAAAACCAACCTAAAGCTCAATGACAATGTAGACCAACTTTAGATTTACATTAAAATGAAAATTATAGCTAATTATAAATTATAATATTTCCTCCAGAGGATAAGATTCTGACTGGAACAACAAATTAAAAAAACATAATAATTAATAATAAAACAAGTAAAAATACGGACTGCTCAGGTGTAATATTATCTGAGCCTGAGCAGGCTTACAGCAGTGTTCATATACTGTGTGTGTGTGTGTTTGTGTGGTGTGTGTGTGTCACAGGGATAGGTGGTAAGGGATATCTAACACCTAAGAGGACAGACTCACCTGAGGCTGGTGCCAGTTTTCACTTCCTGTACTTATCGACACCTGCTTCCTGTTGCAGAAGGAAGTGGCCACGCAGCACGCAGTCCGAGTGAAACTGGAGAGAGTGTTTGCACTGCTACGCTGAGATTGTGTCGGCAAAAAATCAGCCTCCGGATAAATTATGAATGAGAGTGATGGAGGGGATAAGAGGAAGAGGAGGAGGAGGAGGAGGAGGAGGCAGAGAGGGAAGGGGGAGGTATGACGTTATAGTGTTATCTTCTGTTTTACTGAAACAGCTGGAGAGCTGAGAGGGAGATATGTGACACACACACACACACACACACACACACACACACACACACACACACACACACACACACAGAGCACAGTGTTTCCCAATTTCTCGTTATTGTAGTGAAGAAATGTTTTACCGCAGATGAAAAGTACTTCACTGCAAATAAAACTTCTGTGTAATAAGTATAAGTAAAGTTTAATCAGCAGTAAAAACAAGAGTAGAGTTTGTGAGTTTGTGATCCTTTCAGGTCAGTTTAAGAAAGGGGGGAAGGAAGGAAAGAAGGATGGAGGGAAGGAAGGAAAATAGAGAAATTGAGAAATTGAGAAAATGTGTAAGGATGAAAAAATGAAGGAAACAAAATAGTATTTTGTGTGAAAGAAAGAAACAAACATACAAACAAAGGAAGAAAGAAGTGAGATGGGTGAAAGAAAGGACAACAAACAAAAAATGAAAAAGGAAAATGTGTGAAGATCATGGAAAAAATAACAGGAAAGAAATAAGAAAGAAGGAAAGAAAGAAAATAATGAAACAAAGAAAAAAGAAGGAAAGAGAGACATAAAGGTGGGAAAGTGGGAGGAAAAATAAGAAAGGAAGCAAGTGAAGAAATAAATAAGGAAAATATGTAAGCTATGAGGAAACAGGGAAAGAAAGTAGCAAGAGAACAAGAAAACAAGGGTAAAGAGAAATCAATGGATGAAGTAAAAAAGGATAGTGTAAAGGAAGGAGGGGGAAAGAAGGGAAAGAAAGTAGGAAGAAAATAGGGAACAAGGAAGAAAATGAGGAGACAAAGAATAGAGGAAGAAAGAAACAAATTAAATAAATGAATGAAACAATAATTGAAAAGAAGAAAGAAAATAATAAGAAACACTATTCGGCCATATGTATCTGTGTAAAATCTAGTGTCACGTGTCACAGAGTAAAAAACACTCTTCAGTACTCGTGCCTAGTTATTTGTCAGCAGTGTTGTACTGTACCACTGACCCTGAACGCTCGAGGCTGCTCCAGGATCTGTGCAGGTCGACACTTCCTGTGACCCGGTGGCTGCCCTGCCTGTGAGGATTTCACACTGTGGAGCGCAGCAGAGAGGACAGACTGCATGAAGGGAAAACTGCAATGAATTAAAAAAGAAGCCGTCATTTGATCCATAATTGATCGCCTTTATATGAGATGGCTGGTGAGTAGAAAACAGAGGGAGTCTGATCTAGATAACAAGCGCACCATCCCGCCGCCGTGACGGCTGTACGTGACCGCAGGTTGGAGAGAGGCGAGCGTGAGAGTGCCTCGCTTCCATCTCTTGATGTTTTCCCCTCTTTTCTCTTTTAATGAGTGTCAGAATGCAGGTTTCTTTTTTTTTTTTTTTTTTAAAGGGAAGGTGGGAGGGAGGGGAGGTGATGTGGAGGGGAGGGGAGGAAGAAAAACAAAACAACAAGAAAGCAGAAAAAGACCAAAAGAACAAGCGTTTCTGATAAAGTGCTTACGGAGCGTTTACAGCAAGTTCTGCAGACATGCGGTTGAGCGCTGATGTAGGGCACAAGCCCACAAGTCGTGTGGGGGGTTTATCTCATTGATTAGAGGCACGCAGCAGGAACAGAGAGAGGGAAACACAGGTGAGGCTGGGCATGATACGCTAACATCATGATGTACATATCAGTCTCTTCTCATCTGACACACACTGATGGCTATAACTAAAAAGCCTTTTCCATTCGTGTGGGTTTATTCTGCCAGCCAAGACTCCATTTACAATTAAAGCAGCAATGCGTAGAAATTTGTATTTTTGTGATTTAGCGCCTCCAGTTTGTCATAAACAAGGCCAGTTGTACACGCGTATTTGTTATGATTATATCACTTCTGACACAAGACATAAGAGCCAGCTAGTATTACTTACAGATACCAGTCCAAGTACGAAGCGCAGCTCGGCGTCTGTCTTTCAGCCTTTTATTTCACCAAGCTGTGCAACGACTAAAAGTCAGTCCCAGATTTACTCTTCTTGCTCTGTCAGTGTCCTCTTCGGTCTCTTCACCGTTGCCATTATGTCCATGTGCTCTGAGCTAACAGTCCAGGCAGCCCGGCTAACAGACTGAGCTAACAGTAACTACAGTTGGCAGCAGTTTGCTTCAGTGTCCATCAGAAAACTCTGTAAATCACAGAGAGTTGATGAGAAACAGTCGGAGGACTCCAGAGGGAACAAAAACCATTTTCTGCATAAAATATGATCCAGTTTCAACAAAATCAGTGAAATAGTTGGTGTTGTGTGACTTAGTGCTGTAAAGCGGTACGTACTTCTCGGGATAATTAAACCCGGAGTGCAAGACCAGACGTACAGGGTGCAAAAAAATGCTTTAAAATCTGTTATTTGATGGTAGAAAAGTTACACAGTGTTGCTTTAAGCGCAGAGCGACTGAGGAGTTCTCATTTGTCCAAACAGTTGTCATCATGAAAAACCTCTTCTCTTCCTCTCTCTGCCAGCTACAGTCAGAAGAATTTGTTTACCTCTCCTCTCACAAAGATGGAGTAAAGAAGAAAGAGGTACAAAACAAAAGCATAATGGCCCATCCTATAGACGCGGTGTTTGTCTCCTTTAAAGCCATGAGATGTTATTAATAAAACAGCAGAAGCTGTCACGGCGCTCGCTTCTTCCTAGACAGGACAGAAGTGAGAAGGCTAATGTGATCACAGTATCGGGTCCCATGATGCACAATAGAGACTATCCCTTCTCCGACAAATACAGTGAATGATGAACGCTGGAGTTTACGGATCATAACAAAATGCCAATAAAAAGACAAAGAGAAAAGATTTTAATGACTCCTCTCAGTAAACAAGAGGCCCTCAGTCTCCTTCATCTCCCTGCTCTGCACCTCCTCCACCTGTCCTCTCCTCTCTCCTCTCATCTCTCCCTTCTTCTCCTCCTCCACCTGTCTGTTCTCGCAGACTGCCGCTGACTGCCGGAGACGCCGCCGCGCGATGAGCTCTGACTGCGAGCTCGGCTGGTTTGGGATGCTGGGCCGTTGTGACAGGTGCTGTCCTGGACCCTGCCCCGTCTCCACGGTGACGCCAAGTTTGTGGGTGACTTGCCGTCTCCATGGTGACGGGGCGGCTGTCAGACGATGTTGGGCCGGTAAGTGAAGAAACACCTGCCTGTTACCTAACTGGTGCTGGGAAGGGTTGAGGATACATGGTAGGAAACAAAAGTGCAGACCTCATGAATCTCTATCTAGCTATCTAGCTAGATCTAGTTAATTTCAGTAATTTTGGGAAGAAAGAAAGAATGAAAAGGATACAAAAGTAAGAAGGAAATGAAGAAGGAAGAAAGCCAGAATGGAGGAAACGAATGAAGGAAACGAGAATGAGGAAATGAAGTTGAGACAATGAGAGGGAGAGACAGAAGGAAGAAAGGATATCGAAGGAAATAAGATAAATTTAAAAAAAGAAAGAACGCAACAAAGAAACAAAGACAGAAAGAGACTAAAGCAAGGAAGGAAGGGCATAAAAAAGGAAGGAAACAAGATAGGAGGGACATACAGAAAATGAGAAATAAAAAACAAAGAGAAGAACAGAATTAAAAAAGATGAAGACATGAAAAGAAAAACAATGAAGATGTTGACTTCCAAAAAGCCATATGTACATATTTCATGCTAAATAAATGCAGTGTAAAGTAGAAAGTGAAAACAAGAAACAAATCTTCAAATGTATGCTGAAAACTTTCACTTCAGCTTCTCAACGAGTGCCAACAGGCAAAACACATAGATGGAAATTAACTGCTCATATCTCAAGATGCTTTGTTCACCTTTCATTGTGCTTACATCGTGAATATTGAACGTTATAGAGAAATAAATACTCTTTTCTCTGCAGAGCACATTTGCTAAACAGCTTGAGCTTGCTGCAAAACATATCCACAAATATCCCCCGACTTTATTTCTAATGCAAAAATACACAAATCTGCTCCTATTTCCAACCTTCGACTACCACACACACACACACACACACACACACACACACACACACACACACACAAGCACACTGCAGTGGAAACAATTATCCGGCCTTTATAACATTCATTCAGCAGATATTCTGTCCAGAATAGAAAAAGGCAAAGTGACAGTAAATTCAGCCTGATTGAGCACCAAATAAAATAAAAAGTGTCACCACAACGCCACCACAGAACCATTAGATAAACGCAAAATAAAACCATAAGTGCCATAATCACCAGTGTGCAATTAAATATGAAATGAAAATGTCAGAGGAATAGACACCAAATGGCCATAACTGCTGTCTCATATCAGCATCGCCAGGCCGGAGCAGTAAAGCTCATGTTTGTTTGCTCCTCTCCATTTTACTGGTGTGTTTTTACGGTCAGGGCTCAATCATATACAGTATCTTAACGATGATGGTAATTAGACAGCGCGGCTGCAGGGATGATTTAGCCACACCAAAACATATCAAAGCAAGAGGGACGGACCGGAGGAGAAAACGGAGGAGAAAATCAGAGAAAAGCGAGCGAGGAGGTCGATTGATCTGCGGGTCATAAACATCTTGGGGTCAGAATCATGAGCTTCTCTTTGGGTTAGTTAATACAATTAGTCTGGCTTTGCTGTGTGGCTTCATAAGCATATAAACACCCCCTGCGGTCCTGTATTAATACACCAGGGGATATCAATGATAAATAAACTACAGAGCTGTGTGTGTGTGTGTGTGTGAACAAGCAGGTGGAGTAATGATTAGATTTCCATTAGTAAAAGGGGTAATAAACGCCCTGTGTGTGTGTGTATGTGTGTGTGTGTGCATGTGCATATGGGACCGTTAATGTCCGTGTGTGTAGTAAGAGGTGAATTAAAAGCGCATTGACTATGTGGCAGCACATGCTATATATTAAGACCAGGCACCGCCGGCCTGCCAGCAGCTCAAGCCAGAGGACCTATTCATCTTCTGCAGAACACTCTGCCCCCCGCCCAACCCCTTCCCCCTCCTCGATAAAACTACGCCCCCCCCCCAACCACCACCACCACACACACCCACGTCCCACTCCACCTAAGCATAGACCCCTCCCCTCCGCGCACATAATCAAATTAATTAACATTCCTAAGATCCCACGCTCATTAATCTATCCACAGTGGTCAGCGAAAAAAGGCAGGCAGGGAATAAGTTTGGCCGTGGCACTGATCTGAGAAGTCAAAGGGAAATTCTCTATTTTATATACTCTGGTGTTAAATTTGCTCTTTTTTGTGATGTTTGGTGTCATATTTGTGTGTTTTCTACAGAGGAGCGGGAATCCTCGTGATGCTACCTGAGATCGCCATACCTATGACAGACGTCACTTTCAGATTCACATGTGAAATCAAATGTGAACTGCTGAATGCAAGAGCATCAACGATTTCTGACAACAACTTCATATTTTGTTCATTAGCTGAAGACTCATTCAGGCCAGTAGGTGTCTGTGCCAGATGCGATCTGCTCTCTCATAGCTATATAGCTAGCTAATTTCACTACAGCCTGCACAGTAAAACTCTTTCAAATGTTCTACGCGGCAGCAGGCCTGCTCTTCAATCAACCCAAAAGGTGACATGTTATCCTGCTGCTCATCAAACTCCACCGGCTACCTGTAGCAGCCCACATTAGATCCAAATCCCTAATACTTGCCGACAGAGTAGTCTCCGTTTCTGCACCTACCTGCCTGAACGCCCTTATACTGTACAGGCGCTAATACCTCTTGACCATTGTGCTCCTCCAATGAGCCACGCTGACTCTGCGTACGCTCTTCAGAGTATACCTTAGATACTAATACTTTTATAAAGACAGGTAAGACTGCAGTGGGACTTGTCTGACAGGTAACAAAAACCTACCTATATAGTATTTACTAAACAGAGTGAGAATAGAAAATGCAACTACTGTGGCTATCAAATGCTGAAAATAAAAAAATAAAAAGCTGAAATACAATAAAATAACTTCCCGTTGTGCGATGAATAAAGTATAATCTAATCTAATCTATAATTTTAATTGACTAATTGATGTTAGTTTACATATATTTACAGTGATAAAACAATCTAATTCGGATTTGTACACTTCCTAAAACTCTGCATAAGATGAAACAAAGGAATGAAAGAGGCCCAGGGTGTCTTGTCAATCATCTCCAGCTGTGGAGTTTATTTTGGAGCATTACTCTGTCTCACCTTTTTTGATTAATTAATATACGATAACTGTGCGGATGCAGGAGCTGTACTTGCTAATGAATTCCTATGAGTGAGCTGTAGGAAATTGATTAATTCATGACAGGTAGTTGATACCCTTGGCTCACGGGGTCCCGAGTGGCCTCAATCCCACCTTCCCCTACCTCTGCTTAGACCTGTATCCCCTTCTTATCATGGTGGTGTTACCTGCCTCCACCTCCCCCTCCCTCTCTCTCCTCCTCTACCTGTCTTTGCTCCTTCTGGCTCCTCTGGGACTCCTTGTGACACGAAAGAAAACTGGCTTATTAATTAAAACTTCTGAGAATTAAAAGCTGTATTTTCAGTGCGCTTCTCCTCTACCCTCCTTCTGTTTGGTTTGTTCACTCGTCAAACATACCCACCTGGGCTGTTGGCTTAAAAGTTATATTTGGAATGATCAAGGGAACGAGACAGAGAAGAGAAGGCAAAAGAGAAAAAGTAGAAAATTAGAAGGGAAAGGAGGTGAGGAGATGTCAGAGTTTTTCCAGCTGTGTTGGAGTGGAGGCTCAGCCTGAGAGGAGAACGGCTGTATTGATCCCTCTCCCCTCTCCTCTAACAAGGGAAGATTTGAGCAGATTTCCCCTCCATGTCTGGAGGAATACATCCCTTTCATCCCCCTCACTTCTCCCGTTTATCTCTCCACTCTTCCGTAGAGCACCTCCAATCCCTCCGCCCAACCCCCAAAGCCTGCAAGAAGGGGGAAACCCTGTTTGTGAAAGCTTCAGTAAGCCTCCCTGTACACACACACACACACACACCTCTTACATGATGATGATACACACTGACGTTTGGACTGTACATCTATACTTATGAGGAACCTTGTTGACATAATGCGCAGGCTATAGCTCGCTGCTTCACCTTTACCTAAACCTGTTTCTGACCTTAAAGCGACATTACTTAGATTTCATTATGTTTGTGATTTAGCGCCGCAGAGTGCAATACCACTGTCATAATTATGGACAGCTGTATGTGTGTTATGACAACTGTTGGCAACTTTGCTAACAGCCAAACATCATCTGTGTGTCTGTCGTTCAGCCTTTTTTCCCAGATTTACTCTTGTCTAGCCTCTTCTAGCTCAGTCACTCTCTCCTTTTCTCTTCTTAGCTTGTTCTTCTGGTCTCTTCACCCCTGTCATGATGTCCATAGAGGCTGCTGAGCAGCAACATTGCCCACTTGTCCAGCTCCTGTTCTGCACGACACAGGCTCCACTCTCTCAGTACTCCTTGAGTCAGTCAAGTCAGTTGAAACTAAACACTACAAGTTCTCAATTCTGTTTTGAGGCCAGTGGCTTCAGGCTATATTAGCCCCTGCTAGCATGACACGGCTGTTGAGTTGCGTTGTATGTAATATAGGAGGCAGATTTTGATGATGAAAACGAATTATTGCAATAAAAAAGACAATATTTCCAGTTTAATGCCAAAACCAAGTCTGTACCCTCAAACAGCCATTTGTAAAACGAGGACCAGATAAAATGTCTTCACTTTCTTAAAATGCTCTCTCTCCAAAAAGTCCTCACTTTCCAAAACATCTTCAGTTCCTAAAAATAAAAAAAATACCCTCCACAGTCTATAATATCTTAAATATGTCATCACTTGCCAAAACAAAACAAAAGTCCCACTTTCAAAAACATCCATACTCACAAACTATGTCATCACTGGCCAAAAGCGTTCTCACTCCCCCGATTATGGTCCCTTATTGTCCAAAAATGCACTGATTTTCCAAAACAAATGTCTTAACTGGGCAAAATGTCCTTGCTTTCCAAAACACACACACACACACACACGCACACACACACACTTTATCCCCAGGCGAAACTGACTTTAAACCTAACCCAAAAGACAAGTTTTAACCCGTAAACAACCCAAATGTATCCACATTCATGTCATCTGATATACTAAAACTAAAGCAACCATCAAAAAACACACCAAAATTGTGTGTGCATGCCTCTGTGTGTGTGTGTGTGTGTGTGTGTGTGTGTGTGTGTGTCTGTGTGTACAGATGTATGAACCATAAGATTAGTTTGGATCTCTTCATCCTGCGCTATAAACTAATCCAGGCAGGTATCTGGAGTCTAAAACGTGGAGGTTGAACAAGACACCAAATAAAAAATATCTGGTTTGCTGAGAAGTGTACACTAGAACACACACACACACACACACACACACACACACACACACACACACACACACACACACAGTCAATATGGCTTAGCAGAAGTCTGGTAATATCCTTTTTCTGTTTGTCATCTCCATTAACGTGCTTTGTGAGTGAGTGTATGCAATCAATTTAGTCCTATTTCCAGCGTGTCTGACTACCTGGTCACCACGCCTGGACTGTGTGTGTTTCGTTGAGGATGGGTGTAGGTGTGTGTGTGTGTCACAGGAGAGGGGAGGGTGGGAGGGGGAGGAGGGCGCTGGGATAAGGCTCCCTTCACCAGGGGACAGCTTTGTGTCCCCCCTCTCCCCTCCTCTCCTCCACAGCCCCCCGGAGAGCCAGCAGAGTCATTTGCTCAGTCTTATGATGTCGTCATGGTGTGTTAGTGGCGAGTGGCGAGGCCCTCACGCCAATCCGGCCCTCCCCACGCCCCCCCGCCGTTCTCCGTCCCCCATGCCGCTTGCCGCCTCACCGTCGCTTCCTTCCCCCACCCCTGGTTCGTTGACCCCTCCACCACCACCACCACCACCACAGAAGCCCTCTCCTCTCTCTCCCCCACCCCTCTTCATCGCTCAGTGGTCAGTGCAGGGGGAAGAGCTGCTGACGCAGGCCGGCAGAGGAAACAAGCTTACCTGCGGATAATCTCCTAAGAGAAATATCAAGGGAAGAAATAAGAGAGTGAGAGAGGGTGGGAGACATAGAGAGAGAGAAGGCAGGAAGGAAGGATGGATGGATGGATGGAGAAAAACTTAGCGAAGTTTTTAGCCCCTGACTTGCTGCGCCAAGCACTTCCTATTCTCCAAGACAACTTCCCCTCCATGGTCAAGCACTTACTGCTCTCACAACGCCCTCGGTGGGGAGAGGAGAGAGGGAAGGAGAGGGAAGGACAAGGGAAGGAGGAGGAGGAGAGGAAGGTAGGATACATGAAGAAAACATGCAGAATGTGGACTGACACTTGAGTGTTATTTAAAAAAAACAAAACTCTAATATCAGAATATATCACAATCGATCTGTTGGCTCTGTTACTATAAAAACAAGTACAACACATGTTTTACTCTAATTTACAGGTGTTCTAACGACTGTTACATTAACGTTGCATTAACGTTGTCATCTATCTTATATGGTAACAGACTTTGCACCACAAAGATGAACATATTTCTACACACACAGGATCAACCATTTACTGCATACTGCTGTTAGAAACTCAATACAATTAGCTGATAATAAACATCAGTAATCAATACGCAGCCATTATTCAAACCAATAACCAACAGCACTCAGCGTACTCGTGCTTAACAGTTGCCTAATGTTTCCGTAGTGGTGACAAAATGTTAAAAATAAACATTAACAGTTTGAATTAAACTAAAGCTCCCTGCACACGGGGAAAATATTACACCAAACAAAGAAATATGACATTTTAACAATCCCTGTCGTGTCCGTAAAACAACTAACTCTAGAAACATAAAATATAAAAGACGCCATATGTTGATGATTCAGCATCAATATAATCCATAAAGATAAACTGTGTGTCTGTACAAACTTTACATTTGGGATTTTGCCGCCTCAACAACTCAAGAACTTGCTACCAGCCTCTTTTAGTTATGAGGGAAAAAAGATTTCTCACTAAAATAAGTGGCTGTTTGGTTGATCAGATCCTCATAAGGGTTGCTGGAGGTGACTCCATTGGGCGAGTTCATCACAGAGCTGAGACAAACAACCATTCACACCTACGGGCAATTTTAGAGTCACCAATTAACCAGGGATTTGAACCAGAAGCCCAGATGCAGCACCATCAGTTATTACTGTTTAATAATTAGGGAACTGTTGTATGAGAGCAGGACTTACAATACAAAATACTTGAATATGAAAAAACTAAACAAATGATACACAGATTCTTCTGTGTTACAGAATATGTAGACATAAAATAATTTGTTAGTCTTCAGTGATCAGCAAAGATTACAATCAATAATGATGATTCAACTTAATTGTGATTTAGGAAGAATGCCTTCATGTCGTACCAGCACGATCCACATTTTTATTGTCTTCTGTATTACTTATCATGTGATGTGCATAAGATATTCACAGTTTCGAGGCTCGATATCTGGCTGAACTTTTTGTATTACCTCACTTCACCAAGTTCTTTATTTACTCTGCACGCCGTTTGTAAAGTTGAGAATTCAGAATAATGAATCTGGACATTTGCAATAAGAGTTTTGTCCTCTGAAACTCTGAGGTGAAAACTGATTCAACGGTAAACCACTGTAAAAGTTGAGAGATTAAAAATGCAGCAAATCAGACCATTGAACCGCGGTGTGTGTGTGTGTGTGTGTGTGTGTGTGTGTGTGTGTGTGTGTGTGTGTGTTCAGAGTACTGTTGGGTTCTCTCTCTTTTAATCAAGCCCAACTTTAATGAACTGTCTTTGTGCATCACTTTCATTAGCACATTTACTCAATCAATACGCACTGTGTATTCAAGCAATTCAGTGAAAACTATAATGTGATGGTTGGATTGGAAAGGAGTGGTGTGTTTGTTTGTGTGTGTGCGCTCTGCATGTGTGTGCTCTGCATGTGTGTGTGTGTGTGTGCACAAGCGTTTTGCATTTTGTCTTTATTTGTGCACGTGCATGTGTTTGTATGTATATTTGCATGCATAGTATTGCATGTATTGTAGCCCTTTGTATAAGAGTGTGATGGTGTGTGCGCGAGTGTGTGTGCAGATAAAAGTGTGTCCCGTCCTGAACCTTGAAGATGCCTCCACAATTAACTTTGTCATTCCTATTCAGCCCGAACCGTCAATAGCGATATCCGTCACTCAATCTCTATTCATCCTTACTTCTTTCCCATCATGCAGCAGTGCGGCCGCAGAATGCACTGATTAGCCCTCTGACCATTTAATTAATTAGGCTCGGCACTTAATTATGACAAACTGCATTACTGCAGCGGCACGCCGGGGCTCAGGCAGGTTATGTTCGGTAACAATTTGATTTGAGTGAAAATGGGGAGCACTGATGGAGGGGGGGGGGGTTTATTGAGCGGAAAGAGACATATGATGAGATTAACAATAATCAGAGCAGCGGGAATAGCCCATGACCAGCCAGGGAGGAGGAGGGAGGGCGGGGAGGGTGAGTGAAGGGCTGAGATGGATCAAATTAGGTTTTTCTCTTCTCATTAGGATCTGGAGAGTAAAGTAATACTGAGGGGAGAGTGTGTGTGTGTATGTTGTGTGCATGTGTCTGTGTGGCGGATGGGGATTTAATCTGCTCAGCGCGTCCGTGTCTTTTTTACTGAAGCCGAGATAATCATCTAATCGACATTATTCCTCTTCGCCTCTTTGTCGGTATAACAGTGAAAGATGACAATCATTTATTCTGCGTTTGTTCTTCTCGAAGCTCCCATTGGTCGTCCTTTAAAGGATTTCACTTCCTCCATGCAGGTGCACCGATTCAACCAATAAGAACATTTGTATTTTTACAATAGCACAACCACTATTGATTCTCTGCATTGGTGGACAAGAGTTTAGCTAGTTAGTGATATTCTTTATCCATCCATCCATCCATCCATCCATCCATCTATCCATCCATCCATCCATCCCCTGTAACCACCTGAACCCACATGAACTTCTTGCTGTGAGTCAAAGGGTGATTTTCATTATGTGTCTCCTCACTTCCCTCCCATGCATCTCTTCGTTGAGTTTTAGCTCCTCCCAGCGGCGATGTAAGTGCAAGGAAGAAGCGTAAGGATGGAGGAACCGAATCTGCCAAACGAGAAATTCTTGGTTCCACAGCTACAGTGGCATTATCATCAGGCCTGTCACGCCAACTGGTACAAACATTCACAAAACCCATTATTCAAGAATAATTTCAAAACCTTCATAGACAGCTGTAAGCATAAGTTATCATGAGAAGCACCCATCATCATATATAGAAACTCCTTCATCATGTATAGCTCTAGCAACATGCTAACTAGTCCACCGGTTCTCAAAGTACCACTGGTGGTATGCAACCTACCTCTAGTGATAAAAGAGTAAAAATAAACCATGAGATCGTTGCAATCTGCTTATTTGTGAATGTGTGAATTATTTTGTT
Organism: Protonibea diacanthus; assembly: GCA_028641955.1. Lineage (NCBI taxonomy): Eukaryota > Metazoa > Chordata > Actinopteri > Sciaenidae > Protonibea > Protonibea diacanthus. Next base: position 4,205,294 of record CM053979.1, on the reverse strand, counting down.
TTAATATGAGCCTACTATGTCGTCACATTCATATATGTAGACTGCACATACATACGTGATTAGTTTTGAGCTGGAATGACAACAAGATATTAAGTGGACGTGGAACGCAAATATTAGAGAGAGAAGTTTGGATCAGGAGCTCTGGTTCTTGAATCGGTTCTGTTCAATAACCATTAACAACAGATCTTATTAGGAATAAACCTGCCTCCTTTGTGAACTGTCCATAGCTAAATAGAGTTGGCCTACACTGGCTTACTGTATTTAATGTTATAATATTCTCTGAGGTGATGCACGGTGTAAAAAGTTTGATCTAATACGATAGCTTCGCCTCTGGCTCTCCGTTCCCTCATAGCTCAGCACTTTGCTGTTTTTTTTTTTTTTAATAGAACGAAGTATTTGTGTCAAAGTTCGCCAAAATTTAACTAACACGAAATATTTGCAATGATTTACCTCAGCACCACGAGCTAATTTGCTGATCCCTGTGATTCTATTTAAATGAACACATTTTGTGCCAGACGGACCTGGACTTTCAGCAGCTTTCAGCTCATGGTTTGAGTTCTCTAAACACATTTACTCTGAATGTTTGTGCCTCACAGATCTCATCGACCTCCCTATATAACAGCACAACTGTAAGCATCCATTTATAATCGGCTATATATGTTATTAAATAAATAAATAATGATTATAAACATAAATAAATAATAAGTAGCCGCTGAATGATGATCATCTGAGCTACTTTAGTTGGTAGCGTGCAGGAGCTCACGGCTGATACACTGCAGGAAAATATGTTCAAAATGTACCATCTTATGATGATCTGTGTGTGTGCAGGCATTATAGGCAATAATAAATGCAGTAATATTATTTTTCCACAATCAATAACCTTCTATTTGTTTGCTGTTTCTCCAGAAATCTATATATATTGCATTCTTTTCATTTTTCACATCTCCCGTTTTGTTGACTGGCCAGTCCGGATGTGTGAAGCTCAAATAATCGAGCAGCCGCATTAAACATGTTATAGGATCATAAATATGCTATTTATTCTTCTGCGTTTCATATCCATATTTCCCTGACAAAACGTCCTGTTGTAAAGCTGTTAGACGCTGTTTGAGGAGGGTATTTAAAGGGATGAACACACTGTGCACACTCGAACACCAGTCCTCTGTGCTGTATATACCCTGCAGCCACAACACAATATGATAATGCCCATGTGAATAGCGAGGGGAGTGGGTATGGTAAAATGATAAATTATGATAAATAAGGCCATAGCATAGGCATGAAGGAGGGGAAATCACCAGTCTAATGCACCATGGTGTGTGTGTGTGTGTGTGCAGTGGTGAGTTGAGCCTCCCTACATCACAGGCCAGGACCGTTGACAAAAGGAAACAGATTGGATAGAGAGTGAGGGGTGTGCCTGGAGGGAGGGAGAGATGGACAGAATGAGGGAGGAATGGAGGGGAGGAGGAGGGGGGGATGAAAAGGCCGTCTCCCAGACACATATATTAACCCCCTGACTCCCCCACACCCCCCACAGCACCGGGAGTCTGATCCGTTCAGCTCGCTCAGCGCAGATTTAGCGTAGCAGGACCTCCTAACGGGGGCAAGAAATATTAGCTTGATGCTGCCAGAGAGCCATAACGTCCCCACAACATCACACCAACACTGACACAACCTCAGCTTTGCACAGAAGTGACTTTACTCGTCTTGTCAGCTGACAGCTGACTGACATTTTTTTGGCTTTTTTTGTCGTCGAAATAAAACAAGTCCAAACATCACATCATCATCTCTGCAGCTAAAACCTGCTCAGTGGTCGAAGTGTAAACACCTGCTGAAGAATAGAGATATTAAACACACTCTCTGGGAGTCGCTATGGCAATCAACAACAAATCGATCAATCCCATTGGACACGCTAATGCTCGAGCTAACGCTCCATGTCCCCATTGACCGGCTCACACCACACACACACACATCCCACAGCCCTCACTGCTTGTCCTGTGTGTGTGTGTGTGTGTGTGGCTATTGAAGTTTTTTCTCATTCAATTTGGCTCAATTCTTAAATGAGAGTTATCACAACAATCAAGTTCAAATCTGAACAGTTAGTTTGTCGTTTGCAGATTTGAACTTCACATTATATTCAGGTTTTGAAGCATGAATTAAATGTTTCGGGAGTTTCTACCTTTTGCACATCGAGTCGTGTCTGTCCCATGAGACAGTTGTGACAGTTTAGAGACTAAAACTAATAAAAACACACTCATAGCTCAGTTTTAGCTCAATTTCAATGAGCTGCACAAATTTTTAAGTCATTTGTTTCAGTAAACAACAGCTCTGATCGTCGCTGCAGAGGACAAAAGGTGTGATTTTCTTGCAATACTAAAATACTATGGCTAAAGATTCTAATAAAATATCACGATAGAGATGCAAGTTTGGATGATATTAAGCTCCTGTGCAGTTTAAATGCACGTCATTTTCATTAGTGATTAATCATTTGGTCTATAAAAGGTCAGAAAATAGTCACAAATGATGATGAAGCCCAATGTGACATTTTCATATTGCATGTTCAGCTAAAAGTCCCAAACATTCAGTGACCATTATAAAGGACAAAGTAGGTATTGTTTAGAAAATATAGTCTCAGGGCCAATAATTGATCATTAAATAAGCTGCCAGTTACTTTCCTGCCAATGAACTAAAACTATTGATCAATTTATTTCAGCTCTAATGAACGTCACTTTAGACAGAAGCAACTGCCACATGAATGTCCTGTTTATCTGCTGCCTTTATGTTTGTCTTTCACCTGTGCACACACCCACACACACCCACACACACATTTATGTTAATACACACACTTGCAGATATGACAACTGTCACTCACACACACCTCTATGACAACAGCTAATACACTATTGGTACAGTGAACTGAAATGTTCGGAGTGGGTGTAATTTGTGTGGCTTCATGCGGTGATCGCTCCCTCTCCTCCTCCTCCTCCTCCTCCTCCTCCTCCTCTTTCTCCTCACTGTGGTTTGGTTCGGTTCCCTCCCTCAGGGGCTTTAGTTCAGACACATAATCCACGCCGCTAATTGGCCCCCAATGCCACTGTAGTGACTCAGGTACACAGAAATACATACTCACATACTGATTCACACACAAAGAAGTAAAAATGTAAACTGAAGTTTGAAACACAATTACAGTTTACGCAGAACTACAGCAGCAGTGTATCATATCTGACATCAAATAATAATGTACCTTACATTGTATTTTATTTATTGATTAACTATTATAATAAAGAATCTTATTTTGCTGCTGGTAAATGTGAAGCTAATTAACTGCTTTATATACATACTGGATATCAACAATGATACAGTAAAAAAAGGAGTAGAAGTATAATTAAGTATCACAAAGTACAGTTTACTCATAACTGAAGTTCAGTACTTGAATACATGTATGAAAAAATGTTTTTATATCTGTAGTCTTGTTTAGTTATTTTCTGATTTACTTATTCACTTATTTTACTTTTTACTTACCTTAAAGTCTTATTGAGGTAAAGTTCTTCTCCCTCCATCTTGATGTGTTTTGGGCAAATAAAACTTTGTTTTGGTTCATGAAAAAAGAAACAAGTATCAAATCAGTATCAACACATAGTACCAAATACTTTAAACTTCATCAAATTTAGACATTAAAACCTGTTGTCAACACTTAATCCAACTCTTCATCAGAGCTTTATGGTGTTTACACTGATATGAATACAGAAAGATTTTTTATGGTTACAGATTTACACAAAATAGAAACGTTCTAGACGTCAGCAGTGTTTAAGAGAAGAATCATAAACTCAAACTTTCTATTTATTATTTAATTTTAATATTGGTTTTAATCCAGTCTGTGAGGCCAAAAACTATTTTTAATATTACAATAAAACTTAACTATTAATTATCTCTGAGTCTCAGTCATCTGTCAGGTCAGCATGAGACAGACCACCTTCAATGCAGATGAGCCTCTGAATGAATCTGAATATTTCAGGTGTCTGCTCTCAGAGTTTGGGGCTCTGCTGTTCTACATCCTGTCACCTCCTTCCCTCCTCCTCCTCCTCCTCCTCCTCCTCCCCCGATTGGTCAGCGTGCTGAGGGCAGCAGTTTCAGGACGTCCTGTGAGCGCATGGGTAAACCCGGCTCTATATATATGCAAATCCCATTCATTCCCCCTTCCAGAGCGTAATTGACAATCTATGAGCGTTATTGATCGACATGAGGATGTCTCTATACACAGCCGACCGCGTGTGTGTTTATTTGTTTATGTGCGTCTATAGAGAGACTTTTAATTAAGTTAAAAATGAGGGACGAAGACCCCGAGGTCATCGTAAGAAACTTATCTGTAAGACACAAGTGTGTGTGTGTGTGTGTGTGTGTGCAGGCTGCTAGGTTCAGGTGAGCTTTAATGATCGGTTGGTTTCCTGTCGTCTCATTGTAACCTCGTCTGAACTAAAATGCCCTGTTGGCTCCTTCACAGCAGAAAGTTCCTGATGAAGAGGAAGAGAAAGAAGAAGGAAACCTCAGAACTGCTTGAACATCAAGTTTTATAGTTACATGCAGAAGTACATTTAAGACCCGGTATTCTTTAAATAAGTTTTTCAGTTTGAGGTGTGGCACTTGTACTTTAAAGAGAGCAAAAGTACTTCCCCTTCTTCACTTCACAGAATGGTACTCAGGGTCAGCAGTACATACTGTATGTATACATTATAGTACTGGTATTCATGTATTTGCACTGAGAAGTTCTGCTTTTACTCCACCGTGGAGTCCAACTGCAGATTTACAGTTTGTCTTTCGTAACTCGGTTCATTACTCCATCTTCTTTCTTCCTTCTTTTGCTCTCTCCTCATTGTTTTTATATTTTTGCTTCTGTCCTTCACTTTCTTGTTCTTGCCTTCGTTCCTTCATTCTTCTTGTCCTCCATTCCTTCCTTTTGTTTCATTCTTCCTCCCTCATGTCCCTTTTTGCATCTGGCCTTTATTTTCCGTGTCCTTCTATCCTTTATTTTGTTTCCTCTTTCCTTATTTTTTAATCCTACATACTGGTATCCTTATTCCTTGCCTCTGTCCTTCCTTGTGTCATTGTTCTTCTTTCTTCTTTTGCTTCTTCATCTTTCTTCTTAACGACTTTCCTTCTTTCATTCGTCCATCTGTCCTCCTTCTTTCCTCCCATTTTTAAAAAATCTTTCTCTCTCTACGTCCCTCCTTTTGCTTCTGTCCTTCATTTTCCTGTACTTTACTTTCTTTATTCCTCTTCTTCTCTTCTATCCTTCCTTCTTTCCTCATTTTCCAATTTTTTCATCCTTCCTTTCTTGCATCCTTCTTTTTTTATTTATTTCTTATCCTCTCGTTTCTTATATTTTGTTACCGCTTTTTCTTAATCCTTACTTACTGATGTCCTTATTTCTTGCCTCTTTCCTTCCTTCCTTCTTTCCTTTTCTCCTCTCTTCTTCTTTCTTCCCTTTTCCATCCTCCTTTCCTTGCTCTAAAGGCATTGTTTTTTATCTTGCTGCATGTTGATCTTAAATTAAAAATTGTATTCAGGACTTTTGTCTGCAGCTGATTGTCTTTACATTGTCGTGTTTCTGTTTTTAGTTTCATGTATCAGTGAACAATAACAAGAATCTAAACTGTGTGTTACGTGCTCTCATCTTCCTCTTTAATCTTCTTTCTTTCAGTCCGTCTGCTGTAAAGAAAACAGCCTTGAACAATGGCTGTACAATACCCTGCATATGTTGAGTGTGTGCTGTGTGAGTGTGTTTGCACATCTGTGCATTTAGTGCTCATCTTGCAAACTTGCCTCCTCAGCAAAGCGGCTTCATGTAGAACTAGAAAAGTAGATATACATGCACACAATCAAAACCGTGTGCTTATGTGTGTGTGCTCCCATGTGTGTGATCACACGAAGAAGAGCAGGCGATAGGTATTTACCGGCTGACCAGTGTCTCGCTGACAGATTGAGATTGGGACGCTTTCGGCACACGGAGGATTTATGGGTGCTTTGACGCCGCTTTCCTCCTAAATTACAGCCGGGCCGGGAACAATGAGATGGCCTGGGAATCAGGCCCGATGCTCTGAACCTCCCCTGGGGTTAACAGTCCCTGACTCAACCCTCTGCACTCCATTTTACACCCCCAACCAGCAGCTCATCCTCTTTTCCAGCTCATAGATATGGGAGGAGGAGAAAACAATCCAGTGCAAAGAAAATAGCTTTTATTCTTCTTTCAAATATCTAATTTATTCTCCTCGCATCGATAAATCAGTTTGTATTCATTTATGAAGCAAAGGCAACAATTTCCTTTTCAAACTGTGATTCAAACTATGACCATCAGAATTATACCTTTTCCATGAGTATTATCATAATTTCCCCAGATTTCCATCCTCCGGCTGCCCTCACTCTGTTGAGGTCTGTTGATGTTCTCCCCCCTGCAGGGCTGGAGATGGGCCACCTACATCGATTTCACACCCAAATCACAGATAAAGAGGAGAAAATCAGCTGGTCCACTGTCAGGTGCGATTGTGTGTTCAGTGTGTGTGTGTGTGTGTGTGTGGGCAAATAAAACATCTGTGAACAAAAAGAGGCAGAAGACGATTTAGTAGCCTGATGAAAGGTATGAAAAAGAGTGCATTTAAATTATGCACTCTTATGTAAATGGTTTGCATATGGAGTACAGACATGCAGTAATTCATTGTTCAAAGGTTAAACTGTTATGGCCAATTATATGATTTCATTTGCTTAAGTGGTATTAGCATATATATCTAGTTATATGTGTCTCTACATGCATAGACAGACTGTATTTCTGGTTACTTATTTGATAACGACACAAAGATTAATTTAGCTTACATGTGGGAAAAAAAACATACAGGAAGTAGACATCTTCACTTCCTCTTGATTCCTACAAACCGAGGTTGAATCCAGGACCTGAGTCAGGCTGTGTCTAATTATATTCAGTCTAATAGGGTCCATGTAGCTTTCAAAATAGGTATCAATGTATCTGATTTCAGAGCAAGTGATAGTGAACTCACCCTGCACAGTGCAGGCCTGACTGTTGGCTTCAGGTTCTTGCCCAAAGACATGGACAGCAGGAGGCTGGGGCTGAACAGGAAACCCTGTGTTTAAACATCTCAGAGGCCAGAGGGAGAGTGTGAACTGTAAAGTGCAGAAAAAAATGACGTATTGCTACTTTTTTAAAAGCAGGTTCTTGTGAATTGGTGGAGCTACGATTGTAGACTCATGACTTAGACTTAAAGTTTACAGAAGTAAAATGATATTTGACTTTTTCTTTCAATCACACCTCCCATCAACAACCAATCAGCTCGTTTGAGATGCAGGGAGAAGTTTAGGCATCAGCTCCCAAATTTTTGTGAGTTTTTACGCTCGTACAGTTACTTTGTAAAGATCCACAGTGTTTATGTCCATCTTTGCAGAAGTATAACTGCGGCCTTGCTGTCTGTTTTAACTCAATTAATGCATGACGGTTTCTGGTGCTTGCCCAGGTCTGTTTTGGGATCGGATACGGCAGACAGCTAGAATCAGACTGCAGTACTGAGAGAGAGAAACATAGTGCTGAAATATATGAGCAGAATTGTGTTAGTCCATCAGGGTGGCTGTCATTCCTCAATACTGTTCAACATTTACACTGATCAACTATAAAAAATAGTACAAAGTGAGGGTCGGGGGGAGAGAGGAGAAATGAAATGGTCTTAAACAAAGAAAAGGGTAAGAAATAAAAGGGGAAGTGACGAGATTCAGTCAAAAACAGTAAGGGAGGAGGGAGAGAGATGCAGGGTAGCACGGAGGTCAGTAGTGGAGGAGAGAGTGGAGGAAGGGGCTGTGGTTGGTGTGTGTGTGTGTGTGTGTGTGTGTGTGTCCGGGGGGTAGAAGCAGGTTGTTTATGGCGATCTTGTCACGTTTCGTCTCTCTGGGACAATCAGGAGATTAAGTGTTGAGGAGTGGCTGGGGAGCGGCTGCAGTCACATGCCATTACTCACTCCCTGCATCACAATTAGTGCAAATGGCGCATTACAGGGAAATTATCATCAATATGATATTAAGAGACGCTGGCTAAACCAATCAGGGGAAAAGTGCTTATCCGCTGGTAACCAAAGATGACTCCGAGGCGGCGGCACGCCGAGGTGACACTGACATGGCCTCTGTGCGCCGAGACAGACGGCCAGAGATCAGAAATGTAAACTAACTACAAAGAACTCAAACCTCTAATGGCTGCCCACACTGATTACTGTACAAAAACAGAAATATATGCACTGATTTTAAATGAAACTGGATTATGTTTTATACAAAATATATTTGCTGGCTTTCTCCTTTCCTGCTCATCTTCAACCCTATGTGATTTACAGCATCCTGGTGGACTGATAGCTTTAGCCTTACGACTTGCTAAAGTAGCCATAACTGCTAATTAACTGCTGCTAACTGAAGCTGCAATTTGCAGGCAACAGATCTGGGCTCAGCAGTCAGATAGGACCAGGTTCGATCACAGCCTCTGAGACCAACAGGAAATAACTTTACACTACTGAGATGACAACTAACTAAACTAACCAAACTGACACAGCCCCGGGATGCCAGCAGCCAAACCAGGCGAGAAATCCAGCTCGGTAGGCTACCAAACTGCCACAAGATGGGCACGTCGAAAAATGACAGACGAAGTTACCTACAGCGTTCAACTTTGAAGCGTAGGGACAGTGACCAAGCTGCCTTATTTGACGAGTTGGGAGCGAGAACGGGTTGGCCTTGAATGTCAGGATCTGAAATATCACCTGAAATTAAAACTCGGCATCAAATGTGCAAATCCAGTCGGTTTCCCTCTTGCCTCTATGATGGAGGAATGTTTACAGTTGGTGTTCTGTCTATACGAGGTGTGATCAATCATTTTTTACTATCTCCACCCTGATGAAGACTCTGTGAGGTGGAAACCGGTCAGCGTTTTTAACCATTAATATGCTCGACTAAATAAAAGCTTTGAATATAACTTTTCTGCTTACTCTCTCTAATAGAAACATTCTTTCAGTTTGTTCCTCTTTGGGTTTAAAAGGTGTTGAGAAGCTGTGTGTTGATTATCACATACAAATCAATCAGATTGTGTTACATGGCTCTCATTAACAGCAGCCCGGGGCAGATTTTCCTGTACGACTTGTGTCGAGGTGCCTCCCGTGACGTTTCCCTTCAGTTCGGGACATCACCTCACACTTTCTGATGAAATTGTGCTGCAACCAGGGATTATCTTTGTCAAAATTAACCTCTGCATTTCCTTTTTTCCAGTCTGGAAAAATAAAAAAGCCCGTAGTGAAAAAGACGGTGAAAACCAAACCCCTAGAGGAAATCTCTGCCCCCTCTCGTCAGTCCTGATGGTGACAAAAAGTAGTGACAGATAACTTTCAGGTTTATTTATATGATGAAATGTACAGCAACTCCACACATGTCAGTCACGGTAAAAATAAAACCTGTGACCAGGCCGGGCAGGCATCCGGATGAATGATGATGGAATTTACAAGAGACCAATATCGAGACACAAAGTCTCACTGCTTCCTGATAAGACAGTGAAGAATAAAATGCTTGCTTTGCTTTTTTTGGTGAATCACCTTCGGTCACCTCGCAGAATAAGAGAGACGACTGCAAATCCTCCAGTTCTAATATCAGCTGTAATTCTCCACTCCTGTGCTCATTCCCCCTCACTTCTCCTCCCTCCACTCCATCCCTCTCTCCTTCATTACTTCTCCATATGTAGATAGCCGCACATTATTATTTCCCTGCGTTATTTTGCTGACACAACATTAGCCAAATGAAGTGAGATATACGGCCGGGCTTATTGGTGGAGATGGCCAATCCCTTCTGGCCAAAACCATTAACAAAATGGACCACACTTTGTCTCCTGGTGGTTTTCAAATTGTCGTTGTGTTGAGGAGAAGGAGGTTATTTTTAGAGCTTAATCACATGTAGAAAATAACAAACAACAAATCAACTCAACTTTCAGCTGTCTAGAGATTTCTGCTGTGGTGGACTGTGAAAATAAATACAAGTGGACACTGAAAACTGGATCACAAATAAAGCCCCTAATGACTGTACTATGAATTCCATCATAGCTAAACAGGACCGGTGATCAGTAAATTAAGAAGGCAATTAAGAGGTTTATCTAAAACTTCAAATTTACAGTCGTCCACTGTAGGTGTGGGCCAAAGGTCCGATCAGCTGCTGATCGCTATAAACAGATCAGATATGTGCATATGAATCTGGAGGTAAGGGACGATGAAGATGCCAGCATGGTTCTGGTTTCTGCTCGTAGTCTGAGTATTATTGACCAATTATGTCTGAGCGGGCTTTGGATGCATGCAGGTACACAGTCCACAGTCAACAGAGCTGAAGAGGCAGAACGGCTGAAATTCACTGACTGAACCTGTTCTTAAGTAAGTTTCATTACTGAATCTACTGATGGGGCTGCATTAATGATGCCAGATGAACGCCAGATGGCATTTCATATACGTGCAGTGCTCTTAGACTCGATAAAACATGGACGTAGTATCTGTGCCGTCACTCACAGTGTGGCTGTCCTGCCTCTGCCGGCTCCCAACGAGATTAAAAAATGGGAAAAGATGTGGATCTTATTGGAGCTGAGGCGGGCTGAATGAAGCTTGGTTGCTCAAACAAGCCACCCGTGATGTGGACACGCTCTTATTTATGCATAGCTTTAAGCCTTAATATCATTTGTACAGGCGAGTTAGATAAAAACTCACCCTCAGTACAGTTGTCATGAACGGGGAAATTAACTATAGAGACCAAAACTGTTTTTTGTACCAGGCTGTAAACATGTTTATTTCTGCTGTGAGGTTGGACATTTTAACATGGGGACTTATGGAGACTGACTCACTTCTGCAGCCAGCCTCAAGTGGACGTTTGAGGAACTGCAGTTTTTGGCACAGTTCATCATCTTCATTCTTGTGCAAAACCCATTTTAGTTATTGTCCAAACAAAAAAAAAAAAAAACATAATTGTCAGTGTGTGTTTTGATGCAGTCCCAGAGACAGATACAAAAAATTTCTAAACATTTTCTATTATTAAAATTCTGAGGATTGTGCAGCCATGGTGGAGGTATGAGCTCTTTGAGGGCTTTCTAGTTTGGATTTAGAGTTTTCTGTGTGTGGGTATGTGTGTGTGTGTGTGTGTGCGGGCAGGTACAGTATAAACAGTGTGGACGTGTGTGGGAGAGAGAGAGAGAGAGGGAGGACGAGAGACAGCCAGCGTGGGTCTAGGTGTGGTGCGGTTGGCCCGGCTCATTTCACAGCTGTATAGGGATTAGGTGGTGGAGTGCGGTGGGGTAAGCTGTCTCTTTTATCTCATTCAAACATGTTGCTAATTCAGCAGAGAGCGGCTGCCGCGGGAGCCTGTGCCACTAAGCGCTGTATCATTCTCCCTGCCGTGAATAAACTGCTAGTCCTAATCCCCAATCAGCCGCCGTGACACGGATTATCACCCGCGACAAGCACAGCGACCCAGCAGAGAGGAGAGGAGAGGAGAGGAGAGGAGAGGAGAGGAGAGGAGAGAGAAGAGAGGAGAGAGAAGAGAGGGGAGGAAGGAAGGGAGATAAGAGAGAGGGTAAAAGAGTGGAGGAGAGGAGATGAGATGAGAAGATAAAAAAAAAGAAAAGGAAAGGATAAAGGGAGAGAGGGGAGTAAGTGTGATGAGGAGAGGAGAGGAGAGGAGAGGAGAGGAGAGGAGAGGAGAGAAGGTGAGGTGGGAAGAGGAGAGGAGCAGAAAGAGGTGTTAGGGTTAGAGGAGAAGTGACCTCTCCTTTCTCCTGGAACAAGTGAAGGAGATGAGGGTGAGGAGAGAAGAAAGGATGAAAATGATGAAAAGAGAAAGAGGAGAGGAAGGAAAGGAAGAAAAGAGAAAAGCAAAGAGAGGAAGAATGAGAGTGGAACAATGGAGAAAGAGGAGGTGAAAAAAGGAAAGGGGGGAGTAAGTAGGAGAGGAGATGTGACAAATTAGAGGAGACAAGAGAGGAAGAGATGAGATGAGGGTGAGGATAAAAGAGTAACAGAGAAGATGAGAGGAGAGGGAGCAGAGGAAAGAAATGAGGGGGCAGGAGAGGATGAAAAGAGGAAAGAGGAGAGGAGAAGGGAGGGAGGGGTGAGACAAGAAAAGGATGGGAAGATGGAGCAGAAAGGAGGAGGGAAAAGGAAAGAAGAATGGAGAAAGAAATAGAGAGGGCAGGAAGGAGAGGAGAAGGCAACAATAGAAAATGAAGAGGAAAAGTAGATGAAAGGATGTAAAAACAGGAAGAACAGGAGTGAGAAGGGAAGAGGAGCCAAAAAAGTGGAAAGAGTGGAAAAGACAGAAATAGTGTGAAGGGAAAATGAAAGGAGAGAAGGAGAGGAGAAGGATAAATGAAATAAAGTGGATGGAGAGGAGAGGTGAGATGACGAGGGGTGAGGAAGACAGGAGGGGAGGAGAAAGGAGGGAAGAGAGAAGGATGGAAAGAAGGCAACAGGAGAGAGGCAGAGGATGGAAGAAGAGGGTAAGAAGAGAATGGAGAGATGAGATGGAAGGAGATGAGGAAGTAAGGGAGGAGAGTCTGAATGTTTCTGAACTTTCCTTGAAGCGAAGGCACCTGAATGCCTCACAATGCGTCACCATGGTTTCAGTTTGTGTGTGTTTGTCGTCTCTGTTGTCTTTCCAGCTTTGTGTTCCTGCGTGTGTGTGTGTTCAGATTGAATCCTGCCCACGGGGCTACAGTTCGTACACATGGGACAGTGAGGTTCAAACAAGACCCCAGAGAGAGAGAGAGCGGGCCCTTTTTTACATCTGCTAACAGCTCTCCCTCCGACACACCGTCTCTCTCCCTCCGTGTGTGTTTACTCCTGAGCTAATTGAGATCTAATTGCTGTAACACGGTGTAAAGCCCAAGCCCAAGCCGTCACCGGGGGAAATATCGCTAACAGCCAGCTCTTCCCCGCAGGGGATTGTGGGTAGCAGAGATGTCAGAGCTACTTAGTCTCAAAGCAGAGCCTGTGAAAACAAACTTTCCCCTTTGCAGATTCAATAAACGACCACACAGATTAAAAACACGCCACAAGCATGACAAGGTTCAATCCAGGGTTCCCACACCTTTTGAAACATCAAATTCAAGGATTTTTCAAGGACATTCCAGACACAACTCTCACAAAAGCAAGGACCCAGTGAGAAGTTTTAGAATGAATGAAGTCTGTTTACTAATTTTAAGTAAAACACTGATGTCAAAAGATCTTTCTTTTACACTTTTAATGTCCCCTCAGATTCACACATTTTTCAAGGACCTGTGAGAATCCCGTCAATCCTGCTAAACCGCCCTGAAAACAAAGAACCGCCATCTGCAAATCTGCCTCGTGTTCATCAACTTAATGTCCTGTGAAATCCATCCATCTCCTCAGGTAGTCGACCACAAACATTTCACCACTTTATGACGGTGTCATCTTGATGAGTGGCGACGTCTTAATAAAGCCAAGCAGCCGAGTTCAATCAGGTATTGAAATAAGCCGAGCTAAGTGCTTCTTTTTGCCTCAGAGGCGGATGTTGCCTCTGATAAGGCAGGCGGTCATCAATGGCATGAAAAAGAGATGAGGTATTGATATAGTTATGAAACCAATGTTTCAAAACATGCCACATCATCAGCACAGCAAGATGAGATATTAAATAGACATCTTCCTTTCAGAGTGATTACAGAATTACAACTCAGAGAGAGAGAGGGAGAGACGGAGAGAGAGAGATACAACTAAAAGCATTAACTAAGCCTTCATCACAGAGGCTGATGAAGATGTTTTCTTTGCCTCTTACTGCATGCAGCAGAGTTTAAAGGAACATTGGTTGTGCACAGCTACACATTTGGAAAATCATGCAGCAAAATCTACCAACAGATTCTTGAAACTTGCTTGAGCTCAACATTTTTTAATGAATGTTTCTTATGTGCTTTTATGCATTTTCAAAAAAAAATATATATATATATATTTGTACCATTGCTAGATCGATCTGCAAGGAGCCCCTGGGAAAAAAATAAATAAAAAAAAGTTGCTGAGCCTTTATGAATCAACCTCACCTCTCACTTTCTGTTTTCTATGCTAGAATACGACCTAATCCCGTATTTAACGTGATTAAACTCTTTAATTGAGGAATATGTAACATACAGCTACAGAACTGAAAGATTCTGACACAGGTATCCTGTTCAAGGCCTGTTGGTTGAAAATCTAGTTGGTACACATAACTCTGGAGATTTCAAGGAACCTGGAGTCCTGCTGAAGTTTTTACTGTGTGCATGTTTTACTGGAGTTTTAGTTTGTTTTATCTGTAGTTGCAAGTGTAGTAAATCAGTGAACATGTAGTGTTTGTATCTGACTGTGACCTAAGTGACTGAGCAAACTCTGAGCAGCAGGGGAAGACAGTTAGATGCAGTTGAAAGCTTTTTTTTTTTTTTTTTTAGGAATGAGTGCCAATCATGATCATTCTTTTTAAACTGTACTTCTTTACTCTTCTTTATATTTTGAGTAATCTACTTTTTATTTCTCTACATTTGCCATTAAAACTTTCGTTACATCTCATTGTAAAGGTTGACAGCAGAGGAGGGGGCATGCCTACCTCTTACTGCAGATGCCAAGTTGCCAGCTCAGCCGCCTGGAAAAAAAAAAGAAAAATAAGCACCACAATGCGATGATAGCGATTATTTGTAACATTAATCTTTGATCTTTTGATTAACTTATTTTATAGCTAGTGGTCTGTTGTAGGTAATCCTTACTTACGTTTAATTAATTTTTAATTGATTAGGTTTCTCTCTCATTTTTACTTGAGTCATTTTCATGGGAGTAATTGTACTTTTACTCGAGTATAGATAGTCATTACTCTACCCACCGCTGAGTAAACATGATTTGCTGTTAGGTGGCTCCAACTTCAAAGAAAAAAAAACATTGGTGATCATTTAATTGTGGTTCTTTCACATTTAACTAGAAATGGAGAGTGAAATTAAGGCTCACCCCCACGCATGTTAAAAATTACAATGATGATACTTTACAATCCTAACGAGCATGTATGAGCTGCCCCGCCCTCTCCACCGCCTCATGATTGATCTATAAAACCAACCAGTTACCACTGTCAAAGCAGATAAATCAACCAATCACATGCATGGATGTGTTTAATCACACATTAGTCTAATGCATATCTCCTGCTGTTTGGGGAGCTGCTTTTACTGCTGACACACACACACACACATACTGAAACAACAACCCAGCAGGGCAATCTTCCGCCCCATCAGTGCGTTAACTTTCTAATTTACTGTGTTCTTGAAGTGGAGGAGATAGCGAATGAACGTCCTGAGGAGGAGCCGGTCCCTCACACAGCAGGAGCTGGGAAGCCCCCTGCAGCCCTGACACACACTCAGTGACAGTGTCACTATGATGATACACACCGCATCAACACAGTGGATGCAACCATGATGAGATGATTTTGTGTGTTTGCATGCAGATGTTTGTGTAATGGAACATTTAAACACATTTTAACCAGCTCCCTTTGGGGCCTGGTTATCAAGAATGTATTAAACTGTTGAATTAGCAGGGAGACGGTGGAATGTGCATTATTTCTCAGGTTTCACCTGTATACAGGTACTCTACTGAGCCATATATATTACTGTTATTTTATTCTGTGAGCAGAAATTAGGTCTCAAAGCAAAGGCATAGATTGGTACTTTTTTCTTATTTGCGCACACAAGGTTATCTGCAAGCAGTTTTTGGCCAACGTGCTTCAGACGGACACATGGCTATATCACGCTAATAAGCCATTCTTTGATGTCAGCATGTTAACATCGAGCTGCAGTCATGATGTGATGATGCTCACATCAATTCACCTTTACGTGAAAACAGATAATCTATGTCTTCCACCAAAAATACAGTTACTGCTACAAACATACACATTCCTAGAAAGTAATATAATGTAATCTTTGGAGTACTGCAGGTCTTTTTCTGGCAAACGCAGGAGGCCATAAATTGTCTGAAAAAAAACTGTTTTTTCTTACACCGCCCTCTTAAAAATGAATAATCCAGCTACTTAGTAATGCAGCACTTATGGAAAGTTTCCTGCTAACTGATATTCAAGCAGGCACCTCAGGCAGATTGGGTTTGTGTTGATAGCCACAAAGATTCACAAGCTAACAAGGCCAAGTGATGAGAGGGAGGAGCTGGCATCAAATTTGATCATACGTATTTGTTTTATATGGAACCTTTGGGTGAGGCCACATTTCACTGCACTCCTCATCCACAGCTGCTGGAGTGTCTCTGGGTTAGGCGTAGTGGACAGGCCGGGTGTACTTAGTGTGTTTGCTCTGGTTGCTGGTTAAAACGTCACTGGGAGTGCCAGGGCAGAGACAACAGCAGATGAGAGAGGCTGAGCACCAAAGCAGCCGTGAAAATCCTCTCTACATCCTCCTCCTTCTGCAAGCAGATCCCTATGAAATGGAATCATCTTTCCTTTCTCCACCTCTTTATCTCAGCCCATCCTCCTTAACAAACCCCGTCTTATCCTCTGGTCAGTCCCTTTTGCCCAAATTCCCATCTTAGTGCCACACTGAAGAGTTCGCTTTACTTGAGCTTTTTCTCTCTGTGAGGTTCCAGGTGCATCTTCTCATTTTCATAAAGCAACAACATTTCCGCAGAAAGAGAGCGTTAAACAGGTAAGTCACGGAGAGAAGAGAGCGAGAGCGCGAGAGAGATGGAGAGACAAAGGGAAAGACGAGGAGAGAGGGAGCAAAAGTTAGTGGTCAGCAACACCGCGGGCATCATAAATCAGATTTCCCACAATCCCCTGCGGAGGGGCCCTTCGCTCGGCCTTGTGTGGACACGCTCAGCGGGGCGCGGAGCATCGATTGGCGTCGCCACGCCGATGCTGACTATGCCGGGTTCGGAGGGCGAGAGGGGCGAAGGGGTGAGGAAGAGGGAGGGGTGTGTTGGGTGTGTATGTGTGTGTTGGTGGTGTAAAAGTGGGGGTGGAGGGGGGGTGCTCATGAAGAAATCTGCCTCAGCATCAAACTAAAACAGCAAACCAAACCCAGGAAAACCTAGGTGTGTGTGTGTGTGTGTGTTTGCACAGGAGAATGTGCAGACTCGGGGGTAATTTCCTCCCCTATCAGCACACTCACTCACTTCAACACTTGCCCCCTTCTTCTTCTTCTTCCTCTTCTTCTTCTTCTTCCCCGCTCATCACAATCCTCTGCCCACTCACTCCGGGGCAAAAAGAGAAAACAAGTCCTTCATGCTGCTGCAGGGCTTTGCATTGAGAGGCCAGAGATCCAGCTCACACAGCCGGAGGGCAGCTGTCGATTCAAACACTGAACCCTGGAGAGAAAACACAAACTGAAGTCAACCAACATGTCAACTTTATCTCTTAGTATGTTTGAATAGACCTAATGTGACTCAAGGGAGAAAGATCATATCAAATCTTTTGATTTGTTTAATTACAGGAATGATACAGTTTTACTTCATTTAAGTTTTTAAAAGTAGCAGAAGCAAAAGGAAATATCTCAAAACATGGACACGTTAAGATATTTAGTGCCCCCTGTTTCAGAGTGCAATATCCCTGTGGTAAATATGGACAGCTGCACACGTGTATTTGTTATGATTATATCATTTATGATGAAAAACTGGATCATATTTTATGGAGAAAATGTTCCTGGTTTTCCCTCTGATGCCCTCCAGCTGCTCAACGCTCTGTGATTTACAGAGTTTCCTGTTGGACAGTGAAGTAAACTGGCTGAGAACTGTAGTCATGTTAGCTCAGTCTGTTAGCCGGGTTTCCTGGAGCTCAGAGCACCAGGGGAGTGTTGGTGTTTGTACCACAGTATGTTTTGGACCACCGGGAAGAAGACGGGGCCCGGGAAATTGGGGAATGCTGATGGGGAGCAGAGCCAGTGTCGTGCCAGAACTGGAGCTGGGCAAGCAGGCAATGCAACCATGCTCAGCAGCCTCTATGGACATAATGTCAGAGGAAAAAAAAAACACAGAGGACATTGACGGAGGAAGCTAAGAAGAGGGAAAAGAAAGAGTGGCCCGAGCAAGAAGCCATCAGACAAGAGTAAATCTGGGACTGACTTTTAGCTGTTGGTGAGAGCTTGGTGAAATAAAAGGCTGAAAGACAGACGTCGCGCTGGACTAATAAGTAATATTAGCTGACTGCTGTGTCTGCTGTTGCTAAAATGGCTTGATGTTTGGCTGTTAAGAACCAGGTATCACATGATTGCCATGAATTACACAAATCTGTTTTCGTCAGCCTCGTTTTCATCTTCTCCTTTTTGATATGCCAACTTCTTAATCTCAGCCAAGCGTAAAAACTTTCTTATGCCAGGTTTTTTTTTACTGGTGTTTCCAGTAATAATATGAAATGTGCATAAAATAGGTGTGTGTAAAACTATCGCCCTGCTCTTGCTGCCAGAAACAATGTGTAGGAGCTGCATGGGCCTTCCCCACATCTCTCCTCCTCTACTACTTACTCTATCTTTCCATCCCTTCCTTACTCTCCTCCTTCTCTCACTCTCTTTCATAAATTTCATTAACAGAGAAATCCCATTAGCTCCCTCTCTGGCCCTGCCTCTCAGGGTTAACAACTTTGCTTAGCCATGTAAATTCAGAGCTTAGTCAGGCCGATTCTCCACACAGCCACTGCCGGATGCACGCTGTCCTCGCCACGTTTAACGCTATCTTTGGGTACGTTCATGTGCAGAAATGTGTGTGTGTGTGTGTGTGTGTGTGTGTGTGTGTTGCACGTTGGGCTGAGGATGTGAGGTCTTTGTAAACCTCTTCCAGCAGATAATCTGGATGTTGTGCGTCTTGTTTGTGCATCTCAATATCATATACATACTGTACATATTCTCAGGGTCTGGTGTATGAAGTGGAAGGGGACAGACACTTATCTCCCGTGGGCAGGACTGAGGAGTCTTAGCGCTGGCCTCACTCGTCCCTCCTCCTCCTCCCCAGCAGTCTTCCTCTGACCTGCTCCTTCCCTCTCTGAGGCTTTAACACACAAACGCAGGAAGATTTACTCCACATTGGCACAACCGTCGGCTCGCTGGCTCCCAAACAAAGTGAAGCAGCTTAAAGTGATATTTCACTTCAGGGGAACATTTTATTCCCTCTGTTATAACACAGGTATGTCCACGGATTGACAGGCGCTGTTTTTTTTTTGTTTTTTTTTCCTCATGTAACTCTGGAAATTTCAAGCTATAAACAGAAAAATGTGCTTTTATGTAGGTCAGCTGCTGCGTTCACACGAGTTTGAAAAGTTTTGCTTCTACTTCTAGGTTTTTAAAGATTTTCCTTGGGTGTGCACGTTTAAAGGTTGGAGGAACAGCTGAAAATGTTACGACGGAGAGAATAAAGGCAAAAACCATTTTCCTCCAAATGGTAACAACTCTTGAGTTACTCCTGAACGGCGTATTTTCAGCCCAAACTAAAAGATGTTCTTAATGGGAGTTGGAAACAATTTTTGGAATAAGCTGTGACGTAGCGAACAGCTATTATGTCCTCACATTGTCATATGTCATATTTAGATCCTGTTCTTCACCGCTTGAGCTTCAACGTCAGCGTCGTCTTGTTGCACCCTCTTCGTCTGGTTTTCCAACTTTGGAACTGGCGACCCGACTGCTTATCTTGTGAACCAACTCCTAATATTCCCATAACAGTAATGAATAGAGCAAGAATTCATTGACATTTGCGAAACATTTGGGCAGAGACACGGCTACTTCAAATGCAAATGTATTTGCTATTAAACAGTGCTCACGCTCTGCACTCACTCTGCCTAAAACATGAATAAATGCTGAGTGACAGCGGCCATTTGTGGACTTGAAACAAAAGAACTGAGTCCAGCTTTTCTGACTGTGGCTGGTTCAACCATTAAGCTAAAAGATTTCTGGCTCCAGGGAGGAGGATTTGACCCATGAACAAGGAAACATGTCAATAATGTTTGAGGGTCAGAGGTCAAATGGCATAAACCTGCACGCTCCATTATGAAACACATCTCTGAGGTTTACGCCAAGTGCCCTGATCCACTTCCTGCCTCAGGCGATCAGAGCGACAGGGGGACGATGTCTCGGGGCGGTCAGCTGTGACTCCGAGCTGACCCTGTTCACTGCTCGCTCTCAGGTGCTTTTTCACTCTATTTTTGGACTAGGCTGCTCAATGGTTTCCTGATTGATTGTGATCCTGATCAATGGCTGGCAGAGGCTGGACTCCTGTCCCAATACTGGATCTATAGTGTCTCCCTCCCTCGCCTGCAGCCTGCACTGCTTCCTTCCTTGTCTGGGGGGCCTGAAGGAGGTTTATCAATGAAGCTCAGCTCCCACTCCTCTGTCTACACACTCCAGCCATTTCCTGACCCAGTCAATGTCCTGTCTGTCTCCTGACACACATGTTCACTAAATAATGATCCAGTGGTGAAAAGTTGCACCAACAAAGAACCTATTGCCTTTGAATAAACTTCAAAGAGTCGGTACTTTCAAAGAAATCTCCAAAAAGGAGGTGAATGGAGTTTGAGGTGCAAATCTAACAACAGAATGTGTTTCAGTAACTTTTATAGTTTCTGTTTTTAAAAAAAAAAAACATCATCATGAGCTCTTGGACGTGTTGGGATCAAACTAAAAGGTTGAAACAGGAAATGCCTGCAAGCTTTTTTGGAAAACAGCACGTATACATGTTGAAATGTGTGCAGCTGTGATGTGATGTTCACATTTTATCCGAAACACAACCACACACAGAGGGTTCATAGACATACATGTGGAGAGATAAGCAGCAGCACAGAGTGGCGTTCAGTTAGGTGTTTGGCGCCTTGCTCAGGGCTTGAACCGGCCACTCTCCAGTCCAGTTCCCATGCTGAATCCCTTCGGACTATAGAGTACTATAGATGTACTTTCTACACACATGGTGGCGCTATCCACGCCGACTCCCTGTCTAACTCTTCACTAAATGTCCCTGAAATCTGTGAGATAGTTTTTAGATATGTCACTTACACATAACCTTGTTGGCAGAGGTGACAAACTGGAATCAAGCTACAGACAGAAACACCTGTGAACACACATTTACTTGTCACGCTCCAGTTGGCCGAAGTGGCAGGGAGCAAGGGTGGGAGGGGTTCGTTCAACCCACTGTGAAAGCACTTTGGACATCCCTGGGATGAGCGAGGACTGTCAAATCCGTCCTGACGGCATTGAGGCTTTCCTCTGTTGGATCAGGCCTGGATGAGAGCCGGCTGCAGGGGCCCAAAGCCGGGGGGATTCAGGCCAGCGATGGGCCAGCAGAGCGAGGCTGTCAGTCAGAGCGGGCAGAGGGACTGAAACTCTTCACACAGCTTCCACGGGATCAAGAAGACCACTCTCCTCGGCTTAGAGAGAGGCTGCTGGAGACACAGATTTGAGAGGAGAAAGAAAATGACATCATGCGAGACAGATTCAAGTCCACAATCAAGCCTGAGCCTCCAGCTTTGAGCCTTTGTTTGGGGATAAAGAACAAGACAAGTTATTTAGATAAAGATTATGTTTCTGTGAGGAGTTAGATGATAAGACGGGTAAACAAAGAGCTGATCAAGTGATGGATAATGCGGGTTTGATATTTATAACAGAGTGCATTGACTAATATTGACCTGCTGTCTGTTTTCACATCCAGTGTTTGACCACGTCACAGATATCACACACAGGTCACAGTACACAGAGGGCTGATTAAAGCACCGGTTGAATTACCATCACACACAGTGACAAGCAACATTTCCAACCTCAAGACTTACAGAGAAGATCTGTGGGAGGTCAGGGGGGGACACTCATTTCAGAAAGAGTTTCTGAGACTTTGTTTTCCTGAAACAAGTTGTACAGACATTGACACTGAAACTGTAGAAAAACATCAATATGTTGCCTGTATAACGTTGATATGACGTTGAGCAGATCAATTTCACCGTCTATTTTTGCTGAAAACCGCATGTGTCACGTGGAATAGACAAATAGAAAATACCTCAGCTCTCCGTCTAACCTTTTAACATAGGCGAATCTGACACATCACATCTGTGTGCTCTGTATTACAGCAGTTACAGACACTGCACAGGGACAAAAACAGGTTGTGAACAGGGAAAGGAGGAGTAAAGGTGTCAAAATCTGGATGAATACGGACGAACTGTGACCCCAGGACTTGACCTGGAGAGGGTTAGGTTGGCGTACGCAGTACCTGACAGTGAAATGAAGATCAGTACCACTCAAACTGAGTGTAGTGACAATGGTTTTAAGTGGACCTGTGTGGGACAGCAGGGCCATGAATAAGTGATGGCAATAAAATCACACAGCATGGAGAGCTGACACACACACACACACACACACACACACACACACACACACACACACACACACACACATTAAGAAGCTTATAGCTTTAGAGACATACAATATGTTGATCACTAAACACAGCGACTCTGAGCTGGAACTGTGTATTAAATGTGTTATTATGTGTGTGTATGAGTAGATAACAGAACTCACATTTTCCAAAGATATTGATATATTTGTGTGAGAATGAAAATTTGTGAAAAGTGCTCAAAAAACATGTAATCAATTCTTTTGTTTTCTCCACTCACTTTCTCACTTCATTCACTTGTCCTGGAGCGTTTGACCCGATCACAGCAGCTGATGTTCTCGCTTGTCATTGTAGAAACTTTCTATTACCCTGAGAGCTTTCAACACTTTTCATTCATGTAGTCTTAAAAGTTGAACTTGAAAAGCTTTGCAAGAAGAAAGTGGAATTTAAATGGTCTTAACTGATGTTTGTTTTTATAATTATCATGGCGCGTAATCAGCAGGTCATTCACGTTTTCTCAGCAGCACAACTTCAGGTGTCATCTAACTCATAAATCTGACTTCAGATTTCAGGATTTGCGGTTTAAATGTTGTTATCTGCGTTACGTGAAATGCTTCATGTCTTCTGTATCACATCCATTACATACATGCAGCATGACTTGTCCACTGCTTGTGTGTAGTGATGCAACGGGAATCCTGTCCTGGAAAGACAGACTCAAATAAAAACAATAAAAGGGACAATGAAGAGTTAATCACAGAATATAAATATGAATGAATATTGTTAAGACAAATCTCATCAAAATGTTGTTTGACATAATGTTAATTTTAAGGATTGCAACTTAAAGTCTGTTCTTTTTATAAAATGTGGTTAAATTCTGATCGATGACCTTCAGTTAACATCTTTCATAACAGAATGAACTCCTAAAGTCTCACAGGAGAACACAAGCTGGAAATCCCAGCGAGTTGACCTTTGACCTTTCTCAGTGCTCAAGAGGGTTGACGGGAGAAATGGGTGCACGAGGAGGGGGAGGAGGTGGAGCGGCTGAGGAGAGAGGGAGTTTAATTTTTCAATAGGACTGTCAAGGACACGCAGCGGTCCGCCCAGCTCCACTCACCTGAAAGAATGTGTTCAGAGACCAACAAGAAGCAGCCGTCCTCGTCACACATCTGCACGTTTGGTTGTGTTTCCTGTGTCGTCGAGCAGTTTGAGAGCTGTGGAAAAGAAGAAAGATCACAAAAGAAATGAATTGTTTATTTATTCATTCACTCTCCCCGTACCCAGAGGAGGTGAAAGCACACACACACACACACACACACACACACACACACACACACACACACACACACACACTCACACTCACTCACACGCTGCCTCCTCTTCCTCCCTGGGCAGCTGTTAGCAGTGTTTCACATGTGTGGAGAAGCTCCCAGCAGAGACGGCGGGGAGAAGAGTCGAGGGTCTGCCACTTACTGCCGAGATCACCACTGTGAAAAATTTATATCACAGACACACCACGCCCTGTGTGTGTGTGTGTGTGTGTACAGGGACGGGGCTTGATGTTGGTGGGGGGCAGTAAAGGAGCACTTAAGTCAATACATGTTGAATGAGTGGAACACATGTGTTCTTATGTCATGTGATGTGTTTATTGTGATGAGAGGCCAGACACTCGTCCATTCAGTCACGTGTTTCCATCCACTCTGATATCTTTAACTCCGTATGTCTACTCATTCATCCACCTATTTATACATCGTCCACCTCTCTCAACCTGTCTATCTGTCCAGCCCCTCATCCATCCATCCAGTCACCAGCCTGCTTTAATCTATCCATCCATCTGTGGTTCCCACAGGTCCTTGAAATTTTGCCTGAATTTATATATTTAATGCGAGATAGAACTTCCATCCATCCTCATCAGGGTCCCGGGAGGTTGATGCCAATCGGCAAGAAGCGGGTTATTCCCTGAACAAGTCTATATGTGTCACTACAGGGCAGACAAACAACCATTCACACTCACATTCACACCTATGGGTGATTTTAGAGTCACCAGTTAACCTTTGGACTGTGGGACTCCACGCAGAAAGATCCCAGCCACCCGGAATATAACTTCTTTTGATATATATTTATGTTACTTAACAGACCAGCGTGCAGGATTTCATGTGCCACCTGCCTTGAGAAAATGCGACAGTCATGTGCGTGCAAGAGAAGTCGAATGACGCAGGTTAAACAGCGGTAAGCAAGTGAGAAAGCGAACATAAAGGAAGCCTTGAAGTATGCCTGGAAAATGTCCGTTCTATTACTGGCTTGTTAAATATCCTAGAAACATCCATGCAGCCCAAACTATGTTGTGTTGGGTCCTTGAATTTGAGGAAATCTGGCCTGGAAAATCCTTGATGTTTAAGGAATTTAGGGAATCTTCTCCATTGTCTCCATTTGTCATTAATCTACCCATTCAGTAAGTGCATTAATTTGTTCCTCCATCCACCCATCATCCATCATTGACATGTCCATCTTCCCTTCTATACATTTATAGGCTACATTTATCCATCCGTTCATCTGCCCACCAATCTATAGATCCCTCTGACTGTCCATCATCTTTTCAAACGTGCACACATGTTCACAGATCCACCCCCCAGAATTTCAGAAATAACCTCCCTGTGTTGTCTGACACGATGAAAGAATGTAAAACAAGCTTTTCAGGGAGGCAAAGTGAGCGCAACATTTCCCCACATGCAGCCCCGTCAGATTAGATTAGGATTAGACTGAAGCAAACAGGATGTCATTCTGTGTTAATCTCCCCTAAACTCAGTTTAGCTCTACCACAGCTGACAGCTGAGGTCCATTTGGTCTGAGAGAGACGACCGATCGCTGCTGACATTATCAACCTCGCCTCATCCACACACACACACACACACACACACACATATACACGCAAAGTTTACAGAGTTGGTAAGGCCTGGAAGGAACATAGTGAAGCTGGCAGCCACCTGAGAGAGTTGATCCACACAACTGCCTCCGTCAGCAACTTCCTCAGAGCTTTTTAGCTACTTTCCTCCTCTAATTCAGCTCCTCGTCACGGCCCGGGTTCACTGTGTTCCGCTCCAGACGCGTTTTGGGTTTGACGTCCCCGAGGTCTGAGGAGAAAAGCTGCACATGAGTCTCTCCAGGTGAGACGAGGAAGTGGAAGGGGGTGTGTGTGTGTATGTGATGGCCTGATTTCTACACAACCTCCATACCGTACTTCCCATAACCTCCCTCTGCTGTCTCTCCATCTCTGCATCCATTCCCTCCATGTCTGCTCAACGCCTCCCTCCGTCCAATGACAGGGAGGTCCTGACTGATTGACAGGTTGCTGATCAGGAGGGACGTGTTCAGCCTATTGAAATCTACTTATTATCAATTATTCAGACACACCTCTCTCACTCTCTCAGCCCTCCAACGATGTGGCAGGTAGAGGCTGAACGAGTTCCTCGGTGACTCTGGTCGCCTGCTCACAAACAAACATGAAAACACACTCAGACTGTTCCAGCAGTTGTTCCCTAACCCTGACATTAACCATCACAGCTGCATGGTTTACCACCACCACTAGTCTGACATTAAACAAAACCAAGTCTTAACTTTCAAACAAATAAGGACGAGACAAAATGTCCTCACATGCCAAGAGTGTCCTCTAAACCTCAGCTTGGTCCCCACAATTAAAAACAGAAGTACTCATTTAGCAGATCGTCCCACTGGTCTACCCATCCATTCATTACAATCAATGTACGACTGCATTATTATTATTGAGGCATGTAAGCAGCATTTCAGTGTTGAAGTGGATCTCGTCTCATATCGAACCGGTCTTCTCAGTTGTCATGGAGACGGCCGCACTGACAGGATTGATGGTTACATAATTATGAATGGTGGTTACGCTGTTAAGAGAAAGTACTGTAATGTCTGAAGTGTCCTGTTATTTCATTCTGACAAAAACTTGGCAGCCAATCAGAAACAGATACAGTTTATTCTGTGGCCACGGCATCTGCTTAAAGGGAAAGTAAAGGGCACTTATCCATAGTGAGTGTATTACCTACTGTAGATGGCGGCTGACGCACCCTCAGTTTGTAAAAGCGGAGCAGGAGGACCAGCACTGTGGACACGGGCAGAAACAAAGTTTAAGTGAATACTATACTGCTTTACTTTGTCCTTTCCGATGGGAAACTGAATTATAACTGAAGTTATATCACTCTCTCCAAAGCCACCAGACTTCATTGACAAAAATAGTAATTTGACCTTGCTGAATACAGGAGTTGCAGGAGTTCATCAGTTAGTTTGGATCCGAAATAACATGAAAGAACCAAAGTCACACAATAACACAAACAATAACCAATCGAAGCAGGGATTGACCAGCAGCTCTCATGATCTATGAGGTAAAATTTGATTTTTAGTCAGTGAAGTCTGATGGCTGAAGACAGCACAGATCGATATAAATAGTTCGGTTTCCTGCCGGACTGTCTAACAGCAAAGTACAGCTGTGAAAATATTCTAAATTAATTTTTGTAGATGTCTAAAATATGTTTTGTAGCTGCCCCGTTCACAGCAGTACATTGTTTAGCTTCCAAACTGGGGCTGTGCTGTCTGCTGTAGGTGATGCACTGTGATGGATCAGTGCCTCGACAAGCCAAACTTCCCTGTAAGTACAGTTTGAACACTTACTGACCTCCTAAACAAAGGATTAAAACTCAGACGTCTACATCTCAAACAACTCCCACCTACATCGAACATCATGCTCCCTCCACATGGGAGAAATTAGCGTGTAAGATATTAAGACTGTCAGAGTAAAAATAACACTCCCAGCTCCTCCTCCCATTACATCCCAGCTGGGCTAATAAAAGGATTTCCAGCTTGGTGTAGAATGGACGACATCTCCTGTTCCTTTTGATGCCTCTCTTGAACACTTATCCAAGGTGAGCTAAACGTCTCCTCTCTCCTCCTCCTTCCATCATTTCCTACCTCTTAGCTTCCTATTAACCCTTCCAAACCCGCCCCCAGTCCACCCCAAATCCGGGCTCTGGAGGAGACAGGCCGAAATGAAAAAGGGGGCCGCGGAGGGTCAGCAGAAAGGCATGATGGGACTTATCATGGAGCACATATGGGAATTGTGGAGGATTTGAGCGGGAGCGTAGCGGACACAGGAATGGATCAGCCTGTGACATCATTAACCATGGGGAGCTTCCATCCGCTTGGATTTCTGGGATTTCTGTAAGCCAGACGGTGAAGGGTTGGAAGAGGCCGAACGGTCGTGGGGGAAGTTTCTCTCCAGGCCGCGTGATTGGCCGGAAAGCTGATATTGTGACTGAATGTCAAATTTAAAAAATAATTAAAGTTGGAGATAGAAATAAGGAGCTGCACAGAGATTTGTGAATTTTTCTTTCTGTCCTCTTTGTTCCTGCTTTCTTTTTTTTTTTTTTTTGCCATCACCAAAAATGAATAAAAATATCCTAAAAACACACACATACACACTCCCGCCCATGTGACTGTGCACCCCAGGCAGAGTTTGGAAGTGTCAGTGGATAAGTTTGTCTCTGTCAGCAGGTCTGGCTGCTTGATGGTCGGACTTTGTCGAGGTGTTGTTTTTTCTCCCTTCGTTAGACTCGGCGTTAATTACTAATCTCACGGTCCAGCGCAGGACACTTGTGCTAACGTTAACTCTCTCTCACTAATGAGGGGGAAACCAGACAAACAGAGGGGATTTACAGCACATCACATGCGCACTATTTCACTGTCACACACAAAAACAGACACACAAACACTTTGAGAGCGAGAGGGGGACCGGTGAAGATGCATAAGAGAAGTAATTGGGTCCAGATTCATGTCTTTTATTTACTTATTTACAGTTTTTCCTTTTGCTTTGCTGCTGTGTTGTCATGATGCTGTTATTAAAAGAGTGCACAAGCTCTTGCACTTAACAACACACACAATCAGAAAAACACACTCATACTGTACACACACACACACACACACACAACGCAAGCAGCAGCATGCTAAAACGCTAAACCAGCAAAATGTTTGCCCCACGCCAGATGCAGCATCGGTGTGGGGCAGATATCCACACACACTCCCCCACCCACCCCCACACACAAGCATATGTGCACACACACAAATCATTTTGTACTTGTGTACTTTTGTTTTGAGGACCCTCTCTGGTGCATTTACTCACACTCATCCTACAGGAAATGAAAAAAAAAAGTTAAGGAGCGGACAAAATGTCCTCACTCTCCACAATAAATAATAATAACAAACTTTACTTGACATTACTTTCTTTTAGCAATGTGCCTCACAAAAAAATAAAATACAACAAAAATCATAAAATAAAATAAACTTAAAATTAAATACAAGATACAAGTTATTTATTCATTTATTTATATATTTTAAGAATGGTTTAAAGCCAGTGATCCGAATCTCTGCAGATGCATCATTCCAGAGTTTGGTCATCGGTCTGGTTCTTGGAAAAAGTCACCATCAGCTCATCTAAGTGGGCACTCATAGGTAAGTTCCCTTGATATATGTCAACAATAACCCACCCAAAAAAAATAACAGGAAGCGAACGCAGGGAGACTAGAACCGGAGTTATGTCATCTTGTTTTTTGCATTCTCAGCAGCATTTTGGAGCGATGGAGGGAAGCCTGAGTAATACCTGTAGAAAAAAATAAAAGTATGCGTCCTCACTGAAATGTTTTCACTTTCTACTTTTCTTTTCTACCTTAATTATCCAAAAACATCCTCACTTCTCAACAAGGTCTACACTGTACTTTGAAAAAGAAGATTACACTTTTTGTGAAATTGTTTTACTTTTCCAAAATATCTTTACTTTATAAAAAATGTCCTTGACTCCTAAAAAATGCCTTCAGTCACCCAAATGTCCTCAGTCTCAAGGTGTTGGTCCTCACAAAGACACAAGTGCACGCGCACACACACACACACACACACACACCTTCCCCATCCTGCCTCGGTGTGCCGCCCCCTGAGGGACGCCACAATTAATGACCCTACTGATGACCGCATCAGTGCTGGTGGGGCGGGCGGCGTCCTCTGAGAGTGTACATCATGACCAGAGGTGAGGTGTGTGTGTGTGTGTGTGATCAGGATGGTGCATATGGATGCTGAGGGAGGCACCTCTGGGCCCAGGTGATGTCACACACCGCTGTCGGTGGCTGCACGTGTCGTCCACACTTTACTCGCTCTTTTTCCGAGCGCCAGGTGACGGGTGTGTATCGACGGGCCGAGTGTCTGTTTTTGCTGAGGTGTGTGTGCGTGCGTGTGTGTGTGGACGTACGTGTGTGTTGGAGGCAGACGCAGCATTTTAAAGCTCGGGCTTCAGCACAAAGGGAGCTGTGCTAGCTAACCATCAGCGCTTTAGCTGCAGCGTCCACCTCTGAGGGGGGAGGCGGGGTGTGTCAGGCTGCCTCCCCCTGCCCAGGAGCTCCCTGCTCCCCCACCACCACCACCAACCCACCTCCGTGGCCCTGCAGCCTGGCAGGGTGATGAAAGAGAAGCTGTCAATAAGAAAAGAGGCCACGCAGAGGTTCAAACAAACTGCTGTTAGAGACACAAACTAACAAGCCTCAGGCCAAGGCCTCTTCTTCATCTCTCTTCTTCGTTGTTCTTCTCCGGTCTTCAACGTCTGCTTTTTAGTTGCTCAAAGGGTCCTTTTATCATGTACGTCACAGATTCCACTCTCTTCAGCACTTTGTGCGTTTGATTACACCTGTTTATGTGCTGGTGATGTTGTTTGCTCAGCCACTCTGTGTGTGTTTGTGTGCGTTCATGTCACTGGTGTGTATGTGTGTGTGTTCTCTTAAACCAACCTGCTGACACAAGGTCTGTCCAGTTTAGATACCGAGCACCGAGGGCATTGCTGAACTTGAAACTCTCCTCTATTTCTTCAAAGTTTACACTGACATAAGTGCTCACATTTACACTACCGCTCAGCTCCTTCATGTACACATCGCCTCGGTGTGTGTTTTAGCTGCAGGCTGGACTGACATCGCACATCAGAGCAGAATCTGGATTTTTGCAAACATACACAAGAGACAAGCTGCTGGGTCAAACCTTGTTTCACTTTGAGAAGTTTGGACCGGTAAAGACAGACTATCTGGTCTAATATATGAAAAATATCATCCTGGTTTACCTCCATTCATGCTGCAAGTTCATTTATCCATCAAACTTCCTGATTGATCCTCCGGCAAACTGGTCTTCAACATCATTTCTGATGTCTCTTGTCCCTCCGTATCTCCACAGGTGTGTTTCTATTTCTGTAAATGCATCAAAGAATATTTTTGGTTTATTATAACATATTGTTTTTGTATCCAGTAACAATAGCATTGTACTCAACAGAGTAATTGCTAAAATATGGGGACACTATGAATCAGATAAATCTGTAAAACCACATAGCCCCCTCAGAGAAATGCTTATTATCCTGTGACGTTTCAAGCACAAGGCTCTTCATCAGACAGATTTTAGGCGAGAGACAAACAGGATAAAAAAAAAAAAAAAACACAAACCATCAAATGATCTGACCTGAAATTTTAAAAATAAAGCATCAGTAGCAGGTATAGTTAGAAGAATAACCTTTCATTACTGCTGCTCTGACACATACATGTACCGCTGTTTGTCTCTCTACCAGCACACAGCAGTATCACTCCAGTCTGCAACACGAGGCCATGCTATTACTACTACTGTCTTCCAATAAATTCAATATTCCACTGATATAATACAATTTACATGCAGCCATGCATACGTCACCTAACAGCCTTCTTGAAAAGGTGAAAGGTGGTTACGTTTGGTGAATGGTAAACATCGTACAAGTAGCGGCGCGGTGCAAAATGTGTCTCACCATGCACAGTCCTTCACTACTTTCTAATGTTGTTGTGGCTAAAGACTTTTTATTCACTGTGACTTGATGATGGGAGTATAAATAATACTGTGCGATGAGGGTGAGCTCACCACTCTAAAGGAAAAGGTGTTGGTCACCGGTGTCAGTTTGCAGGGGAAAGTGTTGGATATAGAGCCTAGCGAGTGTCCCTTGCAGTGAGTCCTGTGTGTCCTGTGACCTTAGATGCTGCCCATGATTAGTTTTTATGAGGCCTAATGAATGCTTATGCATTCTCTGACCAGCTCTGATTAATATTGATGAGATCCCGGGATTGCTGACATGCACCTTTCCAGAAAGGCTTGATTATGACCCGTGCATGTTAACACATGAGACGGCTTCAAGAGGGACAAGAGGGACAGTCAGGTAATGTTTGTCAGCCTGAACTTCACAGACACGGTGATATAACGGTGCAGAAAATAAAAGTGTTTAGCTGCAGCAGGAGTGATGAGACGAAAGAGGAAGAACACAAGACAATCTTATTTTAAGCATAGCATTCCACTAAATATGAAATGCGACCTGTAAATAAACAGCCAAACATCAAGCAAGGTCAACAACGCAAGACATAACAGCCAGCTAATATTACTTACTAGTCCAACAGCAAGACACCCAGCTCGATGTTCATCTTTCAGCCTTTTATTTCGCCAAGCTCTCACCAATGGCTAAAAGTTTCTGCTTGTCTGGCAGCTTCTTGATCGATCACTCTCTCATTTTCACTTCTTAGCTTCTTCTGTCAACGTCCTCTTCAGTGTCCTCTCCTCTGCCATTATGTCCATAGAAGCTGCTGCCAGTTCCGATAAGATACTGGCTCCGCTCCCCATCAGCATTCCCCTGCACAATGGTCCTGAAAACCTCCTCTTCCCAGTGGTCTAACACTCCTACGGGGCTGACTGAGCTAACAGCAGCTACAGTTGGCAGTAGTTTACTTCACTGTCCATCAGGAAACTCTGTAAATCACAGAGTTGAAGCAGAGCAGCAGGACATCAGAGGGAAAATCAGAAAGTTCAATCAAAATTCGTTAATGAATTTGGATATTTTGCTTTTTGAGAACTTGATCCAAAATGTAAATTAATTCAACTTGATCTGCTCTTAATAATAAAAAAAAGAGCTGCACCTTTTCTGGTCAAAACTAAGAATTTAGTTTACATTAAAAGAAACTTTGTATTGAATCTTAGAAATTACGTGTTACGAGTTTTTGATGAAAGCAGAGAACGCTTGAATGATCTCATTCAGGTACTGTGAGTGTTTAGCTGTCATTCATTCACAGTACCTGGATTTAGCCCCGCCTTCAATAATTCAGGAAAATGGAGGTTAGAAAATGGACTGTCCCCATTAGAGCCGCCTGTCCATCACAGACCTGTCACACAACAGGACGATGGCTCACATTTAAATTCACAGATCATATGTATTAATTAGTAGCTCTCTGCCGTTAGTGAAGGTAACGCGAAAGTGAAAATAAAACTTTCCTACCTGTTCAAAGAAAAACACTGTGGGAGATAAAGAGAGAGAGAAAAGTAAAGGTGGAATGACAGGTGCGGAAAAGGGAGGCCTGAATAATTCATCGAGGGGTCTGGCAAGATTTCATCTCTCTGTTGATCACTCTCTTCATATTTCCTGCCCCCACTGCCTTTAACTTCGCTCCAGTGTTCAATACGGTACATGCTTTTCATGATTACACCGGTCTGAATCGTAATTTAATCATTTTATTATTATTTTAACATGTATAATTCATCTTTTTCTCATTTAAAGTCATTACTGTGTCCTGGTCTTTCATTATTTTGTGCCTTATTGTTTTGTTTTTTCTTTGAACCGTTCAAATGACAGCACATAGAGAGCTTTGAAACATCTGACTGAAACACCTTTAAACTCTTAGACATCAGAGGACACCTTATACCACCACCAAAATAACAATAGCAGCTTAAAGAACATAAATTTACCAGTTTAGATAAATCTTGTTTTTTTGTCCACCGTTCATATAAAACTGTGATAAATGTCATACAGAATTTGAGCGTGACAAAAATATCATCTTTTGTGTGTTAGTGATTTAGGATTGATACTGTACTGATACAATGGAGACCTGTCAAACCTACCTGGACTATCAGAAAATCCATCTGCAAACTGAGCTTTCTTAAATTCATCTACATGCATATGCAGATATCTGTTTATATAGGCCAACATGAAGTAACGGTACTCCGAAGAGGAAGTCCTGGCCCAGATCACACACCCAAACATCTGAAATTGTCTGTCGCCCTCAGAAGTTGTCAAACGAGAGCCGATGGGTTCGGAGATTTGGTTTAGCAGAGAAGCAGTGAAGAGGGGACTGCACACTGACACTGACACTGTCATGACTATACAGCATTGGCTAATTATTGTTGCCAGCATGTGATGTCGTTTGGAAATCACCTCAAACTTCAACTGTGCCCCAGTTTTTTTGTTTTTCAGGCAGAAGTCACGAACAAAAAAAAATAATATTTTGGCACAACACGCTCACAGAGCTAATAATACTGACGCAGAAAAAGCCATTTAAGTCACTTATTTTATAATCACAGCTTTGGCCAAGAACTCAGTGCCAGTTAAATTAGCTGAAAGCAGCAGAAAAGTTACAAAACAAAATGACTACATTTCACTGGACGGTTATAAATCATGGTTTACTGTGATTTATTAGGATGTGTATTAATGGGATATTTAAAATGATTTGAGAGCATATAAATCTACAGAAAAGTGTTAGAACAAACACCTTCTCTTATTTATGTGGCTTTATTTTAGTTTCCCTCTTCTTCTTTCCGGTCTTTCCCTCGTCCTCCTCCGCCTTGTCTTTCCTCTTATCACGTCTTTCTCCTGTGTGTTTAATGCCTGCTGACTGTGCAGTTCCTCAGAGTTGATACTCGCTTTACACACATACAAAGCTCACACACAAAAACACACACACACACACACACACACACAAAACATAGGTGTTTAGTCTCTGTGGACTCTGAGCCACAGCACAATAAGCATCATGGGAAATAAACTCCTAATTGGAGACAGGAGAAGAGAAATCCCGGTGACGTGCCGGTGACACTGATGCAGATTTTTGTTGTTTAAAAAACAGAAAATATAAAAAGAAAAAACATTTCTGTGGCTGAAGCACAAGAGCGAATGAGACAAAAGAGGGAGACGCTAAAGAGAAGGAGGGGAAGTCTGAGGAAGGAGGTGAAGACTAATGACATGCACACCTGCTGGAGGCGTTTCACTCATTACCTGCAGGAGGTGTGAAGAAGCGGGAAAGTGGTGTTTAATGGGAAATGTTACATGCGCAACCTGTGAGGCTCACGTTCTCAATTTAGGTGGAGTGTCTCAAACACTCTGAACACGCTGAATAACAAAAAGTCGAGTTGACTTTCGGGATCAGCGTCAGGACAGATTTGAGTAAAGCCACAGAATGTGTCCGGCGTGAAGCTCGGCGATCAGGTCGCACTGAGATTCAGTTGGTAAGCATAGGTTTTGGTCTCTGGCACCCTCACATCAGGAAGCTGAGCGCAGTCGCTTGCTCCTGGCTGGAGCTCCAGGTCGTAACTCTACCTCCGACCCACAACTTGATGTTTTTATATTTGGTTCTGTGTAAGCATCAAACGAACAAGAAACATGCTATTAATTAGTGAGCTTTAGAGGCACAGAGTTATATATTTGGTAACAGTAGTCAGTCTGTCAGTTCACCACTTTGGTCCAGACTGAAATGTCTCAACAAAGACTTGATGAATAGCCATTTAAATTCTGGTTTATAATCAGTCCTGCAAAACTAACTATCATTCCCATCAGATATACCTGTGCTAACCACTGTATACCTTCACAGAGACACGGCTTCTCATTATTAAAATATGGACAGAACCGGGCTCTGGTTCTCTGATGCTTTGGGCCGGTATGCTAAACTATTCTGATGCTATCAGTTCTAGCAGAATTGAGCATTTCTTCAATGAAAGAGTGAAGAGCGGCACTGTTTCCGCTCTTCTCCTGACTGACTCTGATCAGAGTTTAACCACATTTTAGAGTTCGTTGGTATGACTGGATGAAGTTTACCCATGAAAGACGGCGACAGACAGAAGTTTCATCCAGTCACTTGGTCTGTATTTTGTTATTTATACTAAAATATTGAACTCTCTTTAAAAGTGGTTTCAAGTCACCAAAACTTCTTTTTCTGAATACATACAAAACATATTTATTCATCACTTTCAGAAAATAAACTTGAGTAGCGTACACTTTATTATTTTACACACTTTCTGCTGGCGAGTATGGATATATGTGACTTTGAGTTGATGAAGACCAAACCAAACAATCATTAGTTAGAGTTTCTTTGAGGCCAAACAAGGTGGAGATAAAAATACAGTGAATTTTCTACAGACCGTTACAATCAGGGGAAAAGCTTCCAGGAAACACTGTCACAGGCTGAATCCTTCGGAGGAGGCAGAGCCTGAAGTCACGACATGTCTCTGAAGATGTAACTGTGGTAGCGGTTTGTGTGTGTTATGATACTCCCTGAAGCAGAAGTTATTAATTAAAAAACACTGTGGATACAAGCTCTTAGTATTAATGTGCATGCGGCGTGTGTGTCTTTCACTCTGCCTGGCTGGAGTGAGAACTATCTCCTTGGTAACTCAGCACCTTTCCCCTCTCTCTCTCCTGAAGTTGACCTCCCACTGAGTGCACCAACACCCCTGTCACATCCCATCCACCCCATCCGAACACACACACACACATACACTCACGCACACACGCTGCAAGCTTCATGAATATTTAATCAGAACTGGTCTTATGACATGCAGTATCAGACCAGTGCAGAAACATCCCATCTGAGCCCCACTGAGACTGATTATTAACCTGCCAGAGTGCAGCAGGGACACGCCCTCACACACATACAAATACACTGTGTGTGTATAATTACAGATGTTCTTATTATGGTATGAACAAATCACCATATACGGCATAAATAAATATCATCTTTCTGTTTGTGTATTTGTATACTGTCACCTCTAACAAGACCTGGTGCCTGTTGAGACCTGGATGACATATAACAGTTTGATTTTACTGTTACCGATGACTACAATCTAATCATGGATGTCAACAGAGATACAGTAGCTGTAAATTCCACATTTCAAGGTTTTATTTTAATTTTATCTGCCAAATTCCTCAAACTATTCCTTGAATAGTATCATTTAGAAAGGTTTTAGAAAGGTTTCAGTTTTAATTTGCCAACTGTGTTATATTTCTTGCCCATCTATTTGGTTTGAAAATAGCTCTAAACTTTACCCCTGAGCCTCAGGCTGTCATTTCTATCGAGGAGCAAGTTCAAAATGTTTCACCTCATGGTTGCAGTTCGATGAATGTGATTCTGCACGGTGAAGCTCAAAACATCACAAGACGCGAAACACATTCTGGAGCGGAGCGGCCCTTGAAGCTCAGTGATTGGATGTTATTAATAAAAAATGCACCATGGGAACTGCAGGTGGCTCTTGTGAAGGATTTTTTCACTTTTCACCAAAGATCCAGATATTTTTTAAACACAGTGGATCATATTCAGTTCTCATGATTCAGCCAGGAGTGTCTGATGTCCATCTAAAACTTGAAGTTCTCCAACTGTTTGCCGCCCGACGTGAGCTGTGTTACCAGCCACATGTATTGCAAATTTTGAGTAATTTGTGTAAAGAAAATGTGAAGGAATGTTTGTTTCATTCCACTGCTGTTCTGTGCATGTAGTTGGTTCACGAGATAAGCAGTTATTACCGGCAATACTCCAGACATTTATGTTTGTTTCATGTATTAACGTGAGGAAAGTTATATCATATTTATCTTGTATTACAGAGCCACGTCTGCTACGTCGTATTGTATTAGAAAAAAGTGTTTCTATCTTCTTTAGAAAACGACAGAAAACACATCACGAGGACACAAAAACTTTCTTTTTCGAATTTTGTTGTTTGTTGTTGCTGAAAATCAAAACTCCCCACATTTAATGACTTTATTAACACTTCAGTTTGTCCGTCCCTCTCTGGTCATCCTCGCCACAGCCCTGAACGCTCCGCCGAGCTGTCCTTCCCTTCATTTCCACTCTGGATTCTCCACAGCTGTCACTCACTCCTCGTTCTCCTTACAAAACCACGGAGGTCTGGTGGTCTGACAGGATATGGAAGATGAATCTGTCTCATCAGGAGCAGGGTGAGCTCCCTCTCCAGGGGGGATTCCCACCCGCTCCCATTCTGACAGGTTTGATGAATCTCCACTTCGCCTCTACTCTGGACGCAAATCCTGAGGTTTTAACCAAACGCACCGCTGCTCCATCTTTCGGAGGAGTCGGAGACGCACTCTGGGACATTTCACTAATGAGAGACGTGACATTTCAACCTCAACTTCAGCCCAGCTCAACCTGACAGGCTGCAGATGTGACTCGTCCTTCTGCTCTGAGGACAAAGTCAACAGAATCCAGTGGTGGAGGAATATTCCAATGTTTTACTTCTGAATAACAAAACTACTGTGCGGTCATACAAAAAAATTTACTCTACTAGACATCCTGTTTTTAAACTTTAACGAAAATAAAAGTAAAAATGACGGAGCAGTAAAAATTTACCCAAACATCCAGAGCAAAAGTACTCATCGTGAGAAAGACTTTAGTTTCACTGTCACACGGTTTGCCCAGTTTTGGGACTTTCAGATCACTCAAATGAGTAAAGGAATCAAGAAATAAGGAAGGAGGAAGGGAAGACAGAAGAGCAGAAATGAGGAAGTATATGAAGGAAGGAAAGGGAAAGAAGATGGCCTGTAGTTACTGCTCTTCTATAGATATTTTCCCATCAACCAACCAAAACCAAAACGGTTCCCAGTTACACTGTAGAGAAAGTTTACAGTTACACTGTAGAGAAGTTTATGTGCTGGGCAGCACATAAAATGTGCTGCCCAGAAGCGAAGAGGTGGTAAGGATGGATGGTAAGCGTACGTTTTTGCAGGACTGTGAGCTTGTTTACATCTGGTTTTAACGTACAGAGTGGGTAATCCGATTACAAGAAGACAGCTCTATAGCTTAGCTCACACCTGCATTAGAAGGCGTCACACAAAAAGAGAATAACCTGCCGAATTTACATGACAGTCCAAGTAGCTCAGAATTTGTCGAGTTAACTCAGCAACTCACATAACTTCTCCTGTATGTAGCCTGTATTGGTGTCAGTTCACTGCATTTGTAAAATGTGACATGTCTGTCATCAATGAAATGTTGTCTTCTTTCATAAATGTGCTGTAAATGGTGTTAAACTTGTTAAACTGCTAAAAGATTGTATGTCTTTTGCAGCCCAGACCGCCTCTGAATGTGTTCTTAGCGATCTGATCTCAGTGCATCTCAGTGTGTGTTTGAATTCTGTCCACTTGTTATCGGATCACCCAAGATGCATGTTAATACAAGGTGTAAATGGGGCCCGTGACACCAGAGTCCAGGGTTCACATCCAGACTCCCGCCTGTGTTTGCTTTAGGTTACGAAAGCGCTTTGGCAGATTCAGCTCGATGATTTGAAGAGGCGGCGCTAAATACAGAATAAAGAAAAGAGGAAATAAAAGTTTTCACAACAGAAAATAACTGATATTCATGATATTGTCAAATATTTTCTGATTTTGTGTCACGTTTTGTGTAAAAATCTCAGTACTGACAGCTGAGTAAGATGTCATAACCCATAATAACACTATAGCTCACAGTAAATACACAGAAATACTTGAGTATCAGAAGCAAAAATGTAAGGAGACAAAGTAGCTGGATGATCGCCAAAGGTCAAAACAACAAGCGCGGCTTAGGGAGCAGTTGGCAAGGATCTAAAACTTGGTAGTTTGTAGACGTTTGATGCCAAGCTGCGTCTTTTGACTGTCAATAAAAACCTAAGATCACTCCTGTAAAGGAAGCATTTCTTTTTCTGTCTGAGTAAATGTACTTAATTACTTCCTCTTTTGGCAGAATCCGAGAACTGAAAGTGTACAAGTAAATGGAAACTGATAATTTAATCTAAATTCTTAATATGCAGTGTGACTTCTTTGAAGCACTCTGAACTCCACCCGGGGATGTAGTCGTGCCATGTCAGAGCTTTTCAGCTTCCCAACAACTAAACATGACTTCAACACTGACTTACACCAAGCGACAAACAACAGCCACGATTTCCACCAAAATAAAACAGTTTGTTTTTGTTTTTTTGACCATAACCTGCCGTCTGTCCTTAAATCTTAATAAAGGCCATGCAAATTTAATCGGTGTAAACAGGCGCAGGTGAGTGGACTGTGCAGGATGACTTATTCATGGAGGCCTATCTGACTGAGACCTGCTGGCTGACAGACGGAGGCGGCAAATGTGTGTCCAACCGCTCATCAGGCTGATTGCGTGTGAATGTCACCATGCTCGACTGCTGATTTACACCACCGAGAATTACACAGGTGGCCGAGTTAACATGAAGACGTACTGCAGGAGGTCCTGATGAGGGCGAGGATGTAGAGTAAGTCACCAACATCACAAGACAATGCAGCCAGAGATGATGGTTTTCCCTGCAGTCAACTTCCCATGTTTCTCTGATCTAAAACCGATTATGACAGCAGAAAAACTGACCGTTAATGTGTTAACTGTTGACCAATGTCCACAGGATGGATGCGTTGTGACATACTGCTGCCAGCGTTTGTTTTCAGACATAATTTTCTGAGTTAGCACATGATTTATTGATCAACGAGCTTGCAATGTTTCATTGTAATCAAATAAAGTCGATAATTAGATCAAAATCTTAAAGACCGTGAAAATTTACAAGTGAGGTTCTCCCCCTGATAACCTGAGACTGAACGTGACGCTTTCATGTAAAATTTATTAATATATATTTATTTTTCTCCTTAAGCTGATTCTTGTCACCACTGTTGAAACAACAACAACGTGTTTTTAGTGATCTGCATATGAAACATTTCCATGGTGTTGAAAAGGAGTGTGCCAATCTTCACACCTTAAAAAACATGGATGATTTAGACACCAACGTGGACGTCTCGAGGACGTCCCCCAGAAAACTTTGAGTTTCAGAATCTTTCCTGTATTTTGACTTCTAAAGGATGAAATTGACGAAAATAAAAATATAATTTATGTTAAATACTTTTAACTTCTCAGGAAATGATACAGAAGAATTTGAATTTATCTGACTCTGGGAACAACATATTCATCAGTTTTCATTTGTTTAGTTCAGGGATAACACATGAACTAATATTACTTTTTGAAGTTACAGGCTAAGTAAAGAAAAAATGTTGATGCTTTGTGCATCCACTGTCGTATTTTCCATCTGTGTGTAAGATGGGGCTGCTGACTGTTTGTCTGAGAAATGGAGCTTTAGACATCACGTTTGAAATTACATATTCCTCTCTCTCCTCATTCTCTCTTTCTCTCTGAGGAGGACAAGGCACGAGTATCACGTGCAAGACATCCCGGGGAAAACAAGACTTCTAGAGTTGTAGTGCTTACACACACTGTGCAGTCAGAAACAGATTGAAATATAGGGCGATATGGCATAGAAATATGGGAGAACCTACCTAAAAATGACACACTCAGGTTCAGAGGAGCGGTCCTAAAGGTGCTCAGAGTCATGAACAGTTACGTCAGACTTAATGATGCACATGAAAGCTCCAGAACATTGGAGTAAGTGTAACTTGAGTTCAGACGGTTTCCACGACATTTCTCTTCAACATATCTGGTTAAAAAGTTCTTTACATACACTACAGTGGTTATCTGCATCTTGTTCTTGAAGGACACACATCTGCCTCTGCTTGTGTGTGTGTTAGTGTTTGTGTCTGTGGAGATTATGAAAAGAAATATGGCTGAACATTTATTATCATTAAGTTGACCAAAGACTGACAAAGGACCTGAACTAACTTGAACACCGGAGCGAATGA
Organism: Protonibea diacanthus; assembly: GCA_028641955.1. Classification (NCBI taxonomy): domain Eukaryota; kingdom Metazoa; phylum Chordata; class Actinopteri; family Sciaenidae; genus Protonibea; species Protonibea diacanthus. The sequence goes on along the minus strand of CM053979.1, from coordinate 4,164,125 downwards.
ACTCAGAAACAGAAGAATAAAGCCGCTAACAACAGCGACGACTACCACAACAACAGCAGTGAAGGTGGAGAACATTATCAGTTAGAGAAAAGACCGCGAGACAGAGAGAATAGAAGAGCTGGCCTCAAACTGCCAACATCTCTCACCACAAAAAATACCTCTAAATGAAACGGCAACATGTCAGACAAGTAGCTCCTCTCTTCCACAAACTCCCTTTAGTTTCTCTCTGTTTCTACCTCCTTTGCTTCCTCGTCTTCTCTGTGACGGCTCACACCTCTCTGTCACCGAGCGAGGGCTGCCATGACAGTTTCAGCACTCTGTCTCCGTCTCCTCCGCACGCCGCCGGCAGCGCTGAGTCTGCACCCCTTCACCACAAACACTTCTTCATTCTGTTTATTTCTCCTCGTCTGTCTCTTCCCGCAGAACGGTTCCTCTGCTCGGTACTAAACAGGCTAAATGAGGACATGCTTTTAAAAGGCAGGAGCTTTGAGTGTACCCCAGTTTAAGTTACATCTCAGAAGAAAGAGGACGCCGTGCCGTCGCTTTCTGTTACTCCGACAGACTGTCAGATAGAAGTGTGATTGAATTTAGACGCGTTCTTTTTTGTCTCTCTTCTAAATTTAATTGAGGAGAACTTTTAGGAGTTATAAAACTTCTACTAACGGATGTAGAACTAAACAACACAGAGCCTGGACTCATGAGAAAAGCGCCGGCATCAAAGATTTGTTCAAAACAAACCATGCCTGTATTTTCCTGACCAGCGACCAGCACAAGTAATGTTTGTTCTCTCTTACTGTCTTATCCCGGTGCTCACTGACGGCTCATTCGCTGGTTGGAAAAACATCCGATCAGAGTTTTGTTGGCGACAGAAGAGTTGTGACAAAAATATTGACAAGCTACAGTGAGGTTGACACAGACATACAGGTGGTTTTAAATCAGTATGTTTCTTCTTAGAGGGAACTCTTTCAGCACTCGCTGCTGTGGGACAGATTCAGGCTTCATATTTGCACCTGATGTGGCACCAAAGGTGAACTTCATTTTTAGTCGCTCTCAAGTCTTCTTCTGGTGTGCTTGAAGTTCAATCGCATCCATTCAAAGACAAATACAGAATAAATAAATCTCCTTATCAAATCTAAATCATTTAGTCTAATCTTTATAAGAACTAAAAGACAGATGACTAAAGTGTTGACATACTCCAAAACAGACACAGTTTTGCTTATACAACAAGCAGATGTTGTAGTCCGTGCATAAAGTCAACATGAAATACACTTTTTGTTCACGTGGAAATACATTTTGGGCTGCACACAGATATTTATTCTGGATCCTCGCAGACGTGTGACACAACCTACGCACGGACCTTTGCAGCTATGCAGACGTGGGAAGTATAATTTGTGCTTCGTTATGTGTCTGACTGACTGCAGCGTTTAAAACAGAAAGAGAGAATGAGCTGAAAGCCGTGTGATAAAAGATGCACAACTGTCTTTTCTCAAGATCAAGCTGCACATTTCAGTGTCCTTTTATTGTGACTAGTCCAGGACACAGCTGCGTCATAGTCACGCTGTTTAATCAGCGTGTTGACACGTCACACACCTGTCAGGTGGATGGATTTGTAAGAAACAGACCTTTTGTGTGGAGAAAAGAAATCTTAGATCTTTGACTGAGAAAAATAAAATGGGCCAATTTTTTGGAGTGTTTGTTAAAACCAGGTTATATTTAATAGAAAAGTATACACTAGTTAAGTATTTGAATATGTAGCAAGTCCTAAATATGGTGAATGAAATAGTTAAACACTGACCGAGACGTCTAAAACACATCTAGCCTGGTTATCAGTGAAGTGCCGTGTGCTACCTGAACCAGCGCAGTTCTCATGAGGTTTGGTGGGAAACGCATCAGCAGGCTTCGTTGTCTGTAGTCTGTTGTCCACACTCCTGCCTGAACGTCCTCCTGCATGACAAACATGACAGAACCCAGTTAACAGACACGACACACACTCTACCTACCTTTTAGATGTGCATCAGTCCGGACAGTGTGTGTCTGCCTCTGGGTCCAGGTCTCAGAGTGTGTGTGTCAGGCTCAGTGACACCTCAGTCACTTCGGCTCTGCAGCCGCACAGTCGTCGTCACCCTGAGTGCCTGCGCGGCACTTTGCGGGTGCAGAGGGTGACAGGGTGCATGACAGCGGGCGTCGTGGTCCTGGCACTCCCCTGTCGTCTGTGAGAGTCTGTTTGACACCAAGCAAACAGAGATCCACCCTCAGGACTGAAGGGGAGTCACTCAGAGAGAAAAACGGGTCCTGCACCAAATGTGATGAGATTGTGTTTAATATCTGGTTGGACCTCATGCAGTGTGACATTTATACAGTTCTAGTGAGAGTAAAGGACAGACTGAGAACATCACTGACTGACTGTGATTCGGTGTCCAGAGAGTTTTTAGCAGGAACAGGTCATGATGGTCACCTGCAGCTCCTGTTATTGCAGAGTTTGACGCATTTATTCTGAATCTGTTTTGGATAAAAGTGTCCTGAAATGAATGTGATAAAAAAAACAACTTTTTAGTGGCACTTTGGAGCCACTGAGTTAACAAGGCATGAAAGCAAATCCTGCAGCAGGTGTAAGAGTGTTTTTGATGTCTCAAGTTGTTGCTATAATGGCCCAAAATCAGCCAACATTAGCACATCCAACTCAAGCACAAAGTGGAATACAGACCCTGTACCCAAAAACTTTCAAACTTATGTTGAGCACCAAGCTTCAGTGCCGATGCTTGAAGTCATGAGGACAAACCCCAGCCTGTGTTTTACATAACAAAACCTTATGATACATCTCTAAAGCCTTTTTATTCACTTGAATAACCTTTGAGGCACTGTTAGTGACTTTCACCATTCACACATAAAACTTCAGTCTTTAGTCTTTAGTCATTTTTTCACGCGTCACGGCGATGTTGGAATAGATGGACAGACAATGTTTCTCAATACACAACTGCAAGAAAGTTTTCATTAAAAGATTCAGAGAATCCAGAGAAATCTCTGCACGTGAGGGACAAAACCTAAGGCCAACACTGAATGCCCCTCCCCTCTCATAAAGGACATTACTTCATGGGCTCAGGAACACTTCAGAAAACCGTTGTCGGTAAACACAGTTCATCGCTGCACCTACAAATACAAGTCGAGACTCTAGCGTCCAAAGACAAAGCCAGATATCATCCGGAGACACTGCCAGCTTCTCTGGACCCGAGCTCATCTGAGATGGACTGACAGAAAGTGGAAAAGTGAACCGCGGCCTAAATTTATGTTTTACACGGCTACCCAACTTTATCAGGATTGAGGCATTAAAACGACACTGACTGGTTACACAACTTTAAGACAGCACTTTACACGTTACAGATATGTGTGAACTGAAGACTGTACACTGTCTTTGATTGTGAGTGTGTGTGTGTGTGTTTGGTGCAGGAAGTGAGCCTGTGGTATGGCTGCAGGCCAGGCTGAGTGGAATAATTGATTGCCGATTGACCCTCCACTGCCACTGAGGACAGTCCTCTCCACTGCATTACTGCACAGACTCATCTGGTCAACAGCATGTGCAACTGTGTGTGTGTGTGTGTGTATGTGTATATTTGCATACAGTATATGTGTGTGTGTGTGTGTGTATGAGATTCTTCTGACCACAAACCGCAGCCACAAACCAACAACTATTATTAAAACAAAAAGGCATGTGTGACCTGTGACACAATAAAAATGAATGAAGTTTGAGAAACAATGACTGGTTGATTTGAACAAAATGCTGAATCACACATACACACACACACACACACACAGGCTCGCACACACAGATGGGGAAGTGAAACATGAATGGAAGTGATAGTGGTGGTTTGAGGGATTCAGCAGGAACTCGACCCCTCGTTAAAAGGTTGACTCAGTAAATCGCCTCGTGACCGCCGTCAACAGGAAATAAAATAACATGAAGGAAATTCTCTTTAAGTGAATTCCTGGCAACAAATAACGAGCTTGAAACTGCGGCCGAGCATAAAGAAGATATAAAAAGCACAAAAGAAATCTGCAGCACAATAAATACAGAATCATAACAGCGCTTGTACAGTTATTTGTGAGATTGCAAATTACTGTGATAACAGTTTGAATACTTTAAAGAGAATATCTGGAGGTAATTTTCCCTTCATGGCACATTTTACCTTCTTTCGGGGTAGAACGTAGCCCATTTTCTGTGATTCACCCCCCCCCCTCCTCCTCCTCCTTGTTTAGAGATCAGCACATCATCCCACCGCTCTCATTTATTTGTTTGTTTGCCGGTTAGGTTTGTTTATTACTGTATTTTCAAAGCACGGGACAAGGTTAGATTTGCTGTTTGGGCATATTTTCTCCTGTGATAGCATGTTTGAATTTGTCTACTCAGCATGCGGCGTGTCAGAGAGTGTGTGTGTGTGTGGGTGTGTGTGTGTTTGTGACAGTGTGGAGCCGGTGGAGGCAGGGCATGCGCTCAGGGGTCGCAGCAGCAGTACGGCGCCACCAGTGCCAAATTGCTTTCCTGGGCGCGTCACGCTGGGACCAAGCTCGGGACGGTGTGGTGGCCCCCCGGCCCCCCCCCACCCGCCTCTGTGGGGGCTCCTGGCCCGGGGTCACTAACTCAATCACCAGATCAGGAGTAATAATTATTAATACCCCGTGAGCGTTAAAGGCACGCAGGTGATTTATCAAAAATGTCGATTACATTTTGCGCAGGGTGACAACTTTTTGAAGCTGAACACGTCTCCGGGGAGCGGGCCTAACTGGAGCGCGAGAACACTTCTACTGTAAAGAGCCGTGTGGACTTCTGCTAAATGAAAAGGCCTGAATGGCACCAGGGAGGATGTTATTCATACAAAGACCAATTCTTCAAAACAAAAGCATCTATCACTTTCACCTCTCCTGCTGCTGGATGAGAATTTACAGTTCTGAAGCTGAGAGAGAACAACAACATCCGTAGACTGATTAAGCAGCTAGAAGACCCCAGGACACAGACCTGCTGTTGGGCCCCTGCAGACCTCAAACCCTCTGTGCACAGTGGGGGAACCTTGCAGTGTTTTGACAGTCTTCGGATGAAAATACTTCTTAGTTTTAGTCACATTTTAGTCTTTTTCATCCTTCTAAGGTTAGTTTCAGTCAACAAAAAGCCATTAATGTGTGAGCAAGAGAGGAAAAGAGATGAGGGGCTACTGGATTTGCTGCTATTCAACAATAAAGAACATGTTTGGAACAATTAGTCTGTTAATTTAGCTGTGATTGTCCCACTGCTTTCATACTGCGGGTGATCCAAACAGATTCTAGCTGCTCCCAGCAGCAGGATCAGCTCCATAGAGAGCACCGTGCAACAACAACTGTGCAGCTATAATGCATAAAGTTGGTGGTGTGCAGGTCAGGTCAGTCTGGGATGGTGCACATTGGCTCTTGTAATGGGTTGGGTGGGTGAAGGACTATTGTCCAATCACGGAAGAAGGTCACGAGGAACATTTTCCATCATAGTTTCGTAGCATAATCCTTAAAGAAATCAACACTGGTGCCTTTGACCTCCGAACTGGACACGACTCAGCTGTGATAACGTCCAGATTTACATACACTGTCATGCAAAATTCACTCACTCGCTCTTTAACGTCTGTACCGGCTGTGTAAAAGGGTCTTTTTTGCAGGCGACACGGAAAGCGGCGAACAAAAAGGCGGTTCAGAGTCTGACTTGTTCGAACTGCTGTCTTAGCAAAGCAGAGGCAGAGTGACAGAGGAGGGGATGTGATGAAGGGTACAGGGTAACACTGATCATCACTATAAACTACTAACGCCTCTTAGTCTCTATGTATCTTCACAACTCCAATTTTCTTTTATAAATAAAGTATATTAGTATATAAGTAGTATACGTTGCGAGGCGGTGGAAGGTGAACGTGATGCTGGTTTGCGTCTTGGTCCACAGAGCAGCATCGCTTCATTTTCTCCCCTAAAAAAGGGCAAAGAACTTTTGCCGCACTGAACTGAGTTAAATAAAGTGGCTGTACACATGTTTACAACACACAACACACAAGCTGCCTTTTCAATACTGACTAACAATACTATGTGGGATGTTTTGTCAGTTTGTAGTGATTGGATTAAACTTTAATCAGGAATATTCTCCATGTGAGCACAATAACTGCTTAATTAATATCTTTAAGTTGTAGATTCTGACACAGAGCTCTTGCTTAAAGCAGAGTCACAGCATATCTAATCATGAGGGACATGAATTAGTTCATATTTCACTTAATTGGTACAATTTCCCTGATTATCACGGAGGTGTTTGGGAGTCTCGATCCAGTGATTAAGACTTGACACTAACAACTTCGACAGGTAAAGGAGGCTGTTATCATTCTTATTAAAAGCATGTGAATCTATCAGCTGCTTCCACAGTGTTTGTCTGGACTCTGTTTATGATGTGTGTGTGTGTGTGTGTGTGTGTGTGTGTGTAGGTGGGTATACTGTAGGTAAGCTGAGCCGAAGAGACGCTGACTATGTTGAATCTCAGCAGCAGCGGCAGCTCCAGACGCCAGAGACACACTGCACCTCTCTCTGCCTGCCTCCCTCTCTCTCTCTCTCTCTCTCTCTCTCTCTCTCTCTCCATCATCCTCGCTGCTTCACTTGTTTTGTTTCTCAGATGCAGCTCGGATGGACTCTGCCCTGATTTATGGAAAGAAAAGCCCACAGTGTAGTCATGGTGATCTCTCTCTCTCTCTCTGACACACACACATACACCCACACACACATACACCCACACACACACACACACACACACACACACACACACACACACACCCACAACATGCCTGTTCCCTCATTTCCACTGTAAACCATCTCAATCTGTGTGTGTGTGTGTGTTATGACCACACACACACTCTGACTCTCAGTGAGGTGATGGCTGTCACACTGCTCAACGTTTCCTCTGAGTCAGCAAAAACAGGAAGAGGAGGAGAGTGATGGAGAGGCTGAAAGGAGGGAGAGAAGGAGAGACAGAGAGGAGGAAGAAGAAGACGACGAGGAGGAGAGAGACATTAAGAGAAAATTAAAATTAGAAAAAAAGATTTTATCACTGAAATTTAATTTGGTTTTGAAGTTGTTTGTGTGGTAATGCCTCATGTTGATCTGGCAAGACGCCTTATGCACACTGTACAGATGTATTGTGCAGTTATTCGCAGGTATGCACAGGTAGATGAATGTTAGTGACAACATGTGAGAACGAAAGGTTCAAATCTGGACGGAGAAATGATTTTATGGGACTGAAAATATTTGTTTAAAGGGAAACAAATGAGATTTTTTGCTCACACACTCACTTATTATTCAGAGGAACACCTTTAGAAACTTTAAACAAATAAAACTGTGATCTAATCTGCCATTTGTTTGTTGTTTACATGCTGAGTTTTTCTGACAGCCTGCGAGAAAAAATACCAGTTTTTATACCTCAGCTTAACGCATTTTTGTGACAGCAGCTTCCTGTTTGAATAAAGTTTAAAACCACGCGCAGCTACAGACAAACAGGATTAAATGCGCGTGCAAGCATGCACCTGCAGGAGCTGCGATGCTGCACGTCACTGGCTTTCTTTTATTGACGTCTAACCATCCACTGTCATGCAACGTGAACACGCACACACGCACACACTCGCTCCTCATCACACACTCACTCATTCATTGTGTTATGATATGTGTTTGAAGTGAGCCGCCACCCACCGGGCCTGACGGCGGAGTCACATCAGCACCAACGCGGGGTGGCATCTGTCTTAACCCGCGCTGCTTCCACCCTGAAGGAAGAGGAGGCGGTGGAGGAGGGTGGAGGAGGAGAGACCACTTAATGCAGCTTACGGCGCGTGCACGAGCGCGCCCACACACACTGGACATCGATGGTATCATGCAAAGCTGCCCTGTGGACACACACTCATAACATAACAGCGAGAGAGTTTAGAGAGTCTACCTCGCTGTGCGGTGGCGGCGGCGGCGGCGGGAGGAGAGCGCAGAGCAGGCCGGCTTCATCCATCCATCACCGGGATGATGGGGGCGCACGGAGGCCCGCTGACAGGCCGAGGGCAGCGGAGCTGAGGAGGGAAGGGCGAAGGGCTGTGTCCGCTTCCGGTGATGCTTCTCATACACAAATGTGGTGATCTGCGGTGAGATGTTCACGGACATCAGAGCAGCATCCTGCAGTCCAGACCGGATCAGTCCGGTTTGAAAACCCAAACAAACTCAGTTTAAGTTCAGTGAGAGAAAAATAAATGAAGACACATTAAAGGTCAACTGATTATTGAAAATGTCTCATATTAATATGCCTCCTTTAATAATAACAAAGAGAGAAATAGTCACTGTCAAAATTAGGATGTCTTTTTGATTAATTAGATAATTTAATCAAATAAATTTGCTATATTTATTATCATATTATATTATCAGTATTTCATATTTTAACATTTAAATCATTTTATTTTAATGTCTGGTGGATGCTGGATCAACTCGAGCAACTGCGTCAAACATATTTAAGATTTCTCCTTCACGAATATGAAAATTTATCCTTTAATAATCATTAATTTCATTAATTAACGAATGACTTTAAATCTATTTAACAAGATTTTTGTTTATGTTTTTTAACCACGATCATAAATCTGAGAGGAAACTCAAACGGCCTAAAATAAGAAATGTGCCCTAAATTTAGGATTTTCTGACAGAAACACAAAGTTTTAATAATTTAGATGTTTTTTTCAAAATAAAACCTTTTTTTTTTCTTTTTCTGTATCAATGACGGCAGCAGCAGTCTGACAGATTTGGGACAGAACTTTTTATTAAACATTATGAAAACAAGATTCTCAACAACGTTCCACTTTGTAGGTTTTTCACTTGTTGACACGTTAGGACACGTTCATTGAATAAATATAGAAATTATATGTACAGATATACATTAACAGCACTGTGCAGAAGTCGACTTCCTTTTTTTATATTGTTGATTTATTCGCAGTCATTTAAAATCAAATGAGGATTTTATTTTCAAGCTCCACTCGCTTTAGGAAATATTACTAAAATTCGAGGATATAAACCTCCTCTCAAACATCTGATTAAAACAAAGAAAGTGTAAAAATTGTTGGTGCCTAATTGTTTTTTATTTTTTATTTTTATTTGCGAGATTAAATTTGTGTTTTTGTTCTTTTTGGCTCACATAAAAGATCACATAAATCGGACATTTTTTGGGGGGGAGCGTTAAAAAATATTCACCTCAGTTTTATTTTGTTTTTCTGTGGCATTCTGATCGAAACGTGACATAATTCAAAGTCTCTTTCCTGCAAGTTTGCGCCGTCCAACAGGTAGACTGAGCATCGCTTCACTTCTGCACAATATTGCACATATATCTAGGCAGCAGAAAAACACACGAACCAGGGATTTCTTTTGTTGACAGAAGAATAATGCATCGAGTTAACTCCAAGAACAGTAAAGCTCTACCACCAGGCAAAGTCTCCTCTTTTTCCAAGAAAAAAAACAAAACAAAAAAAAAACAATCAAGCATCCTCCTATCAGACACAAGATCTCATTAAGACACCGGGCTGCCGAATAAAACCAGCAAAGGCCCTTGAAATGTTCGTCTACAAATATCCAAAGTAAAAAAACAAACAACAACAGAAAAAAGAACCATTAAACTAAGTCATTTTAATCATCAGGTTGGTGCATAGAGTTTTAGCAGCGAACGCAGTCCATGTCCATCTAATGAATGAGGCTTCCACCTCATCTAATTTACATCCAGGGGGTTTTTAGTAACAGATCAAAGGTCCTATTAGTAGAAAACAAAACGTTTGTCCAGTTTGATCTCTTCTTAGTGCAGTATAGGCTTGCCTTTGACATTACACATGTTCAGTAGGAGGAGGATACCATAGACGATTTGCATGCTGTAACATACAAACATTTTTGTATTAAGACATTTCGAATAATCCAAGCAACAAAAGCAGGTTTTCTTTAAAAAGAGAAAACAACAACAACAAAAAAAAGGTAAAATAACACAGTTAACTGTTTTTTCTCTACACATTATGTACAGGTGGAAATAAATACAGTCTAAAATCTGGCTCAGTTAATCTCTTTTTGTCGTTTTTTTTCTTCTTTTTTAAAACAATAGAAAAATTGATTGAAAATAGCAGTTAAAGACGCATCCATGTTTCGCAGTTGCATTTTTGTCCGCAGTCCTTGCACCTCTCCGAGGGGGGGTTTATTGAGAAAGGAGGTTGGAGGGGAGACATTTTTGTGGCTTTTTTTTTTTTTTTGCATACCCAGGCCTTACTGATGGCGGAGGAGGAAGGGGGTGAAAAGATGGATGGATGGAGGGAAGGAGGAGAAGCGTTAAGAAGGAGGAGAGAACCGTGGGCCATGCTTTCCATAACATGTGGAAGGATTCTGGGAGATGACTGGAGGTTACCATACATGTCCTGCATGCAGGGTTGCAAATAGGGACGGGAAACTATAGACTTGCAATATTTATTATTATTATTTTGTTGAAAGGTCTCTTCTCTGCATCACAGACCGCCTCTCCATCACACACAAACAGTCTGTAGAGCTTTCATGGAGCCACGAAGAGAGGCGGTGTATTGCTTTTTCTGCTTTTATTTCAGTCCAATCGGATTTTTTCTTTCTCTTAAAAAAAAAAAAGAAAATCATTCTTTCGATCAGCTTTAAGACAAAAATCATCTCTGAATTAAGACAGTCACGTTAAATGTCAGACTGGTTCAATAAGACTTCTGACCAGGTTCTGCTGCACCAGAGAAAGGTCTACAGGCTAAAGTGATCCCATGATCCCATGTGCGCACCTGACAGGTTTGAACTGAGTTTACAGAAGTTTAACCAAAAACATCTTTAAGACTCAGGATGCATCTAATGCTCGTTTGTCTGTTTTAGTTATTAAAGTCTTTTCTGTGGAGGGAATAACTGTAAACAAAACACAAACGCAGAAAAATATAAATTAATGTAAGGAGGATGTTTGGGGGTGTAATTCAGAGTCTATGCTACAAATCATCAGTCTCTCACATGAAGAACTCGCTGTTGGCCTGTTTCCCGGACGGATCTCTCGTGTTCGCGGGTCCACCGGCATTGTAGGTCCGGCTGGCCAGCTTCTCATACTTCTCCTTGTAAAGATCCCTCTCCTTGGCGAGGCGCGCCACGTCCTGCTTCAGCTGCTCCACTTGGCTCTGCAGGGTGCACTTCTCGGTCTCCAGCATGTGCCTCTGCTGGACGCGTTTGAAGCGGCAGGACTGCGCGTAGCCGCGGTTCTTCAGGGTGCGTCTCTTCTGCTTCAGGCGGATCACCTCCTCTTTGCTGAAGCCCCGCAGCTGCCTGTTCAGCTCGCGCACCGTCATGCTGACCAGCTGCTCGTCCGAGAAGCGGTCCTCCAGGCGGGCGTGGTGGCCGTGGTGGTGGTGATGGTGGTGGTGATGGGCCTGGTGATGATGGCCCGCCGAGGCCGTGGACAGATCCTCGCCGACGTACTGCTGCCCGCGGAAGCCCTCGTAGGCCTGGTGGTGGTGATGATGGTGGTGCGCGTTACCGATGAGGGCCTCCACCGCGTCCTCCGGGGTCAGATTGAGCGCCTCGGGGTTGATGTGGTGCTGGTAGCTGGGGATCCAGTACAGGTCCTCCAGCTGAGGTTTGCCCGCGTTGCTGTGATTGTTGTTGCCGCTGCTGTTGTTGCTGCTGCCGCTGCTGCTGTTGACCCCGCTGGTGAGGCTCTGGTTGGGCTGCGCGCCCGGGCTCGGGGCGCAGAAGCTCGGCGAGGAAGGCACGGAGGAGCAGGGTGTGCTGATCGGGGTGGAGGACAGAGAGCCTGACGGTAGGCGGTGGCAGTAGCGGTCGGCCTCCGGCGGCTCCTTCTTCACCTCAAACTTCATCAGGTCAAAGTCGTTTACGTACTCGATGGCCAGAGGGCTGTTGGGCAGCTCTGCGCTCATGGCGAGGTCGGTGGCCATTTCAGTCCATGCGACGACTCCTGCCCTCACAGCCAAACCGACGGCGGGCAGCCCTCTCGGATACAGATTGCGAAGAGGAATAAAAGCCTGTATGGTGTGTGTATATATAGACACACGCACACGCCTGGTGCGTAGAGCTGCTGCAGGGCCGGTGGGTGGGTGGAGAAACTTTTTAAGGCTGCTTGTCCCTAAGACAACTTCTATATATAGTGGCGTGAATATACGTATGCATGTAAATGAACTTGTACACCTGCCAGTTTGCCTCCGCTCGCTGCTCTTGTTGACAACTTATCCCAGGTCAAATGCACGCTTTAATACCAGGAGCCCCCGGGGCGGCTGAAACTCGAGCCCGGTGAATTTGGAGACACCAACCTGTCTTGTCCTCGCTTCACCTCTGCAGCCCACTTGCCTCCGTTTGATTTACGGTCCTCGGTTCTGCTCGATCAAGTGACACGAAAAAGATTTTTCGTCTCCTCCGCTCGGTGCGTTATAAATATTTTCCAAGCATCCTTCTTCGCCTCCTCCTCCTCCTCCTCCTGTTTACAACTTGATCATGAAGTCCCAAAAGGAAAGCGGCGGGGCTGAAGTCACTGCAGCATGGCCCGGGTCGAAAGTTTCTACACACAAATCAGATGAGGCTGTGTGTGACAGTCACAGGACGCAGCAGCAAGCGTGCGTAAAATGTGTGCCAAAAAATATAAAATTTAAAAAAAAAAAAAAGTCCCGGGAATCCAAAAAGTGGAATGGCACGTGCAGAAGTTTTCAAAGTTCACATGCATGTGAGATTAAACTGCAGCTGCAGGTAGAGCTCCTACTCGGAGGGTCAGGACAGTCTGGTCCCCTTGTTGTGGTCAGTCCAGCGGATTACTGACAGCTTCGGTCCCCACGGTCCTGTCCCCCCTCACCGGGGCGCGCTGTTGACCTTACGTGTTGACTGTGTGTTATTATGCAAGAGGTGATAAATTCCAGTTGTTTTTTTCTCTCTATCGGACCTCAAACTGTTTCTACAAGCTTCACGGTGCAACCACGCAGTGTCACTGAGCCGCTGGAAGGCAATCTGCTCTTATAAAGACAGCGTGGCCCCCTCGACCCTCCCACACAGAGGTGTGACGGGCCAATGGGAGGAGACCACAGCGGTGTATTTGCATTCTCCTATAGCAGAAAAGCCTCCACTCTTGGCCGAGGAGAGCCGAGCGGAGCCGAAGTGATGCGGAGCGCGCTAGGGAGAACAGGTGCAGCAGATCCCCCCCTCTAGTGACCGAGCAGATGCTACTGCACGGCGGAGCGCCGAGTAAGATGAGAGCTCCGGCAGTTTCTCAGAGAAAAAATGTTTACTCGGAACAGAGAAACAGTTTTCACCGTCCCAAAACTGTGCGTCAGTTATGTAACAGAAGGCTGTCAGCATGAGTTTAGATTTCACGGGAGGAGGAAATGACATCAGGCGGTGAAGTGATCAATTTAACACTTCATAGTGATTATATCTGAAACTCTCGGAGCATTTATCATGATGTATATGTGACGTAACATGAAACCTTTAAATGATTTTAAAAATCTATTTCTAATCAGCACGATCTTCAAAAATGGCTTAGTTTTAATGGCCCAGCTTCACTTTCATTTCAACTTTATGAACTCAAACAACATTTAGTTTCTGTAAGGAAACATTTTACATCAATCTAGACGAGTTAGTCCAATCAAATTTACACATCTGTCTAATAAAAAGGGAATTCCAACTTTACGCACATGAGGAGGACAAACGCACAGCAGGATTATTACCTGTGTGTGTGTGGTGTGTGTGTGTCCGTATCAATCAGTTCGGCAGCTTTTCTGGAGCTTTCTGTCACATCACAACATCCTCCTCATCAGGAACTCCATTTTTATTTCTAAGAACTCAACTTTTAACTTTAAATTTCAACACAATTTTGTGTTATTAAAGATTCATTCTAGTTTCTTACAGCACGGGTCACCTGTAAGCAGGGATGGACAGGTGTGTGTAGCTGACCTAAAGAGTGGATTAAGTTTTAGAGAATATGAATAAAAACTGTTTTTTAACCTGAAAACGTGTGAAAGTACGTCAGGCCATAAAGCAGAACTCTTGTTGATAATTCTTTAAAAACACATTCTGTCCTTATTAGCTTTATTAAAAACAGCTTATTGTATCTACTTTACTCGCTTAGGTCTCTCAAAGGAAGCCCGAGGAGGCTTCTGACACCACAAACTACCAAATCTATCAATACTGATCGATTTAAGGCCGCGCGCCCCCTGTGCCAAAAATCAATCCGCATTTCCGCGAGGCTGCGAGGAGGCCGAGCTGTGGCTGCGCGCGGGTTAAGTATGATTGGATAGTCCTGGCGGTGGTCTGCGGGGTTTTCATTCGCAATTAACCACAAATTGCATCCCGTCTCATCTCCGCGGATCGACGGATAATTAAGCCCCGCCGCGTGCGTCTCCATTCTGGACACATATGTCTTTTTTTTTTCCTCCTGAAGAGGAAAGCGTCCAGGGAGGGAGGAGGGGGGCATCCGAGGGGAGGCAGGATGTCGATAGTATCATGGGACACTGCTGCACCTGACCCGTTTAGCCTTTTCAGCAGCGGACGCCCCCCCTGAGTCCCATCAACCCACCGATATGTGAGTGATATATCTGCGGGATAAAGTGCCTATCTGCGGGAAAAAAACAGGTGGCAGTAAGTTTAACTTGGTCAGATGTGAACAGGAAAACCTTGCACAGCTGCTGAGCTTAACTTCCAGTCCGAAATGGCCATGAAATACGCCCCCCCACCCCCTGCCTCAAATCTGCTGGCGAGGATGAAAAGAAGAGTATGAGATGAAGGGACGGAAATCATATCAAGGTATTTTAAGTTTAGGTGTCATTAGGAGAGGGCTTTTTTATCAAATAAGCAGGAGCTGGCCCTCAAACGCCAAGCTAAGCAGTCTGCATTGAAATGGCACATTTAAGAAGATCTGCTGTGGTCCATTCATTGTCAGGGGAAGGGGAGCGTCTGCGGCCGAGGGCTTGAGACATAAATTTTTGAAGTCAGGGTTTTCATTGTGCCTTTGCATATTGGGACTTCGCTGTAAGTGCAGTTCTTCCGATTTAAGCAAAACGGACATCAGCAAGGTGGAGGATCGACGGCGGGCTTTGAGGCGGCCGTGAGGAGGCGAGCTTTGAGCCAAGGTAGCCGACATCCAGACCAAAAGGACCGGCTTCAGGGAGGTGGCTCAGGGTTATCTGAGGCCTGGAGGTTTTTTGTCACTGCCGCTAAGCCACTAATGCTGCTGTGGAGGATTCAGCTTTAATTGTGCGGGGATGTGACACAGGCATGTGCACAGACGGTGAAGTTTATAGGGAGGCTTACTTTAGAAATCAGGAGTTTCACCACATGTAGGAGGCCTCGCTTGTATAGAAAGCATGTTTGTTCACCAGAGTGATAAAAGGTTTTCCGTCTAAAGCAGCAGTAGTTTGGAGCAGAGTTTCTTTAGGTGGTAACACTGTTCGCGCCAAAGTAATTGCTGAGATCTGGGAACAGGGTGACATTGGACAGACCTCAAGACTACGAGAAACCTTCAAAGACCGGACAAACAGAACATGATGACTTTGTCCACCAACATACAAACTGGGCGATTCGGAGGTGATGACCGCCAAAACTGCGAGAACGCAGAAACACAAGAGGTCAGTCATCAACAAGAGGTGGTCATTTATACTGTGGTCCACTCAAAGGGGAGAAAGAAAAGGAGGAGAACTACTAAACCTGGATCAGATGATGGATGGAGAGATGAGGGAAAACATGGGCTGTAAACTGGAGAGAGCTGGAGGTGCAGAGAGAGGTGGACTTAAGGACAGATACTCTCCTCTGTGTTAAGATATCAGGAGAAATCCTGTTGGGCTGGCACCATTCTGGACTGATGCGGGTTAAGAATTCTGAACAGTGCTGAAGATGAAGAGATGAAACTGAAAACCAGGAATATCTCCGGCCCTCAATTGTCTTTTTGGTGATGTCCCAAGATTTCAGTCATGAGTTGGTGTTGGTGTGATCATTTGTTGTTGTTTTTTCCTCAGAAAACAGAAATCCAAAGAGACTGATTAGGATTCTTTAAGGACACGGCTGGCAGGCAGCGAAACACTTTGCTCAGGGAACTTGTACACTTCTAAGCGTTACCTTTGTCCACCATTAAGTTTCAGTTTTGGTCCTTCAAGAGAGAAAGTTTAGTCAGCCACGTTCATATCACCGCATTGTGTTTTTAGCAGATTAACGTGTTGAATGACTCATATTGGGTGTGTTTTAGATGTCTCTTAAGGTTTTATTTCAGATATATTGATTATTTTAATGGTGTTGTTATATATGCATCTGTTGTGACCTGTTGGGTGTGCATGGTCAGCCCAGCAACATCCATCCATCCATCCATCCATGCAATGACAGCCAACCCTAAACTACAATAACATGATAAAGTTACAATGAACTGGAATTATCCTTCAAAAGAAGCGAAGTTCAAAAGGCGAAACCTCAGAGGAAGAACAGAATCTGAACACATGTACCACACACACATACATAGACACACACACATACACACAATGAAGAATCACAGTTGACCTTTCTTTTTGTCTCTCCGAGTCTTCGTGGACAGATGATTTCTCTCCCTCTGTCTTCACTCCGTCTCGTGCGCTTTTACTAAAAATTGAAATATTGATCTTAATTAGAGTTTGCCGAGCTCAGCAGCTCGCGTTGAGGGTTTTAGACAAGAGGCAGCAGACATCTGTCTAAGGCACTTACGGCTTCAGCGCAGGAGAGGAGCAACGTGGGTGAGGAGGAGGAGGAGGAGGAGGAGGAGGAAGGGGGAAAAAAACGTGTGGTGAGAAGAAGAAGAGTGATGGCTCCCTGTCTCCTGCCTTTTCTGAGAAACATGTCGAGCTCTCCATCTCCGCTCGCTGCTGTCAATACATCTGAGAGAAAATCGAGTTGCGCACACACAATTCAAATATCTATCCTGACAAAATGTATTCGACACAGTTAAACTGGCAGTATGTGACAAAATGTACATGAACTTAAGTTTTACAAGTTATTGCACAACCATCGACCGACTGATCTCTCTTTTGAGTTTGAGTTCATGATATTGCACGTGTAACATTTTTAATCATCAAAATCAGCATTGCAAAAAAAGCCAGTGAGATTGGGCGCTACCTCAACATTTCATCGTCATCCAGTGTCTAAGGTTCGATCCAACAAGACACTGAAACCCCTGATTGCTCCAAAGTCACCAGGCGTTAACAAGCCAAGTACATTTCTAATTACTGGATCTAAACCTGGATGTGACACGTGGAGGACTGCGCCAGAAAGAACATCCGGCCTAAAAACAAAATGCCAAATAATTTATGGGGATCGTCAGATCTCAATTCCAGGTTGGGTGGGGTCCAGTTTGCAAGTGAGATGGAAACAGATGATCTGCTGAGGTGACCCCAAAAGCTTTTTTTCCTGAGTAAGGCATCAATCTCAACTCGTCTGTCCATTTAATCAGGACAGGAGTGTCGTAGCTTATCATGTAGCCTGGAAGCTCTAAAGCTCACTAAGTAACTGTACACAAACAGAAATATGTGGTTTTAGGGGGAGTTATACAGCAGAACTATTTCTGGACAAATATATTCCTTCAGTTGTGTCTTCAGCGGCTGCATTTGATGAAACGCTCTAGTACAGATGAACTGCTGTTCATCAAGAAATGGTTCCATCATGCAGCTTCCTCTAAAAAACTAAAAAAGTAGAAACACTCAACAGTGACTGTGGCGGTTACTGAAAAGTTTGTGTATGAAAGAGATTCAACTTTCTTAGATTGTTTTAAGATTTGACCTTTAACCCTTAACGTGGATAAACTGTTTTCAGTGTATGAGCGTGGACACGATGCTGAGAAATCAACATCACTAACATAACACGCACTGTCATTCTCATGCTGGAGGACTTACCTTATCCTGTGTATTGATGTCATGCTGCTTCCCAGAGTGTCACGCTACTTGTTTGTCACCATGACAACGCCTCAGTTAGGTAATGCTGAAGATATGACGCTCTGCACTTGCACACAAACACAATCTCACTTACACACAGTGTATTAATAGTTTAATTAGAGGTCTGTGGCCTGGAGAGCAGTGGAGGAGTTTCCTATCGCAGCATCCTCTCTGTCCGACTCGCATACAAACAGACGTGAAGAGAAATAAAAGGCGGGAAAACAGCGAAGTCAGAGAAAGAGCAGAGAGCAACGCAACGATCATCTGATGTGAATAAATCGATAGCAGGCGCACATTTTTGTCAAGAAGTGAGCTCCCCCACCCACCTGAAAAATGTTTTATTTTCTAAAATATAAAACAACATAAAAAAAATTGTTTTCCCATGTACTCAGACTAAATGCTCAGCCTCAACTCTGATGGACAGTAGAGTAAACTGCTGCTGAGTGTAGCTGCCATTAGCTAGGTAGCTGAGTTAGTTAGCTGTGAGCTCAGAGCACTGAGGTAATGTTGACCAGAACCAGAGCCAAGCTAACGGGCAACATAACCAGGGGCTCAGCAGAGGCAAAGAGACTGAAGAAAACAACGGAGGAAGCCAAGAAGAGAAACGGAGAGTGAGCGAGCAAGAAGCAGCCAGGCAAGAGTAAATCTGGGACTGACTTTTAGTTGTTGGCGAGAGCTTGCTGACAAGAAAGGATGAAAGACAGACGCCAAGCTGGGCTTCTTGCTGTTGGACTAGTCAGTAATATTAGCTGGTTACTATGTCTTGCGTTGTTGCACTTGCTTCATGTTTGGCAGTGATAGCAAAGTTGTCAACTCGCTAGTTTTTGATTACAAGTAATATAAATCATAACAATTACACGTGTACAGCTGTCCATATTTACCACAGCTGTGTGAAGACAATTTCACTCTTGGGGGTTACCAAAATGCAAAAACGACCACGTCTCACATAATTTTGCTTTAAATCACGTCCAGAACGCGCTGCTGTCATGTCAGAAGGTAATATTTTATTTCCTGTGAATGGAAGAAGAGAAAAATGTTTTTTAAATGTGCCGTACGACTTCAAACTACGGTAGTTTTAATTCAACGCAAAAGAAAACATTTTAATGTGTGTCCGTGTGTGTGTGTGTCGGCATGCATTCTCTCAAATCACACACAGTCACACAGACGCAGTCACAGCATGGTGAGGATGAAGTCACTGTCCACTCATGTGTCTCGTCCCCAGGCTTTAAAGTGAAGAGCACTGCTGCTTCTGTCACCACCTTCCCAATGAAAACTCTCACAAACACGCTCGAGTCATGTGACGACAGCGCCGCTCCCAAACAGAAACACGCTCGCGGCCTATAAACACTTTCACAGCACTGATGTCACATGTCAAAAAGAGTCTGTGAAGCAGCATGTGGCAACAGTTGATATTTTATTTGTCTTTTTTTAAAATTTACAAAGCCTGACGGGGAAAAAAAAGAATCTGTAAACACCCAAAGTTGATATGTAAAACAGATTTATAGATAAAAGATAAAACTTTCAGGCCCTGAGTGAAGAAATTCAGAGGGAAGAAACACAGATACACCTGTCGGGACAAACCTGGTGCTCTGAAATCATTGAGTGTCTTTCACCTCCGGTGATGCTGGTCTGCTGTCTCACAGTCGAGGCTTGATCTGCAGTTTTTTCTCTGCGGACGAAAATTAAAATTGAAAATGAAAAGGCGAATATTGTCAGAAATGAAATGACAAAAAGACAAGGTGTGTGTGCTCGCTCGTGTGTGACTGACTATGATCTACAGTGTGTTGAGTCCTGCTGAAATGCTGAGTGATGACATCTCAGCTGATGAGTAAATGAGGAAGAGAGCAGGACAACAGGGATAAATGAAGGTGCGTGTACAGGAAGTGTGTATGTGTATGTGTGTGTGTGTGTGTGAGGTCGCACTCTGGCAGTGATACATTGCATCTGAGCTAATTTATGCAAAGTGAAGAGGAGCTTGTTTGGCTGAGTTCCACCTTTAATGAGGCTCTGGGCGGTGCAGTGTGTTAGCGAAAGACCAGAGTGTCATTAGTAATACTTAAGAGCACACACCAACTGGACAGAGCGGGTGGAGGCGGCGGGTGGTTCCGTTAATCGTTAACAGAGAGTCAGAAAATAGTGAAACGCGCCCTTAGCTCAGCGTGACGTCGTCAAATTGCTACTTCGCTTTGTTGTTTTGTCCAAACAAACAGGCCAAAATGCAAAAATATACAATTTATAATGATATAAATCAGAGAAAAACAGAATCCTCACATCATAAAAGTTGGAACCAGACAGTTTGTCACTTTTGCTTTACACGTGACTTCCATATCTGATCAGTTATCAACACTGTTTGGTTTCCTGTTGATTGATGACTCCATCACAGAGCAAAGACACACTGTATATTACCAAAAGAATTCACAACAATGTTTTAAAGAGCTCTCTGTGTTACAGTGTCCAGTTTGTTTCACTGTAGAGGAGAATGAGGAGAAAATTGTTCCGGAAGTAAGGGAAGTATGTTTGTTAGTGGCAGTTCTTTCCACTTTGCATTTATGTTCATCTCCAGCTTGAAAATCTTTGATTCGATCATCTGGTATCACAAAAGTAAAGTCATGGTTAAAATATATACGGTGCATGTTTCTACATGATGAGCCGCCGGAGTGCCCTGTATGTTATTTCTTCATCAATCTCGGTGCCACATTTCCAAAGCTTCAGTTGCGTCTGTTGGACATGGAGACGGAGATCAAACATGCAGTGGTTTTCTAAGTTTCATCTCAAGTAAAGCTGTCTGAGGTGAGGTGCATATGAGCCGGGGTGCATTCAGTGATTCAGTTTTATGGGATATTAAAACCAAATGCTGTTCATGCAAATTTTCTTCCTGGTTAACAACCACTCAAACCTCATCTGTTCCGGTCAGCTCTTGGCTTGGTCTTCGTAAAATAAAAAACATTAAAACAATTAAATCAATTTAACAGTTTAAAACCTTTTATGAAAGTTTCAGAAGTTTTGAACATTTCTCTCCTTTCCCCAAACGTTTCTTTCCAGTCCTGGAGATCGAGAAGACACTGCTGCTTAAGCACCTAAGTTTAAATGGGAGTAAAACATCGCGCCATACTTTGTGAATATTCACAGCTAGCTTAAGAACGTATACCCCAAACATCCAAACAGAAACTTATGAAAACATTTACTGCAACAATATTATTAGACATTTTGGCTGCGTGTGTATGTGAATGGAGAAGGTCAGAGGTCAAAATGACTCAGGTCAGGTCAAAGGTCATGCTTGTTTCCAAGCAGGAGACTAAATATAAACCATGAAAGAGAAGGAGGGTTACCGAAGAATGAAAAATGAGAGTTAGACAGACCTTTTGGTTTCCTTTCCATTCCTGATGATTTCAAATACTTTTTTTTTGGCACTGGGTGGGAATGGGGATTCTCACAAGCCCCCAGTTGAGTGCTGCTGTCTACATGGTACTGAACTTCAACCTATGTAAGAATTTCTCATGCATCCTTGGAGGGCTTGGGGTCATAGAATCTGAGTGGGCCCATGTACAGATACTGGGAGGTCAAAAGGGGCTCGGCTCAGGCTGTGTTGAGCAGGTGACAAGAACTTCTGACCCTGAATGGGTCAGAAGTTCTTGTCACTTCCTAAACCTAACCAATCAAACATCTTCTGTGTTTGAAGACTCGCCCATCTCCCTCAGAGGTGGTAGTGAAGAAGCTCCTTAGCATCAAGGTGCTCTGTTGGTCAAATTTGCATTGCGTTCAAGTTGCTGAACTGAATCCGGACACCGTTGGGCTGTCTTGGCCAACATGCTTCAATGTTGAGCAACAGTGTTGGTAATAGTGCATGTGCAGTTGCAGACTGAGGTGGTTGCTCCCATTGCTTTTAAAAAACGAGGACCAATGGGTGTGCTAAATTATCGAGGTATCCCACTGATCAGCCTCCCGGGAAAACTTAAGCTAGGGTGCTCGATCCTGGTCGTGGAACAGTGAGTCAGTTCCTTACCCTGCCAGGGTTATTAGATGGGTGTTTACCCATGCATGATTTGTGGAAGTAGAAAAGTCTGTGTCCTCTTAGGAGTCTTGTTGGGGGTACTACAGGAGTATGGGGAACTCAAAAAACATTTTCAGAGGGTGCTGAGCTCTACCAGGGTTGTACCTTGTCACCAGTTTTCATGAAGAGGATCTCAAGGCGCAGCCAGGGGCACAAATTGGTTTGGGGCCCTAAGAATTGCATTGCTGCTCTTTACAGATGATGTAGCTCAGAGGTTCATCTGACAAGGACCTCCAGCATGAACTGGAGCAGTCTGCAGTCAAATCTGCCCCTCCAAAACTGACTTCAAGACTCGTCACCAGATACAGACATAGGTAGATTGCTCCCTCCATGTTGGGAGTGAGGCAAGGCTCCAAATAAAACATAAATTAATGAATGAAAATAACGGGGATTTTAATTTTAGAAGCAGATTATCAAATCTTATCTTTGTTAAAGTCAGTTATGAACTATAGGATATTATCGTAATATTTTACAAAATAAGGGGATACAGTCTTGAAAACCGTTACTATGACTGACTGGAACAACTCAGCACACACACACAAAAAAAAAACATCAAAGCAGCAATAACTAACTACAGATCTTGTGGGAATAAGAAGTTAAGATGGATTTTATGATCCGTGTCTAGCTTTTCCACCAAAGCAGATGCAGCAGATACAAATACGTTGTCTCTCAGCAGCTGCAGTCTCTTGGGACATTTTCATTTTGTCCGTCAATGAAAACACTTTAGTCATCCCTTAAGCCAAGATGACATGTGATTCTAAAGAATAGCCTGATCCCTGGAGCACACTTGAGGACACAGCCTTATTTAAGGACATTTTTTGAGGACAAGATTTCATCCATTTCAAGATACGAGAAAAATAACTACCAACATCTTTTTAGGCAGTTGGTATTGAAGTGTCACGTGAAATAGACATTAAAGTACAAAATTTATAGTTTATATTTCAAAATTAATTAAAAAAATTAAAAAAAAAAAAGTAATGTGGTAAAACTGCTTGAACACAGGTGAGAGGGCTTAAATGTTGTTTTGCAGTGTCAGCCTGCATGTGTGTGTGTCCAGCAGGCAGGGGCAGGTGGATGGTCAAGCCTGGCGAGAGAAGGAGGATGGGGGAGGAGGTTGAAGGGGAAATGCAGCCTCTCTCCTAATCCTCTATCTGTCAAGTCTGTCAACAGGGAGCTCAGCTGTGGCTCCGTCCAGCCCGAAACCTAAATATTATTACCTCTGTCCTTTGAGCATTATTACTCCTCCCCTGAGCATCATCTCGCTCACTCCACAGCCCAGCTCTGATCATCATTATCGGTCTGCAGCTCAGACAAATCACCACTCCTCCTTCTCACGAACTCAGGCCTGATCCTGGTTTTCATGACAAACATGATCCTTCCACAAAACATCTCTGGACAATATGTCTGACAGTCAGCACCTTTACTCCAAGTAAAGCACTGTTAGTCCTCTTAAGGAACATTATATTTCATTTGATAACCTGGATGTAATTTTCCCAGATTTTCCTATAATTCCATTTTAAACATTTACATACCAAATGTGGAGATGTGAAGTCCAGCAAGGGATGAAAGGTGAATGTAAAGAAACCCCTAATTTAATCAGATTGTCTCTACTGCTTATTTATAATCCCTCATGCACAGAAAACAAGTGTGCAAACAATCATTGTATTATACAGAGGCTGCAAGTTGAGCTAGGAAGTCTGTAAAATTTAATAGATGTAGATATTGTAAATGGGATAATATACAAAGCGGCGTAAAGATTATTATAATCAATAGGTACTGAAGGTCCAAAAAAAAAGAACCTTGTTGTGGAAAAATAAGTTTTGTTTGGGTGGGACACGGTTGAGGCCTGAGGTTAGGGTAGGTTAGGGTAGGTTAGGGTAGGTTAGGTGTAGGTTAGGGTAGAGTCAATTTGGTGATCTACATGAAAAGACATGCTAGTTAAAACTGAAGTCAGTTTGTTAGAAAAGTTCTGTAGTCCTCCAAAGTTTTAAACAGCTGTTTCAGCAGCATGAATCAGGTCATAAGTATGCAAATTCATATAGTCACTGAAATTCTGTTGACATTTAAAAACGGTCTTTTCAATCATATGTGGCCCAGTTTAGTTCAGTTTTCTTCACACCGTTTGTTGGGTAGCAGTTTCATACCTTTAACCCGTGAAGTCTCAGCCAGCAGTGTGTCCGGTGCGTCTGCCTCCTCAGGAGAGCTGGAGAGGGAGATGAAGGACGGCAGTGCCAGAGGACCTTTGGTGGGCGTCCCTGGAGCTGCCTGAGAGTCCTGTGGGATGACGACAGAAAGTTGGGGCCTAGAAGAAAAAAAAAAAAAACATTAAACATGGCATTCAATTCAACGCAATGAATTCAGATGATTGATTCTTGTTGGTTAGAGGTGAGTGACCTCTTGGAGGCCTCCTTGGTTCGGGGTCTCTTGGCTGTGATGGTGGTGGAGGTGTTGCTGGTGCTTCGTTTGGCTCGTTGGCGGTGCTGCAGCTTACAGCGGGCTCCTCGAGGGCAGGATCCCGTCTTAGAGAAGTCTGGACACACAAGAGTGTGTTTCTTCTTACACTGGTGGTGAGAAACAAGGAGAGACGGAAAGAAATTTAAGACAGCTGATACTACAAAATTTACATGTGTGGATTTAATGTACTTTTGGGCAAGATTTCTTTTTTTGGCATTTTTCCTTTATTTGATTGTGACAGAGATACGGACAGGAAATGCAGAAGAGAGGGGGGATTATGTGGTACACTAGTCCACCAGATACCTTGTGTTATATGTAATACGAAACCATGTGCAAGAGGTATTCCCCATACAAAGTCTCAGCTCATCGAGGTCTGACAGTTTTAAATGGGAAGTAATAAAATTAATTATTTAATATAAAGAAGAAGCTAATGAAAATAAACAGGTCTGAGAAGTGAACATCACTAAAGTCACAGCTTAAAAAATGACCAAGTGTCACTCATGTTGGTGAGGTATTACTGGTGGTTGACTCAAACAGTAGAAATGTGCTGTGAGCTTCCCAAGTGTGTGGCTGCTGTTCATTAACTACCTTAATTCAGAGTTCCATGATCGAGTGTAAGGAGCACCAATCGTAATGAAACTCCTGAGCACAGAAAGAAAAGTATACTGAACAATGTCTACTTTGTCTGGCACAATAACATATTTTTTGATCAAGCTGGATGATGCTTTAAATCTATGATGGCGTAGTCACTGATCCTGAATTATGCAAGTCACTCACTGCTCTTCATGGTCCTACACAGGCTGAGTCTATGGGACCATTTTATAGAACCAGGTGTAGCTAAAGAAGAAAACAGTGTTCCCTCATAACAAGAAAATTTAGTTTCAAGATGACACAGTTGGAGTTTAGTGCCTTTCACATCCTCTAAAGTCACAGATCTAAACATGTTTAAACTTTTCTTGGAAGATCCAGAGGAGAAAAAGCTCTTTTTTTAAATATTCCCTAAAAGAAGTTAAACTTTTCAGAATATTACTCCAGTTATCTGACCACAGAAAGTTAAGGACTTTGAATTTCAAATGAGCACACAGATGATTTATCTTGATTAGGTACTTGATATTTTGTTTCGTTATTCCATCCACTCTTTTCTGAGTTACACTTCTGGCAGATACTCTTTCCATCACTCTTCTCCTTTAACATGCAAGTTGAGCAAGTGGTTCACGGTTAGGGTCATTCTGGGAAGCATTGTGCATGAGAGAGGAGAGCTTTCACATGCATGTTTGCAACTGAGTGTGTATGACAGTGTAATACGGGTGTAAATTGGTAGCTTCATTCTCCACGAGATCCGATCCCTCCCACCTGTCAGAAAAGCTAATTATATTCACTCTGGGGTACAGGCTGTGAGGAGTGCGCGTCTGTGTGCGTGTGTGTGTGTGGAGGGGTGAGGAGTGCGGGACTGGGAAGCAGATTGGTCCAGAAATAGAGTGTGCATCGGGGGATGTGTGTGTGTGCATGCGTGGAAGGGAGAGGGATCTTGAGATCGATTTTCCAAGTCGCTATGGTCAACTCTCTCTGGAGCCCAGCAGCCTTGACTCTCTGCCATCAGAGCCGCTCTCACTGCACTCACACCCATGTTCCTGCACCCTGAGGTGCCAGGGCAGCCCAGGGTCAGCTTGCTGTCAAATGTTTCTCTGGATCATCTTATAGGGCTGCGGTTTTGACACCACATTTCGCTCAACAAATCAGGTCTGCTGCTGGTGTCAGTGATGTTCATCGTTTTATATTTGGTGTCTGACATGACTACTGAACCAGGTCCCACTCAGGTCCGGGCCAGGTCCTGATAGGGCTGAGAAACACGCTAACATTTATCATTTATTGTTGTGACTGTGTTGTAGAACATTTTCTTTTCTTGTGTAGTTTTGTGAATTGAAATGGATGATTTTAAGGCTGAAACTTTCACAACCTCTTATATTTCCCCCCAGTAAAAAAATCATATTTCACAGAGATCTTTAACGGTCAAAAACTCAAATGACACTCAACAGAAACAGAAACTCAATGTTTTCTTTTTCATGAGTTGAAGTCAAAGATCTAATACTTCCTCTTGCTTTTCCAAGATAATCCATCCACCTGACAGCTGTGACATATCAAGGTGCTGATTAGACAGCATGACTATGACAGGGGTGTGCCTTGGACAGGTCAGAATAAAGTACACTGAAATGTGCAGCTTTATTTTGACGTTTATCAGACACTGAACAATGGCTACTTTACATCAGGCTACAGATTTTACTTCAACTTAACAGAAGTACAACACTTCTGTTTTTCTTTCTCTTTCTCTTTTTTTCTGTTTTTTCTCCCATTTTTCTTGAGTGTTGTTAAAACAATTGGATGTTAGCGAAAAATTATTAATTAATAAATTAATTATAATTGTTTATTAACTCTCTGCTAACATTTTCAGCACAATTTGATCTGTGTGTCTATGGAAGGATACATTTTATTTAAATTCCAAGCTGGTGTGATGTTCATATTATTAGTATCAAATTCTTTTAGTGTGTGAGACTTTAAAAGGATACTTTGATACATTCCAGCTATTTTGACAATTCATTTTGAGTTATTTTTTAATAAAACTGTTTTTATGTTTGACTGTTTTCTGATTTCAGCTTCTCAAATGTGAATATTTTTCTAGTTAATTTTGTCCTCTGTGACAGTTAAATGAATCTTTGGGTTGTGGACAATACAAGACATTTGAGGATGTCACATTCAGCTTCAGTCATTAGTTGTGGCCCCAGATTCGATGTTAAAATGTGATTTTTTTGTTGTTGTTGAATTAAAATGTTTTGAGTACACTTTCAAAGTGTAGTAGTGGATGACAACTGTGATCTCAGTCTTGGGTAAAGTGATTATGGTAACGTTTTTAGCCATAATCATGTGGTCCAATGTGATGCATAATAACTACAGAACACTACATGCAAGTTTGCAAACCTAAACATATTTTTTAATGTATGAAATTTGATATTGTATAAAAATATCCCATCTCTGACAGAGGTCTGGTCTAGAGATAAGTGTAACAGGACAACAGGAGTTAACAAAACTGAAACACTTTCAGTGTAAGAAACGGAAAGTGAAGGAGAAATTGACTGTAAAAGCGAAGTCCACTCTCTACAGCTCCATACATCCTCATTTTCATAAAAAGACAGAGAGAGGAAGAGAGAGAGAAAGAAAGAGAGAGACGGCAAGCTGGGAAATGGGAGGAAAAAGCTAAAGTGGACAGAACATCTTTATCCCACACCAAGTTAACAATTTTCCACTTGATTTAAGGAATGCTGGGATGTCTCTGGGGCCTATTAGAGAGCTCTCTGCTGGGCCAAAACCAGGAGGAGTCAGCACATTTACCAAGAGACTGAGAGAATGAGCAAAAGAAGCAAGAAAGAAAGCGAGAGGGAGGGAGGGTGGGAGATGGAAAAGACAGTAAAATGAAAAAAAAAAAAAAGGACATCACATACATTTACATCTCGGGCATTAAGCCGACATTCTTGTCTGGTGCAACTTACAGTGAGTAGAACGGAACAATAAATGAGCTCAGGTTGCTCGGGTATTAACATGGAGAGGGTAATTTTAAGAAAATGAAAGTTCACACTGTCTCTAGATCATAAGCTGTGTTCAGACCGACTTTATTGCTACATAAAACATGCAGCTTTCTCATTCATTTCAATGAGACCAGACCATTGTGTTAATGCAGAGTGGATAGGACACGGATGACTATTAAAAAAAAAAAAAAAAAGTACAGCATTGTTCAGGAATATTTGCTCAACTTTTTCCACAATCGGAGGCAATCAGGGAACGCACTACAACAGCCAATGAAGTGTGTGTTGACCTCATGATGGGCCTGACGGAGGAGAAGGGACGGTGAACAGCCACTGGTAGGGAACAAACTACACTGATCTTCTTTTCTATAAAACTGCACCCACACCAGGTGAAAACTGAACCTCCTGACGGATCACTGCGTCACTTTTTAGCTGTCAGTTTTTGTTCACTTTGCATGAACTTAAAATCGCTGGTCAGTCACATGACGCCTGCTATCCCACAATGCCACAAAAACTCACGGAGCTCTCAGTCAAACTGACCTGCCTCAGTCCACAGAAACTGCGTGATACAATCTGCTTTCCTAATGAAGCCAACATTGGGAAAGAGGACAGTGACGTACCTGGTCATAGCACATGTCAACATGCTGCTTGCATGCAGGTTGATCTTTTCAGGTGTATTTTCAAAGCTTTGACTGAGGACCAAATGCCGACAAACACTGGTCATGTCTTCTGTTGAAAGCTGAACTTAACTCTCTGCCAGCATGCACACGCTCCAAACGTTTCCACGGCACTTTGAATTTGTTTTTAAGCGTTTCGTCTGCTTGGAATACAAATTAAGAATACAACTTAAAACTGTAAATGTCATTGTAAAGTCTTGCTTTGAGGTGAAAAGGCAGAGGTGATAAATGGAGAGAAACCGCATTAAAAAGGGTGAAATCACAAATTAATTAGGCTAAACATCCGATCAGACAGCTCTCTGTGAACGACTGCTTCCAAAACGGGTCTAACTCGCTGAATCAGCTGAATGGCCATTGATAAGAGCCGATAAGAGATTACTATAGCCAATGACAGTTGGCCACAGACGCTCAATGACGCCTGATAGCCGACTATCGGCCTAACCTGTCGGGAACCTGGGAGAGACTGCAGGAGCCACATTTGATGTGATGGAAATAATTAAAAACACCTAAAAAATGATGCTGTGAGAAAAGAAAATGAGAGGGACAATTAGGAAGGCATAGACAGATCCTGCGAGGTGGAGGGTGAGTGTGAGACAAAGCCAGGATGAGGCAGGATGGAGGCGAGGAGCAGACTTAACCCCTGAGCTGCTGGAGTGTCTGCCTGCCTGGCCCATAGTGCCATCCTCAGCAGTTTTCCCATCTATAATTACTGCCTGCTATCCATCATAGAGCCACCAGAGCCTCACAGCGCAGCGCTCCATAAACACACACTCACACACACAAACACACAGGGGGAAAATCACAGACCTAAGCACTTCAGCTAATAGAATAAATATTAATATCCCTTTGTTTTCTATATCCTCATTTCCCCATGCACTATTTAAATGAGGTCTGACAGTGTGAAAAAGCATCTGTTTCACACTTGACGCTCAAAAACAAGCAGAGAGAGAGAGAGTGGAGGAGAGGAGGAGAGAGGGGAGACAAAGCGAGGTAAAAACACAGGAGGGGGTGGAGGAGTGGAGGGTGCGTTTGAGGTGGATGTGGGTACACATGAGGTGGAGTGTGTGTGTGTGTGGGGGGGGACTCGGGTGTCTTGAGTCATGTGCAGGTGGCTCTCTGTTACCCATCAGGCCCGCAATGTGTCACTCAGACACTGCAGTTATGCCATTATGGACCGCCACCCCCTGCAGCTGTTCCTGCCTGTGTGTCTGTGTGTACGTGTGTGTGTGTGTGTGTGCGTGCAGGACGGATTGGTTACCGAACTACTTGTTTACCTAAGCCTCGGTTTAACTTCAGTGGAACTGTATACGTGTTTTACAATGTAATTATACGTTCAAATGAAGAACACAGCTTAGACAAAGAACTTTACAATCAAGTAATGGCGTCAACGCAGCGCTAAATAAAGATAGAGTGAGATTAAATAGGTTTGGAGGGAGTCAAAACAGGGAAATCTCTTGTTCCAATTATTCCAAACACAGACACAGTGATCCGCGGTTTATCGGATTGGTCGAACACGTGTCAGCTGACCAGGTCTGAAAGCTCATCTGTCCGGCGTTGAACACGGCTCAGATGCTGCCTCTTTGGTGAACAGGTCTCTGTACTTTAGGTAGATTTCATGCAAAGATACTGACCTTTATCATTTAACTGAAGCCACATAGAGAGAGAGAGTGAGTGCAGGAGCATAATTGTGAAAGCAAGCAGAGAGAAGTGAAAGTGAAACCTTACTTAATGTGTTGCTTTGTCTTTGTTATTCTGTGTTTTAGCAGTGCAACGTCTAGATCTACAGCTGCATAGGAGAGTCTGTGAATACTGACAATCAGAGACTGTGACGTCTGTCTCATATGGTTTATGCAGAAGACCACAGTCCTGCACTTCTGCTGTCCTGAAAAGAAACCCAGACACACTAGAAGGAGGCAAAAGTGTGTTGGTGTCGGTACACGTGGCGTGACAGAATGTGTCATGGTTCTACCTTCCAGCATATTTTCTTCATCACTCACTAACACGGTTGACATCGAGAAACGTACCTTTGACGTTTAACAATATCCTGATCTCTACGAGCCACAGTAGCTGCTGCCAATTAAAGTGGAAACGGACAAGAGAAATAATACACAAATCTGCAGATTCAGAAAATCCAGACAAATTAAATCAGCTCACCAAATTCACACAGTTTTTATCAGGGTGTCCAAACCTTTTCCCTGGAACAGGACAAAAGCAAACACCTATTTTATTGTTTATTGTTAAGATGCAAAATGTTTGGATGCTGTTTAAGTTCAATTCATTGACTGACTTGACCTGTGCAAAGAGTCACTCTAAACCTAACCCACCATGTCCACATTATGAAAAATCATTAATAATTAGGGATCCCACATTTTAAACAGCATAAACAAGATTTAGACTGTATTTTTAATTTGTTTATTTTATAGATAGATAGAGAAACATCTGTAGAAACATCTGAAGTCAATTTGGCAAATGAAATCAATTTGAATGGAAAAATAAGAGTCATTCATTGTCTCCTATAATTCCAGTAACCTTTGAACTCAAGGGATTCATTCAGTGGTTTGTTCTTGTTGTAATTAATTTTACTTCAGGTCACTTGGTTTCATTTTGGAGGCGGGGAGTGTGTGGGGGAACTGGACATTTGTGTTTGTTCTTGTGTTCGTGATGTTTTCTTAGTCTGGATTAAAGACTGCTCATGATGACTCACTCACTGCAGCACTGCCTCAGACCGTGTCTTTTTGTTTGTGTGTGTGTGTGTGTTTGTGGTACCTTCTCTCCTTCAGGACAGTAGCCTCTCACAAAGTCCTCACACACTTCAGCTTTGCGTGACACATAGACGTGACTGTAGGGACAGTCGCTGTTGTTACAGATTCCCTTCAGGAAGTAGGAACACACCGGCATCTAGAGAGAGTCAGACACAAACAGGTTACACATGTGACCCTGAAAAAGTGTTCATAGTACTTAACAGAGATATGTTTAAAGGTATTCTATCAAAAAGGTATCATTTTGTTATATCTTCTGACTTGTGCTGGAGGGTTGAAGCTGAACCAAACAACAGGATAATTGGCAAAATGTACAAAAAGAGATTGAATTGATTCGGGGCGTCGATCTGACAACTGACTCTGGAACGTCTGATTGTTGGCTGTCGTCCTGATAACAAATCAGACAGTAAGTTGAGATACTTGATAAGGATTTGCTTCCGATAGCAAAAACAAAGTCCAACATGGTTTTATCATGTTTTATTCCTTTACACATTTCAAATAGACACGTGTAAACAAAGAAAACACAGAGATCACAGTGGTGATGGGAGAAAGAGATCATATGGGACTGTATGAGTTTGTAAACACACACACGCGGTTCTAAAGTCACACCAGCGTCATGTACAGTTCAGACGTGTGCCGAACAATCTGTCACACTGAGCAGCTAAATTACCTTAATTGCAGTTGACAGCAGCAGAGTGAGAGTGAATGTGTGTCTTGACAGCATGTGTGCGGGGTGTGTGTGCAGAGGTCTACTCTTCGGCGTGAGTGGGCGAGCCTGGTGAAGGCTGGTCTAAATATACCTCTGAGGAGGTTCGGTGGAGAGTGAGATGGGGGGGTGGGGGAGGCGGAGTGTGAGAGGGACTCCTCCTTGTTGGGATGGGATCAGCTCTACCTAATTAACTGCTACAGAAATATTTATCCAGGCTGCAGCTCGTCCAGCTCTCATGATGTGTTTATGTGCTTTGGATGTGTGCACAGACTGGGCCAGTGGTGGTGGGAGGGGGAAGAAGGAAAGGAAGGGGGCGGTGTTCCCGGGTGTAGAGGGGGCAATGCCAGAGGAGTAGGCTCAGGGGTGTCTGATTTCGAGGTATTTGTGGTAGTGGAGGGACAGGAGGGTGGGGTGCAGGACTCAGGATTCGGGCTCACCTATCAACACTAGCGCCCGGATCAGGTTCAGAGGGCTGCTGGGGTGTATAACCTCCCCCCTCCCCCCAAATTGACCCCCATACAAGACCCCCATACAGTCCTGTTTAAGGACTCCACATGAAATAAGAGCGGGAGTATCCTGTGGAGGGATGGGCCAAAGGTTTAGGGGTAAGAGGGGGGAGGGAGGCTGTCAGAGAGGTGGCATTACAAATAGACAGCTGGGCTCTCAGCGCTTACAGGCAGCAGTGTGACAACCAACACAGGTGCAGGGCATTGTGTGCGTGTGTGTGTGGATGGGTGAGGCAGAGCACCTGTTGTAAAGCTGTTTGTCTCAAGGGGGAAAAAAAAGGAAAAACTGCTTTCCCTTTTTGTGCGGCTACACTTTCCCCTAGACGGACACACACACACACACACACACACACACACACACACACACACATACACACACACACACACAAGCTGGAGACTCTGACCAATTGTGGAAACAGCTTCCAGGTGACACTGGGTGAGTTTAACAAATCTGGACTAATACGTCCAAATTATTTTATTGAAGACCTAAAATCAGTATGAAGATGAATGTTGATTACAATATGTTTTATTCTACATTTAAGGAGAAAAAAGAGTTAAAGGTATGGGGCTGTTGGCTTACAGCTCGGCTGATATTTATGTCGAATTTGAATTAGAGCTTGTTTGTTGTATGAAAACCAAAAGAACAGGCAGGTATAAATGGCTGGATAAAAACCAGAGGATCGCAGCCATCGCTTTGGGAGACGTATCATATTTTATTTGAATGTAAGTATGTTAACTTAAAGAATTATAGAGAAAGGTCTTTGCCAAAGTATTCAAATTGCCCATCTATGTTGAAAGTAATTGTATCACAGTCAGATAAGCTATTTGTAGGCGTGTTTTTGTAACATTTCTTGTCATTTTGTGCATCTGTACTCCATACCACAGGATCGTGGTCCTGATAAATAATAAAAATAACAAAATAAATAAATAAATAAATGAAGGAATCAATTAATCAATTTACAAAGGAAAAAGCTGAGCAACTGACCATAATTTGATGTTCATTTGGTTTTCAAGGGCTTTTTGAGCACCTTGTTAAAAAGGACTATTTTCAAGGTATTCCAGGACTTGTGTCTTTTTTAAAATTCTGCTATAGAGGAAAAAAACATCCTCATCCAGTATCAGACTTAACCTTCTTCTTTTATTGAGCTAAATAAAGTAGATTTTTACACAGATTTGAGTATGCAGATATTTTTATAGAGAGAATAACAAACTTTTAGGACATCCCAATTTCAATTCTGAAAGAAAACTGATTAAAACCAAGAATTTGACATATTCAGAATTGTCTGTGTTAGAAGTTGGAAATTCAATTTCATATTTAATCAATTATCAACATTTTTTGGCAACAAATTAAATATCTTGATATTAATTTCAGCCATCATTGCAGATTGACTGAGTTGCTCTTGCTCCCCAGCAGGATAAGGTGTATAATCACAGGTCAGATGAGGATCAAGTTCCATGTTGCTGTGTGTGCAAACCACAGCAAGACACCTGGGCTAAACTCTCACATTTAAAAAATAACAAAAGTGTCTTTGTTCATTCACCGGTGTACACTCACAGTGTTACACACCAATTCGCAAGGAAGGAGGTGATGAGGGAGGAGAAAGCGATACGCACCTAGGTTCATCATGCCCATCTGTACATCGAACGCGTGACACTGAGTCACAAGCTCACACCTATAAGTCCCTATCCTTCCTGTGTCATGGAAACAGGAGCCGTGCCAAGAGCCGAGAACGCAAATTCGATCCACGATGACTGTACGCAACAGTGTGTTATTTTATACCTTCACACTGTAGCCAACTCTGAAACCCATAAAACACCATGTGGTCCAACACATAGGCCAGGTATGTGGGTGCATGCAGGTCCTTTACCTTCTCCTTAGCCACTTTATGGGAGAACGGGCAGGTCCCATCTGCCTGCTTACACGTCCCTCGCAGAAACCTGCAAACAATCAATGAGAAACTTGCTTTTTTGGGGGAAAAAACAATGTGTCTTTTCTTTCCCCAGTAAATCAAGTGTAAACTACTGTTGTTGTAAACTGATGTTTACAAAAAAGTGTAGGTCAGGTCAATTAAACATTCTTTTTCTCTACCTACACTCAAAAATGTGTTGCTAAAAGAATCCCTGCACAGCCACAGGTCAAGGACCAGTTGATTTTCTTCCCCACTGTTTAATCTGTAAAGCCTCGATACCTTAATACATTTGGTCAGTAAACATTTTGTGATAAAACCAGATGCAAATTATTTGAAACACTTAAAATTGCCTATAAAGGTTTTATGGACACAGACTTCTGGCTTGTACTTTATTCTTTGTTTTGATGACTGAACAAGGAGAGTTTGTTTCTTAATATTTTTTATGTCTTTACTCGAAAGCAAAAGTTGAAATGTGAGAGGACTTCAGTGGGGAAGAGAGACGCTTAACAACATGCAACTAAGATCCCCAGCAAATGTGGGGAGTCTATACTTGCCTTGAAGTGTCTTGGGAATACCCAAATATGATTGATGCTATCTGTATGATGACGCTTTAAATTTCACAGACTATGTATTAGTAAGTGCGTATTTAAAATTCCAAGACAATTCATTTTAAATTGAATTGGTTGGGTTTCTTCCCCTGCACTGACAGGTTTAATGCTTTTGGCTCGTTGAAGCTTAAATCGAGCGCATGTCTTTTCTTCTCCATTATGCACGCCATTATGACAAGTACAGTAAGACAGCTGTTGTTATGGATACAGGCATTTGTGTCTGAGATTTAGGAATTGCTTCTGTAATTGGAAGACAGGATTTTTGCCATCTGAAGTTCGGATAGAACAAGCAGTTAGGAAAAGTTTCTGTAATGAGGTCCCAGAACACTAACCTCCCCACTGTTCATCAGCCTGAGCTTCCACGTATGACAAAATGAAGTGTTCTTATGTGATTATTTTACCTGGTGCAGACAGCCACCTTGTCTGGGTCGTGGATGTAGGGACAGCTGTTGCCTCGGTTACACTTCCCAAAGCGGTTATAGTACATGCAGTACTGCTTCAGCTGCTTCTTCTGATGAGCGTGTCTGATTATGGCGAGGCTTCGCTGGACTGCACGGCTTGTTTCAGACAACACGCACACACAAACCGCAGGTATGAACAAATCAATAGAGAAGCTTCTTGCGGTAACTAGAGAATACCACCATACGCTAATTTTAATTCTAAAAGATTGCGTCTGGCTTTCACAGCCCTCATTTGACAGTGATGAAAGGCAGTTAATATTGGGGGAGGGAGGGGGGGGAAGGAGGGGGAGAGGAGGATCAAATGCAAAACTCTTGGCTGGATTTGATTTCATAATGTTGCTGTATGTAGAGAGCCAGCAGGATGAAAAGGGATGAAACAGGTTGGTGGAGTGAAAAGATTACCTGGCCAAATGACGAGTACTGGAGGTTCGGTTGAAAGCAGGACTCATGGATGAGACGTGTCCGGTACTGAAAGACCTTCCTAAATTTGAAGAAACAGGACACGTGAGCAACCTAAATAATTTTCAAAATAAGAAATAAATGTTCCGATTTTATCGATCAGACATTCTCCACAGTGTTTGTGGTCCCTGCTACCTCACGTAAACATGCAGACTGTGGTCCATCCACTTAAAACAACAGGTGCATCATTTTAGTAACAAATCATAAAAGCCCAAATATTTTTAAATATTTGTCACAGAGAGATGTTTACATGGTCCAACAGATTTAATTTTCACAGGAGTTTAAAATGATTGTGTTGGAGTGGTACCGGTTCACCATAATGTCCTTACTGCCGCTTTCAAAAACATGTATGCCTCTTGTGTTGATCGGTGTCCAGAACTGACAACTTTCATCATGAAAGTACGAGAACACACCACGTTTACTTCAACATCTGAGGACTACAAATGTGTGTATGCAGAGGTAATGTATAAGAAGTACTTCAAGCAATTAACAGCTTAACGAGAAACAATTATTTGAAGTTGGTTCACTTTTGATTGTGACAGCAGTAGACACAATTTACAAGTTCTGGGAGTTAAAATTGCTGATTGGAGTCTGGAACAGAGTGGTATGATAGCTGCTTCTCATTAAACAAAAAGAAAATTATTCTATAACAAATATATCAAGTCATTTCCATAGAGATGTTATGACAACATGCTGCTGTGTTTAGTCAGTGGTAAAATAAAGTGCTCTGGACGATGCATCACTGCCACACATTGCAGCTTGTTTCACTTCTCAATACTGGAACAAATATTTTAAAAATGTTGTCGATATTAGTCAAATAGACAGAGAAATGTGAAAATGGAGTCAAGATTGGAAAATGAAGTTTCCCTTTAACTAGCACTCATTTACAGCTGTCTCATTTTTAGAAGCTACCCTGCCTATATCAGCAGTACCAATACGATGCCCAGGAGCAATTTGTGCGAGTGCATTAACTCCTCCTAACCGACTTATGTTGTGAAATGTTACCACAGTATTACAAGCATTTCGTTTTGCATGGTGACGAAGACACATAAATATTTGAAAGGAGAGCGGAGGTCGTTTTTTGTCATTATTTTGATTTATTAATCTATTTATTTATTTATTTATTTATTCATCTTACATGTCCTGACGGTGTTATTTTGATACTGTTATAAGCATTCACGTCAGATATGACAGAACTGAAGCTGTCTGCGTGTGTGTTTGTGCAGCCAAATGCAATAACAACCTGATATGAGCCCGGTTATTTATACTGTGGTGGTTTGACACATTTGTGCCAAAAGCAAACGTGACGTCCAGCTCTGTTTGAGCACATCATAAACATGATGTACCCAATGCACTCCGCAAATACTGGAGGAAAAGGTGTGTGCATGAGGGTAGGGTTGTTGGAGGACATGAGAGGAGTGGTTAAGAGGACAAGGAGGTGAGGAGTTTGAGGTTACAGATGGCGGTTGATCTCATTCAGACCTCTAATTTTGGAACTTATTGGCTGTTAAAGCTCTCATCAAGTGTTCGCACCGGTGTGATTTAAGCAGAGCAGAATTACAGGCCAATGGCTCCAGACCAGAAACAAATATGAAGATCACTGGGGGACGATGTGAGGCCACAACTTCTGCTGGGGAAGCACCTGAGGCGTGTTCCTGGAGGAGGGGAGGAATGTGTGTATGTTGGGATGCCGGTCACGAGTTTAACAGAATGGAGCTCTTCAATTTCACCTGCAGGTGTAGTTGCTACAGAATGTGTATGAGAGAGGGAGGTAGAGGCAGATCTGAGCTTTAATCTGCACCGTCCAGTTCTCCAGACCCTCCCCCTCGCTGCTCTGACAGATGACAACTTTATTATTTCAGATGGCAAATCCAGCCAGCTCCTGTAAGTCTGTTAAAGGGCACGTGGACGGAGCTGCAGCTACAAACATGAATAAACACTTCTTTATCACCACGGGGTGCGCACAAACTCACTGCTCATGTCCCCCTGAATAGGACCGGATATCAAACCTCAATACATTTTTGGTACCAACTGAAATTTTACCAGTGTTTTTTTTTTTCCTACAGCTGTTTTTATGTACAACACATTTAGGTTTTTGGTTTTCATTTCTCAACATCTTGAAAACAGAACAAGTTTTGGCTTCGTACCAGGTGCCATATTGGCAGGAGGATCAAAAAACTTCAAATGATACCCTGCCACAGTCTTGGATGTACGAATGTGTCAAGTATGTGTTTGAACTACTCAATAACCTCTGATCCAGAGCATAAAATTAGCACCGGTCACCAGCCAAATGCTGGTAAAATAAGTTGCTGATAGGTTTGCTTCATGTAACAGCCAAAAAAACAATGTAAAGTAATAAATGGCTGGTAAAATTGGAAAAGTCAGTTTTAGTTTACAGTGACTGTCAGAGTACCTGTGCGGTTGATCGACATGTTGGACCCCACGGTGCGGGACAGCTTATTGGCTGACACCCGGTACAGGGAACCACGAATCCAGCACATGCTGCTTCCTCTCCAGTGCTGAGTGGATGACGGGTGTCTGTCGTGGGGAGCTCGCATACGGCTCTGAAGGAAACTCCTAAAAAGGACGAGGGACAAATGTATGAAATTAGGGAGAAGAAACCATCTTTGGAACTCACGTTGAAATGATGTTAAATATTGTGAAATTTTCAGCTGTTCTCTGAGCAGGAATGATATTATCTGTTCATCCCTCCCTCAGTTCCACCCCTCTTTTGCCTATGTTCCCTCAAGCTTTTCCACTATATCTCCCCTCTTCACTTTATGTTTCCCATCCTCTGGTCTCCCCTCCCTCCTCCCTCTCTCTCTCTCCCTCCCATGTCACAGCACTCTGTTAAATTGCTCCTCTAATGGAAAGGACGGCAGTGTGGAAATGGAGAGAATTGAAAAGAGGAGAGGAGGAAATCAATGAGATAATAGGCAGGGCAGGGGGCCAGGGCAGCGAGGTTGGCCCCTACAGTGGAGCGTAGAGACCACACACACACACACACACACACAGAGTACCACAACACACTCCTGCTACAGTATGTACAGTACACACAATCACAGGCCTCTACACACACATGCTCACCATTCAGAAGTCACTCAGTCGACTTGTGCATGTGTGTGGCGGATGTATGTGCGAGCCTGTGGTGTGTATTGGGCTGCTGGGTGGTGGTGGGGAGGTGCAGGGGTTATGGCGATAAATTGCGCTGTCCTGTCACTTCTATTTGGGGCGGATTGGGGCTGGTGTGCAGGGTGCCGCTGGAGGTAATTTGCTGCCGTATTTCAGATGGGCTGGAAATGGGTTTAGAGCGAGAGTTCATGCCTCCCATTACAGAGAAAAGAGAGGGTTACCCCGAATGCACGCCGCGCACAAAACTACTGACACGGACGCTTAACACGCTGCAGCCGGTGGAGAGCTGCTCTGCACTGCTGCAAATAAGAAAGAAACAGAGCAAATACCAGCCATCAGCTGCGTTCACGTACACGGTCTACCTGACCGCGCGCCATAACTCAGCAGCACAGACACTCAGTTTCACTGATACAAGATCAGTGGCTGCCCTACACAGGGCAACTGCAGCCAGGGGAGCTGTAATGGAGGCTAATGTTAGAGCGCTGACTGCCACCCAGGGAGGCTTAAACAAGGACCGTGTGGCCTGGGGAGCCACAATGGAGGTTAATGGGGATATGACATGAACAGTTAACACAGACGGCAGTTAACCCTGACACAGGACTACAGCCTTGAGGGTGACTGGGGATGTACCACCCAGTCTGTTTGGATGTTTTCTCACTGGGGTCGTAGGTTTGTGCCTGAAACTCAGAGTGACTGTCCTGATAAAAAGCTCACACATTATTTACTAGTGTTTCACTCTGTGGTATATTTACATGATTTTTCCTCATCAAAATGTGGTTATCATCACCATAATAGCATTTTTTTTTAAAATGGTATGCCATGAATTATATCCCTGATGCACAAAGAAGAGTTTTATAGGTAATGGTTACAGAGGCTTGAAGAAGATCAGACAAACACCTCCCAAATGACTGAGATTGAGTGATTAAAGCAATATTGTGTAACCTTTCTACCATAAAAAAAGGTTTTAAATTATTTTAATGCTACACTGACATGAAATCAGGTGAATGGTGTCTCTGTCACTCACTCTCTGCACACCATAAACCTGTTCTTATATTATATAACCTACTCTGTACTCTGGGTATGTTAGTACAAGAAGAACAAACACTTTACAGCAGTAAGTCACACACCACCAACTATTTCACTGATTTCGGTGCATCTTGATCATATTTTATGTCCTCTGACTGCTGTGCATCAACTCTCTGTGATTAACACTGTTTCCTGGTGTCAGTAAACTACACTGCTATAGCTGCTGCTAACTGATGTAAGCTCAGTTTGCTAACTGGACTGTGAGCACTCAGGGGGTTAGTGTATGGACCGGGGAGAGGAAGTTTTCAGATCAACAGGGGATGCTGACAGGGAGCGGAGCAGGTGCTGTTCCAGAACCATAGCCGGGCAAGCAGGTGATGTAACTGGGCTCAGCAGCCTCTATGGGCAAAGCTAAAAGCGAAGAGACTGAAGAGGATGTCGCTGGAGGAGGCTAGGAAGAGGAGAGTGACAGAGAAAGACAGAGTAAATATGGGACTGACTTTTAGTCGTTGGCGAGAGCTTCATGAAAAGCTTCTGAAAGACAGACACCGAGCTGGGCTTCTTGTTGTTGGACTAATCAGTAATATTAGCTGACTGTGTTGTTGCTGTTCTTGATGTTTGGCTGTTAGAAAAGTTGTCGACTCACTAGTTTTTGATAAGTAATATAATCATAACACATCTGTGTACAGCTGTTCATATTTATGAAAGGTCTTTGAGTGAATCACACTCTGAAACACCTACGTAAATGTTTCCAGTTGTTTTGCAGAACTGAAATAGATTCAGGCTCATCTGCCAGTGTTAAAGTACTATAAGCACAGATTACATCCATGAACATATGTGTTTTTATGCCTGACTTTTTAAGTCAACGTGTACTGCAAGCCTCATTTGTGCAGAAATGAAGTTCTCAGACTTCTGTACAACTGTTCATACAGCCACGTGAATGGGTTTCACCCTCAGGCCGAGCACCATTAGTAAAAACAGCCTGTGCAGGAGCAGATTACCTTTGCAATGAGGTAATCTGCCTGTAATAAGAGAGGAGTAGAGGAAGGAAGAACAAAAGCAAACAGTGTAAGCAACCTAAGAATCAAACCATTAAGAAAGTGATAACATCGTTTAAAAGGAGTAGGTGTTTTTTTCTCTCCGTCTCCAGACTCTCCTTGGCCTGTTCCAAGTGATGCCCTTGACCCCCAGAGAGATATCTGTTATCACAGACGCCCCAGGCCTGTCTAATGCACAAATCCTCCTCTGCTGGACAACCAAGTTGTTTCTGGGGGAAGCCCTTTCAGTGTTGAACATTGCACAGATATCGTAACTAATTCATATTTTCTATATTAGAAATTGATAAAAAGACAACATGTTTTGCAGGTTTTAGTCTCTTTTAGCATAAGAGACATTCACTGTGTGCTTCAGCTTATCATGTTTGATTGTCAAGAATCAAAGGGCTGTTTGATTCTTGTTTTTCCCAAGTGTTGATGGAAAGCTAGATTTGATGATGGAAGCAAAGCTAAAAGGAGAGAGAATATAGCAAACTTGTTGGCATTACCAAATTGTGATAATACTTCAGAGTTGTGTGTTTTCTTGTGTTGTAGTGGAGTTCTTCAGCCTCCAAGGAATTGAAAAATGAAAAATTAATTGCAAAATGAGCTCTGCAGCAAAGAATAATAATTTTGAGAAGTCAATGGAAATGTACAGGTCAGTCTAAACTGTCTCTATTGTTTTGGCATTGTACTTGAGAAAAATAATTAAAACAATAACAATTTTAAGTCAATGTGTTAAATTTCAGCCTAAAAAGAGTGTTCCCGTCCATTTAAAACAGATGATGTATGAACATCCATATCTATATATTCAATTTACTCAGTGTAGTTCATTCATAATCTCAATATATAAATGTTATATATGGCCGATGGCTTGAAATATTTACAAGAAGTCTTTTGTCCCAAAGTTAGCAAGGTAATAAATTAAATTGGGATCCAGTAGAAGAGGGTACAATGTAGTGCACTAACTCTGCTGCAGGTGTTTGGCACAATAATGTGATCTTGTGTATTGTGAGCTGTATTTTTATGTTTTTATGGCAATCTTACAGTGAAGTTGAAGACGGAAAATTCTTTTTCACACTGTGGACAACAAACTTTTCATATTGGCACAAAGTAATTGTTTCAGCCGTGAAGTTCAGTTTCTGTACTTTACAATGAAAAGTTGTGTTGTAAAACATAAAGACTGGAGGTCACAATGAAA
This sequence comes from Protonibea diacanthus, assembly GCA_028641955.1. Lineage (NCBI taxonomy): Eukaryota > Metazoa > Chordata > Actinopteri > Sciaenidae > Protonibea > Protonibea diacanthus. Next base: position 4,121,600 of record CM053979.1, on the reverse strand, counting down.
AAACATTAACTCCCCAAAAAGAAAGGGAGAAATATGTTGAGAAAAGGAAGAAGTGAAGGAGGGGACAAGGGCATGCACAGAGTCCCCTGTGAATAGTCTGCATGCGTATGCACGTGTGGGTGTGTGTGTGTCTACACAGGCAGGTGTGTGTACGTGCACTGCTCTGACCATGCGATGCACAGATAAAGGAGAGCGCGATTCAGCACTACCGGCGCTGTTGATGAATGATCTGACTTTTGTTTTAGTGACAGGGAAGAATTTGGAGGGTCGCGCGACTGCTCAGAATAATGCTGCCCTTGTCTATTTGTCTGCAACCCAAGCATTAGTAAGCTCATATTGGGAAACAGTTACCCTTGAAACAGAGCACAGCAAAAACAGTCATCTGGCTAATTCCAACAGTGAGGACTGCTGTTCTTCTGTGGGCACTTAAAGGAAACCAAAGCAGTGTCATTACGCATCACCATCCCATCAAATCCAACTTAAAGGGAGCTGACTGTAATGAACAAAAATCCTCTTTCATGGTAGAAGCAACCCAGAGAGTGTTTGTGTAGAATACAGCGTGAACAGCAGCAGAAAAGGATCATAACACACAACTGTAAGTGATGGGTGGATGACTAATGTGATAAGTAATGAGTAAATGAATGAATTGGGGTATAAAAGGCGATGAATGGGGGGAGTGAATGCGGGAAAAGGAGGAGAGAAGTGAAGAAGAGGGAGCGCTGCTTCACTTTATTGCCCAGTCTCTTACATCCTGTACTGATCGATACTGAAGCACTAAAGGAGATGAGCGCCTGGACCAAATATATATGTGTGTCTATGTGTGTGTAGATGTATACACTCAAAAATAGTGTACTTATCTGGGGGTGGAGGGTCGTGCCATATTAGGGGCTTTAACATATATTTGCAAGAAGAAGCTGAAGAAATTAGGATAAAAATCAGGCAGTGGCAAGTGACGAGAAATTTCACCATGCCTTATTAAACACAAAGAGAGAAAAGAAAAAGAAAGAACAGCAACAGAGCAAACGCACGGATATAGAAAATTAAATAAGGGACAGCGGAGAGAAAAATAAAGAGGGTGTGAGTGAAGGGAGGGTTGGGCTGTAATTTATCCTCCAGCGTGCATGCTTTACGGCTTTCTTAATTCAACTCATGCTACTATTAATGGAGTTAATGTTGAGATTATATCTATTTTCTGGTGGCGGGGGTTGAAATACTGCAGCCAATTCCCCCGCCCCTTCAAACTGCCGCTCAGCACTAAATCACCGGCCGCGCTCGTTATGGCTAACACAGGTAAAAGCAAGGCCTCCTGGGTAGGGAAAACCTCTGATCCTGTGGATCTGGACGCTGGTTGAGAGGGTTTAAATGTAGACAGTGAAATTGTTAAGTGTGAAAATGTACAACTTTTATTTACCTTTGATTTACAATGTTTGATTTGTTTCAATCTCTGCCTTTAAATAATTATATTTAAATAGTTTTTAAATGTTGTTCCAGCATATTTTATGATGTTCAGGAGTTTTAACTTCCTGTGTTTAAAAGGATGCAAAAACTAACAACAGAGCCTCAAAGTAGATAGTGTTAGGCCCCTTTGTGTTCTTTTTGTTCTCCACTAAGCTTGATCTGTAGTAGAAGAGAAGAAATGACCACGTTCGGGGTTAAAGAATAATTTAATAGAACAGCTAGTTCTAGGTTTCCACAGCTGATGCCGTGAGTTGAGTACGCGCCACCATCACTGTAAATCTCTACAGTCTGTGCTGCACAGAAAGGTGGAACTACCCCAACCCCATCTGCATTTCACTTGAGTGTTCAATTCAGGCCCTGAAATGACTTAAAATGTCCATCGTTATACTCAGATCTGTAAGTAATCTCTGTGCTTCTGGTTAGAAGTCCTGAATATGATCATATTTTCTTAACAATATATGTTAATATATACATTTTTTTCATAAGAGTGAACAGTTTATTGTGATGGACATGAAAATGACAATGACAAGAAAATATTCCTGTCAATAACACAGTACACTAAATAAATGAAATATGACTATATTCTAGAGCTACTGAGTTATATTTGATCATCTTCAAAGGACAGCTTGATTTCTAGTTATCTCTTTAAATAATTAAAACAACGTCATTTAGAATCTATACGGGCTTCCCAGCTTGAGGGCATTGGCAATCTCTGGACCACTGTGCAAGGCTGGGATTTGTTTTCAGATGCATGGCCCTGAGTGAGGGGTCCAGCTATGAGCAGGCACCAGAGATAAGAGCAGAGAACATATGAGGACAGGGATCAGTGGGTCTGATAGGCCAAAGATGAAGAGCAGCACTCAGTAGTTAAGAGCAGAGAATATGAGCTCATGCTCCACTCAATAGCTTCAAACTGATAAAAGTGGAGGTCTTTGGAGTTAAACAGATAGATAAGCATGAGAAAGGAGTGTATGGGTGGGAGTGGGGGGGCTGATCCACTATCCCAGGGGACCTGATCTGTCCCCCTCCCTCCCTATCTCTTTCCTCACTTCTACACACTTGGTGATATTTCACAAGGTGTCACAGGGCTCAAATTGAAAATCCCTTGATGAATCAATATTTACTGCAGCAGCTAAATGAATAGTAATAAGTCACCAGAGGCTGAGTCCAGCCACAGTCCAGGCCGCTCTGTCTCACCAAATCTGGATTACACAAATGAACCCGCCCCGTCACCAACACACATACACACAAAGCACAAATACACAAAAAAGCTTTAATTATAAAAGGACTACCCAAACATAACTCAACAAAGACAACTTGAAGAGTTAGTCATTCAAATTTTAAGAGAGATGTACTTGACACTGCAGATAGTTTTATTATTATGTTCATGAGTTGTTGTTTTTTTTAAGGAAATTAGTTTGTGGTGTTTACGATATGGCTGGGAATCATTGGGAATCACAATTCCATTTAAGTTTGACTTTTGGGTGTCACGATTCATTTAGGAGTTTATTCACTTTATTTGGTTAATAGAGAGAAGGACAGTGTGAGAAATTATTCGAACAGTTGAAGATTTCTGTTAGAATCAACACTGGTGAATGTTTGCCACCTGTTCACTTCATCTGTTTCCACAGGAGTCCAGAGCAGACAAACCAAACACTGGCTCTGGATAGGGGGCTCTGCGTTTCTCCTTCATGCAAAGAAGGGGGTTGCAGTCAGCAACTACACTGATAGATGCCACTGAATCCTAAACATTGGTCCTCAAAAAAAAGCAAAAACAAAACTTTAATTTACCCTTATTGTCCCGGTCAGATAATACAAGTGTCAGAGGTCAGCTAGAGCTGCAACGCTTAGTCAACAACTAATGAATTAATCGCCAACTATTTCGCGAATTGATTAATCATTTGAGTCACAAAAAAAAATCCAATTATCTGATTTCAGCTTCTCAAATGTGAATATTTTCTGGTGTCTTCAGTCCTCTATGAAGGTCAGCTGAATATCTTTGTCTTTCTTTCTCACAACTTTCTAACATTTTCTGAGCTAAACGATGAATTGATTACTCAAAAACAATTCTGGTGATAATGAAATGATCATTTGCGGTCATACGTGGCTCCTTACCAAGAACAGACAGAGGTTTGCCACTTTCAACCCTGTGTAGTTTGGTGTGTATGTGTATGTGTGTGTGTGTGACAGTCTAGTAATACCTCAGCCAAGAAGAGGAGCATCCTGTTAACTCTCTACACATTAACAGATCATCAAAACCAAAACCACAACAACCTATTCAGAGCTTTGGTGATCACAGTATGTAACCTTTGCAGGGAGCAAAGCTCAACACCGCTTGGCTAATAAACATCATTGTAGTGTCTTTTCCATAGTGATAAAGACACAGATAGGGCATTAACTTAATGTCTGGTACCCAATAATGACCTCCTCATAAACATTAATTAGCTGTCCATCTTCAGAGATGACCTGATCATCACAACCAATCCTATTACACAAAGGAACTCTGTATGTTATGTGGCTATATACATGTTATACATTCATTTAAGTCACATAAGATTAACAAGATCTACAGACTGGTGCTGAAATGATTTGTCGAACAACTGAGAGAGGCTGTGTATTACCTTCAGCTTTACCCAGCCATCAGGTAGCCATTATATCACTCTCTTCAAAGTCACCAGACTTTACTGCCAAAAAAACACAACTTGACTTCATGGAACGGGGGAGTTGCTAACGGTAAAAAATAGCACAAACAAACGATCGGTTCGTTTGTGTGCAGTACTGTCTGTTTGAGGGTGTGCTCACCTCCATCTACTAAACGCAACACACTTTGGAGAAGTACCTCATGCAACCCCACTTCAGATTACCCGCACTATCCCTTTAAGAAAGGCCCACCCACCCTTCCTCTCTCTGAATCGCTGGGTGAGAAGCCTTCCCTGCTAGTGTACAGTAAATTAATGTGAGAAGCACAGTGGTGTAAATGGTTTATTCTCTGGGTTATCTACTGTGTAAAAATGAGCGCCATAAATTTCCGACCTCTTCCACTCACTGCTGCACATGACGGTGACATAAAAGACAGGGCGCTGCTCTGCACTGAAGGATATTGGCCATTGAGATACATTAAACGCAGACCTGCAGGAGGTGTGTGTATTTGTTAACGTGGATTACCGGGCAGACTGGATCCTCTTGGCTCTCCAAGAGAGGGCGGGGTTGTAGTGGAGGGTGTGTGCGGTGGTGGAGCCCGGACGGGTCACCATCTTGTAGGGTGTCCTGAATACCCGCTGAGAGGTGGGACTTCGGTGGGAGAAGGAGGCAGGACCTGAGGACAGTAAAGTCGACAGATCAGTATAGAAGTCTGTAATCGAAAATCTGATCACACACATAAAAACGGAAGCAATAGCTGAACATCTAGTCGATAGGCTAACACATGCACATGTACACATCATTTTGAATGCCTAAAACTGTGTGTACACACACACAGACACACAAGTTTGTCTGAGGACTCTGGCAGGTGTGCTCTTTAATAAGCTTCACATATAAAAATGAGAGGGAATAACAAAGGCAGAATTTTTATGAGCCTAATAAATCATATCCTCTGTCTCTTTCCTCGCTGCCTTCATCCCTCCTGCCTAGTCTCCCTCCCTCCTTCTCACTTTAAGTCCCATTCGTTATATCATTTTACAGATCCATCAGAGAAGAGGCGTAAGAGTAGAGCGATCGGAATAGAAAAAAGAGGACTAAGTGTTTTTATTTATTTATTTATTTGGCTGTGTATCCATCATGTTGTTTTATGATGGCCTATGCTGGCTGACGGGCTTGCACCTCAGAATAGAATTTGCATTGCGGGTCGTCTAAGTCCCTGTTTGCATCAGTTTACCAGGATTAAAGACTACATGGGCGTGAAGGAACTTCTGTACTCAGGTCAGAGATGTAGCAACACTGAATAACTGTATAAGTTTGTGTCAAATAGAGTGAAAGTGAAGTTCTTATCCTGTGGCTGACACATCAGTAAAATAAATCTAAGCCACACAACGATCAGAAGGTTGTAAAGAATGTTTTGTCTGGATTTCCTAAACGTGTTTATTTGGTGATAAAACCAAAGGGAGCGCACCTGAAATTTAAATTTTAGCCACAATTCAAGAAAACTGTGTGCACTGTGTCCTCTGTAACTACACAATGTACAATAGGCCAAAGTTAAAACAGGAAGTCTGTAAACTGTGAGAGATGTTTCCAACATAAAGTTCTGAGCTCAAAAATAAGGATTGCCAGATTGTCCAGGGCAAAACCAAAACCACGTCGGGCTAGTAAATCCAGCTCAAGTGGTAAAAAATAACTGCACTAAATGTTCCAGCACTAAAGATGGAAGTAGCTAAGAAGTGAGCCTTCTCATTTCCTCGTCTCTGTTGAGAGTAACACATGAGGAAACAGAGGCAGGAAAAAAAAGTTTATAAGCTGAAGCACAAGTGAGCATTTCAATGATCCCGTCCCTGGCAAAAAAAACAACAACGCTGGAGTGCCAGAAGAGTCAACAGCATTCTTGCTTGAGTGGCTAAACCAATTTCTTTAGGGGTAACTAAAAATTGGCTTTGGGCAAGCTGAACCCTAGGTAATAGTTTGGGTAATCATTTTTCACCTTTGTTTAGCTGAATGAGCACATTCACACGACCAAAACAGCTTTAACAAATCAAAATATGTCTTCAGTGTTTCCTATTGCGTGCATTACATCAAATCAACGTCTTTGTATTAACTCTTTAAGCCTTTCTTTCTTTCTTGCCTGACTGGATTTGGCAGTCCTCATCACTACAAACATGAAATATCCTCATCACTACAAACATGGATTAAAAGTTTTGTGGAGAATGACATTTGGAAAAAATCTTTTATGAATTAATTTGCCACAAGCAGCATGGTACTTCAGAAAATAAATAAAAAAATAATGGTAGACACCTTACGCTACCACAGCCCTAAAAGAAAGATTTAATGCAACATGAATCAGTTGCTCGTATTTTTTAAATTATTCCACCCCCCCAAAAAAGCCTCTTGCATGTCATTATCTGCGCTACCTCTTCCTCTTCTACCAATCATTCACTGTGGTGGTCAGTGACAGCACTCTGTCTTCCTAATGAGTAAAGAAAAGACAGAGTGAAGAGAGGTGTGAAAGAGGGATAACAAATGAGTTTTATACACTCGGTGAGGAGCTCATTTCCTATCACCTCTTTCACAAGTCTTTAATTGCCAATTGTCAGGATTGTCGTCGTTTTAATTAGCGTCCAATAACAAACCATGACCACGAGGGCCGTGGTGACGAACAATAAAATGATTCTATTTCCACTTCCACACATTCCGGCTTCTCTTTCCACTCCTCCCCCTCGCTCTTCCTACCCCCAGGCGCTGGTTTCATTTGTCAGCCGGGATGCAGCTCTGGATCAGCTGGAGAATTCATCTCAGACAAACATTTACTGTTGAACAAATCACTGCGAGCCAGGGGGCTGCTGACATACTGACTGCATGTTTAGGACACACACAGAAACACAATGTGTGTTATACAGGTATATATATGACATTATATGTATATATGAAAATTCTTTACGGGCCATGGTTAGGCCATGTCTATGTTGATATCCTTGGATTAAAGGGCAAGTATGTTAAATATCAGGTAACTAAAAGTAAAAACACGTGTACTTGATGACATGATTTAATCATAAAATGACACAAACAAAATCTGAACAATGGTTCTTTGTAGCAAACCACGTGGAGCAGCCAGTTTAGGGGGTATTCTTTGTCTTTTTTTGTATTCTATCACAGGACACCTGATATTGTATTATCCCTTACTTCATCATTTATTCAGGTATTGTTTAAAAAAATGTTTGTGTTACCATATCAAAGTATATTTTGTGTTTATTACAACTTGGCTCATATTCAGATGTATGGCAACATTTTACTTTACTTTAAGTCTGACAGGCCAATAAACTTTCAAATGCATTAAGAAAAAACAATCTAACTTAACTTATTGAACTAACTGATGACCCAAACTAGCTTTAAACATCCATCACAGTTTACAGAAGATCATCCTGGTCCTAAGGTAAGGTAACACACAAAAGATGGGTTATTACCAACATTTTATGTTCACTTCACTTTTTATTTCACCTCTAAAAATGTGTTTTATATAACTGAGCTTAACTGTTATCTTATTTAAAGCCTGTATGATTGTCTTCCTGCTCATGTTTCTTACCTCGTTTGACTTCCTTTTAGCGACGTTACCTCCCTCCCACATCTCAGCAATTACTTAATGAGGACAATGTTTTCAGAGCTGACAGAAATGAGGGCCAAAACTATGAAATTAAGACCCAAGTTGAGGAAAGTGGAAATGTCTGGATATTTAATGAACCCAGGCCAATGGTTATTTCAAAAATAAAAAAATATATAGTTATTAAGATAATGATACTGAAATCAGCAATATCTGTGTGTGTTGGGTTAAAAGAGAGAGGGAGACCTAGTAAAAAAAAAAGTGAGACAGCACAAGAAGGAGTGTATGGGTGGAGGTGGGAGGGGGTTGTACAGGATTAGTTGCCTGGCTTGTAGTCACTTTTTCTCCCACAATCCATCTGTATTGCAGTCAGAGCTATTTGGGCGTCCTGGCAGATGACAAATAGGGCTTGTCAAAGGTGCTGCCACGATTCCCACCCTGCAGCCTTGTACACCCCCCTAACACCACCTCCCCGCCTCTCCACCGGCATCCCTGAACTGCACCTCAATCTGCCTCTAAACCCTCGCTCCAACATCACGACACTCGCCGTGTCCGTGACGCTGTCACACAGCTGTTCCACCTTGGCTACTGTTTAATGACATCTATAGTGAGCTGTACTGTGGTGAGTATCTCTCAGTGTGTGTGTGTGCGCGTGTTTCTCAGTGTGTGTGAGTGTGTGTCAGCAGGGATGGATGGACGGTGTTGCTCTGATTGTAAACCACTGCAGGTTGTGTTGCTTGAGTGGCTCTGGGAGCAATGGGGTCTCAATCTTCCACTACAGGACCATGACCAATGAGCATGTGAACACACACACACACTCGCACACACACACATATACACCTGGGGTCTCAATCTTCCCTTAATAGACCTTTGACAGAGGCCTGCCTTGCAATGTGGGGGAAGCGAGCGAAGTGGCGCCCTGTGCTGTGAAGACACAGTTTGCAGAAGCATGCAGCTCACACGCAGTCCATCCATCTCTCGCTGACTCGCTGCTGTGAATCCACAGATAATCTACTCTAGACGCCACGCGCTGCACACGTCGCTCCTTCTGCAAGTAGCCCACCTTCCAGCCTTAGAGCTACATTTATCGGTTGGTTCAACATATTTTCTCACTCTAGTGGGATCCATCCATGCAGGTATGTTTGGCTTTATTGGCTCAGGTTTTCAGATATCAGTTTCTGTAATATGTTGCTCCACCATAATACAAAATATCAGTGTTACGCTCACATCCGGAGATGCACCGCTATGACCTGCTGGATCAGGGTTATGGGGGCTCGATCCCAGCTTGTACATCCTGGATAGGTCACCAGTTCATCACAAGGCTAACACATGGAGACAAATAACCATTCACACTCTCATTCACACCTACGAGTCACCGACTGAGCTATAAACTGAAAACAGAATATCCCGAGAGAAACCACAACCACATAAACTCCACACAGAAGAGCTCCAGACGACTTTTCAATTTGTTTTCTCTTCTAAATTATAAAAAGGAGTGGAGTGAGAAATTAGACTTAAATCTCAATCTACAGGCAGATAAAACCCTGACACTCGTGACAAACCACTAACGCAGATGCTTCCTTATCAACATAAAGCAGCAGATGTAACATCACATAAGTAGATCTGGGAATGCTGAACTAGAGTCACATCCCTAAGATGACTGAGCCTCGTCTAAGCGGCGTGGACTAAACTTAGACTAAAGTTGTCTCCCACTTCAGAGCTTTCACACTTCCACGCTCTCTATCTTTCTATCCTCAGCCCTCTGACTGGGGCTACTGACAGGCCACTGCACCGCACCTCCCCTCCTCCATCCTCTTAGGGATCCCCCCAGCGATCTCCCCTCCATACCTGACGGCTAATTCCAGGGAACTGCGGTCTCTGTCTGCCCCCTCCCTGGGACAACCCGATGGATAATAAATCTTATTATTGACAGTGCCTGTTCCCCCTGCCATCCCATGTTCCCGTCCCCTGGGGCTCATCTTCTGACTCCCACTGCTCCAGCGCTCTCACAGAAGACAGCAGAGCCATGCTAACATCAGACTTAACAAGGGAGTTACCACAATTTAATAACCCGATATAAGCCAGCTTGGTTATGGTAATGTGATCTCTGCGTGTCTGACAACCAGTGATACTTTCTGACAGACTACCAGAGATGTCAACATAGTTTGATGCCCCACCCTGCCAACAGAGAACTGTGTTACGCAGCCTTAAAAATACTGCATCCAGTAACTCGACAGAGTATATCATGTACTCAGAGTATGACTACAATGTGAGCCTTGCAGGAGATGTTGCAAGTGAACGAGTTTAACATCACGTTTTAGGAAAACCAAGGACAGATACCACTCCTCAGCGTTGAAGCCATTTTGTCTATAAAGTCTCATAATGTACCGTGTTATTTCAAGATGACAGACAAGGTCACCGGGTCGACTGCTGCGGGGTTGTCAGTCCATCTATAATTCCTGACCTGCTGTCAGTGTCCAGATGTGTGTTTGTGGGTGTTTAACATGTCGTGCAAAGGCTTGGTAGGTAGATAGATGGTTTGGTCAGAATCACATTGTGAAGAAATAGTTTAGTTGCTGTTAGCTGTTGTTGACATTTAACATATTTTAACATTTATATTAGCTGATTTTTTCAAACTTTTTGATTTGTACATTTCTGTTAGTGCCTCAATCAATCAAACATTTACATTTAAATTGTTGTACGGATGGTAGACTTGCATCCTGACTTGCCATTTATCTATCAGGCCATTACAGATGCATTGATTACCTTTTTCAACACTAAAGAGCAACACCAAAGACATATATATACACACACACTCACCACTCACCAGTAAACAGAACCAAGGTTGATGGCAGCGGTGAGACTTTATCATACAGTTAATCTGCTGTAAAAACATAACAAAGAGCTAAAAAGAGGCCGAAAAGCCCGAGCTACAGCTACAGATAGAGAGAATTTTCTACACGGTCATCACCACAAGTGACACGTTTAACATTACAGGCTCGTTTGATTTAATTTTAAAATTAAAAGTACCAGAGCTGAAGTTACAGTTCATGTTCTTTTAATCCATTAAGTAATACTGCATATGACCTTTATTCATTCCTGCAGACTAAAAACAGAACTGCTTTCAGAGAACCGGCGTTACTGTAAGTGTGATGACAGACAGATGGCTGAACATTAATCAATTGCTGTTCAGTTCTGTACCGTGTCATGACCGAATTAACACCTGCCTGCAAGTCAGACGCCAGAGAATAAACAGTATTATATTTAAGAAAGTATTTCTGTACGACGGACCCGATACACTCTTTTAGTGGAGTACTCAGGGGTTCCATTAGTGTGTATGTGGACGAAGAGTTGACATGGGCTGACAGGCTGACGGCTGTGTGAGGCCAAATACCGACACAGGAGGCCCCTGGTGTGTGCCATCAGCTGTCAGGCAGTGTGGTGGTGATGTCACCACAGAGAGGCGTGGTCAGACGAAAGAGTGTTTTGGGAAGGACGGTGGTGGTGGTGGTGGTAGTGATGATGGGGCGGGGGGAGGGGGGAGCTACTGGCTTGTGGCCTCATCCATCATCGCAGTGGAGCCATCAGCTGTAACATATACCAGCTGACCCAGGGAACCTCAGGCTGACCGGGGGAAGGAGGGGAAATTCTTCCACTCAGCCACACACACGCAAATGCAAACACGAAAATGGATCATAGAAGCAACTGAAAAATAATGGAAGTGCACAAAATATTTGTTTTTTAGAAATAATTTGAGCAACTTGAGCCAGAGTGAAGTCAGACTGGTTATCAACACTATGAGAGCAGAGTTTTGGAAACAGCTATTTCCCCCCAGCCCTGAAGTAAACCACAAACATACATACTGGTGTACATACATACTGGTGTACATACTACTGTACTGTACTGTACTGTACTACTACTGGTTGGCTCGGTTTCATCTTTTGCAGTCCGGTCTTGTATACGGGTTTAATCCCGCCTGATCTTATGCAAACCCACTGAACCAGCATTGTCATGTTTTGTTGCCACATTTGTTGAGCCGTTCTGGCAAACTGAAGAGATTGAAGCAGCTCTCAGTGACGTTAACCCTTTAGTGGGTGGTCGCTACAATAATCTCAACTCTGTCTACAGCACACGTAGCGTTAGCAGTTTAGCATCACAGATGTGGTGTACAGTTAGCGGTGTCATGGAAAATTGGTAGCAAAGTTAATAAATAACAATAATTAATCATTTTCTCTTCAATACAACTTAGATATAATCCTGTCCCTGACAACTGTCATTGTCATGTCACTCATGACATGATTATTATTACATCTGTTTGCGATGTTGGTGAGGTAGCCAGTACAGTCAGTAATGTAGCAGAAGTACAATGCCTAACTTTGATCTGCTTCCATTTGCCCTGTTAACATTACTGCATTACACTGTTAATATACACTCAACACTTCCTTTATTTGCTTCAAATTAAAAGCCCTCTTAGCTTTTCAATTGACATGAACCCTTAATAATGTAACCCTATTTCTTAACAAGGCTTTTATTGTGAAACATTTGCTCTCTGCTCTCATTCGTGGCTTTAATTGTTTAATTCAGGAGCAGCTGAGTCACAAGCAACATTTTGTTTTATTAGTGGTCAAGTCCTGTTTTTGGCCTTACATTAAACTGGTTTGAAAATAGTAATACATAATAAACAAATGATACAGCCTGTTTTTTAGTGAGTTTCACAGATGTTAGTCATGGTCATTTTGATTTTTAGATCTGGCGAGGAGTTTGCTCCTGCATTCAGTCTTTATGCTAAGCGCAGATAATCACCTGCCGGCTTTAGCTTTTACTTTTACTACTTGTGATCTTCTCATCTAAATTCCTGGAAATAAAGTGAAAATTTCTCAAATTGTATATTAAAAAAGGTCTGCAGTTTATCTTAAGGTCACACATGACGATTTACTGATGAGGAGGAGCACATTTTTTTTGACTGTCGTGCATAATCAGCATTAACTAACAAGAGTACAGATCTATACATATTCAAAATCTATTTCAATGAATTTCCACATGTTAAGAGCAAAATCCATACCCAAGTATTTTTCCAATTGTTGAATGATATGCTAGGAGTCTTGACAACATCCTTAATGAATAATTAAATGATAATAGCCCCTATGTGTGCTTTTCCAGAGAAGCCATATGCTCCTGTAGCCATAAAGTACATCAATAATGTAAATAAGACATGATGAAAACATGCATTTCCTGTGAACTCAACCTTGACCTTGACCCCAACCCTGAAAGCTGACAAAATCTTTAGCGGTGATCAGAACTCCGTCAGGTTGTGATTCATCATGAACATTTCACGCATGTCCCATGACGTGTGTTTCACACACAAAGCGTCGTGTTTGGTCAAAGAGATGACTGCGGCTGTCAATCAGCAGATCCCATTGGACGCATCAGGAGGAAGAGCCTGGGGCTTTGTCCACTTAAGGATTGCCATTATTATATACGTTATATGGGCATCTGTTTGTGAGTATAGAAAGTGTAGGTGTATGTGTGTGTGTCTGTAACAGAGTGAAAAGCTTGGGGAGAGGGTAAGCGTGTCTCATAAAACCTTTTCCAAGTGTGGCACTTGAAGGTTAAGTGAGTTCATCCCTACAGGGCAACACAAGATTCCACAGGGGATGTGAACCTCTGCCCCAAACGATACACGTCAAGACCCCCAAGCAAGTCAGCAGCTCCGGGTGGGTGGGGTGGAGCAAAAAAAAAAAAAAAAAAAAAAAGAAAACAGCAGACTGTCAGTGAGAGAGAAAACACAGAGGGAAAAGAAAGCTGTTCTGTTCTGTTTGTCTTTTGCTGTATTGACTGTGACATGGAGGTCGTTACCAGGTCTGAGAATGAAAAATGTCAACATTAAAACTTTTGTCAGTGTGGTTCAATAATTAATAGTTACTTTTATTATTTAAATCTTATTCCAGTTTGTGATTTGTGTATTTATTTTTACTTGAATATTCTTTTAAATCTGCTGGCGTCTGCTCAACATTTGATACTCTTTATGGCAATATTTTTAGCCATTATTAATTTATTCAGTTATTCATTTAGCTGCTTCAGTATCGGAAGCCTCTGCGTGGCTGATATTACCAGCTGATTTTAGCTTATGACAGATGTATCAACTCGGTGTATATGACCAACACCATGCAACAAAAAATGGCAAAGACATCGTTGAGCCAGTTTTAAAAAAAAAAAGCATAGCCATAACACGATTTGTCCTCCAGGGAGCACTGACAACTTTATTTATCAACTATAAAAAACTACCTCTCTGCAAATATTATATCCTAAAGAAATTCTTTAATTCTTAAATTTAAGATGTGCTTGTCAACAAAAGTTAATAAATAATACATCATGATCAGATTTATTTTTTAAAATTCTGAAATATTGCTATCAGCCTTAAAATCTAGTTTTAGTTGTGCTCTAAACTACTTTGTCTTGGTCCTACCTCCCATCAGACTTGTACTCCTCTGAACTGTGGATCATTCTGTTGAGAAGTGTTGTTGCTACACCCAGAAATAGTTTGAGTGTTGGATATCTTGGCTGACAACATTCTTGCACTGGAATAAAGTAATATTGAGAAAGAAGAGCTGGTGTATGGACCTGCACCATGTTGGTTGACTTTGTTTCATCATACTGAGTGATGGGTTGAAGACACATGCAGGGCCCTGCAGTCCTGTATGTCAGTCACCACACACACACACTAACACACACACACACACATATAGGGAGCAGAGGTGGCTCTCAGTGGTGTAGCTTTTAACCAGGACTGAGGTTCTGGTTGCAGATGCCAAAGTAGCGCGCATCCATCATGCTGTTGATTCTTTTGGGCCAGTGAGTGACGGACCTCAGTCAGCCGGTCGGACACCAGCCTGCAACTTCTGTTTCAGCTACTGAGTGAGAAGACAAGGAGGTGATGTACAAGCCCACCAGGAGACACACAAGCATCGCAAATGTGTCAAAGTGTTAAAAGAGAAGGGGGGTCGGACACGGTTGGAGGACAGGGGGGCGACGGGGGTGTCGAAAGGGGATGTGCTCACAGGGAGTATTTAGATGTTCTTAAAACCCGACTGTAAGCATATGCGCATCTTTCCGGGGATAAAGTTCGATACGATTTCACTCCTTTCAAGGTCACAGAACGAAAACGCTGACAACGGTTCGCCACTTGGTGCTTACACAGCCAGGCCATCGACGTCATTTCCTATTCTTATGTGTTGTTACTTCAAATTAAATGATTAGCAGGTCAACTGATTAGTCCAATGACAAAAAAAAGTCCATTTTCAAGTGAAAAATGCTTGACTTGACTTATCTACACAGAACCAACACCTTTGGGACAACCTGGACCACCAACTGCAAAGCGGCCTTATCACGTAACGACTATACTGGACCTCACTGATGTTTTAAAAGAGTAAAAAACAAATGAAACAAGATGAATGCTCGTGGTTTTGGAATAACATGTTGAATAATCACATACAAGTGTAATGTCCTGCCGTTCATATCTGTGCACAGAGTACAGATACGAGTCATAGGACTTCAGATGTCTGTGATTGCACATTTCACTTTATTACTCACTGAGGTTTCTGATCAGCTAGTTTTTATTGGTTTCTATAGCCCATAAGGAAAATGGAAAAACACAGCTTTTATGGTTATGGCGTTGTTTGATTGGGATAATATACCAGTATATAGTCAACTGTTGTCCTCATTTAGTTAATTTAAGAATGCTTTGTTTTCTTATCTAAACCCAAATTGATTGCTGTCTATATACTGCTCCTTAAAGTTGCTAAGATTAATTCACAAGAATCAGATTTCAAATTAGAATAAATTCTGAATCGGATCTGGACACCAAAGAAACACAGCATTTATCAAAGGATTAAAATCAAATCATAGGATTCCCAAAGATTCCTACCCTAATTTTAAACAAGGAGATCAATGCTTAAAAATAACTGTCCAGCCAAGACAAAAGTATGACTGTCATGCCAGATTGGTTCAATATTGGTGTAACCAACTATTATGTTGTTTATTTTCCCAGTACAACTTTATCTCATTCTTAACCTTTATTATAACCTAAATTTAAGGTCCACATTGTGACTTGTTGGATGGATCCAATAACGTTGAGCTTCTAAGTTGTTAAGACTTAAATCACTTCTGTATTCAGATAAAAATTAACACTGTTTTTGTTACTTCTACTCCCTGTACAATAACAGCCTTCTGAGTGCCATATATAGCCTACTCTATAATGACATTTGACGACAGCATTAGAATAAGAAAGTGGCCTCTTAAGTAACTGTAAAGGTTTGCGTGTCCAATAATATATATATAGTCGTACAGTATAGATTTACAGATGACCCTTGGCAGTGATACTGATATATGACCCTTGAGTCTCTATGTAATTAAGAGGGCTTGCTGGAATAACCACGGACCTTGTGTCTGAAGGTTCACACTGGCCCTGGGCCATGGTTAGCTGAGTAACAGGAGGGCAGGCTCTTGACATGGCACTGCATTTACTGGGGTGAAAAAGAAGGGTTCAGGGGTTAAAGGTCGGGGGGGGGAAACGAGGATGACGGCGTGATGAGGAACAGTCAAGTCTCTTGTCGACTTGGGTGCTAATTTGGTGAGGGCAGGGGGACAAGAGGCTTCCATTCCACCCTCTGATCCTTTTGAAGGCCAGCAGGTGCTCTGGAGAAGACAGGCTTCAAATAAACAACTTTCTTCTCTTCTTCATCAACTGCTCTCCAGTACTTGGTTGCTTTCTGCTCACACAAAACTTTCCTTTCTTTAGATCCAGTAGCGGATACTTCCTGTAATAACGCAGTGTTGTTACTCTAGGCGTCTACATGTGTGTGTCCTTAGCTCTATCTGCCCTTCTCTTGCGTAGCATCCTCACCCACCCACAGCCCCCTCATTCCGTGGTGGCATTCTGGGTGCAGCTGCCAGGGCCTAATTGGTCCCTTTGGGCCGTGGAAGAGCTGGCAGCAGCCCGCTAAAGTGCTGATCACAACCAGGAGGAGTGGGCATCTGCTCGGAGCGGACACCGCTGCTGAACCGCTGGCACAGTCCGCTCATAAACACATACACCAAAGCATATGTACTAATAAAGGTCCTTCAAAGTCACAGACCTTGGCATAATAAATGAAAGCCTTGGTTCAGTATCGTTAAGATTAGACTAACAAGAGTAAAGTCGAAGCAACACTACATTTATTCTAGTCATCAGACAGGTCTAGGCTTTGCTTACCGACTACAATATCACAGATTACTCAAGTGAAAAAGTACACAAATTTTAATAAAAACATTACTTCCTAAAACACAGAAAATACTGTCCACCTAGTAGATCCAGACCTAATTCAACAATAATTCTCCAAGCTAGATATATACTGTACTAGCAAAGTTAAACTCAGCACTCTGTGGTGGTATATCATTAGCCAGTAGGTAAGGGAACCAAGTGCACACACCATTCGTGTTGTGTTATGCCATGTAATTTGCCACCCTTGGCATATACCAGACAAACCATACAGATAAACAACAAAAGGTGCTTTCCAGAGCATCAGTGCTGGGACAGTGGTGTAGCCTGACACGGCAACATGTGTGAAAACAGGTACGGGAGTCAAACCACAACATGTGTTGCCCTTTAAGTATACCAAACTGGTTCTGTAAATCTCTACAACATTCAGAAAACCTACTGATCAAATAGATTCTGAGTCGGACGAAAGAGTCTTTGACTCTTGTACTGTTTGGTTGGTGGAATGAAAGCACAGAGAAGCACAACGTACAACAGAACACAACAGAGTCATCTCATAACCCAGAGGCAAGTGTTTGGATTCATAACTCAACGATTAGCTTTACATGAGGAAAATGAAGTATTCTGGTGATACTTGGTACCCCATTACCAAGAGATAAGCTGACTATGTCACACTGCAACACAAAACTACTAGCCAACTCTGGCTGGGTGAGAAAAATAACTCAATCAACAGTCTGTTTTCATTTTAAGACTTGCGGCCAAATAGCGTCTTGGATTACAAAAAAATGACCTATTGCATTTCAGTAGAGTAAGAGCCTGATATTAGTGCAACCCTTTCCTATTTATTCACATGAGAATCATGTTTGAATAGAAAATCTTTATTTCATCAAATGGTGAAGCCAGGAATCCCAGAATCAAAAGATTCCTAAAAATTCACACCTCCATTTTTAACAGTAAGCTGAATACTTTAAAAAAATGTCTATACAAGAATAGATAGTGTGGCTGTTGTGCTAGCTTGGTTCTAGTTATCTTTTGTTTCCAGTAAAATGTTTCCTCTCCTATCCTGATGTCATAACTATAGTTTAAGGTTCACATTTGGACTTGGTAGATGAATCCAAGTTTTAGACTAACTAATATTTTAAAAACTTGTGGCAAGGTCATAGAAGGTTTTTTTTTACACTGAAATCCCTCTGAGCCGGTGCATTAGTTACACAATCCCCATCATTGTGGTAATTCAACACATGTCGCTCCAAACAGGTCATTTATATGTACAAACTCATTAAAGCAAGAATGCACTGAAAGTCAAGCCTTGATGTGAGAGAGATAAGTGAGGAAATAGCAGTATGGTAATCCTCTCCAAAATAGACCAGGGGTCACGAACCTTAAATATACAAGCTAAACTGTAAGAGAGTAGACATGCTTTAAAGTATCATATGCACGGATGCATACATGTGGGCAAAGGATGGGCTGCTGTAAACAGGAGGTGTGAGCAGGAGACCGCAATCTAAAGTTTCTGTGCAAGAACTGGAGACAGAAACAGGATAGAAGTATGTGACCTTTTAGTGTAGTCATAGTATTATGTAGTGGAGTATAAACCTGTCATAAAGACATGAGACACGGTAGCTTCTGTCACTACCTGGACATCTCCAATGCTTCCGTCTCACTCTCATTTCCTTCATTAAAGTGTCAAAAAATATAATATTATATACTATATATAATATTTTCTCTTAAAGCCAATGAGTTCTGTTTAAACCAAATAATTCTCCTTCACTTTTTTTTAATTTGTTTTAGTTGGTTTTTTTTTTTAGACATTTTTGGACTTGCACATGTAAATGCTCTTTCTATAAAGATGTACTACATTAGGTGAATAGCCGTGATTCCAAATTTCAATGAATTCTTTAAAAGAAATGGATGAATGGTTGTTTCTATCTACTACCGTTATGTGAACATTAGGAGTAAGTTCACAACATAAGCTTTAGGTGGGGAAAAAAAAAAAAACTTGCGGTTTCCTGACTTTCATTAGGCTACATCACGTTTTATGTTCCGTATTTACAATCGAGTTTATATTGTTAACGGCGGCTATTTGGCAATCAGTCCAGGATTACTGTCATCGAACGAGATGGTCAATGATATCAGCATGTGTCTTCAGAGACAGAGTGAAGTATTTAACTAGCTAAGCCCCCCAAAGACAGGACACAAATTAACCACACACACAAAGAAGCCCCCCCAACGGGAGACAAATTAACCACTTCCCACAGAGCAATTCACAAGGGAACCGGGGACAGTAAATGGCAAATGATCAATATTGCTTTCTTCGGGAGCGCCCACACAATATTAGCCCCACACCCGGATACATTTAACACAAACAGAACGAACAAGAACATGTGTCCAGGGGACTGCACATCAATCTTGTGCATGAATCCATGAATATCAGGAGGCCCAAAAGAGGACAGTTTGTCTGTCACGCAGTAACTCCAGGATCAAAGTCTTTGTGGTTGTGAAGCTCCCACTTGTCCCATTGAGACAAGTGCCTTTCTACCCCCACCGCTCTCTTTTTTTTTTTTTTTTAACTCCTCTTTAACTCTGAAGCTACAATGACAGGAGACAAACTAGCCATTTCCCCCAGAGCAACTCACCGGGGACAGCAGAAAATGAACTGCCCCAGATCAATACTGTACTCTCTCTCACAGTCATTCTCTGCTCTCCTGCACAGACACACAGCAAAGCATGCCCCCCTGAAAAAAAAGACACTTTCAGATATGAGACAGAATTTCAGAAAGAGAAATAAGAAGAACGTGTTCACAAAGTGTGTCTGTATGCAAGTATTTCAGACCACAAGTGAGAATCTTGGAGACTGATGAAGACACAGGTACGCTATATAAGACTATTCCTGTATGTTTACATTTGTGGTGCAGCCTGGCAATTTGTCCCACTCTGGTTAAGGTCGACCTGCTTACACACAGCTTTAATACACTGCGTTCAATATCTCTGCTTCCATGAATAAACCAATTTACCTGGAGCAACGTGCCCACAAGTTAAAAGATCCACCCACAGGAGTGTAGAAGCAGAAAAACCGCTGCAGCCACCAGCTACAGAGTCATCTCTGGGCAGCAGCGCCTGACATTAACACGGGAGAAATGATGATGGTGTAGTTCTGCACAGTGCTGCTGCTCCACAACATCTACATCTTGTTGTGTCCATTTATTGCTTTTTGAAATTTGCCAGTAGGATATGATATCTAACACCGTCAAGCTCCTATGTTGCATGAAGAGACTGTATTTGTCTTTTGTGACTATTGTTTAACCTGCTGTTGTAATGCTGTAATATGTATTTGCATGCCTGTTATGTGCTTTCATTATGCTGATGCTCAGTGTGCTTTGCTATATGCCATTTGCTCTTCTTTCAAGTATACTTTATCTCTTAACCTTAACCATTTGTTGAATAGAAAGTTAACCAGTGTGACCTATAATGTCACAGAAAAAAAACAAACACGTGCTAAGCTAAGAGTCGACGTTTTGATCATCAAATCCAACACTTTTTTTGTTTTAAGAAGCAGGCAAGGAGTTCTGTCTCATTTGTCAGCGAGCAATTCAAAAGCTCAAAACTCACTCACTGATTAAAACTTTACTGCTGGAAACAGAAACAGCAGAATGGCAGGAATGCGTCTGTTTTAACTCCTGGCAAAAATTCCAGATTTACATTTTCTTGAAATGATGTTCCTTGGTCATCATCTTCCAAAATTTAATACAGTTAAGTGTCACGCTGAAGAAAGTAGACGATTCAATCGTTTTAGATGCCGACCAAAAGATGATCTCTGGAAATGTAGTATGTGCATGCATGCACACATGCAAATGAAAATGGATTTTGGGTTTTGACTGACAGGTTGCTTTAACACTGGTTGCTCAGGTTGCTGAGCCAGCAGTGGACATGTGCAGAGCCCCCTCTGCAGCTCATTGGCAGGAATGCACATATGCGTCCATATGCAGCTGTGTGTTTAAATGTGTGTGTGAGTCCTGAATCTGGCTGTACACCCTGACCCACTAACAGGTGAGTATAAATAGTACTGACCCCTGGTTCTGTGGAGTTCTTGCCAAGTCTCTGCTGGCCCAAGAAGAGGTGATGAAAATTGAGACCAGCGGCTTTCTCCAACCAGCGAGTGTTGCTGCAGTCTATTGACGTCCACTGTGAGATCACAGTCAAACCATTATTGCTGCCAGCAGACCAGTGCTGATAACCAACCACCAGCCAGGCTTTAAATTAGGAACAGACCAACTCATCATCAAGATATCAAGTATTATATTTATTGAGGATAATTCTTACTTTTGTTCAGCTATGTAGCGTTGAAGTGATTAGCTGATTAAAGTGGATTGGAAAATTATTAAAGCCATTTTAAATCCAATTCTTAAATTGTGAGAACACGCTACGTTTCTCTGATTGATATCATTGCAAATTCAATATCTTTCGGTTTTGGACAGTTGGAATGACAAAAATAAGTCATTTTAAGTTGTCACTTTGGATTCTGGAGAAATTGCAGTTCTTAAAAAAAAATGTTCTTGAGTGATAACTTGCCATACAGCCACGAAACACAAAATCTGATGCATGCAAGTCAAACCCCTGAATTTCCACATTCACTAGAGCATAATGAACTAGAATTCATATTTTGGTGCCTGCAGAGGCATTTACTTCAGTTAAAAATGGTTAATAAAAGAGATTAAAAGAGATTACAAAGGCAACTACTGTATCTCGCAAAATGTGTCACATATATCATGTATGCTATGTAATATATGTCACAGCAGCCAAATGTATGTCACTGTGACTCATGGAACATTCAGCATCAGTCCATTCGACCAGTGTGCAGGGTCAAAGTGTTGAGCCTCAATTACAACACCAAAGATGATGATGACAAATCCGTCATCATTGTTTTGGCCTGTAGCACCAGTTATTAATATCACTACCAAAGCCAATAGTCTGAGCTCTCCGCCTATCACGAATAACCCCACACTCTCCTTCTGCCTTCCATGCCAAGCCTGCTGGCATGACGGCTGCTGGAAACAACCACAGCTTCCAGCGCCGGAGTTGCCAAACCAAAACGGTTACACCTCCGCTACCACAGATGCCAATGGCACTAATGCCGACTCACTGACAGTCGCAATGAAGCCACAGCACTACTGTAAATCATACTGGGTGTTTCAACTGAAAGTGAAGGAGGAAGTGAGCCACTTAATGCTGCAATCACGGTGGGTACGTGTGACGGATAAACACAGCCGCACGGTTAAACATAAACACACTTCCCCCACACACACACACACACACACACACACACACACACACACACAGAGTTGAGGACTCAATTACTCTGCTTCTGTTCAGAGCAAATCTCACTAATTAAATAGGTTAAGCATTAATTATTCAACCAGAGAGAGAGACCCTTGACGAGGGGGGAGGCGAAGAGGGTACTGAAGGAGCATGGGAAGGGGGTGATGGAGGGGGATGCAGCGTTCTTCTCAGGCTATAAAACAATCCACACCCAGCGCAGCTAATCAATACAGCCCTGCTGGAATTAGCAGTTATCTTAAAGCCCTTTAACAAGAGTGTGCTGACTGACAAACACAAGCAATCATCCATTATTAAATACCAAAACACAACTGAAGCTCAGTAGAAGAGTTGGGTGGTGGTGGGCAGTTCAATGGGACAAGAAATGGTTTGAGTTTGTGTACAACATTCACTTTATCCACTTTGTCCCTAATCCACTTTATTTGGAGGCAAAGTTATCACAGAAAAAAAAGTGTGTAACAATCCCTCATGAACTTTGGTACAGCAGAACAAAGACAGTTTCGGGAGTCATTCCATTACCGTTGACACCATATTTGTTTTCTCATTCAAGTGGGTATGTCTAACCTGACCTGTAAGATGTGAACGTGTCTACCCGGTATACAAAGTACCGGCAGTGTAGCTGTTGTCATATCCATGTTTTACCGCAGATTCCACAGAAGTGAGCTCCTTTAATGGCCATTGCAATCAGATTAGTTGATTCATTGATCAACAGAAAAACAATCTGCCAAACATTCTCTTTGTCTTTTGTGATACTGAAGAGAATCTCTTTAGGGTTTGAACTATGAGTCAGACAAACCAAGAAAGAATTGCTTAATTAAGAAAATACCTGCCAGATTTGAACATGAACATCATCAGTTAAACTAATTTACTGACTTATTACAGATTACCCAAAGAATATTAGACCAAAGACAGGAAGAATCCTGCAGTGAGACTGTTTGAGAGTTTGTTTTAAACAATTAAAAAATATACTAATGATGCCCTGTTAGCTAACCTGGCAGAGTGTGCACCCCACATATCAAGAAAAAAGTCCTTACCACAGCAACATTAATGATGACATCGACTGTATCACGTTCTATGCCTGTACTGTAAAAATAAGATTTGTTAGTGTGCTTTTTCTTTTCTTTTAAAGAGAAGAGAGAGGTTGACAGGACCAATCAATCATTCAGTTTACACCTGTCCATCATGCCTCTGCTGAAGAATCTGCTCCACATTTTTTCCCAACACAGACAACATTATTTCTAATGGTTAAATCTGGGGAACACCTGTAGGGAGATCATGGTGGGCTTAAGAAGCCTGCCCTCTGCCTGCAAGCAAGGAGTTCATGGACATAAGGGAAAGTCGGGGCACTGAGCTGAGGGGTTTGCATGCCGATCATGACTTGAGGCACACAGTCAAATACCCGGGGGGGGCGCTGAGATAATGGACAAAACTTAACTATCCCCATGGGAGGGACAAATACCCAAAGGAAAGACAGGCAAGGAGGGGATGAGTGGTGACCGAAGAGGAAAGGAGGCACTGAGATGGGAGGAAAAGGAGCAGTAGGGACCCATGGGGGAGATAGTAGAGGGTCACTGAATAACTCAACAAGACCAGAATAGACCAGGGGGGGTCGGGTGTCCAGGCCGGTATGATTGAAATGGAAAGTTGGAATGGCTGAAAAAAAAAAAAAAAAAAAAAAAAAAAAAAAAGAAGATAAAGGGTCGAGTTTCTTCTCAGCCTGAGGCCTCGACCTGGAGTCAGGGGTTTGGATGGAGAGCCAGGTGGAGGGCATGAGACTAAAACGGGGGACATAAAGATGGAGACAAACGGAAAAGAAAGAGAAAAAAAAAGATATGATAAGAAAAAAGATAGAAACCATACAAAATTCACTAACATTACAGGAATATGGCTCTTGGCCCCTACTTGGCTCCACCAACCTACTGAGACTTGCAGCCAAGACATTAATTAGGGGAATACGTTTAATCCCTGTGGACAGGGAGGAAGTAGAGAAATAAAGTGATGGTGTGGGTGAGCAATCATGGAATGTGACTGCAGAGAGATGACCAGAAAGAGGAAGTGTAGAAAGCAAATTGTGGAAAGTACTGAAAACAGATTGTGCACCATGGTAGATGAACTTATGTCTGCCCAGAAAAATCTGAAGGCTGTCCGCCATCTTGACAGATTAACACTGAAGGCAATCTATTGTCACATTAAGTAATTCAGATGCAGCACTGCCAATAACCACATGAAGACCACCTGTAGTAAACCAGGCTGTACAGTTGGAGGTGAGTGTGTTAATTAGATTAGCTATCACATGAAGTTTCATTAGAAAGCCCAATAATTGTGATGTGGTTCATAAATGAAGTGGAAAAAAAGAGGGATTGATGCATATTGATAATTGATAAGCAATATTGATAATGTTCATCCGCAAGAAGCTAAAAATCATTAATTTGCTTCATGTGTTGACATGGAAAGTTGGTGTCTGATTTGATCTTTTCTCTCAAAGCTCTTACAGTCTGTAAGTTCTCTATATTAAATGTTATTGTGATCGAGTTGTTCCTGAAAAGTAGACGCTGTCAATCTGCTTTATCATTAACAAGTTAAGATTAAAATGGGTAAAAATACATGATGAAATTTTTACAACCCCGTCTGTCAAAATGACGGACAAGGAGAACATCTAACACAACCTCTGGTGTGTGCTTGTGTGACCTCTGCAGTGATGACGCAACAACATACATCTAATGCCTGGACATCCCTGACCCCTTTGAAGCACTGATCCCAGAATTTGGTCAACAAAGTAAGAGGACAATATATCTACATTAACATTATGTGGTGATAGGACTTACACATTGTCTATTTGGGAGAAAGAAGCTGTGAATGCTTCCATTTCTGCAGAGATCATGATAACTTGCATCAGACATGAAAAAACTGATATCAGCTACATGGTCACATTTTACTTTTTAAAACCTTTGAAACCGTAGATTCAGATGTCAGGTATTTCTTAATATCATTTTATATTTATTATTAAATAAAGTTAGGGGGGAGAAGTCTTAGTTAAGACATTCAAACTCTTTGATGTGGTTCGATAAAATTTGACAATGGCAACAAAAACTAACAGCAAATTAAATCTCATTTTGATATCAGTGTTTCTCAACTTTGTGGAATTTTTTTCCCCAAAAAACAGCTGCAGACAACCAAAAACTGAACACTGAACTGATCAGTAAGTGAGTGAGAAAATTCGTTGATTGATTATTCCTCAGGGCCTTTAAGTTATCTACCATGTGTCTATAGTTGTCCCTTGTTAGGCAGCTAGAATGAAAGCCACCTACCAAAAAGGAAAACAAAGTGTAGTCTGGACCAAAGGAACTGGAATTTAATCCACAGTTCAACTTTGGCTCTGTAAAACTAATATACAGGTCCCAAAGTCGACCCCCTTAAAAGAAGATTGCATTATGTGATTAAACTGCTCGGTACAATTTATAAACCTCCAAGAAATCCCCAACAAGCCCGTAAAGTCATAAACCACCACTCATGTCAACAGCCACCGCCAGTGCCCAAATAATCCTGCCCTGGCCATGACGACCAACCAGTGACCATCCCCACCGCACCCCCCACTGGTCACACAATCCCAGCTCTACCATGTGTCCATGCTTGTGTGTGTGTGTGTGTGTGTGTGTGTGTGTGTGTGTGTGTGTGGGGTGGGGGTGGGGGGGACATAATTAACATGCCGAGCGCTTCTCAGACTCTCTGCTCGTCTTCCCACGTAAGCAGCAAACCCCCAATGATTATTATGGTAACACGTCAGTGTGTGCAGACATATGGAGGAGAGCTGGGGGAGATAAGGTTACTGTCATAGGGTTGGGGGGTACAGTGGGGTGAGGGGGTGTGCAGTTATACCAGCATGCTCTCCAGCTGACAAAAGGTGAAGATTTATGGTGTGGTTCCTAACAGCCCCTGACTTTCTCCTCCCTGTTACCAGAACACACAACAAACACCAAACCACACACAACTGGCACAAGTTACAACTGAGAAAGAATAAACAGTTTTGCTCCATGAATGTTGACTTTAGTGGATTTTTAACAACTGTTGGAGGACCAACACTTGTTTTGAAAGTTTGACCCATATTTTGTTCAGATTTTCTAGTGAAGGAGCCCTACCCTGCTGGAGGTAATGCCTGGGCAAATCTCAGGCACTGACGTGCATGTCCACATAGTGAATGGTAATAGACTTTAGGCTTATATATTGTGCTTGTCTAGTCTACCAACCACTCAAAGAGCTTTAAAACACATGCCAACATTGACCCATCACACACATTCATAAACTGATGGCAGAGGCTTCCATGCAAGGTGCCAAATTGCTCATCACGAGTGGTTAGCGATTCATACTCTCTGGAACAGCTGGGCATCGAATCGAGCTGGGAATCTTCCAAATACGAGACAAAATGGACGTGACCTTTATATGTTCATTCTGTGTGGCTGCCGGCATTTCAGTACCAAAACAACACTCTAAACATTTTGCATCCAGGACCAACTGGAAGAAATTATTGCAAAAATAATATCTAATAGCTAATTTCTCAAGTTCATTCCTCAACCAAATGATTCACGATGGTTACTCTTACGTAGCCCAACTTGGTTTAGATCCTCTCTCTGAGGAAACCTGGCAACCGGTGACACCAGAAAGTGCAAAACTGTACCACCGCTTTGGGTCACCATTGTAAGAGTCTTACTGCCACGACTGATTTCACTACTTTCAGAAATCACAGTCGCAGTTTGCCTTCTCGCTGTGTTTCTGGCAGAGTGTGACAGAGTACATTTAGCACTGTTGAATTGTATATCACTACCTTCTATTGACAACTTTGCCAGAGATTAAGGCTATGGTTTAAATTGCAGTTGCGTTTAAGGCTAGCTTTACCTCCCACCCCTCAGATTAGAGCCCTGAAAACACTGGTATAATCAAAAACAACAGTCAAATAAAAATCATTTCCTGAACTCTATAAGTGTACTGTATATAACACACCCACAGACTGTAGTTAGAAGACAACATACTGGTGAGCTAAAGACAGCACCACCTCCTACCCCAGCCAAGCCATTTACCATTAAATGACACAGGCATGGCCTGCCATGTGTTCTCAAATAATTAGTAAGGCTCTGCCTGCGTCCTGTTAGGTTTCTGATTTATTCAGACAGGTTGGCACAAGGGCCACTCCTTTGGATACCAAGAAAACATTTACCTCCTTAACTGGGAAGGAGTCACACTCATCTCAGGCTAAAGTTTCTGGACTCAATAGTATTGATTACACATTTCAACACATGCCGCTCATCCCCTCCTCGCAGATGCATAGGACAGAAACACCCCCCTCATGACAGCAAATAGCACTCTGACCTTAGAGTTCTGTCAAAAAAGACTGTGGGAACATCTAGAACACCCATAAGACGGATATTTCTCAAAGAAAATAAACAGAACTTGTTGAGCAATTTGAAACCTTTTCAACAAAAGGTTATGCAGTCACTTGAACTGGTTTAGCAATGTGTTTTTGTTTGTGACTCTTTGTGTGTCCTTGAGGCCAGTGAGGTCTGTTTGCATGTTGATCTCAAATGAGTCACAACTTTAATTATGGCCAGTTGACAGTTTGATGAGAGTCGGCAGCAAGGAGGAGGGGTCTCGCAACACAGATGAGGAGGGGTTATTCATGTGGACATACTGTAGAGATACAGGCGTCTGAAGACTGGCATGTGTGGTTCCATGGGTCCTGAGAGGTTAATCAAAATGCCAAATGTGACTGTTCATTGGGGCAGAGAGCTAAACTGAGCCCGTTCTGCCAAGACATGACAAGAGAAACTGAATCATTTAAGCAACCGAAAGAGACATTCAGTTGATCTACGCACAAACATAACATGCTTACTCTTAAATGCTAAACATACATGGAAAACAACAAAAACCCTTACAGCTCTCCTTCTCTGTCTGCAATGGCAACAGCAGCTCTTGCCTAAAATCATTATGGCAATGCAACAGTTCTGGAGGTGTGACAAATGGTGACAGATATAAAAAAGAAAAGGAAGAGAGAGAAAACCACAGACGGAGACAGACAGAAAGAGAAGACAGAGGTCCACCTGTTTGACACAGAGAGCCTGAGAAAGTGCAGAGGAATGAGCAGAATGCCAGTGTGTGCGCGGTTGTGTGTGTCTGTGCATTAAGCTGAGGTCCACGCGGTGCAAATGTGTGTGTCGTCCAACTGATGATACTATGGGAGCACTGGGGAATGGCATTCGGGGAACGGTATGTAAAAAAGCAGCTG
Source organism: Protonibea diacanthus (assembly GCA_028641955.1). NCBI lineage: Eukaryota > Metazoa > Chordata > Actinopteri > Sciaenidae > Protonibea > Protonibea diacanthus. The sequence continues at coordinate 4,093,040 of CM053979.1, read as the reverse complement.
ATGGGAGAATTGTACACACACATACACACTCACAAACAAACTATTAAAATCATTTGACCAATAAAAAGTACTCGGGAAGATCAGCGTACACATACATTAGATATAGAATGACGCCTGCAGTACGCGCATAGCGGCACCAGCTGTGCGTCGAGATGTCCAAACAAACAAACAGTGAGTTAATGTCCTCTATAAGCTGCTTCTAAGTGTGTGTGTGTGTGTGTGTGTGTGTGTGTGTGTGTGTGTGTGTGTATATATGTGTGGACATGAAACATGGGTGGTGGTGGCGGTGGGGGGGTGGGTCAGTGAGACGAGAGAGCAGGACAAGTGGCTGCGGTGTGAAGGAAAAGTGGGAGAAACTGGAGCAAGTGTGAACCAGAGTGATGCAAATAAACAAACAAAAATAAACAAACGTGCGTCATGCCAAGTTCAAGTCAAAAAGGACAGGCTGAGCTCGAGAGAGTGGCGTCCAAAGACAGTGATATTTTCATCATCGGCTAAAAGACATGTCTAAAAATATGTCCTTAAGCCAAAAAAAGCAAACTATTTTCTTACTTTCTGGACAATAACACTAAGAAACAAGGTTTATCCACTCTCAAAGTAGTTAAGGTTTTAGCATATATATGATAACCTAATAAGACTACTAATAATAGTCTAAGGATCAGATTAGCGGTAATCGGGGAAGACCAAGACGAGACAAAAAGAGCATCAGGACAACTCAGACAGCAAGGAAGTAATTTGGCAGACAGCAGAGTTGAATGTAGACAAATTGGTCTGTATAGACAGAAGTGCAAAAACAAGTTTCCTCTGTGGAATTTATTGTTGACTTCCTGAATCAAATGTTCATCTAAATGTTTCTTTCCTTCATGATCAATAATGCACTCACATTCACACCTAAACATCAAATTCATGGACTATTCAAGAACTTTCCAGGTGCAATTTCCTCAAATTCAAGGACCAGCATGTCCTAGTTTGGCACTGGGTATGCATGAGGTCATTTTTAACAAGCCAGTCTTTGGTGAACCACGAGTCCTCGGATTTACATTCCCCAGGAACAGCTAAAGAATTGCGTTCTCGCTTGCTCCCGTTTTACTTGCATCATTCCACTTCACTCACTCAAGCATGCACCTGACCGTTGAACTTTCAAGGCAGGTGGTGAATGAAATGACAAAGAGACACAAGCAGACAGTTGAACTTCGCCCATTTAGTTATGCAATGGCCAGATGGTCGTTTCATTGAAGGAGTGTTCCTTCAAATATCAATTAGCATGTTTCCAAATTCAGAAATGGCCGTTTTCCTGAAGAGTTTACTACACTCAGAAATACGGTGGAGGCAGATCCTGATGAGGACACGCAAGAAGCAGCAACAATGAAGGCTGTTCAGTCACGTGTTCAATGCTGCCAGCGTGAATTGCTCTTTAGTACACACAACATCACTGCTGCAAAGCAAATGACTTGAAATGGAAGTCTGCTTTGAAGCGGGCAAATCAACATTTTCTTAAAGAGCACCTTTCTTATAAGGTCTTAAAACAGCGGTAAGCAAATCTTTATACTCTGTAACTGGTTAACAGGCACTTTTGACTGAGACTGGAGGCGCCTGTGGGTAGGAAAAAAACTCATTTCATTCATGAATAAAAACTAAATAGTAATGTGTCTTTGTCCATTTTATAATGATGAATGAATCACATCTTTGTCGATGACTACAATCCCACTATAAACACATTAGTCAAAGGTGCCTTTGGTCTGTGCGGTTGAAATGTAATACACAAGTAAATTCAGTTCATTCATTCATGACTAAATAAGTGCTCTGATCACTACTCAACACAGGACGTTCTACTTTATTAAGAACTTGATACTGGACTCTGAAAAATGGTCTCCCGAGCTCCTCAAATTGTTATGCAGGTTGGCAAGGTTGTTGATATTATCCCAACTATGTTCGAATGTGCCCGTACACACCGATCACCAGAGAAAGTGGAAAATGTCAGCGAGAGCACGGCCTCGATGCAGAGCAGCGCACGTGATTTATGGGTGAAATAAATGGGATCACTGCAGGCCCGGTAACAGGATCCCCCAAGAGGAGGGGCGAGGAGGGTAGAAAGGTGGCAGGACTGTAACTGTGAGAGAGACCTCCTACTACAACAACACACAAACTGGTCAACAGTCTGACCCGTGTGTGAGTTTGATGATTTACATAAACAGCTGAGAACCAGCCGAGAAGTAAAACCGGAGGAGCCAGTTGTAAAGCCCACTAGTAGATACTAACTCAGAATAATAAGAGAATCAGACTGCATTAGTCTGAGTTTTATCCATCTGACACAATCTTACAACTCTACAAAGTTCTTACTGCAACATTCCATTCATCCCATCTTGACAGTCACCATATTACATGCACTTACAAAATAATCTACCAGGAAAGTAAGCTTGAACATTTCTGATCAAAATCAACAGCACTATCATTAACAAAAACTAATCAAGTGGAGGCAAGAACAGAGACGGATGTTACATTTATTTCCAAAAACTCTTCGTTCTAAAAACCACAGAGCTATTTCATTGGCAACTGAACTGTATTTCCTGTAAGGCCATGTGCTTTTTTCAAATAAAAACTTCTGTGAGGTGAAGCCAGTGCACAAGGAGCCCAATTCTCCTTCATTCATTATTTTGTTGGACAGGTGGCTTGAACTGTACTTTATTTTGTTTAGTCGATCTTCATTTCTCTAAGCCACACATAATCCCTCAAATGTTTAAATTAAATATATATTTTAGTTATTTTATAGCTTTTTTCTGTCTACCCTAACCTGTGCAGGTAGCTGTGGTAGTATATATTATGAAGTAAATATGCCATTCTTTTCTCTCTTTGTAGTAAAAGTATAAAAAAAAGAAAAATTAGGGCTTCAACTAATGATTATTTTCATTATCGATGTATCTGACGATCATTTTTTCAAATCATTATAGTCATCAGTATGCTGAAAATGCTTAGAAAATGTTGATCAGTGCCTCCCAAAGCACAAGACGACATTCTCAAACGTCTCGTTTTGTCCACAACCCAAAGATATTCAGTTTACTGTCAAAGATTATCACAAAAAAAGACTCAAAACAATTAATCGATTATCAAAGTACCTGGCAATTAATAAAATAGATAGCTTAACTAATCATTGATCTGAGGTCAAATAAAAGATGTGTGAAGTCACCTTGTACCAGACATTGTCACTATTGCTGAGATTTTAGTCATCAGCTGACTAACCAATAATGAAAATAATTATTTACAGCTAGGAGTTACTTATTCCAATATCTTATTTGCTGATGTTCATTTTATGTTAGCTCTTCAAATGTTATTTATTTGGGAAGTGATTTAAGAATCCAGATGAACTCTTGTGACATTAAGTTCACACCTAGACTAAGATTATACAGAAAATGCCTGCAGTCTGCATAGTGATATACAGCGCTGGGCTTTTAAAAAAAGTCACGAGGCGTATTAGCAGAGCAGCGAAGACAGCTCCAGAGAAGAAAAAAGACTGAACGAGAGACTGGATGAGAGATGGTGAGGGAGGAGAGAAACTGGAGTGAGATAGAGACCTAAAACGCTCCAGAAGTCAGTCACATGGGGCCCGATCCGCACTGCTCAGCACTCTTCCTCTCTGTGTTCTGTCCGTTCCTGACATTTATCTGCTTTATTAGATTATCTGGGCTACATGGCTGTCTTCAGGCACATGCAAGCACACACACTTAGATATATACATATAGATAGATATATTCATTCACACACACCCCTCTCAATTCATTACAGCCCTTAACTGCTTACTTAGGTTTATGCCCTCTTTAAATTAAACCACAGATAACGGAGGACCTCAGGAAACACCCGCCATGGCAAGGGGAGGCTAAAGCTGGCCATTGAGGAGGAAATTAAGACACATTGTTTGCAAGTGTATTATCATGCGTGTGTGAGTGGTCATAAGGTTGTTTTTAACGGGCTCATCTATAGGGACTCTGCTTCCCATCATTAGTAATTCAATTTGCTCTTTATTAGCAGCTCTTATCGGAGGCACAGACGGCTACGAGCAGCTTTCCTCACTCCATCTTCCTCTGCGTTCACCCCTGCTCCACCTTTCCCGTGTCTCTGATTCTGTATCCCCATCTTTAATTAGAGATGCATGTGTTCCTGCTGTAAGGCTATTCAGGTTCTCTACATGACATGAGATACATGGAGGAATGATGAAGAGGAAGGGGAAGGAGGAGGTGTAGAAGGTGTGAGAAAGGACACATAAAGCTAAAGAATCAGAAAAAGAGAGGCAGACTGATAGACACAGAGCCATAGGGACGAATAAAGCCTAATGTTAATAGTGATGGCTTTTCTAATGTCTTCTGACTCCATTGAGTATGGGAGATTACACCAAGATGGGCATGAGGCGTGTAGGGTACACGCAGAATGACCGGAGGGTTGGAGGGGCAAGAGGAGGGAGGGAGGTGGAGAGAGAGAGAGGGAGGGAGGGAGGGAGGGGGGCTGTAAAAACAATGATTGCTTTCCATCAGGTTAGGCCTATATTCTACAGTTCGTTAAAACAATCCAATTTGCAAAAGGATAATTATGCATTAGCTCCTTTTTATCTACTGGAGGGAGAGCGGTGCCAGGGCTTGATAGCAGTGGCGGTGCCTGCCTCCACCTCTGCAAATTACCCGCTATCGGCACTTGTTCGCCATCACGGCTGAATTGGGCAATCAATTAACCTCCCCCCTCCTCCTCTTATAGTCTGCCTGTAAGCCTCTCTAGTGACAGCGAGCAACACAAAGCCCCGACAAGGACTACACAGATGTGAGCCGCTGCCCTCTACTGGAGATGGCTGGAACAGCTGCTATCAGGGCTACAACTGAAGGGCCAATAATTTGTTCCAGAGTACATAACAATTATAAAAAGGAGGCTTCCAATATGTAGTGTATTCAGACTGAAAAATTGGTGTACTGCTTAGATTCACTGTTATCCCACAAAGGGAAATGGAGGATGGAAGTGAAAACTGCTGCAGGAAGATCTTGGAAAACTAAAATAAGCTTTAAATCTCAAACACACAGTTTTCTCTTTACATTACATGAATTACAATTGGTGGTGTAATTTGCAGATTGACTGAACTGTCAGCACACATACTACATCATTTCTTCTGGGCATAAAATGGTAAAATACAGTGATTCCTTGTGAACCGACTACAAAAACAATGTACTACGGCAATTAGAGGGGAGACGGGTGGTGCAAGACTAACACAAGCATTGAGGGGAGTCGTGGTGCCAAAGTTGAAAGCAAGGCAATAAACTAAGAACGAAGAACCACGTGAGAATCCTCTCAAGCCTCCACAGACTCTCTTGGCATGTTCAGTTTGCTGTAAATAAAACCACAATCAATAGAAAGTATAACTCAAAAGACTCTTTGTTTGACCCAGAGAGCTCTGCAATGACGAATCAACCGCTAAGTGCATGTTTGACATCTTCTGTGCTGACTTTGCTGCATAAAACACAGTGACACATGGGGATGTTTTGACGTGTGACTGGCAGATATAAGAGGTTGTATCACATCAACAATTATGACATAAAAGACAATCTCTCAGATAGTAACACTGAGTTTTCTTCAGCGCTTAAAAGCTTAAATTCTAAAATAAGACATAAAATAACAGAATGGAGCACACAGAACATAACCCCTTACAACATCTCAGAAGAGAGAACAGAAGAGTCATGAGGCGGCATATCTAGTGTGAATCACTGAAAGATGTAAATAGTGACACACAAAACAAGTGGAAGCAATGATTTTGTGTAATTACAGAAAGTACAAACCTGCCACCTTTGCAGAATACCTATGACCATTTAAATTCAGAAGAATATTCCTAATTGGTAATACAAATTAGTAATATACCAAACAGACTAATTGTGACCAACGTGGTCCCAGTTATGTTACAAGTTCTTGTCTGAGGATGTAAGGTTGTCATAGCACCACCAAATGGCTGTCGGGTGTAATTCTTACTCACTAACTGGTGGTTGGAAACTTTAGCTGCCATCAGTCACACTAAATTAGGCTTAAGGACTGATCAAAAACAACTACATGGTTCAAGCGCTTATACTAGAAGACCACAGACAACAAAAGTTACACCAAAACTAGCCAGATTAGATTTGCTCTCTCTTAATCACGTAGTATTATTTTGCAGGGATAAGCATGTGGTGGTTAACTGCTCATTAGTCAAAAACTGCTCTTTATGAACGGAACAAAGAAAACAAAAATACTCTATTGTACTATCATCTGTAGTGTGTGTGTGTGTTCCTTACTTGTCCTTGAGAAGGTGGTGGAGAGCCTCCTCAATTTGTGTCTACCAAAAGACACAAGCTCCCTGGAGGATGTCCTCCTAACGCCTATGGGACTTCTGGTCGAGCTGTGTATCCGGCTCCGTGGGGAGTACTTTACTGCTGATGGGCTGATCCCCTTCTCTGACCCACCACAACTGTGGCCACAGGAGAGAGGGCAAAAGAAAACAGTGGAATCAGTGATACACTTGAGGCTACTTTTAAACAAATGATCGAGAAAATCTATTTACTTTGTTGTGCAGACAACAGTCTGCCATGCTTTGCTGCCACCTTCTGGCAGAATTAGACCTTGAAGTAATTATACAGATCACGTGTATGTTTCCATTGTTTACCTATTAGCAGGCTTCCTAATTATTTTCATCCTGCTACGGAGCTTGAACCCGCCAGGGGAAGAGGAGGGCGTAAGGGAGGTACGTTGGGTTACAGATGGGGAACCAACAAGACCTCCTTTCACTGCTTTGTTGCTTTTTTCTGACGTCCAGTGGAAGGCAGATCTACGGCGGGCTGCTCCTCCTGTCACTCCTGCTGAGGTACTCTGACCTCCAGCCTTCCAACGGTAGCGGCTACTCAGTGAGGGGCTGTTAGGGGAACCGGCAGTTCCCTTTTTTATCTTAGGAGAGGGAGCAGAGGCTGCTTTGAGTTTCTTGGTGGCCTCTCCCTTCTCCAGAGCTCTCTGGGAAAGAGTGAGGGCTTTGGGCGAGAGCAATTTTCGAGATATTTTAGGTTGAGCTCCAGCAGAGGAGGAGACCCATTTGTACTTGGAGGTCTTGGGGGCTACAGTGACTGGACTTAACTTCCGAGGTAACTTCTTGGCGGGGGTTCTCTTATTGGCTGTGAATAAGGGGGAGCTTCCTGTGGCAACTCCAGTTTTTGAGACTGACGTTGAGGCAACAGTCACAGCTTTACCTGTGGGTGAGGACATGGGACTGGCTTGTTTAGGCTCCACTCCTCCCACATTCTGGCTCTTTACCCAAGTGAACTTGGATTTTTTTGGAAAAGATGCACTAACTTGGCTCTGGCTGGTGTGAGATGTGAGGTTAATGGAAGCTTGTTTTGATACTTTAGAGGCAGCAGAGAGAGATGGTCCAGTATTACTAGCAGTGAGAATAACTGGAGTTGTCGTGTTAACAGTCTGTTTGATTTCAGTGCTGGTTTTGTCTGTCAGGGAAGGTTTGCTCTGTAAACTGGTCGAGGAGTTGGCCTTAACTGAAGAGGAGACTTCTGAGGGACTGCTGACTTTCTTTCCTGGCAGGACTTCATGGCTGCTTTCAGACTTCTTCTGAACTTCTTGAGTCTGTCTGTGAAGCGTTTTATGTTGCATACTAGTCCCCACAGAGCTTGAATGTCCTTTTCCATCTTCATGCTGAGACTCAGACGTCCCTGTTTTTCTCAGAGCTGAGTCTGTGTGTTTTTTCTCTGTTGCAGCTCCCCCAATCCCCAATGTGATGCTGCTGACATGTCCTTCTCTCTTCTGTGGAGAGATCCCTGATGATAAATTGGCAGTTCTGACTCTTTCACTCTCCTCTCCTCTGCTGTGGTTGGGCAGTGAGGGACTGTTAGATATACTGTGGGAACTAGACTGATGAATAAAGGAGGTGGTAGAAGCTGAGGGACGTCCATGCGAGGATTGAGAATTCTTGTTTTTCAGTGAGTACGTTTTCCTCCAGCTTGTGTGACTCTGAGGAGCATATATTCTCCCTCTGGAGCTGTGAGGATGGATGAAAGATGTGCTGTGAACTCTGGCTGATGTCGGCGCTTCTGGCTGTCGCTGCTCAACTCCTGAAAATGGTGTGTCGCCATGGACGCTCTTATGTTCATTGATGAGATCTGGAAATTTGAAAAGAATAAAACAGTTATTTTGTTGTACACTCACTTCCAGTCTGATAAACAATACTAAAGATACCAGAAACCACACAAAGAAGTTGTTTTACATAACAAAAAAACAGATCTCCACAGCAACATTTTTACAATCAGTGTCTATATAATCCACAATGAACTGAAGACAGGTGAAACATTATTGGAAAAGTTGAGAAATCTAACAAATTCAGATGCTTTGTGTTATGGAATATTCTATGGCCCATGGCAGTAGAAGTTGCTTGGCTTTGCTTGAGAACAGCAGGTGCCAGCCTATCTCAACACTGTGGTGGCCAGAGTCAAAGATACCTAATGTTGCCTTCCTAGATATAACAGAAAGCTTGCCGTTGACATTTCTTTAACATAAACAGTGTCTCCAGACTAGAATGTGCTGACGGTAACACTTCTCTTTGACTATTTCTGGGCGTTTGTGGCGTTACCTGTCAGGGTTTAAAGTCTGACCACCAGCATGAGACTGACAGAATGTGAGACCGACTCAGGGACTTCTGATGTACTTTGACAGTGTCTTTAATTCTCCTTGGCCAAACATCAATAAATATTACAGCATAAGACATCAGAGGCTCCTGAACACTTTCTTCCCTGACACCACCACTGACCTTTGAGCTCAGCAATTTCTCCACATGCTCATGCTCTACCTTTTCATATCCATCATTCATTGACTGCTGTCTGTAGGCAAAACTGCCCGTCATTAAAGTTCTACTGTCTTTCAGATATTCATCATTTGTTTCTGCAGACTTCCAGAGTCTTTCTTGTAGATACTAAGGAGCACTGAGGCTCGTCTGGTGGACCTTACACTTTGCTTTTCACTTTCATTTGTCACCCACCAGTATCAAGTCTTCAACTACCTTCACTACTAAGAAAGATACAAGTAAAAAAATAGTGTTGTGTCCCGTACCGCTAACTTGTTGGTCGAACCTGCCACTTTCCGTTATGCGTTACAGCTAAACAGTTAGCTAATGTTCTCCAGCTGTGTGACAACGGTGAACTATTAACCTGTTGACAGCTTAAACAGCTGACTACAGTAGTCATTAACGTCCAGCAAAAAACATAATACAGTATATTCACCAACGCTACTCTACGTGCAATACATTATAACTGATAAAGTCAGATTTAGACACCAACGTCTCTTTTTTTTAGACGTTAGTTTGAGGTCGAGGCAAAGCTAACTAACCGTTAACGTTCGTTTGTCTACATATTTATAAAGCGCGGGCTTCGCATTCATACGACAGCTCTGAATTTAAACTGCGTCACATCTTTTTTAAAAAACTGCCCTCTCTCAGACAAAGTGCCGACATTAAATAAAAGAGCGTTTTACTTTGCAGCAGCTCGATCTGTCTCTTCAGAGCTTCTCGTTCCTCCATGTTGTTTACAACCGAATAGCTTCGTCATCAGGTAGCGACGAAAAAATTAGGCGCTTCCCGGATGATGCGTAATATTTTGTCCAATCACAGAACGCGGTTTATCTGATTCATGCGGTTGTTTTCAGCCCTCAGTTTTGTCTCTCAGGCTGGTTATTAATTTGATTAATTATGATGACAATAAAACTCCTTGAATCCTAATGAGTATGATGATATGGACTAAAAATGTGTGAGATACATGTCCATAAATTGCTATATGTATGCAAATATATATCTTTTATATATGTATGTAGTTATTTTTTATGTTTTATGTTTATGTTTCATGTTTTTATGTTATGTTTGCACCTACCTGTCCCTTGTCTTTTAAACTGTACTTATGTCTATATCTCTATGTACCACTGAGAGCACAGTCAACCGGAGTCAAATTCCTTGTGTGTGTACACACACCTGGCCCATAAAGTAATTATCATGAAATAATAAAAACAGTGCTTGTTTAGACAGTTTCTTTGTCAGAAACTGTCCGCAGCTCAGCTATAGACTATCTAGAGAAATTGGTGCAACTATTTCTGAGAGGGTAAGTTGTGCAATTTTTTGATGTCACAGTGTCTACATGGAAAGACACTGCTAGGTTACGTAATTCTGAACTTTGAACTTTGAAATCCATTTTGGATAACCTGCTTGTTGTTTGATCTGTAACAGTGATGGGAAGTTTGGTTCTTTTTAGTGAGCCAGATCATTTGACTCAGCTCACCAAGAAGAGCCGGCTCCCAACCAGCTCCAAAACGGCTCCAAAACAGCTCTTCATGTCACCACTTATACCTTTCATAATTCACCTAATTTTGGCACTGATCTGACTTATGATTTGTATGTGTGCACATATATCATGTATGCTATATATGTATACCCTTGTGAATCTCTGAAACCGCCCAATGAATGCACTAACTAGCTTGTAGAACCACTCTGCTACACAAAGCAGAAACACCTATAAGAACTATTTTATAAAAGGACAGCTATCGATTGATCAACGTAGTGATGCACAATTCTCATCTGTCTGTGAAGGTTGTTTGTGGACCCTGCTCGATACCACAGGTTGGCTTTTGCAAAATTCTGTATTCTGCCTTTGTGTTTTCCAAATTTTTAAAATGGGTCCAAATGCTGCTCCTTTTTTTTTTTTTTTACTATCATTCAAAGGCCCATGCACCGGAGCCGGCTGCCATCGTTCACTTACAAAGAGCCGGCTGTTTGAACCGACTCGTTCACGAACGACACATCACTGTCTGTAAGACCGTACTGAGGAACACGCTTTCCCTCGAGAGCATCGAAGGACTTTCAGTTAGCTGTCAACTAATTTTGACAACCACGGCGTCACTAAACATTCCTCACAACATTAAGGAGCTCATTTAAAGACGGACATTATTACTAAGACGTTATTTTCGTGGCTCACAGACGGACTTAGGTCGGAGGAGCGTGTGAAAAATCCGATGACGCCGCTGTGAAATGAAATGAAAGGGGAAGTGAAACTTAAAGGCAGCAGCTGGTTTGGACACAAACCGAACAGAGCGGAGACAGAAAGCAAACTTTGAAAGTTGCTAAACAGGTTAAGGTAATGTTAAACTGACGCTAACTTTGTCACAAATGTTTCAGAAAGTGACGAAAAGCCGTTTGGGGTTAAAAACGTTAGTTCAATTGACGTTTGTTAAACGTTTGGTGTGATTTTTGTCTGACGTTGTACACTAATGACCGTTTGTGTGTATGTTGTTGTAGCTCGAGTGTTGCCTGCAAAAATGACAACAGGCTTATTGTTACACCTGTAATAGTTACACCTGTGTATGTACTCTCTTTCTCTGTGTGTGTGTGTGTGTGTGTGTGTGTGTGTGTGTGTGTGTGTGTGTACAGTATCCTGCTACGTGTCCTGACCCCAGCAACACGATGTCAACAGACAACCAGTACTTCATCCTAAAAAGGAAACCTAGTTTCCCAAGTCACGGCAACGCTGGCCAGATATGCTACATGTCTGTACACAAGTTCAGATCACAACTCTCACAACATGCTGTGAGTCCTTATCCTACCCACAAGTTATCCGTCATGTTCTTACAGTCATATGCAAGCTTAGATTATGATGTAGATGTGAGTTGCCTGGAGGAGCTGGTGTTAGAGGAGGCCGGGCTGCTGCAGGCCCTGCCCGATGATGCAGAGAGACTGAAGTGGTTCACGGAGAGAGATGCTCTTCAGAGAGCCCTGGGACTCAAAGAGGGCACTGAAGTGATGGTGGACAAAGACGGAGAGAAGCTTAGAGGCGTCATTCGCTACATTGGATTGACAGAGCCACCTCGATATTCCTGTCCCTTAACAGGGACGTTCTTTGGCATCGAACTGCAGGTAGGACTTTAAAGAGTAAAAAAAATTCCTTTCTGCTTTCCCCAGCTGGTGTCAGTTCATGATTATAGTTTTGCTTTCACTTGCTCTGGCTTTGAGATATGCATCTCTGATATTTATTTATCCACCCTAACACAGCAGAGGTGAAAGGAATTGTAGTGTTCACACACACACACACACACACATTAAAAACATACAGTTAATGTGGTGTAACAGTGTCCTGGTTCTCCTAACCACACACCTTGCCTACAGCAGGACAGCTAATTGTGGCAAATGTTTTTGATAACACAAGGTGCTGTTGTGTAATTTTATTGAACATGCAACAAAACATTCACCTACATTGTGTTGAAGTCATGCAGAAATCACAGAGAATCACAGAGAGTCCTTCAGACTTTCTCCAAATACAGTGTTTTTTTCCACAAAATCTATAGAACTACATTATTAGTGTAAAATCCATAGAGACGATGTGGCTGTGAAGTAAAGTTTTCCCAGGAAATATTTCTTTTGGTTGAAACTAGTTCAGTGGAACTGTGCACCAACAAAACACTGCATTTAACTATATTGTTTAGACCTATTAGAATCAAGTTCCATTCGCCTCCATTTTATTGTGGCATAGAGGCAGAAATCTGAGGAAACACTGAGCCTTTAGATATGCTTTTTATAATCAACGGTAAAATGTGCATATTCATTTATATAAGTATGAAACTGAGAGTGTGAGTGACATTGATTCCTAGTTGCTGCTCTGCTGTTCTGTCCCTCCTTCCAGGGACCAGACAAGGGGAAGGGAAATACTGATGGGTCCTACCAGTATAAAACCCTCTTCTCCTGTCCGAAAGATTGTGGCATTTTTGCCCCATTCACCAGAGTCAGGCCTGTGGTTCCCAGCTCCTTGTCACCTTCCATCCCTGAGCCCTCCGCACAGCCAGAAAAGCTTGCTCCCGGGGACAGAGTCACTTACTTCATCAATGACAAAGATCGCCATGGGATGGTGCTGGAAGTGCAGGAAAGGCACGGAGAATATATTGTTCGAATCTCCACGGTACATAACTAACATTTATAATTTTTTGTGTGATTTAGTACCCCAAGATTACTCCTAACTGGAGAGTCAATCATGCAAGGATTTCCAACAGTTTTTGATTGTGTCATGAGCATAAACTTGTGTTTGTGCTGCAAAGGGATTGTGGGACAGCGTTATCGTCTCCTCTTTGGTGAAGGATTGTTCAGTGTATCATACACTAAAAGAGATAAGAAAGAAAGCATTATAGCACATTGTCATAACAGCTCTCACTTCCACTTCTCATTTCACTCTACACAGCTTTCATCTTTTTTTACTGCTGAACACATGATCACTGTTCTGCCATCCTTTCATGTACTTTATGGGTGATTCCCATCATGCTGTCACAGTCTGTATGCTCTGGTTCATTACTGAGTTCTATGATACAAACAAACCTTCAAGTTTAAAAAGTATTACTTTCGTCGCTACAGTTTTCAGGTTGCAGGACGTTTTTTCATTTTCTTTGTTGCTGTTTTCAGGACCAAGATGAGAATGGAAAGACAGGGGGCGAAGTTGAATTTCCACTACAGTCAGTTTTTAAGGAGGAGGTGCCTTCAGGTTTGAGCAGCTCTGTACACGATGAACCGCAAAGCTACTTTATACATTTTTAATCAATCTAACCCAAATATATTCTGCACTGTAGAGCCAGAGAGAATGGACATTGATACACCCCCGTTGGAACAAAGCGTTGACAATCACTTTTTGGATATAAACTCTTTGGTTGAGGTGACTTTGGGTGGAGGCAATTCATATGGAATCATCCGCTGGATCGGTACTCTTCCTGAACGGAAGGATATCATGGCTGGACTAGAGCTGGTAAAATTAATATTGATTTATACTGATGAAGTCAGCATCATTTTATATGGAACACATCTCCTCTGTGTCCAGTTCTGTGACAGGTCTTTGTTGAGTTAGTGTAAATGATTTCCTTTCATTTAATCTTGGATGGATGACATTAATCATCTGTGTGTGTTTGTTCGCAGGAGGAAGACAAAGGAGTGAGTGATGGGACCTTCAAAAGTCAGCGTTTCTTCCATTGTCCCCCCAAGAGAGCTCTGTTTGTGAAGCTCGCCTCCTGCCGTCCTGACTCACGATTTCAGAGCCCAACAGCCAATCGCGGCGAGAGTATGCTAGGACAGTTAGACACAGGTCAGAACAAGATTGATCAGCTCTCTGTCGGTTTAGTTGTGAGTAACTCTTTGTTGTTGTTTGCTGAAAATCTGAGTTTGAGTGGGCAGTCAGACAGGAAGTAGGCTGCTGGTTTCAGCAACATATCATCAACATAACATATCATGGCTATATATAAAACAACAACAACATACGGACTAGCCACCCTAACCTGACCCCCAGCGGTACAAATGTAAACAATAAGCTATAAGCGTTTACCTTTTCTTTTATGTGCATATAGCCATTTTAATACCAGGACTTGTCTTCTCATGTGCAAATGTTCCACCAAAACATGAACTTAATGATGCTTCACATGTTGAAATAGGAAAAAAAAGAAAACACAAACTGTTGACATAAAGCTGGAAAACCTGAAAAACAACCCAAAGGTACACATAAGTGAATAGAGAGGGGCGTCCACATACTTTTGGCAATGTACTATATACATTACAGAATAATAACTGCATTCACCAACTGGTCCAGTCATCTGACCAGCTGGACATCAGATTATGTAATGTGTTTACATATTTAATGGTGTGTGTGTGTGTGTGTGTGTGTGTGTGTGTGTGTGTGTGTTACTTTAGAGAAAGAGTCATGGCCCAGCACGGGGAAGCTGGAAACTGTCCCTCCGATCAGCACAGAGCAGGTTAAGGAGATTTTGATTGGACGAATGAGGGGGATCCAAGGCCACTGCAACTCCTGCTACATGGACGCTGCCCTCTTCAGGTCAGGACGAGGACAACACATGACTATAAACGTTCATAGCAAGTTCGGCAGGTTTTGTCCCATTAACTATACAAATCACACAATCCATTAGTCAGCGGCGAGGCTTTTGCAAGCTGAGACATGTTTTCGAAACACCTTGGTGTTGTGTTCAAGGGTGCATCAGTGTCAAAGGATTAAAAGTCAGTAGCCCCTTTTTTTACAAGAGAAAAAATTAAATATTGGTATCATAATACACATCAAGCACTTATTAAGTCATTTCTGTTTATTTCTGTTCTCTTTTTGTGGTTCACTTTTAGGGGTACAGACTCTCTCCACCTCCTTGCACTCATATCTAAAGTTAAATCTTGTCCTAATTCACATCATCCATTATACTGAATTTGTTTTTTAATCATCTGAATTCTGAAAATCACAACATAGTTTATGGTGCCAGTGTTTGTTTGTTTGGCTGTTAATTTTTTTAAATTATAAGCATCCCTGAAATGACTTCACTGAGCGCTTCAAAAATGGTCCCCATGTTTACTACACGATTATTGTTCTCAGACTGGTTTCACACCTCTGCAGGTGTATTTTTGTAGCTTACTGAAAGGAATTGAAACCGTGTGCTCGTAATGTAGGAAACCAAACAAAATATTTGCATCTCGTGTGTGAAGCATACTTTAAATGTGGTGAGTTTTCGTGTCATATCTCTCGTTTCTGTCTGTGTTTTCAGCTTGTTTTCCTGCTCCTCTGTGTTGGACTCCATGCTGTTTAAATCAACAGAACCTCAAGATGCCCCAATTCAGAGCACACTGCTCCATGACATTGTCAACCCCCTCCGCACGTGTGTTCTTTTATGTGTTTTGGTAGATATGTAATCATTTTTGTGGTAATTTAATAATGTGTAAATACTCTGTATGTCATGCCCTCTGTGTGTTCTTTGCAGTAATGGCTTTGTGGAAGGTCGACACATCATGAAGCTCCGGCAGCAGCTGCAGAAACACGGCTACAGTCACTCCTTCACCACAGATGAGAAGGGTCAGTTTGATCTGGAAGCTTTAAAACCGCTGATTTGTTGTTTTTTGGTTTAAAGTGACTGTTGATGTTCTTCTTCTTTCAGATCCAGAGGAGTTCCTGACTGTCATCATGCACCACATCCTAGCACTGGATCCTCTGCTCAAACTGTACAGTTACACCACATAGCAATTATATACCATTTCTAACCTTATATACTGACTACAGTAAAAACTTCTGGCAGAAAGTTACAGTCGTTTCTCTCTCATTTAGCTCAGCAGCTGGTAAAGTGCAGGAGAGCTACTGCTATCAGATCTTCTTGGACCAGGAACACAGCCTGGTGCTGCCGACAGTGCAGCAGCTGCTGGAACATTCTTTCTACAGTTCAGGACTCAAGCTGGCAGAGGTGACAGCACGTTGAATTTTTGTCACACTCATCACATACTGTAATGCTAATTATCACATAATGACCAGCATTATCATGAGGCTCTACAAAGACCTCTATCGATTATATATTGATGTCAATAAATTAGGACATTTTCTGAGCTCTGACACTTCTTTGCTCAAAAACAGCTCAGGTGGTGGGGCCCTCTACTTCTTACTGTGGAGTTGGTGGTTCAATTCCTAGATCTCCAAAGAGCACGACGTCCTTAAATAATGATACTATGATTAATTCAGATGATAATAAAGAAAAACACCCATATCTCTTGCATATTTAAGCTATAATGAGCAAATATTTGGTATTATTTCACTTAGGATTTCTTGTGCATTACCTAACCCAGCTGTTTGTTTCAGTAGCATCATATTCCTTGATCTAATAACTAGGGTTGCATTCCTCGTCTTTTTGGTCAGTACATTCGAAACTCCCTCATCAACAGTGTAATCTTCTCATTCATCTCCTGCTCCCACTCTATCACAATCCTAAATATGAAGTGAACATCTGCTCCAAAATCATAGACATCCCTCTCCTGTCCCTGATCTTACAGCATGATCAGCACTACAGAAAGCCCGCTCATACTATTGGACCCCATCATGTTCAACATCAAGTGGCTGCCCTCTGATCTTTAGTCATTAGGCTGTTCACCTGCTAAAATCCAGTTAAGGTGCCTTCTATCCTGCCTGGGACAACTACTAGTCTGCTAGCAGTCAGTGTCTCTCATGTATTGTCTCTGTATGCCTCTGTGTATGTTCTTTTTAACTATGCCTTCCTCAGAAATTGTTCCTTTCTTAGATTAATTCTCCAGTAGATGGCTCTGTTGAACAGTTTCCTCAGCAGATCACCTCTTTGATTGAGTGTGTATTTTGTCTCCTGCAGGTCCCTTCCTGCCTCATTCTCCAGATGCCTCGCTTTGGAAAGAAATTCAAGATGTTTGACAAGATCATTCCCTCTCTGGAGCTGGACGTCACTGACCTCCTCTCTGAAGGTACTGCTCAACACACACACGCGTGCAACACACATGGACTAACTTGATTTAACTCAAATAGACGCAGTGATTACAACATGCTGTGTGTGTTTCAGGTCCACAGCAGTGCGTGCTGTGTGGAAACTTGGCGGAGGAAGAGTGCACCTCCTGTTTTAAAGATCCCATTTTCAGCCAGACGGGATTCAAAGTCTTCTGCGGGACGTGTTCATCTCAGGTGCTGTTTGTATAACTGTCTGGACACCCAAGTCATTTGTTAAACAAATATATAAATACCAAACATTATCTCAATATTATTAAATGATTGTTGAGCATGTGTTTTTTTTTTTCTTTTCCAGATACACGCTCATCCTCAGCGCCAGTCCCATCAACGAGCTCCTCTGAAAATCCCTAAGGGTTACATGGCTCGGGGTAATCACCAGGCTCTAACCAGAGACAAACTGGAGCTGTTCGCTGTGCTCTGCATCGAGACCAGCCACTACGTGTCCTTCATCAAATACGGACCAAACAGCCAAGACTGGATCTTCTTTGACAGCATGGCCGACAGACAAGGTGAGCAGTCTGTTTTTTATGCCTTGTCTCATTTCACGCACCATTTCGTCATGTGCTCTTCGGCTCAAGTTCTGCGTTGTATTTAGGCGAGAGAGACGGCTACAACATCCCGGAGGTTCACGCCTGCCCTGAGGTCGGCACGTACCTGGAAATGTCTCAAGCGGAGCTGGCCGCTCAGGTGCCTCGTGACATGAAAGGTGTGGCCAAACGCCTCTTTTGTGACGCCTACATGTACCTGTATCAAAGCACCAGCATGTGTCTCTATCGCTGACGGGAGACGTCACAGCACTGGAAAACCTCACAGCTTGCTCGCTGCACAATATTTCAATAGTACAAAATACTGTTGCTTTTGCTGTTCATGTAATTTCCTTTTGCAGGAATTGTTCTTTCACAAATGTATGGAAGTATACACATGAACACATAAAACATGTATATATGTGATTTTCTGCCCTGGTGTTGGGAAGGTATTAACAGGTTTTAATAATTTATAACAACATTGTTTTATATCTGTAATACTATATGAAGAAAAAGTATAAACTGACAATGCTGGCTCAATAATTTTGCACTGTAATGAAAAGAAATGCGTTGGCAAAGATAAATGAAATCTTGCACTATAATTTTTTGTTTGTTTGTTTTAGATTTTGTAGTTTACAGTTTCCTCTAGATGTTTGGTAATTATCCTTCAAAAGTTTCCATTTTATATTGAGAGTTTTGGAGACAAAGACAGACTCAACTGAAGGCAACAACATTAAAATGATTTCAGACTGTCCTGTAAATTCCACAGCACAGCACTTATGTAAATACATTGTTAATTTGCTCAAGACGTTCGCTGTTTTCTAACTCGTGGCAGTTTGGGATTGTGACTCGACCATCTACTTTATATATTTTAGTAAAAAATAATGTTCAGATTATTTTGAATGTTTAATATTTGAAATTTCATCTCAGGAGAGATTTTTTTTTGCTTTTTGATATTTGAAAATTCTTTCTTTTTTTTTTTTTACATCCATCAGCATCCTGAGTGATGTTTAGAATAACAGTACGGTAGATTGCAAAGTTGCTGCACTCCACTCAAATGGCTCCGTGGGTTAAACTCGTGGCCTTTTCTATTTACAATGTCGTGCTTACTGTGTTTATTGCTACTGGTTCTGCTAAACTGTACAATGAATAAAGGCACATCCTAAGGCATACACAAGTATGGTTTTTTTCTTTGTGACAAATTAATGTAGAAAAACCACAAACAGTAATCAATATTTAATGTTTTTATATGTAAACTATTCTATACATAATTTATTTATTAAACTGTTTGTGATTCTCTCAGCATGCAACTGTGCCCACTTATAACCGGGTTCATACATTGAACTTGATTATTTCCAAAGGCTTCACTTCCCCCTCTGTGCTACACGTCGCATAATTAGATCACGTCTTCATTCTTTGACGCCAGATACCTTCCTGATGGAGCCACAGATGTGTCACAGCTTTCAGAAGCGCTCTAGTAAAGCAGTTGGAACAGTAGTTCCACTACTTTGTGAACAATTTCTATGAGGGACTTACTTTACAGCGTGGTTACAGTATATCAGCAACAGTATATCAGCACACCTTGTTATATGCAAAGAAAGATTATTTAGAGTAAACACATATTAAACAGGCATTTTCATCAACATCAGTTTTCATATCTTGGAAAAACTGAACAGAATAAAAAATGTTTTATGGGTTCTCTCCATCCTTTCACCACTTTGAATGATTTATTTTTTTATGTTTCGTAAAGTTTTATCTTAATTAACGGCCTCTTTGCCATCTTTATCTTTCTGACAATTTCCTAACAACATCACATAGTCTTTACTGTCATATTCACAGTGCACTGATGAAGGCCAAGACATCCGTGTGTGAGTCATGCGGTTTTAGAAGGTTTTACTGTATGTGGTGTTCCCCAGGGATCAATTTATGGTCCGCTGTTGTTCAGTTTGTTCTAACTTTTTTCTCACAGATACAGAACGTTATCATTAAATATACTGATGACACTCAGCTGTTGTCCCATGGAATCGCCCGTTAAGTCAATACTTGAGTGTATTAAAGACATAAATAAGCAGGATTTCTCAGTTTCCTGCAACTCAGTAATGACAAAGCATTTTATTAGTGCCTCGGCAGTTGTAAATACGTTCTCAAATTTGTCTCTGGAAGTTACGACGCAAGTCACAAACTTAATTAGTTTTATTATTTGTGACTTTGATTTCTAGAGCTTTGTCATCAGCGGGATTACTAACACTGAGTTCACTTTCTTAAAATTTAGTACAAAGTACAAGTAGGTAAGTTGGGATGTCGGTATATCAGAATTGCAGATAATTGTGGTATTGTGATATTTAAAAAGCACACTTAAAGGTGAATATGACGTAACATTTTATTTCCAACATTTTGCCTTGATTAAACCCTTAGATCTGTGTTTTCTTGTCAGTTTTAATGGAGTTTATAAAATTATTTTGTCTACAAATCCCCACATCATCTTGCTCTGCGGTACCTTTCTAAATATCCTGCTGGTTGGATATAATCAGGCCAAATCATGTGGCAAACGCCTTGTGGTTAAATGTCTTTATACTTCTTGGTCCTAGCCAGCCAATCACACATAAAGATATCAGATCAAGTTCAAAACAAAGATATGATGTGAGTCTAAAAGTAGTTACAGTCTAAAAATAATATTTATGGGAAGAAGGTCAGATCAAAGCACTAAAGTGATGGGAACAGAGAGCATCAGGATATTGAACACAGTAATTTTAAAAAGGTTGAAATAAATGGTGTTCATGAATAAAAAATCAATGTGAGAGGTTTTCTGGACACGAAAATGTCATGTTGTTTTTTTAACGGCAGTGTTAAAGGACTCCTGCAGGAGGTCAGGTGTGTGTACATCCGTGTGTGTGTGTGTGTGTGTGTTGGAGCAATTAACCATTGAGAGCACAAAAAAAAAAAAAAACAAGACGGTGTCTTTTGTTAACTTGTGATGCTACTGAAGGCTTGATGAAACCATCACCATGAACACTGTGATAAGCAGAGCAATTAAAATTCTCCGGCTGCTGCTGGAAACAAATTATAAAATAATGTAAATAAATGTATGTGTGCTTTAGAGACATGTTTAGCCCAGTCTCCTGGCAAATTATGTCCAAGATGAGACAGGCGGTTCTGCAGGACAAGATAATCCTGAATATAATTCACCTCTTATATTCCAATGAACATAATTAGTAGTAGATGGTGGGAAGCGAGTGAGGGATCACACTGCAACACTAGTGAGTGCAGGATTCTGGGGCGATAACATGAACCCACTCACATAAATGCCCTTTCAGAGGGGAGAAGCCTTTCAGACTGACGTGTCTTTAGTCATCAGATGTCACATTCAGTGTTGTTGCACCCGAGATCAGTCTTGGTATTGAAATCCGTCTTGAGACAGGGGCCCCAGTCTTGCAGTTTTAGTCGGTCTGGTCTAGTTTTTAGACAAAGAAGACTCAGGATTTTTGTTCAAGACTGGACAACACCACAACTGGTCTGGTGCTGTATCCATGGAGTGAGCAGGCACTAGGGTGGCGATGCCTGCTTTCTGATAGTGTTAGAGAGGGCGGTCATCAAGACGAGAAAAAGACAGACTGAAGACAGTTTTTATGACCTCCTTACACCAAATGATGACCTTCAGGGTTTTAGACAGAGATTGGACATTTGTCAACAAATCTGGCATGAAGCTGGCATCACTTAGTTCCTCTCACACAATAATAAATAAACTTCTCATCGCTTGTCTTTCATCGAGTGTCCTCAGACGCATTAACAAATTGCTCCTGACATCTCACCTGCTATAAATACACATTTCGCTGCTGACCTCAGTACAGTTCCTTCCTGTTTAACGCACTTCAAGTCATTTAAGTCGTACAGTAAGCTTCAAAACCTTGCTGGGATCTCCGCTACAACAAAATGCTGCTTTGTCGGCTTTGAAGTGTGCTTCGGTGTAACACCAACCTCATCTTGATCAGACCAACACGCTATAACTTCACGTGATCTGAATACACACCGAGGGTTTTTACATGAGTCTCCTCAGCTCCTCACTCTTCCCCTCTCATCTTTTTTTCAAACGATGCCTCAGTGGATATTTGTCTTCGTTCCGGATGCTTTTGATCCCGCTGTCCACCGTGTTTCCCCTTCGTCTCGCTGTGATCAGCTCTGTGGATGACCTCTACGCTAGTTAGGAGTGCTGCGCTGTGCTCTGCTCTGTGATGAGTTGGGTTCTTTTATATACCCGAGGGCACAGCCGGTTACAGCCTTGTCTTAATATACGGCCCCGCAACTCAACAAAGCAGCATCCTTTTAATCCAACGTGCTCAGCGTTTTCAAACATATTCATCATTATGCAGAAAAAAAAAGTACAGATCCTGCATGTGTGTGTTTGCATAAAGGGGAGAGTTGTGCTTGTCTGAGCAGTATAGTTGAACTGCTCCTGGGTTTGTTGAAAGAAGATAATGTCTGCATAATAAAACACACAGAGCCCAAAGCTGCAGACCTTTTTCCACGTCAAAGTCAACATGACATTTCTAGTCTCGATACTCTGGAGGAAAACGTCATTTTCACTGAATGTATGTTGTTGTCCCTGATACACTGATACTGTGTTGAGATTCAACAATGGAAATTATAAACGCATTTATATGCTGCTTGTGTGTTTTGCAAAAGGCCAGTTAAACAATATGGAAACATAAAAATAAATAAGAAAGATATGATTCCAAATACAGTAACAACTGTGGAGTCTAAGCACATACGATACAGTGAAAATGACTTAAGAGGTTTATGGTGGTCGTCCTTATTTGTTCACTGATGAGATTATATGATATTTAAAATGTTCAATAAATAGTCTAATAATATTCAAACAAAATGACCTCAAAATCTGGATTATTATAAATTAAAAATAAATCAAATAGACACAGCTATCCATAGTTACCACTGTGGTATTACACTTTAATAACGTTCCTTTAAACAGGCTCTAGATTTGCTGTATGTTCTTTAATTGTGGCCGGGAAGGATTTCCATTCTCGTGCAGCTTTAACAGAAGGTAGACTGACTGAGTGGACAATGTAATCCCCTCCCTGCACCTCGTGTGAACCACTGTGCATTTGACAAACTGTCTGAGCAGGTGAGAAGCCGTATATAATCTATATATTCAGCTCATGTCATGCAAAGGGTGGAAGACAAACGTCCTCACGGAGACCACACGGTGAAATACGGCACTCATAAAACACTAATACATTACACTCGCTTCTCTGCTGATCCTTAGAAGTAATAATACTCTGCTCTGTGATACGCTTTGTGTCCTTGTTATCCATCTCAGCTCCGAACACATTCGTCCTTGCTGCGTGCAGACAGGAAGCTTCCAATGGGAAGAGGAACAAATATTATCAGTCCTGATAGACTGGAAGTGACGGTGGCGTGTTTCTGCTCAGCCTGTCATCAGCACAGATTCTGAGAAATCTATTCAGATCTCATTTTTCTGTCGGTCTGTCAAACTCGTGTTTCTGTGGACAGTAAAAGTTTCATTGGTTGCTCACAGGGCAGCTCTCTCATTCTGTTTGATCCATTTCATGGAGTCGAGGCGTTGTGGTTTGTTTTACTGTGAATATATTATTTATGACCTGAACTGGGACTGTTTATTTACTTATTTATTTTTATGAATGGGCCTTTTTCTTCTTCTGCCTCTTCCCTTTTAATAAGACATTTGCATTAAAGGTCACACATGTATAAAAGCTTTTATGGGGTCCACTTTTAATCAATTCAGATCCATAAAAAACTTCTCCTCTTTTCCCATGAGAAGAAAGGCTTTTATTGCCCCCCTCTCCACCGAGTGAGAATTATGACTCTTAGAGCCATATGCTCTTTCAATTACTTATCAGCATTAGAGCTCATAAATGTGCCATTAAAGCACACATGCTGATGGCCGAATACAGTTGTCTTTAGAGGGGTTTGTATGGCTGATGTCTCCAGAGTCTGAAATTAATTCGCAGCAGTGTGAATGGGGTGATCTTTGGATATTATTTGAGATTTGTATGTCATCAGCACCTGTGGGACCGTGATCTACATCCAGCATGATGAGTGTATTACTCTCTGACTGTCATGGAAAGTATTCACAAAGGGGGTGGCTGGCCAATGTTACATCTGCATAATTTAGCACCGGAAAGGTTAACGCCGTCTTATTTTCAGCTTCAAAATCATTTCTCCCTCAGTGGTGATGTTCTCCTTTATACTTCAGCCAAGGCAGCGGAGACATGTGACAGAAGTGAAGTTGACACGTGAATATGGAAGCGTGTGATTGAAAAATTAGAAAGTGATATAAGAAGTTGGCTGCATGAAACCTGATTATAATAAAGAATAATAAAGCTGTGCGTCTGTCTGTTGTCGAGCTCAGAGAAAAAGCCGCCCCACGTGGGACTGGAGCTGATTTATCCATCACAATAAAAAGAGATGTGTTTACCCATAATGGGACCAAGAGACGTGGCTTTTAGTGAGAAACCGCTGATCGATCCCCCACAGGCTGCCCGTTCTCCATGCAACTGGCGGCCTTCTCTTAACTTTCTACTTTGTTTTTCGTGTTGATACTGAAGTCACTGATTTGCAGCTTTAATATTGGCACTTTGAGGGACGTGCATTCACCTCCCAAAAGCTCCATTTATGTCTCTAGAACAACAACAAACATCTGTTTCTCCCTGTTTCTGCATCTCTGCGAAGTCCTGAGTGAAAACAGCTCTCACAGTCGCATAGTTGAAAATTTCAACAACTATACGACGGAGTGCCATAAAATCTTGTACAGACATTCATGCTCCTCAGAGGATGGATCCCATCAACAACTGTCAGCCACATTTGTGGTTCAGAACAGAATATCTCAGCCCATTATCACCAAATGGCGTAATACAAATGGTAGCTAACGTGAGTGTTTTGAATGTTATTACAACACTTTTTAAGCTTTTTTTGTGTCATTATGGACTTTCTCAACAGTGACTCATGTAACGTATGATTTAACTTGCATAAAGTACACAATGTGATGTTTTCCTGTCCATGTTTCGCTGCCGAAACTGAACCAAATTGTGACTGTTTCACAAGCACAAGGTTATTATTGTTACATTACGACAAAGTGACTTTACCACATCCAAAGTTTAAAAGATTATTCATACGCCATCCCATGATATCATGTTGATTATCTTGACAACTGTTTAAAAGTTTACCTTAAGGTTTGGTACAGAAAACCTGGTTTGATGTTGCACCAGTTGCTCAAATGTTGTGGTGCAGCGCAAAGCATTAAAAATAATGGGTTTCACAGTAAATTGCTGCCATTGCCGCATCTCAGTTCAGATTATATCAGTTCATTTAGCAAATAAACATCAGTGTCCTTTTACTTATAAATAATATGCTATTTCAGAGACATATGACACACTGTATCTGAGCTCCTTGTGACACAAACCAATAGATTTAAGAGTTTTGTTGAGGTAAAACTAAAATCTAATCAAGAAAAAAAAATCTTCATTTTACCTAGCACAAATGTGTTTTCTTCTTCTTAGCCGGGGACGCTGTATACTGTATGAAACACATCATCACAAATGAAACAGTGCTGCTGATGTTGTGAGCTTTTCCACACATTAACATGTCATGACATGCTCTTAAGTCTGATGCTGCACCTTAAACAACAAATCATGTTAATGAACAGCAGCCGCCCTAATGGAAAGAATGTGAACAGTGTTTGGAGATAATGGTGATTAATGCGAGGCTTCGAGTGTTCAATTACGGGACATCATCAGAAAGGGAGGAAATGTGCGGGGTTTGGCTCGCTCATCTGATTAAACCGAGGACCTCTGAAACTCTATAGCAACCGTCACTATACAGAAAGCTTGATTCTTTAGAGCAACAACATGTAAACAGAAGAGATCAATGAGCCTCTCTAAGAGGTACAGGAGTCAAGCTTTGAATGAGGTTATAATTAGGAGCCAGATATCTGCCTCCAACCTGATATCCTCATTAAAGCCTGCTACAAGTCAGAACAAAGAGAAGATGTAGACTTACTGTGCTGTAACATGGGAGTGACAAAGATACAGGGTTCACAGCAAGAAACGATTTGTTTTACTGAGTGACAGAATCACCACTTCACTGAATAAAACTTTGAATAAAACGTTGTTTTTCCAAACTTCCAGGCCTTAAAATGACATGATATTTTCTGAAGAAAGCACGGCATCATTGAAGTCAAATCATTTTAAAATAGCTCCTCTGCCGTCAGTACTGTATGCGTGTAGGTGCACAGCTATGCAAGTGAGCTCAGCACACTTCAAATAAAGGTTGACCTCCACAGTTTTTACTTGGAAGAAACTCGTGAAACGCTGTGAAAACATTTTTGGACAAAAGCACAACAAACTCAGTAATCGTGAAGTCAAATCAGAGAAAGATGAGAGACTATAAACAATCAAAAGTACTGTAAAAAAAAGAGTTAGCACAGTAGGAAAC
Organism: Protonibea diacanthus; assembly: GCA_028641955.1. Taxonomy (NCBI): domain Eukaryota; kingdom Metazoa; phylum Chordata; class Actinopteri; family Sciaenidae; genus Protonibea; species Protonibea diacanthus. The sequence continues at coordinate 4,066,696 of CM053979.1, read as the reverse complement.
AAGTAGTATCGTCTTTCACTTCGACTGAACTATCAGGAAGAACAAAAATTAACAATCACAGGTACATTAATTTCCATCAATGTATTTTGATGTATCACATTAGAAAAGTTTGATGGGAACAACAAATTTAGAAAAACAGCTTTTTCTAAAAACTGTCAAAACTCTCATGGGAGTTGGAGTCATTTCTCTGAATAAGTTGTGATGTGAACATTTAAGTCACATGACTAATCAGCTGTTTCCTCATGGCTGAATCAAGCATCATATCTACATCCTGTTTTCTGCATTGTTCACCGCTCACCGATCGAGCTTCAGCTGGAGCTCTTTTAATTACGTCACACGTCATGTTGCGACTTTTTTCTTCTGGTGTCCGACTGAAGAATCTGTGCCACCTGCTGCTTATATCAGTGAGCCAACTCCTAATATTCGCATAACAGTAGTGGATGGAGACAAGACTGCTGTCCAACACAAAGCTGTCCAGGTAGCTGGAGAACCTACAGAACATTCACTGACTGGAAATCGGAGCAACTGCAATAAACAAAACAGTCCTTCTTATCTTAGCTGACCTACATATGAGCACAGTGAGACTCTGAGCAGAAGAACAAAACACCAACATGTCCACTAGTCCTTTACCAAACACTTAAAGTCACTTTAATGGTGATTGTAGACAAATAAAATCAACTATTACATCTAAAATAAACATCATATAAACCAGTGTAATAATTTGACAGGTCATCAGGACTTTTTTGGTGAAAAGTGATGAAACCTGAAAGCTGTGATCCTCATGCACGGCTTAACGGGGCAGCAAACATCTTTGTGTTTGACTCTGTTTACCGGCTCGTCAGTTTTTTGCGTCGGTCTTGATTTCTGACCTCGGTCAGGACTAATGAGAGAGGAGAGAACAGATTTTTCATTCTGAAGGCTTCCTCTCAGTCAGCGGGGACATACCTGCTGCCGCTGTTGTTGTCGGTCCTTGTAAAGATAATGCTGATCATGTTTCTTTTTTAATGATGCTGTTGTTGTGAGAGCAGCTCCACAGTGGTTGGAGCTTTGAGGACAGATACTGGTGATACTGCAGAGTGTTGTGTTTGGACTCAATAATGCACACAATAAGAAATACAACATTTTTCAGTGTTGTTGCGCAGAGCGATGTGTATTCATTCCAAAGCAGGAGGGATTTGGCCCGACCATCAATTTTCAAGATAAACTTCTGCCCTTCAATACAAAGGCAGAGAAAGCGGACGCTGATGTCCATTCAAAGCATGTGAGCTTCTTTTGAGGCAGAGTCTCTTGAAACGCTTCCATGAATAATTTTCCATCAAAAGACGCTGGGATGTTTCCAGCTCAACATCTCTTTTCCTTAAAACTCAGCCATCCTGCACCAACCTTTGGACGGTTTGATGAGTTCAGTCAAAGGCATGTCAGTAGGTTCAGCTTTTGTTTTTTCCTTTATACTAAGATACAGCTGCATGCCACTTTCCACTGTTCCACTCAGGACAAATCATAATAACTTTAGTGATGGTTTAACCTGTGAATGTGTCATGACATTAACCCACTGGTTTGTGGCAGCTTTGAGTTTAGCATGGCTCGATATCTTGGTTTTTTGCAACCAGATGTGCTGACCTACTGGAGCCTTCCTGGCCTCACTTGTCAGACTATGAGGCTCTGTCCACTTTAACGTACAAATGATCTGTGTGAGCCTCACAGAGCAGATAGCATGGTGTTAGACTTTTCAACTGAAGAACAGTCAAACAGTCAAACATCTGCTTTCCAGAGGTAATGGTAAAATTCATGTACTTTCTGCTCGGCCACAGCTGCTCACTTCCTGCAAGTTAACCTTGTGACCATTTTACCATCAGCGCTGTCCGCGTATCTTTGACCGTCTGGGGGAGATGTGAAAATATAAAAGCTCTTTGCCAGCTGGACACTGCAACACAATTAAATCTGACCTTCAAATGGATCTGAGATCATTTGTAAAACGCTCTTCGCATATCAACTAAACATCAAAATCCTGCCGCAGATTAATACAAATTAGACTCACATTTGGTCGGACTGTATCTTCTCTCTTCAGCTCAGCTCTTCTTTGAGTTTATTTTAGGACAAAACCTCCTCAGCGCACAGAAACAGAAACTCTTTGCCTTTAAGTGGAAACACGACAGGTGGGCAAAGTAAAACTTTTAACTGATAGATGCCACAGTGAAAGTTACAGTATGTTTAAAAAAGCAAATGAGGTATTATCTATTTGGAAAAATAGATTTTGGTAAAATCTGCAAACACAAAAAGACAAATTGAAGTAAAATAATCTAATCTAAATGTCAAAAAACACATTCTATAAAAGAAATAGCCCAAAATATAAAAATTGATCATTTCACAAATGAAAATGTTTTTGCCTTTAAAAAAACAGAATAAAAATGTCAGTAAATGTCACAGAGCATGAGTACACAGTGCTTATTTTTGTCATTTTTAGCTAATTTACATTTTAAATGTCAGTTTTTTGGATTATTATTTTCAAAACCAGAACTAACCATGCTAAAACTGTTGAAGACAAGCCTGTGAAAATAGAATTATAGTCTGAATTATGAAGACAAACGGAGAGAATTGCCTTCCAGTAAAGTCATTACAGGTCATTAAAGAGTCAGCCTGGTCTAACAACAATATTAATATTGAATGTTACATAATCATGAGTCTCTGCGTATTATCATTCAAATCATCTCCATAAAATGTCTGCTTATGAATTTCAGAGGGGAGCCTGAAGGTTATCACATCCTGTGTGTCAATGAAACGTCCGTCAGAGGCGTCATCGAGAGCAGCGATCTCTCAGTCTGCAGGAAAACGATTCAGACGTCAGGAGGAAGACGGCGTACCTCCACAGCACGGGAAAAGGACAACACGGACACGTGAACGTGCAGGTGATGCACACATGTCGTGTACACGTGAGTAAAAGTCATGCTGTTATGCAGCTCACCTTCTTCAGCAGAGTTTCTATGCTGCATCTTTACTTTGTGGTCTGTTTTCTTAGGAAGTTGTTAATACAATCAAGCACTAAAAGATCAATCATGTGTCAGTCAGTGTCTTGCTTTGTCCGAAAGCTGTAATTCAGTATCGACTCACCCCGTGCTCATCATCCAGCCGGAGCCGGTTACACGCTGACATTAGTGGCCTCTTGTCTTTGCTGGGCAACAGGTTGTGAAACATCCTCTGTCTAAAGACTGCAGTCCTTCCACCTTACTTGAAGCTACTATAGTAGACCATAGTATCTTTTGAATAACTCTAATGAAGAAGAACAACAACAGCATCAATCTTTTCAGGTACTGTGATAAATTCAGCGGTGATAGAATAGATGGAGAGTGGAACCGAGAGCTGACACTAGGCTACATCTATACCTAATGATTGAAAGTGACACGCAGCAACTTTAGGCTTCCTCTTCGCTGCTCTGCTTCAGATGAGAACCGTGATGAGGTCCTGAAGAGAAGGAGTCGATACGTGACGCATCTGCACGAGTTCTGTTCCATCAGTTTCCGTTCAGGGTTCAGAGCCTCACAGCGTCTCCGTGAACCGTCTGGAGACATGCAGCTGCAAACAGCATGTGTCCAGCAATGACAACCCCCTCCCCACAAACACACACACACACACACACACACACACACACACACACACACACACACACATACTGTACCTAGGAATGCTGTTTAAAAAAAACAGATCAAATCCAGATCTGCACAAACACAGAAAAGGTCAGCTGAAGTTCTAATACAGCAGAATGAGGTCAAAGGTCAATGATGTTGGTGCCATGTCTGATGGTTCTGTTTAATCCTGTTTGATCTGACACGCTGCTGTCAGTCTGTAAAGTTCCCATGAAACAAAAATCAGAGTGCTGTTTGCTTCCTCACTTGTCACGGAGTGTGCGTTACACCTCCACCACTATACATGTAAGTAGCAGTATGATCTAGTTGAACGTGGTCAGACTCTGGACCGAACACAACCTCAAGGACCAGCGGTACAGTTTGGCAGGGAGTACAGTACCTGACATCCTGAGGCTGAGTTAGCTCGGTTAGTTGTCTGGCTGACCGAGCTAACGACAGTTTGCTGTTTGGAGTACAGTAACTTCCTACAGTAATCACAGTACTATAACTCATATGGAAACTGTAGCCATTTTGATTTATCCAAAATCATAGTCTGAAGTTTTGCTTTTTGAGTGAAACTTTGAATCCTTTTCAGATATTTAATAATATGACTAGAGTTGAAAATCAGGACAAATTCATGGATTTTTCATTTTAAAAATTGACAGCTTATTCACGAGTTGATAACAAAATTTCTGCAATCTTTGATCAAACAATATACAGACGGCGAATGCATCATCTGTGTTTTACTTTCTGAATTATATGTTTTATGCAATTTTCTCCCTCAGATGTGTTTTTGGTGTTTTCAGGCTGTCTTTCAAAGATGTCGCATTGTGAGAAGTGTTGTGTTGTGTCGAGCTTGAATAAATCACCTCTTACATAAAAGGAAATCTCAGGTGTGTTTTTTTTTTTGTCGTAATGGAAAAATAATCTGTTGTGATTTAAAGGGAGATGAACCGGGACATCAGATGTGGAAAATAACAGAGAGGGCAGCTTGTCCCAAAGTCAAAGTCAAGCAGATTATTTCTCCTTCATGCATCATGCCTACAATAGTTGTGAGGGTATAGTATTGATTTATTTACATTCCCTAGACATTCACCCTGACCTTGTCAGAGTCGCCACCTAAAAGAGACTGCTCTCAGCAGAAAAACACCGGCTTTGGTCATTTGTTCGAATGCTTAAAACAGTGATGATGATGATGTGACCTCATTCAATCGTCTGAACAATCCCCTGATATTCATTTGTTGTGCTGAAAGTGACGACTGGCTGGTCGTGTAGCAGCTACTGCCGGTCAGTTTCTTTCATGGCAAAATGGATACGAAGCGTAAGGTGCTTCTTCTCGTTTGGAGGGGCAGAGTTCATTCTCTGCACGCTTCAGTCCAATGCAGGTTTTTAATAATAACGCCAGATTTTCAGTTACAAAAAGGGACCAAAGGAGTTTAGAATGAAAAATACAACACACCTGTTATTTGTCATGTAATATAAACGAAATATAAATGGAAAACACATTGTAGTTTCCATAAGCCAGATGTAAGACATACTTACATGCAGATAGATGGTGGAACACAGATAGTATGAAATGGTTTGGAGCTGGTCAACAAGATTTTTTTTTTTTTTTTAAGTTTCTGAAGAGAATAACAAAGAGAAACAGGCACCACAAAAAAAAAAAAAAACAGCAATAGTTTTCTCATTTTGCCCCGTGAATTTTGAAAAGCAGTGTACTTCATGTCTGCATCTGTGAGTGGGCCATCACAAGAACACAGGGCATCATTTTATAATACAACTACAGCAGAGCTGATGTTCTTTGCAATTAGGTGGGAAAGAATCTGTGCATATATTTGCAATGAGCCAAAATGAGCTGGAAAATATCGAATACCGGAGCTAGTGCTAAGGAGGCACTGTGTAGGAAATAGTAAATGCATAAATGAGGAACTGATTTTAAAACCTCTTCTTAGGGAAGATCGTCAGGAATTGTTGAACCATGTGGACGGTCTTTAAACCCTAAACAAGAACTTCTCGTTGCCTAACCTTAACCAAACCTTGACTGTAGAGCTGGCAGATCAGAAACTGCTCATTTAAATCAAGAACAATGATACCATTTTCAAAATGAATGAAGAACAGGAGGACGGTTTGCCTGTGAGCTCACTGTTGTCCTTACAATATCAAAAATACACAACAAACACATGCATAAACACACACGTGAGGACAGCTGCATTATTCTGAGCCGTGTTCAGGCACAGACATAAACTAATAAAGTGTGCAGCCTAATCCCTGTATTAGACCTCCTCCTCCACCACCACCACCACCTCCACCCTCTGCCACCCATCCTCGTCTCTGTGCTCACAGGTGCTGCTGTCTGCAGGAAGTTCATTGCTGGTGGTCCGGTGGAAAAGCCAAAGGCACCGTCTGTCATCGATCGACCTCTGCAAGGTGTAGGTGCTTCCAACACACACACACACACACACACACACACACCCACACACACACGTGCACACTGCTGCTCTCTGGGCTGCTGTCAACCTGCACTGTTTATGTTTATTCTAAATCTGTTTATAGAAAGTGTCCTGAGCAATGAAACATAACTGCAAGGGCATGCTTACGTACCACGGGAGCAAACATACACACACATACACATGCACACACACACACACACACACACACACACACTGCAGGAATGTACCAGAATGTGAACACACAGTAAACATCATTTTATCTGTGTGATATGTAGCCTGTAGAGGGAACAATAAATGTGAGACAAGATGCAAGCCACCAGAAGCTACAGACCAAGAGAGAGTGTAGCTTTAAAACCACTTTATAACCAGGTGACACAAACTCACTTTAATCCATCCAAAAAAAAAAAAAAACGACCTTTTCAGTTTAAGAAAATGTTTTGGAAATTCACTTTAGTAGTTTGACATTAAAAAAACTTGACTCCTGGTTCACCTTTTTTTAAATCATAATGTTCAGAACATCTCTGACATTTTGATAATGTTTTTAAAATCGATTCTTTAGTTTAAAAATTTGAACATTTGGATAAGCAAACATAAATGTCATACTGTATACAAGACAGGAGATAAAATACTATCTGTGCATTTATAAGATTAGTTTCTGGTCAGTCTGACAGTCTTAACGTATTTGTAGTATGAATTTGTGCGCAGGTGAACACCCTCTGTGTGTGTGTGTGTGTGTGTGTGTGTGTGTGTGTGCGTGGGTGTGTGTGTGTGTGTGTGTGTGTGTGTGTGTGTGTGTGTCAGCGCGCAGCACTGCGCCGCTGCTGCGTCTGTGCGCTCCGCTCAGTCTCTGCCTTTTCAAGGAGGAGCGCACCTTGTTTGCCTTCAGTCGAGTGCCGGCTCTCCTCCGCGCGTAATGCGGACCTTTCCCTGCACTGGACACCGGAGAAAAGCCCGATCACGTTCATATCGACGGACTGTTTCCAGGACTGGAAATTTAAGAAGGAAGTGATTTCTTTCTCTTGGACACATTTTTACTTTTATTTCTTCTGAAAGTGAACAAACCTTAAACATGTTAATGCACAGTGTGTTCTCTGGAGGCTCGTGGTTGACATGTTTGGCCACATCACTTCACCTGGGTCTGTTACTGCAGCTGGCGGTTTGGAAAACGGTGAGTCCAACCATGGTGATCTGATTATCTTAGCTTTGACAACCATAAATACAGATGAGTTAAAAGATATATGACTCATTAAAGCACTGGTAAATTTAATGAATATTACAACCTAAAATATAACTGTTAAACAATCTGGTCTACTTTTAACACTGAATATTTGGTTCTTATTTATCTCTTTACTCTTTTCTTGTTTCCCATTACCAGGCAACAAGTGTCACTGTTTTTCATGTTTGATTGTGTCCGTACATTTTTACTGAGGAGTTGGAGAAGTTCAGTTAGATTTTGTGACAGTTATAGATTTAATAACAAGCATTTTTAAACGTTTTATACTATCTTTATCATTTAGATTGCTATATTTTATTGTGTTGGTCAGTTGCTTATCAATTCCACACAAAAATAAAGTGATCTGAATATCACATATAACTAAGTGAAAGTTTAAAATGACTTTCAGGGTGTAAATGGTCTCACAAACACCAAAAAGTCCAGGTAAGAGGCTGTTTTCTGAAGTTATCGACCTGCTGCCTTGCTGTTATTATATAATTATGTTCATAATTACCTGATGGATGACTAATATCTCCTGCGCGGTGACAAATTCCCAGTGATCACATGGTTTATTATTCGTTATTGGCTGTTCTGTGCAACTTTTGCCATATCAACTTTTTGATTTTCCCCAACATTTGATGAATGAAAGATTAAAATCAGAGAAACTTTCAGCTATCACCAGGAGATGATGAAAACACACACATATACCTCAAATAAATATCCAATCAATAAAATAAGATCTGGTGGTGTCTCCTGTGGCTCCATTAACACTGGACACCCACTCTGCTGCCTTCAGCTCCAGACAGACAGCAGCAAAGAGAAAGCATTAATATTTTCTTTTATTTTTCTGCATATGCACATACGACTGTTTGAAATTCAAATAACACAGACGATCCAGGGTGGAGAATATCCCTATTTTATTCCATTTTATCCTTATTTGAACTGGTGTTTTAATGCCACCATGAAGGCTTCTCCGTCAGCCGTGTGCTCACCTGAAGATTCATCAGAGTCTAAATCATGATGGAGGATTTGGTTTTTATGACGTGTCTTTCCTGATCCTGAAGGCTGTTAATGATCCTGTGCTGTCCCTTCCTTTATTAGCTGCTTCCTCCAGAGACTCTGCTGCAGTTCTGATTGGTATCAGGACTAAAGACGGTCCTCATCCTCACTACGTTTTCATCATAGATCACTGGTATTGATGACTGCAGGATGGACGTTTAATGCCACGTATTGACCTGCTGGATCAGTGTAATTGCATATAAAGTGATTGTGGCAGGAGTGATTCAGTATGCACACATCCACTTTTACTTAAAGGGATAGTTGAAGTGAGCTTGTATGAGATATCAATCCATTGTTTGTTTGATTGTCTCCTAGTAGCCGGTGGCTGGTGGGCCGTTTGTGTTCGTGGTTTTTCCCTTCTTTACCTTGACGTTTGTGCCAGAAAGTTGCAGATCAGACTGAAATCGAACTTCACCTTAAGATTTCAAAGACGGTGCATGCTTGTGTTTCTCTGTCAGTGCAGCTGTAACTCTGATTCAAACAGCTAATCTGATGCGTAACACAGTGCACAGCTTTTAGTGTCAAAGAAAAAGGCTGTCTGACGGCAAAGTAAAGCAACGGCCTGATGGGGGCTGATGGAGACTGACTCACTTCTGGAGCCAGCCTCAAGTGGACGTTTGAGGAACTGTGTTTTTTTTGGCTTTGTTTGCCAGCTGCAGGTTGCTGCTTAATTGTTTACATGAAAACTCAACAGGGCGCCTTAAGTAATAACATGAGACAAATGTACTTAAAGAATAACTTAAAGTAAAAGTGAGGTTTAAAACATTTTTTATATTGCTGCATTGTGTGTGGTTGGTGCTGGTAGTGTACTTTTAATACTACAGCTGAGTAGTTTATTTTTTAACAATGAATCATTTATGTAAAATCTTAATCTGCAACATTACTTGTAATTATAGATACATGGAGTGGATGGAATAACAAATTAAACTGTCATATGTGGTAGAATAAGAGTATGTATAGCATAAATTAGAAAGTACCTCAAATGTACTGAAATACAGTATTTAATTAGATTCCACTGCTTGCAGAAATGTTACTTAATGGTATTTAAGAAAAAAACTGGAGTTCAGAAAAAGGACACTGCTCTGACTTTCAACAGAAGTCACTACCAGAGTTTTTTTTTCCTGATGTCGAAAGACTCATTCCTCTCTGTCTCCAGCCTGAGGCAAGTTGTAAAACCTAAAATTTAACCCTGAATGCTACGTGTGACCAGTGATGAAAGGTCAAAGTGGCGGAAATGTGCTCTGACGCACCATCAAGCGGAAAGCAGTTAATTGATTTTTGGGGGCGAATAATGAGTGACAGTCATCCAGCTGCTGGAAACGAAGACAGGAAGGATTCATGTGTCGGGAAATGTAAAGAGTGATGCAATGATGACAGATGATTGGTAGTTGAGGTTTGTCAGGACCCCTCTGATGAAAATGCTGTCCCACAATTCCTTGGAGCAACAACATTTAAAGCGACAATAATAACAATTATCACTTTAGATTTGTGATGACTTTGCCACATTTTGTGTGGCCTCGGCTCTCTCTGGACTTGTTGTGGTGTGCGGTGTTTTTTCGGTGTTTTGAGTGCCAGGTTTTCCTTGGCACATCCTAGCTGTACCCAGGAATCAGTGCAGTCAGTGGTGTAATGGGGGCATAAATTAAGAGATGCCCCCCCACTTAAAACCACTTACAAACTCATTCTGGCGCCACAGTTCAGAGATGATTAGTGGAACAGGGTTATGCTACATTACATTATATTTATTTATTTCTCTTATTGTTAAGGAGGTTACCACCGATTAACGAACAGTTCACCCACACAGATCCACAGAGATCTGCTTCACCTATCTGCAGACATCCAGAGTTCCAATCCATCAGGTACTTGTTGAGATATTTTAGTGGATATAACTTGTGTCTACTATTCCTTTAATGTCGCAAGGCGAGATGTGAGTGAGAGGAGAGCTCTGATGTGTTAGATATACCTGTGTATCATCAGCGTAAAATGAAAAGAAATTGCGAGGTACTTGACCTGGAGGTAAGACTTAGATTGAAAACATTAAAGGGCCAATAACAGACACACACACACACACACACAAATACAGTGGCTGTCTAATAACATCAGGGCCCTTGTGATTACCTGTCCTTTGTATCACTGTGAAATTCTGAATGTAAATGATGACGGCTCGGTAAAGGTTGGCTGCAGGCGATCGGCGCCCTGCGATAATGACCCAGTTCAGACAGTGATTGAATTTAAATGACATTGCTGCCACGTAAACTGTTGCCATTTGGATCGAGGGTTACAGTAATTAAAGTGCATGCTCAAATGGCACTCGAGCTCTTCGCTCTCTCTCTCTCTCTCTCTCTCACACACACACACACACACACAATCTGATTTCATTATTCTGCATCTGTGAAGTTGGGAAAACATCTGCCAGACTCACCAGATTCTCTGCACACGACTTAACTCTAAAATTGCACATTGTGTTGCTTCATAAGACAACATGTCACACTGCTATCGTGCTTGCATGAAGGAGGTTTGTTCTGTAAACCTGCAGGACAGATAATGACTGTGATGTCTTGTGTTACAGCGAGGCTGCGCTGCCAGATCGAGTCTTTCAGCTACGCAGACACATTTGTTGCTGCTGTAGGTATAAACTGTCACTGATTGAGGAGTTTATGGGCCACCCAGTTAGATAAATTATTATAAATCTTTTCCCAGTAAATTGTGTTTAGAGGGCACTGTGGACTTATCAGACAACCCTTAAAATAGAAAATATTTTGGTTAGACCTGCAAGAGGAGCCTTTGTCATCTGTCATGTTGCTCTTACAGTCTTATCCAAATATATATCAGTCTGCTGTGCTCTGCTCTCTGCTCATATAGTCTACATACATCTGGTGTTAACATGCAATCTGTACATGATGACGGTTTCACGGGGGGGGGGGCTGCTTGGATTGTAAATCGAAGCACTGCTTGGATTGTAAATTGACTTCACTTGAGAATGTGGGAGCAGCGAGATGACCTTGGCTTTTATAATGTAGCACTCTTTTTATACATGCACAGATACAAATGCAGGAGAAGATGGACAGGCTCTCCGAAGCTGCAACATAACTCAGTCTTGATTGTGGACAACACCGGAGGGACGGGCGGTGGTGTTAAGAAAGCTCTGGAGCTCAAAACACATCTCAGAAAACACTAAAATATGCACTCTGATGTGAAGCAGGTGACGCTGTATGGATGGAAAACAACAAACCGACATTCATTAGCATCTGTATTAGGAGAATATCAGGGGAGAGACAGAAAAACAATGTGGAGAGAGGAAGCAAACAATGTGGACCTATGGAAAAGAACAAGCCAGGATCCTCTTGACCTACAAATTCAAAGGAGGAAGTGGAGTTGGATTGGACACACTCACAGAAAACCTGCAACGAACATCACTTGACAACCCCTGAAACTGAACGCCAGAGAACAAAGAATAAAGTTGCATGGGGGATCATTGATGTCTTTACAAAATTTCATGGTAAATCATTGAATAGTCATTGAGACATTTCCGTCTGGAAGTGTTGGACCCAATAACACACCAGCAGAGCCTTGCATCTTCGTGGCAAGACAGCTGGATTTCTGGACGCAGGAAGAAATCGTGACATCACACGAGGATCCATCTTGGCAGCTGTGCGCTTTTGTGATGTGATTTTAAGGTTGGGCGTGACACAGCGAGAAGTGAATGAGCTCTCAAAAACAACAATGGCGGCTTCTAAAGGGGTTATCGCAGATGGTGCGAACATCAGTTACATCAGAACCGGAGAGTATTTCTTCACAGAAAGATTGAACAGCAGTGCTGAAGGCTTTTCTCGGTGGATGAAAGATATTTTTGCTCTTCTCCCCGACCGACTTACTTACAAGTTACTTGACTTCTTGATCTGATTGGTTGAATCATCCGTGATAGACGGTGATAGACAGATGGTTCATCCAAACAATTTCCAAGGATGACATCCCAAATGAGTTTGTGTAACAAACCATCTGGTGCAGTCAGGTCACCATGGCGCTAGTATGTCTAAAAATACACCCATCCAACAATCTGGATGTCTCTTTCTGATACAGAAAGGTTAAATACATACAGTCCATGCAGCAGAGATGTGCCAAGTAAAAGAATTGTAATGCCACTGAGAATGGTAGCAGACCCAAAATACAGCCAAGACCAGAATCAGTTAAAACAGTTCACCACGGGTGATACTGCAACTCAGGAGCGAGGCAAATAGACGAGGTCTTGAAGGGAGGGGAGGTCTTAAGGAGCAAGTGCGAGGACAAGACTGCCTCGAACAATCTGACAGTGTCTGAAGCTGGAGAGCAGAGGCTAATTGGATGATGTGCAGCAGGTGGTTATGGGACAATCAGGCAGGGCCACTGCCAGCTGATTTGGTGCCCAAAGCATAATTGCTTTGTGGTGCTCGCTTGGCCACTCACACCTTACGCACATCTGTATGCCCCGAGGGAATTACGCTACTCTTTTAACATGATGATAACAGGGCCATTTTGGTGCCTCCTCCAGCACAGAGGCCATGCCCAGCAACTCACACAACAAAAACAGACAGACAAGACAGTCAAACTACAGGAAGCAAAAAAAAAAACATAGGACAGGGAGGAGGCTTAAGGCCTCCATCAAAACATGCACTGTCAGTTGAATATCCAGTGCTCCTACATATTCTTTAGTCTCTTGACAACTGGTTCAGTGAAGGGAAAACGCTGTAGACACACACGGATTGACATATAGACAACAACAACCTGACAGCTGTAGGGTAAGATGTCCTGCAACAGGCCGGGGCGATGTAGTGAGCCGCTCTCTCGCTCGTGTTAATCCTGAACACTGCAGAGCCGTGAGAGAACGAGGTCAAATGTCGCGTTCACCTGTGGGGTCTCCATCTGGCCAACAAGCAGGTGTTCTGCCTGAGACGGTTCACACATTTTGACCCAATTACATTTACGCAAATCAATTACACGCCTTCTAATCAGTGATAGGGATTACTTCTCACTTGACAGCGTGAGAGATTGATTTTGTGACATGATTTCACAGAATTAATGTAGCTGCAGGGTGGACATGAACCCTCCTTGAATACTTTTTTTTTTTTTTTGCATATGTGAATTTATACGTCTTCTAAGACCATTATAGGCCTGTGGGTCTGCAGGTTTCTGTCCTCCTCCTCCTCTTCATGTTCTTCAGAAGACGTGAAACGAAGGCAGAGGAGCCTTGACAGTAGATGTCAGGACTTTAAGAAAGGGAAATCATTGAACTCCCACGTTTAAGCTGTCGGTTGTGTCTGATTACCATGCAGAGGTCCCTCACTAGAGGGGAACCACCAACATCCTTAACAATTTGCAGCAAACAAGGATCAGATTAAACTCACATGAACATAAAAAACATAAAGATGGACAGACTGGATATCCAAACACTGATTAGTGAGTATCAATAGCTATTAAATAATATAGATTTTCTGTCTGTCAGTGTACCCCAAAACAGCAAAACACAGGTTTCCTCCATCAGTCTGCTTTTTGTAAGAATCACCAGCTTAATGCTGAAATGTGCACCTTTCTGTGTTCTGCATTATATTCTTCCTTGCATTGCTCCCACAGAGATTCATGAAGGCTTATAAATCAATATTTACTTTTGTGCTTCTTCCGGTGTCTTTTTGCTGAATCAGATTCTGTTACAGTAGCTGAATGTGTGAATCTGTGTTTGCAAAAATCGAATTATATGTCAGCGATCAGAAGGTATTTGATTTCCTTTTGCACCCATATGTTGATTTTTATGTGTGAAGCTATAAAAATGACCATTATGAGGCTGCGGGCTGAACAAAGTATTGAACATCTAACACTTCAGCATTAAGACGACAAAAAATCCAACATTTGAATTGAATGAATTTGCAGATTTCAGCTTGAAGTAGCTCTGTATTATACATTAAAAAGTCTTTATGGAGGAGACACGGAGATGACCAGTGTGCATCTGGCCACTAGATTTTTGCTGCAGCTTGTACCGATGATTACATTTCAAGGGAATTACTGTCATTTTAAAACATTTATGTCATCCTAGAGAGTGTACTCGAGGTAATACAGTCGTATAAAGCACTTGTATCTGCGTTGAATTAATATTGTTCTATCATCTGTTCAGTTGTCTGGCTCAGAGATTTCTCCTGTGATTCATCCAGTGACTCCTGCAGACTTCTGGTGTCGTTGTCGGTGTAATCACTGCTAATGTGGCTCCTTGTTCATTACACCGCTGAGTGTTTTTATGTGTAACTTAACTCTGGTGTTTTCTCTGTTCTTAGACGGAGGCCATCCACCCAGACTGTGCCTTGGTGGTTCAGCACATGATGGCTCAAGAAGAATGCAACCAGATCCTCAAAGAGGAGGAGAACAACCACTCCACCAGGGCAGGTCAGTGTGTTTTAATCATGTTGTAGGAACAAATATTCACACACATACTGACCTAGTGAGGACTCATCTCCCATTTGGGGACAAACATAGATACCCAACAAGGTCCTTGAGACTTAGAGTATATATAGAGTATGTAATTTATGCCATTAGGGGGTTACTCGCCTCAAAACAACAAACAAAGATGTAGTTTGATGATGCTGTAGCGTGGGATCATGGGATATGTTGTCTTTCATTGTTAAACATCCTCCATTGCCGATGAAAATCTATCTGACGTGACCACGAAGGAGGTAAAGTAAAGTTTTACTCGTCATGTTTGCCAATCTTTCTTTCTCACTCTCTGATGGATCCGATGTATCTCATGGGTCCCCCGGTGTTTAGCCAGAAGTCACAGCAATAAAATGACACACTCTCAACAAAATATATCTAGTTGGTCCTCTCCTCTCTAAAATCCTAACTTACTTATGTATTTTAAATGAGAGGCTTTGCTCTGCAGGTTCTTCTTCTCTCCCCACAGCCTCCTCTAACCTCACCTCCTCCAAAACAAACCCAAATCGTGTCCCTGTACTCTTTAAATCGCAGCCATCCTGACTTTTACTCTTGGAAAAAGGTACATTCACCCCCGTTTGAAGCAGCACATTAGAATTAGAAACACTCTCCCTGTGGAGGCACTTTGATTTTCAGAAGCACTCCTGAGTGGGCTTGAGTCATGTCACGATGTAAAATTATAGACATTCAGGACTGAAGTTGACATGTTCTGTGAGTTTGAACGGCAAATTATGGATTTTAAAGCACCGCACAGTTTGGATACAGCCAGGAGACGCTGATGAAATTTGTCTTTTTCTATTTATAACAAATGTTTGTTGAGAATGTACGTTTATATATTTGACTTTGAATCATTACAGGCTGAAGGGCCACATTTCCGTCCTCCTCCTCATCTTTAGAGGGTGTTAAAGGGAGTGAAAAGCTTCAACAGTAAATGTCAGGACAAAGTCAGAGAGCTCGAATTGATTTCTGTGTGGAGGTTCCTCATTAAATGAACAGGTGACAGCCACTGGCAGTCTGACTCCTCAGAGGATCAAACCTCACCATACGTACAAAGGGACTATTTCTTGTCTTTTTCTGACCATTTCTTTCCTCAGCAGCGTGTGTTAGTGGTTCTGTTTTGACCAGACTACAAAGATTAAAAGGCACCATTTGAAAAATTTGAGTCTCAATCCTGAGAAGCCATATTATGGAAAAGTATGCTCTGTCCTGCAGTGCAGAGTCCAGCAGCAATTTATTTAAAGAGTGTACTTATTTTTGTTTTTAATCCTTTAAAGAGGGAGTCATGATTATAGGTTAAATTATTAATGTTTATTAATATACCACTTTTACCTCTGCCATGTTCTGCCTCTAGTAACCTTTGTGTGAGTCTGTGGTACAAACAGCACGGCAGTTTACTTCACTGTCCATCAGGAAACTCTGTAAATCACAGAGAGCTGAGGCGGAGCAGCCGGAGGACATCAGAAAACCAGAAAACATTTTCATCATAAAATATGATCCAGTTTCACCAAACGTTTAATCAGCTGTGACTTAGTGCCATAAAGCATTATGTACTGTTGCGGATACAGACGTACGAATGACGGACAAACATTCAGCTCATTATAAGTCAGTGTACCTTCAAGATGATTTTAATTTTCTTATGTTAGAAAGATCACAAGTTATGGTTATAACAACACAACTTTCTGTCAACAGAAGCATCTTTGGGGTTGTTGTGTGTCTCTTCATGCTGCAGGGAAAGCAACAGGTTTTGGATGTTTGGTTTCATGACATCGTTTCATCAGCCACATCAAATACAACACAACTGTTGATTTAATCGCCTTTTTTTCTCAAATTTGAACTAATTATATATAAACAACACTGGACTGGACAAAGATCCACCTTTGCTTTAGCTTGGGGAATGTTTTTAGTACCAACCTTTACTTTCAGCCAAATAACAACACTTCTACATGCGAGTTTGTAATGTAAATAGTGTAGGTGTTTTGGTTTGTACTCGCATGCGAGCTCAGTTTTAACGTTATATAACATTTACATAAGGCATCATTGTTAAAAGTACTATCTCGAGGTAAACTATGGATGAAACCTGCATGTAGAGCTCAGTGCAGGGTGCACAGCAGGCTGCTGGGCGCCTTCCTGTAGCTGATGATTGCTGCTGTTTAATCAAAAGCATAGCAAGCCCATTTGCTTCCTGTTATCAAATTGCCGCCCTTCACTTGGCAGAGCAGCCAAAACAATCAGGGGAACTAATCAGGTGAGGAGATGTCTGGATTAAAGGAACTGATTGGTCAACCTGGCCAGGTCCTGATTCAGCTCAGGTAGAAGGTGAGCCAACTGAATCAGAGGAGAGTCATCCGTTATCTTCCCCTCAGTGCCTCGGAAGAAAAAAGCCACTCAGCCACTCCAACAGCTTGTCCTTCAGGAGGACCGCGCTTCATTTTCCATCTGAGATGCTGTCTGAAAGCATGTCGATTACACCCTGAATATGAAATCTCTTTGTTTTGAAGTGTTTTGACTTGTGCGACAGGGTCATTCCGGAGAGGTAAGCCCCTCTCTCTCCTCGTTCCGACTCTTCATCCTGAAAAGGTTGATGAAAGCTCGGTGAGGCAGTCGTCTCGTCGCCCGTGGGGCTGCCTGTGCATGACACAGCTGGTGTCGCTCGGAATTAATTGCATCATTTGTCACCCTTTTCTTGCGATCCTCCAAAGCAAAGATGTGACAATTAGTATTTGAAGCGGCAGCCCGGACTGAACACCAACTGAAGTAGACTGAGGCTCCGGTCCCCCCGGTGGCTTAACCAGTCGACCAAATGCCCAAACATCAGATCAGTCAATGAAGCTTGATTTGTACAGATTCTGCAAAGGCTCTGCAAAAAGATTCTTATTATTATTCTACTAGGAGAACAAATCCCCATTAATAAACACATATATGAGAAAATGACTAGTGTTAGCTCATAAGGAGGAGGTGGTGGAGCGAGCTAATGTGTTGGTCGGAGCATATCAACACAGTGCTGGGTTAATTTACTTTTTTATTCATTATTATTACAATAACATATACACCATATAATCATCATAATTAAGTCAAATCATCTCATTAACATGTCATCATCAAAAGCAGTCAACCAGTTATACCAAACAAATAACTGGTATACACAATACCACAATCCCCTAAGTAAAATTAATATAATAATAAAGTCAAAAGTCAAAACAAGAAAAAGATGGCACACACGTGTTCAGTGTTTGTGAAGCCACTAACGAGCTCAGCTCTTATGAATATTCAATGTTTTGGGGAGAAGCGTTCGGGTCGTGTGGGTCAGATCGTCAGGATGCTGTGAACCAAACTGTTGTGGGAAGACCGTGCACATTAAAGAAGTGAATTTGTACATTTTTCGACTGTAGATTTAATGTTTACTCGACTCATTTCAGAGGGAAATATTGAACATTTCAGTCCTCTATATCTCTACATGTAGTTACTTTGAGTTCATCTCAGAAAACAGCTTGTTAACGTCTCTGCTGGATAAAAACACGCCTATGCATTGACTTGCTGGAGCATGAAAAGCACAGGTGTTGCTAACAACGTTAATTACGGCTCTGTTCTATGTAGGCACGCCAGTAAGCTGGCGTGCACAATACCGGGTCCTTGCAGAAGCACACCTGAATGGAATGAAGCCATGATTAATGTTGTCGGTCCCACCTGCGATTGCAAGTCAACAGGACCACCGAGAGGAACACATGAACTCTCCAAAGTGTGAGAAAGAGGCTTGTTTTGAACTCAACTTCCGTTTGACCGCTTCATTCTGTCTTGGCCATTTCTTTGACGTAACTGGTCACCAGTGATCACCGTCGTCGGCTCTGGTGTCATTGTCAGGAAGGGCTGAGGTTTGTACAGGTGGCTTATTTTATTCAAATTCACTGAGAGCACCAGTCCTGTCAGTTAGCTAACACTGAAGCTCCTGGGCGTACCCCGCCTCGCGCCCAATGTCAGATCATGGGATCGGCTCCAGCCCCACTGTGACCCTGATGAGGATAAGCGGTTACAAAAAAATGGATTGATGCATGGACGGAGAGATGGGATTAACTTTGTTTTCCCCTCCACACATGCCAAGCTCTGCAAGAATTAAATTACAGAGATGTTGAATTTTGTGTTTAGTTCTCAGTTGTTGCTCCAACTGGGCAAAAGCAGCAAACAATTTGAATCCTGTAACAAAGTTTGAGGTGTGGATCTTGATTCATCGGTTCTACCTGGTTTCACCTGTTCTGCAAGCATGAAAATCCCAATCAAGTTTAGTCTCATCACATGACCACGTCTGCTTTTTGCACCTGTTTACCTCAGTGTATGAAAAGACAAAGTTGTTGGTTTCAGTACGAGGTCAAACAGGTGCGTTTAGGGACACGATTCACCTGCAAACATCCTTCCAGACTAATTCATCAACAGTGGACGAACCCATCAGGTGTGACTAAATGGGGGACGAACAGATGGGCGGGATGAAGAGAGGAGGCAAAGGGCGATGCAGCTCGTGAAAGAGTGATGGAGGAAATTATGAGGAAGACAAAAGACTGCAGATATAGTAGAGAATTTAGAGCTGTTAGTGTGGTTATATTTGTCTGCAATGGGTAAATAAGACAGAAATAAACACTAAAGCAGGTAAAAACACGTTCTCCCTTTCACTTTGTGCCCTTTTCTCGTTCTTGATTTATCAACAACTGTTCACTGGAGGGAGGGCAGCTGTCTCATCCACTTTGGGTTAATTACCTTCATACCTCAAGTCCCGCAGGAAACACCATCAGAGGAGATTCATGGGAAGTCAGTGACAGAGAGGAAATGAGGAAGTAGTGCAGGAGAGAGGGGGGGGGGTAACAGTCTTGTCCATTTTCAAAGGATACTTGTAATTAGCAGCCACCAATCAATTAGAGCAACAACCAGCCTCGTGAATTAATGTGAGAGTATGTGTGAGAAAGAGTGTGTGTGTGTGTGTGTGTGTGTGTGTGTGTGTCCTCTACATGGCTTTTACGCTCCACTGTTGGCATTTCCACAGATCATTAAACACTTTCTCCCCGTCTCTTCGTGGTCACTCGCGGTTGTCATTTTCATAACTAATTACGAAGATCAAATACCAGAGGTGGAAAGTAATAAAGTCAGTTTTATCGCAGAAATGATTGGTCTATAAATTAATCAGAAGTGATGTTCATAATGAATGAATAATTAGTTGTTTAAGTCGTTTATCAGGTAAAAATGTTACAAATGTGCCGATTTGCTGCTTTTATTTGTTTTTATGACAGTAAATTTATAATCTGGACAAAATAAAGACATTTAAAGACGTCAGATTGGACTCTAGAAATCTGTGAATGTTTGACACTATAAATTATATCTTATTTGATAGTGACAATAGAGATTCACGGTGAATTTACTGATATACATTAGGTCATTTCTGAAACAACAACAACACAGACTCCATCCTTTCCTGTATGTCCAAAGCGTATAAATGTAGCGCAGGAAACGTCTTTAAAAGTGAGTAAGATGAGTAAAGAACCCCACGTTTGTCATCACATTCAAAATGTTGCCTAAGTTTGGTGCTCTGGAACATTTCTCATCATTTTTTTCCCCCAACTCAGCCCCAACGAGAAAAGCTCAAACAAAACCATGAAATTCTGACGTGAAATAACCAAACCAAGTTCTGTGCTGATGTTTGAGCCCCTTCATTAACAGCAGGAAGCTGGTCTGAGCTCAGCTACGACCAACAGCACGCTGGTTTATGGCGCCACATTACTCACCAAATTGTCTCCAAAAGTAAAGCTGACCTGCAGGGCAGATACTATCAAGAGAGACGGACAAACTTTTCTTTTATCGAGGGGTTTGCACAGACATTTTCCGGTTCTCCAGAGAGGTCAGTCCGTGCTGCAAACGTGTTTCATTTTGTAAAGGACAGTCTCTGAAAGATTAGGCAGAGTGCAAGTGGTCAAGTGGACCGCCGAGGACAGAACAACCTGCTCAGTACCACACAAATGTAGGTATTGTGAGAGGCACAGACAGTACAGTTGGTCGTATAGTTTGGATTGACGGAGCAGGAGGGAGATTAGATGAGATCCAGGGATGTTCCTACAGTCTAAACGGAACATAAAAGAAACTTTATGTTTCCTTAATCTGTCAGTTAAACTACACAAGCGACGTCTCTGGTCAAACTCTTCGTCTGTTTGAATATCTTCCCGCTGTCACTTCTTCCTCCTCATCTTCTCTGTTTTCTCCGTCCACCTGTGCTCGTCTTTTATCGCATGACATTGTTTATTAAAGGGTGGATATTGTAGCATACATCCCAGTGGAGCCTTTTCATCTGTAATATTTGTAACAATATTACAGCAGTAGCAAAGTACACGACAAACAGAAGACGAATGCTTTACTGAACCATGAAAACGTTGGAAAGTGAAGTGAGGTAGCTAGAGGAGGAATAAGATGCTGAGAGATGGCCATAGAGGTGAAGAGGAAACACGGGATATATGTTTAGATTGGTCAGTTTTATTCTTGTTCCCACGTCACGTCTGCCCCATGGAAATGAAAAGCTTGCCTCATACTTTGTTCCTGATGTTTATTATAGATCATATAAATGTCAGAGGGGTAAGTCACACATAGGACAAAGTTTAAGGGCTCACTCTGGTTTGAAGCAGTTTCCCCTCCTCAGGAAGATAAGCCAGTAAGTCAAACATGATTGTAGTGGTGCTGCATTAATCAGACAATGATGTGTGCAGCTCTAACAAGGCTACATGTGTTCATCCTGTTAAAAATGGACAGCCGTCCCAAGATGTTTTGCAACCTCAGCAGGATTTTGGCATGATTAGTGCAGAACTGTGAAACCGGAGAACAAACTCTCAGACGGAGTCTGTTGTAGATAACTTGTGGTTTCAGTTGAATGTTAAGAAACTAAACAAGTTGAGCACTTTAAGTCACTGTGGACTGTTTTAGTATTAAACCAAGAAAACAGTCTTTTCCTGTCCTGACCAAATACTCACAGTTGCCTAAAATTCTTAATCTTTGTGTTGCATTAAACTGGAGATTTAGATTTCCTGATATTTAAAGTATTTTGTGACTTTGCAGATGCATTAATGACTATTTCTTTAAATATATAAACGATGACACAAAATAAAAAGAGGAACCCAAAGGGAGTTCATTTCCTCAGTTGCAAGGGAGGCATCATTCATTTCGTGGCTACATGCCTTTGGGACAGTTCTGGTGATGATGTGCGAAGGTGTGCGTCGATTAGATGCTCATGAGGGTGTGAGCATTATGATGCTGCTGAGGAACATTACATGATAGCCTGTCACACGCACCGCCGATCCTAACAAGATAACGGACACCCTGGAGAGGAGATTTATTGAAAGCATGAAGAAGAAACAAAGCTTTGTGCTCAGGATACTTACTGTTAACGGGACAAAAGATCCAACCATTAATACCTAATGAGAAGCACCAGTCCATTCATCCACGCTTTCCTCCTGTCAGGGTGTCACAAGCTATGCTTTAATTAGCACCTAATGAAGGACCTGGCTGCTCTCAAACAAAAGCACTGTGTCCTTTTGTGCTGTTACAGTCTGTATGCACAGAGTGGCTTTTCATTACCTGGAGAGCCATTAGGGCATTTACAAAATGGCCTATTTCACGTCATTTTAATCGATGCTGCAGATGAAAATGTCATCAGCAGTTCGGCGTGAGTACAAAACCAAGACGTGAAGCGAAAATGTTCCAAAAAGGAGAGGTCAAAGTCACATTTATCCAGCGAGATGTTTGCTTCATCACAGCTTTGGCAGGAAAACCTCCAGCGGCAGCCAAAAGCTGTGTTTCATTATGAATGAGTGTCTCCACGCGCTGCCGTTTTAATTGACACGGGGCTGAGCAGCTTTGATGTATGAGGCGTTGTGGTGGCGGAGAGAGAGACGGGCTCCTCATTACCGCGCTCCCTTCCCTCCCTCGCCACACCTCCCTCGCTCGGAGGCTGCAGGGAGAGCTTGTCAGCCACGTGAGGGGAGCAGCAGAGACTAAAGGACGGGCAGAGAGGAGGGCCGAAGACGTCACCAAATCAAACGCCTCTTGTTTTTTTGGCAGACTGGGGGAAATCCCTAAAAACTTGCACCAGACGAGAGAGTTTTCATACAGATGAACTGATTCATAATTAGATTTGTGAATCAGTAGTGAACATCAGCCAGATTCAGAGGTGTTTGAGGTTAAACAAGTCACTCGCTGGCAGAATATTAAGCACGCCGCATAAAGAGAGAGGGAAAGAAAGGTCGACCTCTCCGTCAGGATCAGATGCAGTCACTTTTCATTTATGTAGCTGTTATTTTCTTAAAGGTCAAGTGTGTCAGATTGAGAGGGATTATAACTATGTTTTCATTAGAGTATAATTATCTTAAATTAAGAATCATTTTGTTCTTGTTACCTCAGAATGAGCTGTTTATAACTAAAGATGTCAGTAGTCGTCTTCCACGGCCTCTGCCATGTTTCTACAGTAGCCAAAAACAGCCGACCAGAGAGTATTTAATAATGTGATGAATAATAATATTCTCATGCTCTTTACCTGCGCTGTGAGCTCATCAGACGAACGTTGTCTTCTTGTCTCAGGTTGTCCGACATTGTGGGACGACATTCGTTGCTGGTATCATGCTGAGGTGGGCCAGGTGGTCAACATCTCATGTGTCAATGTCTCTCATCTGTTTGCTAATAACCAAGGTAAGTCACTTCAACTCACCTTTGACGAGCTGATTACAACCCCTCAGATATATTTTGAAGGCTGTTTGGAATTAAACAAAAGCTAAACTAGTGGGTGCATCAATTCGTTTTATATTCTTGTATTTTTTTATACCCCTTTACTCTGTATATTTCACTTGGTTATGTTTTACTTGGCACTGTTTGAGAAATGATTAATAATCCTGCCAGCAGTCATACCCATCCTCTTTTTATCCTCCTGCTTGTATCTATGTTGTATTTCCTCCATTGATGTTGTCAGCCAATTCTCTATCTTAAGGCCATGTTGGCTTTTGTTTGTAGAACCGGCTCTGTGAGGAGAAAAGAGTAAAAAAAAAAAAAAAAAAGAAAGACAGAATTAACTTCTGCAGAAAGATGAACTCAGTACGTCTTCTTTCAGTGACCACCATATATTTAGATATCTCATAGGACCAGTGAGTAGTTCATGGACATTTTTCTATGTGGGTCACATGGGCTTGTCTCCAGCGTCTGAGCTTGGCTGCAGAGAGAGCTGCTCTCCTGACTGTTTACGTGACCCTCACCTCCTCCAGAGCCTTGTCTCATCCAGCTGGCTGGTCTAAAGAAAATAAAATACGCTTCAAATCTCTCACGTATCATCTAATGGCAGACAGACAGATACAGATGCGACCGAGATGCTCGATAAATGAGTTTCTGGACATTTGGGAGACGAACAGTGACAGAAAAAGCTGTGCGTTGTCACAAACACACCTACTGGAAATGTAGAAGAGTGGGAAAAGTTTATTCATTTAGTCAAACATAAAACTATGAATAGTCTTATCACCTGTAGAACAAATGATTATCCACACAAAAACATGTACAAAGTGTCCACTAAAATATTTATCATACAGAATAGCGGGGCTCCAAAGGGGAGAGATAAAACATTTTTTGTAGGGCAAACGTTTAATGAAAGATTCTCTTTTATCGGGTGATGAAGCCATTATGGCATCGAGGATGGATATAAACAACTTTATCAAACTAAATGAGGTTTTGTGAACTGAAATTCTTAGAAGACCAGTAACTCAGCCTTGCTACATGGGTCATGCTCTGCCATCTAAGTCTTACTTTTCCTACAGCAGCGATTTGATTCCCTTCACACTGTCAAGTAAAGGCAACAAAAGCCCTGAGAAATAATCTTTAAAAAAACACATCCAAAAAGGGATGAAGGATGATTCTGTAAAGTTTTTTTAGCTGCCACAGTATTTTAGCAAGTTTTTGCTACCACTTTTGTCCAGATTGGAGTGCTAT
Source organism: Protonibea diacanthus (assembly GCA_028641955.1). Lineage (NCBI taxonomy): Eukaryota > Metazoa > Chordata > Actinopteri > Sciaenidae > Protonibea > Protonibea diacanthus. The sequence goes on along the minus strand of CM053979.1, from coordinate 4,041,917 downwards.
TAAATTTGGCACAGACATATTTTATAGTTCAGGGTTGAATACTGAAGCCATTATCACTCAGGCTGTAGCATCTGTAGACTGCACTCTTACCTTTTGGAACACAGTGGATGAGGTCCAGACTCTTCCAGCCTGTCAGTCAGTGTTGCTGAATTACTTTCACAGTAAATATCTAACTGAATTACAGTAAAGTAACTGTAAAAATTACAGGCAACTCTGCTGGCAGAAGTGATTTCCTACAGTAAATAATACCTAAAATACTGTAAAGTACTGTGTTTTCCTTTACAGTAACATGATTTTTACTGTAAATAAATACATTATTAAAATACTGTGTTTTTTTTAAGTAAGTAACATGTCAATGATTGCCAATTAAGTACTGTGTTTTCTTTTACGGTTACATGATGTTACTTGTCAATGGCTGCCAGTTAATTACTGTGATTTTTTACAGTTACTGTACATGATGTTACTTGTCAATGGCTGCCAGTTAATTACTGTGATTTTTTTTTACAGTTACATGATGTTACTCGTCAATGGCTGCCAGTTAATTACTGTGATTTTTTTACAGTTACATGATGTTACTCGTCAATGGCTGCCAGTTATTTACTGTGATTTCCTTTACGGTTACATGATGTTACTTGTCAATGGCTGCAGCTAACTTACTGTAATTTTTACAGTAGGTTACAGTTACAGTTTTACAGTGTGGGGTTGAAAATTGAAGCCATTATCGACCAGGCTTTAGCATCTATAAACTGCATTCCACCAGAGTTGAGGCCTTGTTGAAACATTGTGGATGACGTCCAGACTCTTCCAGTCAGTGTTGCTGAATTACTTTTCACAGAAGACTCCCCAGCAGCAGAGAGCAGGTACAGTATGTGGGATGCTGAGTGCAGAAATGATGCACTTGACTGATTTCCAGCAAAATAAAAGACACAAGTACAAAGCAGAGAAGAAGAACACAGCAGCTCTGCAGCGAAAGTTAAGCGCATACTTTGTGTCGAGGGATCAGGAGGCGGAGGTTGCTGTTGATGACCTCATAACTTAGTGTTAGTGGGTTCCAGCACCCCACTAGATTTCCTCCTCCACAGACACCCGATTAAGTCGAGAGCTGCGTGGATAGATCAAGCTCCAACGGGAGGATGCATGCAGAGAAAATAATGAATTGGAAAATCAAAGAGTTCACTGTAAGAGCCAAGAGCATGAGGAAGGAATTGGCGCTGCTTGTTAAGCATGGTGGTGTGAGCACTAGTGCCCTCCCCAGAGCCTCAGCCTTCAACCTCCACTCACATCCAACCATTCACCCACCGACGCCACAGGCCTGCAGGCTCTACACAGCACCTTATACTGAGGCTAATGTAGCTGGATATCGGTAAAACCACCCACGACTCAAACCCCCACACTCTACTCGGCTCTGTGCCGAGGAGCCGGACAGGCATATTCACATCATGAGATCTGTTATTTCACTGTAAACTTTTTAATCCTCCTTCTTCTAAACGCGGATTCACGCTGGAAAGATGATGACCTTGTGTGCGTCACGACCATCGTACAAGCTTGTAGAGTGAGCTCTGTCATTCTAACTTCAGGCCATGGTGGGAGAACACGGCTGCAAGTTTGCCTTATTTAAATTTATCCTTCACCTGATTGGACTACCGTCAGTGCTACCTCGAGCTTTCAGTAAAGGTAACAAGTACCTAAATCTGATACATTTCATAGCCTACTTTGTATTCTTGTTTTACTTTTGGATGTAGCACATAAAGTTAAGCAACTCCTTGACTCAGTGTTAAGTTGTGTGGAGTAATGATTGGCTTATAGCTGCCCTCTACTGCAGATCACAGCTGGTAATTATTGACTGTGTGAAGGCAATCCTATGGATCGAACTTGCCTTGAGGCTCCAGGTATGATGCATACAGTTCAGGGAACTCCATATTGCACTCAGCATAAAAAAGCAAAACATTTAAGTTAAAAAAAAACAAAGTTTGTTGTGTACAACAGGTGGATTCAGTAAAATAAATTGATGAAGTTTTGCTCTACCTGCAGCTTTACTGAGCTCTGGCTACCTGCCCTCATATCAGAGGGTTAAAGAGAAAACATGGGGGCAAAAGGGCCACGGTCCATATTGGATATCCGTAAATAAAAATAACAATGAGCACAAAAAGGTAATAGACGAGATATCTAATGGAGAAATAAACATGCAATTTTCATAATATTCTGACACGGAGGTTGGACCCTATACTGTCACAAAATATCAAGCATGTTAACCAAGAACACGAGGAGAAGAACCAAACACAGGCCACAGAGGCTGAACTGGTGCTGAACAATTGTTGAATGGTGAAGAAATCCGAGGGGCAGGTAAAGTCCAAAATCCATAAATCAAAGCTGTAGTCGAAAAACTCAAGGAATCTATCAGGAACACTTGACAAACGGAAAGATGAACTGACACTCATACTAAATACACAGGATGATAAGACACAGGTGAAAACTACTCAGGCTGGAATGGATCATAAAAACTGGTGGGAAATACAACAAGCAAGCAAAGTTAAAGGCATGAGGAGAATTACAAAATAAAACAGGAAACACTAAACAAGAAATCCAAAAACCAAATTCAGATAAGCCAAAAGCCAAAAATCGTCCATTCAAACAAAATCAAATAAATGGGAAGATAAAATACGTTCTGATATGGCACCAGTCTGGACACAACTTCTCATTCAGTTATTCTTTATTTTATTATAGTTTTCTTCATTGTAGATCAACACTGAAGACGAAAATGAAGACATAAAAAAGTGCTCTTCTATCAACACAACAATGTTGGATCCTTACCAGCTCCTCTGTCTGATAACTCTATTAGTATCGGCGGTAGTATTCTTCTGCATGTGTGTTAGCGAAAGGTACGTCTCCAGCCACTTGTGTCATTATCAAGCAGATGGAGTTTTAGTGCAGCCCAATGAATCCTAATAAGGAGCAGCGGCGCTATTTCACTTCGGAGAAACAGCTGCACTCATGTGTATACATGTGTTTATAGCTGTGTCAAGAGAGGATGCGGCGGTGAGTGTTTTCGTTCTTATTGGTCATCAGCGTCCCAGTAAAGCTAATAGGATTCATCAGGAAAGCTGCATGTCCACACTGGAGTCTGATAAATCAACACATGGCCACAAAATGAACAGCCGTCGTAGAACAAACAATGTGTAGTGTTGATGAAATGTGACTCTGCAGCACAGAGTTTAAGTTTATGGTTTATATTTAAAGGATTGTGTCACACAAACAGCATTAATATACTGAAATCTCCCATTCATCTGGACATTTATTTAGTATTTGTCCAGGATTTTGGATATACATGGCCAATATGGACACTGATATTACACCCAGCCTCCAGTCTTTTGGTTTTAGTTCTTCCATTTGACATTGCTCCAATGATTGCTCCCATTCAAAGACAAGAACATCAGTGAGGTCCAACAGTGATGTTCTGTGATAAGGTCTGGCTCACCATCTTCATCTCAAAGGAGCTGCTTCTTTATGAGCAGCAAAGCTCACTCACATCTTGAACTTGTACAAAATGCTGCAGTCAGACTCCTCATGAGAACAAATACACATCAAACTCTTGCACTGTCTGGCTCAGGAATATGTTTTTGTGCCCATGCTGTACGCTACACTTAATCATAGATCCTGCAACCAAAGTCCGTTAACGTGACCACAGTGACTTCTAAAAGAGATATCCATTGGTTGAATTTGCTAGAATATTATTAAAACATTCAGAATTCAGATAAATCTCTGCACATAAGGGGGCTCACAACCTTTCAGGTGATATTATATTACTACATGGGCTCTGGAGCACTTCGGAAAACTGCAAACATAGTTGCCACTAAATCTACAAATGTAAATTAAGACTACACCAGTAGAATTTTGTTTGTGAAGGCTCCTCGCTGTCGTCGTTTCTTCTGTCGCTGCCACTGAGAAGTTTTTGTGTTTTTTTTTTAGGTTACATCTACAGGAACTGCACTAAAGATGGATGGTCCAAACTCTACCCCTCCTACGAGGAAGCCTGCGAGTTCACGGATTACGAAGAGCCAGAACCAGTGGTGAATGTTTTAGATGATTATTTTTATGTTTTCTTGTTCCTCTGTGGGTCAATTCTCTGTAATTGTTCTGCTCTCTTGTTTCCTTTTAATTTGGATCTTCTGTGATTCATTGCCGTTAGTGTTACCCCGAGGAAGCGGTCGTTTCAAAATCAGTACCGGTAAACTTGATGCTCTGCTGTAGACTGGCTAACATGCACATTTTCCCATATGAGGCCGCCCTATTCACACTAAGGGATTTTAATTACAAGCCTTGAAGCAACAGCCCATAATTTAGCTTATTATGATCCGGTAAGGCAAAATGGAAGAAGTTATTTCAAGCAGGCGATAAAATAGATGATTGACATTTCTCTCCTTCTCTCAACATGAATCCTTCTATTTACAGTACTGTCATTTTGGCTAATTATCTACACAGTCGCCTCGTGAATTAGTCTCATATTTCAGGAGCAAATTGTTTAATTATAACGTGGTTATGTCAGTATTAGCTTTGCTAATTTTATCTCGGTATAAAGAAAATGCAACCGGCTCCAGGCGTCCACCACTCAACTTAACTCTTTTGTCACATTAATTATCACTTGTGAAGATGTGTGTAATGGGTGTGAGTGAGTAGTTAAGATGTCAATATTAACATTAGTTTATTTCTTTTATTCTGTTTTGCCTTTTTTTTTCAGACAACGTACTTCTCCAACTTCAAACAGGTCTACACCGCTGGCTACGCTACCTCCCTCATCTCTCTGATATCAGCTATTTTTGTCTTCACTGTGTTCAGGTAACATTGTTAGATCGTCCTTCAACAAGAACAGGAACAACAACAGCATCAGTCATGTCAGCAAGTGTCCCAAAAAGACGTTGTGTTCAAGGCTGTAGGAATTATGACAGGACTAAAGGAAAGAAGTCAGGTGACATTTGACAGAGTGATAAAGGCCCCACAGGGAGGACGTCAAGATGGATGGATGTGCCGATGAAATGTCAGACTTTATAAACAAAACAAGAAAGGTCTCCTTTTTAAACTCGAACCGAGATCTTTCCCAGAATGTAACCAAGTCTTTCTTGTGGTTTACTGAATCAAACACTGTAATATTGATTTATTATCTGTAACTGATAATAATGACGTCCTGCTGATAGGGAGGTCTGATCTGAATTAGTCATTTGATATGGAGGACTTCTTGCTAAACTAAATTAAACTCAGCTAATCACTAACCAACCCGCCGGTTGTTAAACCTTTATAATAAGGAGATCAAATTTTTCATGAAAGCTTTTTTTCCTGCTCTACAGGAAGTTTCACTGCACCAGGAATTACATCCACATCAACCTGTTCGTGTCCTTCATCCTGAGAGCGAGCGCTGTCTTCATTAAAGATGGCGTTCTTTTTTATGATGAAAATCTGGACCACTGCTTCATGTCGACTGTGAGTATAAAAACTGCAGCTACTTTCTATGACAGGAAGCATGATCTGGGGTTATTTTACGGGTTTTCTCTGAATTAGTTTTTATTATCGTTTGTATGTTAAGAAATAAATGGAAAGAAAACAAATACTTAACTTATAAATAACAGTTAATTAACAGTTTGGTTGACTGAGATTTTCATACAATAATAAACAAAAAACTGCTGTAAATGAATTCATGAATTTTCAGGCCAATCCTAGCAAATGTTCTTATTCATTCTCCACCTGTGGTTGTATCTAGAAACTTTGAAATGACGTCTGTTGTTTCTGACAGTCGGTTGGGGATAACCTGCATTGTGTTTTCGAGACATGAACCTCACAAACAAAAAGAAGAGCTTATTATCAGCAGGAGAATGATTGACATGCTGGGAGTGACTGAGCGGAGCTTGTGAGAGCATTAATGACAAGTGTTTTTCTTTCGATTTTTTTGCTGATGGGGCTGCCTGGAGTGACGGTAAGTGTTCCTCTTGAGTGAATACGAGGGACCAACATCACCGTGACTCATCCGGGTGAAAAAGGGCATGGACGAGATGATGAGACGAAGCTTTATCAGAAACAAAAGAGTTTTGTTTTGGGTAAAATTGTGACATGAGGACAGAACAAGCCTCAAGTTTGGCATTATGAACAGCACCATCATGTTTTTTCTGAACCAGAAGTGACCATATTCGAGTGTGAAGCCGGTGGGTGACGTCCTGTGGGATTCATTGGCTTACAAACCTTCTCTTATTACACCTCTGACTTTTATGAGCCCGGTGTGTGTGTTGCGCTAGACAGACGAAAACAACTTATTAATCACAAGGTAGCCATATGCTAAAGCATATCCTGTTTATGATCTATTTTACTCTAAATGGATCCATAATTTACAAAGTAAACATCATGTTGTGTCGAAGAAGACGTGCAAATTTTGTACTTGTGGTACTGTAAGTATATTTTTGATCCTATATGGTACTTTTTGTTCCCATTTATCACACAAATGTAATATTCTCTATATTCCCTGGCAACAAAAGAAGTCTGAGGCATTAAGAGGATTAGTAAATGTTATGCACTAAATATGAAATTGTAATTTCTTAGACTACTGCCTTACGTTCCTGAAAAGTAATCACATTACTGTAACATGTTAGACTGCAGCTGGTTACTAGCCCGACCGTTGCCCATCCCTTTCTGGTATCTGCCATACAGATAACCGACAGTGACAGTGATGACCTTAATTAGAGTGTAATTATAACACAGCTGCAGTCGGAGTCTGACCAAGCATATAACTCACTCGCAGTGTTATTAGCGTAGCGTTGATTAGCCAGTTAGTTACAGCCGCGGTCCACAGTATCTCATCCATCGACAACATAGTTTGTTTCTGTTTGAAATCAGTGATTGTTTGTCTCTGACTGAATTCTGAATTATAAATCTGCTGCCATCATTATAAACTGCATTTCGAGAAAGAAGCTTGACAAGTGAAGCAGCAGTAAATGGGGGCAGGGCTTAACCTTAATTAGAGTATAATTATAACCCACAGCTTCAATTGTGTCCGACCAAGCAGAGAATTTCCACCTCTATAAATATAGCCTGCTATAACCTTCTTTGCCCTTAAACGTATTATCATTACAGACCTCCCTACGACCCATAAACTGCTGGGAGAGGCCATTTCCATTACGACTACCGCCTCAGACAAATGACGTGCACAGACTAATCTGATGCTTGTGGCTCTTGTTGTTTTTGTTCCGCAGACGTCCTGTAAAGCAGCAGTGGCCTTCTTCCAGTTCAGTATCCTGGCCAACTACTTCTGGCTTCTGGTGGAGGGCATGTACCTGCAGACGCTGCTTGCGCTCACCTTTGTTTTCCAGAAGAAATACTTCTGGTGGTACATACTCATTGGGTGGGGTGAGTGCCGCGCTGACCGTGGTCGTTCTCTTTCACCTGTCTCTGTTTACCTTCATTCTCTTTCTTCCTTCATCTCTCTGTTTCTTGTTAGCGCTTTGTCTTGACTCTTTGCTAATGATCAGGTCACTCTGTTTGTGCCCCGCAGGTCTCCCAACAACAATCATAACGGCGTGGATACTCACTCGCAACTTCTACGATAACAAGGGGTGAGCTGCTGCAGTAGAATATCAGAAAGGAAACTCTGATATCCTCCCAAACAGCCACGGGCGGGCGAGCCGTGCTGACACAACCTGGCTGTTTTTTACATTACATTGTGGTGGCACGGTGAAAGGCTTCATCGTCCTTCAGGTTCATCTTGATATGGACCAATCTAGTCCGATGGAAAAACACGTTACCAACAATATCTTTGCTAAATTTAAAAATCTGATGCTACAGTTTGAAGCTTGACGCTTAGCCTCACTCAATGCTCGACCAACTTGATAAAAGATTACAAAAATATATTTTATATAATGAAAATATAGCTTTACTGAACTACTGAACCTCTTAAACGACAGTACTAACATCATTACAAATATTTGACTGTATATTATGCAGAGTTAATCTTAGATTTAGACTCTCTCCGCATGGATTTGCTTTTAATGTCTCCAAATCAGCGTTCTGTCTGTGGACGGGGAGTCGTGAGTGTTGTGATGAGTTGTACAATATTGTACTTCTGTGACCACCTTGTTTATCTCATTACTGTCTGCTGTGTGTCTCAGTTGCTGGGATGACACAGATGTGGCCTTCATCTGGTGGATCATAAAAGCTCCGATAACTGCATCACTTCTGGTGAGTACGGAGGAGTTACAGTGGGAGGAATTATAAGAGTCGTCAATCTTGGATCCGGGCTTGTATTTTGACGCTTCGCCAGCTACCATAGACGTTTATATGGCCTTCACGTCAGATGCGACAATAGCAAGTCGAGGAAAGTTGATTCATTTCCCATTTGGAAGCAGAAAACTTGGACAGATGGTCGACAAGCTTGTTATCTCTGGCAGTTAACACAGCCAGTCAGTGCACTTCTTTGTTTCCCTGCTGGTGTGATAATTGTTTTGTTTGTTTGACTGAAAGATGGAAAGAAGCCTTCTCCTTATATAAAACTTTAGTTTTCATTTAGTCCAACGTGCACAGTTTGGAATAGTAACCTCTTGTACTACTGCTGACCGCTCTGTCAGTCTGAGGAAAGACTGGAGGGCTGCATGCCTCCTCCAGTATGAAGATAAAGCCAATATGTTGTCAGACCGTCAGTGACAATTAAGCTTCACTGGAGGGCATAGTGCTCAGGAGCTCATGCTATTAACCCCGGATCGCTCCCTCCTCCATGCAGGTGAATCACCAGTGCACCCACCTGTGACCGTCTGAACCTCTGTCTCTGCAGTGGTTTTCCATGAATAAGGAAAATATTAGTAACACTTTAGATAACATAATTCTTCCCAGTTTAGTCTAGTTATTTGCAGTAGTTACACACCATATGGTACCGTAAGTTCTTTTAACTGCCGAGTACCTGCTCGAATAGTTGAGTCACAACGCTGGAAGCATCCAAAACTGAGCACACCCAATGCCAAAACGACAGGCAATAGCTACACAAAACGTAGAGGCAGACGACAGCTGCCACTCATGGTGCTATGCAATTATTAAACTCCAACAGTCAATAATCAAAAGCCCGTCTGACAGCCTGTTCTCCCTGAAAACAGCCGTTTCATTTCTCTGAAGGTCTGCTCAGCGTCATCTAACATGATGGATGCAAAAATACAATGTTAAGACACAACTTTAACAAGGTGTTTATTAGTGTTGCCATGACGACGATGGTGCCCTGACATCTCCACATATACAAGATATAAAAGGGCAAAAAAAACTCAAAGGGTCTTTTGAACAGTGGGCTTTTGTTTTCAGGGCAACAGGCTGACGGACAAATGAGTTTCAGGTCCGATGGGACATTTTTTAATTATTGGGGTTTTGGAACAATCATCGGTTCCCCTCCCGGCTCACTTCACCAACAAACGTTGACGGTCAATGCTTTTTTATGACATTTATGTGGCTCTCAAGGACGGTCGCACTCTTCTACCCAGTAATATTGGAAGCAGTAGTTATAAATATGTTGTTGTTGTTGCTCAGGTCATACCTCGCTGAAATATACCATAATAATAGAAAAGGTACCCACAGTTTAAATGTACCTTTAACATCTTACACCTACATGTATGTAGTGGTACGTACTGCACTCGTAGTTGTACTCAGATAATAATAGATTTTGCTTTTGTATTATTACCAAGTTATTAATGATTCCTGTGGTTAGCTGTGTTAAAGACCTTTATCTTGTTTTGTAACTAGCTGAGCCTGTTGTGTGTTAGTGCTGAGGACAGTCTCCATTCATCTAAGCTGCTCCATTAGTTTCATTGATTGGAAGTGGGACCCAGTATTGATCAGCACAACTAATGAAGCCTCTTGGGTGAATGCTCCAAAGATGTTAAATGATTTAAAGGTTTAGGCGAAACATGAAGTATCTCCAAACCCGTGTAATAGTTTTGAGTGAGAGGTTGATTGACGCGAGCTTTCTGCTTGTTTCTCACCTTGTGCTGCAGATTTGATGTGATAAAAGTGGCTGCGGTTCTCACTTAAACACTGTGGTGGTGCTTCTTTCACCTTTCCATGTAGGTGAACTTCATCATCTTCATCAATGTGATCCGTATCCTGGTCCAGAAGCTGAGATCTCCGGGTGTCGGTGGCAACGACACGAGTCACTTCAAGTGAGCAGAGAATAAATATCCTTTAATGTGATGACAAACGTACATGCTGTGCTGTATGCAGTCTTCATGGCTCTGTTTTAATAATGTGTGCAGGAGGCTGGCCAAGTCCACTCTGCTTCTCATCCCACTGTTTGGAATGCACTACATGGTGTTCGCCTTCCTGCCGGAAAACACCGGAACAGAGGCCCGAATCTTCATCGAGCTCGGTCTGGGATCCTTTCAGGTAAAACACACACACACAGATCCAAACTGAAGTCTGGACAATAGGATAAAACGATTAAATGTTTTTTTTTTTTTTTATGGAAATGGTGACTCAGTGTCAGAAACATATATTTAATATTTAACAATTTGTCTGCTCTGAAGGGATTCGTTGTGGCTCTGCTCTACTGTTTCCTGAACGGTGAAGTAAGTAAATATAATACAACTCATTATTATATCAACAATATGCTCTAATTAGAATTAGTCACGCTAAAATATTACTGTGAAAGTTATTGATTGTTATTGCTATAAACACATTTTGTGTTTCTAGATTAATTTGCTAACCCTAATTTTTGATTTGAGAAATCGATTTTCATGTAACATTAATGAGTTGTGTAGCTTTCGGACAGGGGGAGACAAGCTAAAATTCTGTGGTGTTATGTTTTGTGTTTGAACACAGAAAGGTAGGTGGTGGTGGCTGAAGGCTGGCTGACAGGTGAAGTAAAGCAAACAGATGAGAGAAGTGCACGCAGGAAAAACTTGAATGAGTCACTAAGTCAGAAACAATAGAAAAAACACATTGGAACAAAAAAGAGTAAATCTTTGGTAAATCTCCAGAAAAAGTACAAAAGATTAAGCCGGGGCATTTTACCAACCGCAACTGAGATAATCTGGCAAGAGAGTCGTGGCTTGACCAGGTTTTTATGGCAGGGGTGATTGCTGGATGAGAGACAGGTGGGCCTTGTTACTGAGAACAGCCAACCACGCCCTCAGCTACACCCTGCCAGGAGGAGAAACAAAAAAAAGAGGAAAGGAAGAGAGAAAAAACAAAACAAACCAAACATCAACACGAGCCTAACTCTGTGTGTTTTTATAAATGAATGTGTGTGTGTGTGTGTGTGTGTGTGTGTGTGTGTGTGTTCAGGTGCAGGCAGAACTGAAGAAGAGGTTTTGGAAGTGGCAGACTCAGAGTTACCTGAGGTACAGTAAACGACGGCGTACGTTGTTCACTGAGAGCAGCACGGTCACTCAGATATCCGTCCTGGACAAATCCAGCCCCAAAGAGCAGCTGCCCTCAGAGACAAACACCCTCACGCCCAGCAACATCTCCGCTGTCTGAGGAACGTTCGACAGCGCTGGTCTTCATGTCTCGTGTCACAACACCCGCTTGGTATTTGGACAACGTCTCGAACAAGTGACTAAACAGCAGAACCCGATTGTTGAATGTTTAAAGTACCTCTAACGGTACAAATTATCTGCAGAATCCCACATGGGCTGCTAAATTTACAGCCGTTAACTTAAGTCCAACTTTCACATCGTTCATCTTAACCTTTCCCTCCGTGATATTAATTATCTTTCCACTCACAGGCTTCAGTATTGGCAGGCAGAGAGGTCACATATTTTATTGCCCTTTGCAAGATTTTGCTTTAGGGGCATCTTTCCTACAATCGTCAAAATATTTTATTCTTTTTTATCGAAGCATTGATATCACAACAAGTACACAATAAACGTGGCTCCAAAATCATATTATTATAAATAAATGCTGCCTTCCTTGGATCTGGTAGCTATTTCTCACCAAAGCAGCCAAAAGATTAATTAATTAATTGATTAGATTAAGTAATCTAATCTTAATTTTAAGATTAAGCCTAGCCTAGCACTACAGACCAGTCTAAAATATCTTCACCCTGCACCTCCTTTACGAGCAGTCTGTCCAAAGTTACGTAACCACTTAAAGCTCCTCGATTTTACAGATATATATCTAATTTTTTAATTCTCCTCCCCGTGGATCAGTGCCATTCATTAGTGCTTGGATGTCCATGTAATTCTTCAGTCTCTTGAATGTTGGACAGTACGATTTCATCACATTATGAAGATTAGAAACTCTCCCCGTGCCCACGTTACCATCAGTGGCTCTGCATGCAACATGTTGCACAGTGCACTAGCGCACATCTGGAGCACTAGACTGTAAAAGCTATTTATTTGTCAGATTATCGTTTTTGTGTCAGTGTAAATAAAACCTGAACTAGAGTTTACATGTATTTTAAGAAAACAGTACAGTTCATCCAATAGATTTATAAATCACATTACTGTAAACAAAAAGATAAAAAGGGATTAAACAACTTTAAAACATATGTTGGTATTTATATTTAACTTTTTTTCTTTTTTTTTATTATGCTGTAATATTGCAAAGCGTGAAAAAATGACACCATTACCTGTTTGTTAGGTTTAGTGATGCTGATTTCTGTGCTAATGCTTGAGAAATAGACTAGATGAGCCGTCTTCAAGCCGACGGCTCGCGGCGTCGGTGTATCTACGCTTTGTTCTGTGTTTGACTCGGTCGACACTCAGCAGGTCCACATGTACATGTAGATATGTACAGTACTTCAGTGCCTTTGTCATAAAGAATCACTCTGTTTCTCTGCAGTTCAGGTGGATCGGACCTTACAGCGTGTTTGCATTTAAAATCTGTGTGTTATATATTTCAGACTGTGAAACCGTGTTTTGGGTCTTTGCTGTGCAGCGTGACAGATGTGCTTCTGTGATTCAAGACGTGGTGAGAACTGTGTTCAAATGACAAAAACAGCTTTCATCTGATTTCAAATTGTGCAGCGAGGAAGTTGAAAGATGATATTAACTGAGCATGTTTTGATGTGATGTTTTTTGAAAGAAAGCTTTTCATGTTGTGTGTGAACTTTGCCTTCTTAGATTACATCCATTTACAGTGTTATTCCTCTTTCCTCGCTTGAAAAAGACGATGTGGATGTTTCTCTTTCAGGTTCCGGTTTACGACGTGAATGCTTGAAGTTTCTGATTTGGTGTTTTTTCTTATTTGGGCTGGAGGTGAACATTACAGGATGAGGCTGGTGATCGTCTATAGTTTCCTTTTTGTCAGCATCTAATGAAAAGAAATGTCGGTCCATTTCATAAAACTCTCTGACTCCTCTACCCTGTCTGTGGCACTCATCGCCTGACCCACGGGTTCCTGCTAAAGATGTAAATCTTAAAAAAATGGCAGATGCAGGACCACCGAGATGGCAACAGCCAGAGCTTCACGTCTCTTCATACACTTGTGGGTGACATCACGTCCATATTTATACTGTGATTCATACACACACTGTAGTATATTTTGACCCACTGACACCCCCCAAAATCCAGCATTTCCCCTTGTTTTTAATGAAACTACTTTAAGATTTACACGTCAGGAGGAGAAGTAACAAACAGAGCTTAGCTTCATCAACTGGAAAGTACTCAGAGATTGATAAAAACAACAGATAATAACATCAGCCTTATCCTTCAAACCAGAAGATGTCTGAATATTTACCACACACGACAACATTGAGCCAACAAGTTAAAAACATTTATTGTCGATACTTCCATAATATACAAAAAACCCTTCTAGTGTGCACACTGAAACGAGATAAAATGGTGCGCTGTGCAGTGGAAAGAGATCAAATGTAAGAAACAAACAGGAGCTCATGAGCAGACAGAAGCAGGCTCGAGTGCTTTGAGTTACTTTTACATTCAGCCATCAGTACACAAACTGCTGAGCCCCGTTTTTTGACTGATTAACTGATTCAAACAGGCAATCGATACAATGAAGCACTTCAATAAAGATAACCACCATCAAAAAGCTGGAAAGAAAAAAACATTTAAAAACTTTCTTGTCATGCTTTGCAGTAAAAAACAAAACAAAAAAAAAGAGTACAGCAGTTTTTTATGGCACTTTACTTTTCCTCATGTCTGCACATTCAAAGGAAAAGTATTCGACGGGTCCTGACGGGACGAGAGCTACAATTCGATAAATCGTTCACAGTTGGTATCAAATATCCAAATATTCTAGCTTATTAATTGCCTCATCCACTCGTTATGTTTGGATTCCCTTTAATGGCCTGAAAGCTCGACCCTCCGTGTGAATTTCATCTGCTGGTCAAACGAGATCAAGACGATTTAACAAGCATGCATCAGCCTATTGAGAGAGTACAGAGGCGTTACAGGAGGCTTTATACTTTTAGCAAACACGATCACCATTAAAAAGAAATCAAATAAAAACAATTTAAGAAAATATGAGAACAATCACAGCGCAAAGTTTTTAAATGACAGCTATTCACTTTGAACCACATTTACAAGGTACAACGTTGGCAGCTTGTTTCTGTCTCGCACATTTAAACTGCAGTTTATTTAGTCACAAAGGTTGGCTACACACCTTTCAAACACTTCAACTAACTACTTCATAGCTCAAAACAACAGGTTCAAATGAGTATTTATTCTTATAATAATAATAATAGCAACATCTTTGTCTGACATCAACATAGTACTGGAAATATAAGGCTCCAACTCCCATATTAACACGAAAGGAAAAATCACTAATAAATACATCAACAAAATTCGGCTCATGACCCGGTGAGATTGTCATAATGTTGTTTTTTATGAACTGGACTGAATATTGAACTGAACCAGAGAAGAAGAGGTGGTGATTGTCCAGCCCTTTCCCCCAAACATCACAGGATGAAACAGGGCCCCCTTATGGCTGCTGTTGGATCTGCACTGTTATCACTTCTGAATACAGACAGAGCAGATCAACAGGACAGTACAGTTACAGCGGTCAGCCCTTCTTTTCTGTCTCTTTCTCTCTGGACTCTGAGAAATAATGGTTTGGTCATTTGCAGGTGAAGAGATGTTTGAGATTTGAGTGAAACGGGACAAAATCTGGTTAAAAAGTGAAAGTTTTTAGGCATTACTTAATTTTCATAACTATATTTCAGCGTCTAGTATAAATTTAACGGACTATATGTGACTTAAACCTCAAAAAAATATTCACTTTTTAAGATTTAGGGCTGGAGCGACACAGAGGTCACGTCACTGTTCACTGTTTCTGGGAATTTGGACTCACTATATTTAAAATGAGGCTGTTTCTGGTCAAATAAATCAATCAATAAAAACATGTGTTTTATATACAGTCACTAAATTACTTTTGAAAAACGATGTTTAAACAAACAAAAAAAAAAACAATCCTTAAAAATAATAGAA
This sequence comes from Protonibea diacanthus, assembly GCA_028641955.1. Classification (NCBI taxonomy): domain Eukaryota; kingdom Metazoa; phylum Chordata; class Actinopteri; family Sciaenidae; genus Protonibea; species Protonibea diacanthus. Next base: position 4,026,525 of record CM053979.1, on the reverse strand, counting down.
AAATGGGATTAACATGGAACAGAAGTTCTTGAAGTTCTCTTATCTTAAGACAAACTCATCACATCCGCTGATGAAGATGTCTGAAAGCTCCACTAATGAACTTGTTCACTGTCAGCTGCTCTTTCCAAAGAACGAGCTTCAAGCCTCAATCGACCTCTAAAAAGTTTCACTTTCTGACCAAATTTTGTTCAGTTTTAACCTCGACGCAGTCGTCTAGTCCTCAGTGTTGAATTACTGTTTTTGGTGGTTTATTTTCTAAATATATTTCTTGTTTTATTTGTGATTATTTTTAGATATTTAACATTTAACAATAGGCTGTAAAAATGCATTATATTAATATAGTATATATTTATTAATGCTTGATTGAGCCTCTTTTTACCTGCAAATAACCAAAATGTTTTTAATTGTGTGACTTCAAACAGCTAACGAGGAGAAAAACTCAACAATTAACTGCAGTCAAATAGTGAAGTGAACAGATGTGCAAATATCTGTTAATCAAAGGATTCATTGTTGTTTTCCAGTCTTTAAAGACATTTACAGTCAGACCAAATGATTTCTGTCCTTGCAGAAATTAGAGATTCAGTCATATTAACACAGAAATTTGGACAATTTTAATAGACAGTGGTCTCATATTTTAAAGAGAAGTCTCTCGTGGTTCAGATGAGACTTTTTATAGTCTTGTCATTTTCTGTTTTTCTGCCGTAGACAAAAAGAAAGAATGTGTCAGTAAAATAAGGAAACTAAAACATTTATTTTTGCAGGTGATATAGTGTACTGTACATTGACTTACTGAGTTCATACACTGTAGCACTGCTTTATTCAAAACACTAATCTGTCGTATGTTCTGCTCATCTTTAGCCAAGACGAGTTAAAGTAGTTTGAAGGCCTCCAGGTTTAAAATACTGATTTAGTCTTAAGCATCATAAAAGCACTTTGTTCAACCCTTTTTTCTTTACTTTGCAGTTTTGTTTTGAAATTAAAAAGACAATTATTTTTTTCTTTTAAATCATCAACAGAAGTCAAAATACTTGTTTTGTGCTTAAAGGCACTTTTGGAGACAAAAAGTTGAGTCGAACGGGTCGGGATTCAGAGGATAGTTGAGTCAGACCAAAAGGAAAAATCTGCAGTGACATCAGCTGCAAAGTGAACTCAGCCTTTGCAGATAGATACGGCCGTGCAAGAAACTCAAAGAGGAGTCGATTAATTCATCTTTGGAAAGAGAAAATGACCCCCCCCTCTGAGAGTAACACGTCTCAATATGCTTGTTTGTCACGCATTAAGAGATCAAATGCAACCAGAGACGATAACTGCAGAAAGACAGAGATACTGCGAGGTGGCACAAGGGGAGAAAAAAAAACTCAAAATTTGTTTTTTCTTTAGAAACAAATTAGCAAATTGTATCCAAAAACAGTGAAGTGCTGTGATGTCTACACCTTCACGTCGACCAGTACAATGTTGAAACTTCCCGCAGGAGGCTGTCGAAGAGGCTCGGCTTTAAAACGTGACAAAGAATCAGTGTTACAGAGCGACGCCTCCACAACATCCGCTTAGAAAGTTCATGAAGAAAAAGAAAGAACATTTACTGAACTCTCACATAAAGAAATAAAAGAAAAGAACACATGGACAATAAATGCAAATTCATGCAAGCAGTTGAACTCATGATGCTTTGGTCACGAGTTCATTGTCATTGACATTTTCTGTACTAACGGCTGTTTTAAAACTATAACGGATCCTCTCAGACGTTTCGTTTCCAGTGCTGAGATTCAGTAAAGAGAGGTTTGTGTTTGTGGTCGTAGTCGGCAAACCTCAGCACTGCGCACACGTCCGAAGAAGACCCTCTGAGTCTTCATCTAACCCTGGTGTGTGTGTGTGTGTGTGTGTGTGTGTGTGTGTGTGTGTGTGTGTGTGTGTGTTTTTCTCTTTTATTTTTTTGGCATTTCACATAACTGTAGAAAATACGTCCTTCTTATAAATACTGCTCTTTCACCTGTTGGATCCAGATGAATTTCTCTTCGACATTCTTCGACACCCTTTATATGTTGTTTTTACATCAGTCACAGTTTACGCAGGAGACAAAGGGTCGTGACAGTAGTGGGAAAATAATACTGAGCTTTCATGCAGTCACATAAAGAGTGCTGCAGTGGTTTAAAAATGGTGTTGGCCGTTCTACTTCAGCACTGAATGGGTTTAATAAGTTTGGGTATGACTTAAATTAGCCATAAAGTTTCAGCTGACCTTCATCAAACACTGATTTGATGGTGAAAAGTTGCATTTTTTAACACTGATGTGAATAATATTTAACAAAATTACACTTTCTTTTACCTGTACATCAGAGTGGGTCAGATTCGGAGCAGCAGAGGCCGAATATCATGAATTTAAAGTCCAGAGTTTGGGGCTCAAAAAACGCTAAATACTACATTTCCCATGATGCAGCTCCTCGCCTCCACCTTTCTCCATACACTCAATTTGTAACACAGGATTTCTCTGTTAAAAAGCTCCTCTAGAGCCAAACGAGACAATAAAATGTGCAAAATCAGTGGACTGCCCCTCTAAAGTATTTACATCGCCAGTGTTTGTCCGTATTAAGTTAAACCATCTCAAATGGCTCGGCAGCTGTGATGTCTGTATTTAAAGAGGAATACAGTGATAGTCTTAAAATACATTTTTGAGGATGAGAGTTGAGGACAAAGCTTTCTCAGACGGACTGGAATGATCGCTGTGAGAGGGCACGCGCTGCAGAGCTCTCTGGTCCCTCTGTGCATTACAGCAGCAGATACTGTAGCACCAGACAACTTGAAACACTAACACAATATGTACAGAGAGATAACCATGCTTCTCCTGCATGTTACAGCCCAACAAGATACTAGATTTACACTAGAATCTAATCATGCCCTTTGAAGATGACAGGCTGCTTAGGAGCAGGTTGGATTTTGACTCCAGGTCAGAGGTCGGGACACGGTAAGATTCATATTTGACACCTGACATTCAGGTTTCGGGGGTGAAGCAGCTCAGACTAGAGGCTGTTCTGGGTCGCTGGAGTTGAGTTGGGTTTCCATCATGGTTTCGTCCGGGTACGGGTTGGGGTAAGGGTTGAGGAACGGGTTGGTGAGGCTGGTCATTGGGACGACAGTGGGTGTGGCAGGTTTGGCGGCGTCAGGTCCGGAGGCGACGTCGTTGCCGGACGTGGCGTCCCCGCCGATGCCGCTCAGGTGGCCGGGGTCTCCGCCTGTAGGCTGGACATGCGGATCTGCGAGCTGCTCTTGCTGAGGATAGACAGCTGCGTTCCCCCGTTCACCCCACTGCTCGCCAGCGAAGGATGCCGGTGCTTCAGGTCCACAGCAAAGTACCTGTTCACCGTCCAGCTGCGCCATTTCCTCTTGATCTCCGATTGCACCTTGAGGGATATACTTCACAAGGTCATTATTAATGGACCTCGCTGGAAAGAGACAAGCTCACTGTCCCTCAGTCTCACTCTAGCTCTGTCTGGGCTGTATTTAAGGCTTTTTATTTACTAAAAATAATGTTTTTAAACCAATTTTCAGCTCGATTTCAGGTAAAATGTAAAATGCGCACAAGCTGCTCATTATGTGCCAGATTGCTAAGAACAGTTAAGCTACAAATGTGTTTTTTCATGATCACATTTCACAGAAAAAAGTCTGTAATATAGATTTATTTCCCCAAAAAATACCCAAAAGATTTAAATGTTTATTAAAAATATAGTATTATTCTAAATGTTAATTATGAACATGCACTGACAAAGCTTTATCCTTACCATAATTCAAGTACTTTGCATTTCAAACCTCATCTTTTCCTCATTGATGTGCTGTTGCTTGTTTAATTAAAGTGTGCATTTATAAGACTGTTATAATGGCGTCAGTTATTGACTTAAAGGAGGTTTACCTCTCCGTTCAGGAAGCAGTAGAGGACGGCCACCACAAAGCCCTGAAGAGACACAGAGAGTCAGAGGATGAGACCAAAACACACACAGAGAGACATCTGCAAGTCACGTCTTTCAAGTCTTTGAATCCTGACCATTAGAAATTACAACAAAACATTGTCGTCTCAAAGCTGCAGCCTCTCAGTTTCGCACAGTTTGCATGTAGATTTTTTTTGTGTCCTTTTCTAAACAAAAGTCACCTGGAAGGATCCGAGGCCGAGTTCAAACACCAGACGCTCCCGCTTGCTGACGTTCTCAGGGGAGAAGGCAAACACAGTGTAGTGGATCCCAAACAGAGGGATCAGCAGCAGAGTGGAGCGAGCCAACCTCCTGTAACACAACACACACACACACACATTACGATGAGAGGACTGGACTACAGCATGTGTGTCCTCATTTTAATCAGCACGACCGACAAAAGTCTGTATCGATGAATTCAGCTCAAATCTCCCGGTGTAGATGATGGTGCTGTGAGTGAGAATGTCGACGTTTGTGTGATTTAGCGCTCTTGAAGTTCTTTAATTTAATTGCAGTCTCACAACAGATGGAGCAGAGTTCCTTCAGCAGCACCGCATTATATTTACTCTTTACCTTTATGCCAATTTTATGAAGCTGCGACAGGTTTTAATATAATCTACTAAGTATTTCTAAATTGCTTCAGCTTGTATGTCATACACTGCGTGAAGAGTCGTCTTGAATAAATTTAAAAAGTAAAATCACTTACAGGTAAATGCTGGATTCATTTCCGCCGATATCTGGGGACTGTAACTTCTGCACGAGGATGATGATGATGCCGATGAAGAGCACAAAGTTGATCTGTAGAAAACATTAATATAAAATATATATTTATATATATCTTTGCAAATGGAAGGATTGTTTTCATGTCATCATAACTCCATACAGCGTGATACTGTACCATAATGGAAGCCAGCACAGGTCCCTTGATCACCCACCAGATGGCAACGTTGTCATTCATGTCCCAACACCTGATCGTGATAAAACAGCACATTCAGTGGCTGATCAGACAAGCTTCAGCGTGGATCTAAATTTTTATGTTCACCTACCCAATGTCGTCAAAGTGCAGCCTCAGCACCGCCCAGATGGTCACACACAGCGTGGGGGTCCCTGACATAAAACATGACGTTAATAACGGTGTTCATTGTTATTTTAATCAGAAATCCAGCGTGTGTGTGACGCGGTTGATGTCTCACCCCAACCGATGATGATGTACCAGTAGAAGTATCTCTTTTCAGGGAAAAAGGTCTCCACCAGTAATGTGAAGAGGTAGAGACCCTCGATGAAGAGCCAGAAGTAGTTAGAAAGGACACAGTAGTGGAAGAATATCATCACGGCTCGACACTCCAGCTGCAAGGACAGAGGTGGCAAGGAAATGTGAGAGGAGACACGGAAAATAAAATCGCCTGCCTGTTAAGACAAGAGAGTAAGAGCAGACGTGTTTGTGTGACTCACGGTGTGTATGAAGCAGTGGTCGCTGTCCTCGTTGGTGTACAGCACGCCGTCTTTGATGAAGACTGAAATAGCTCTCAAGATGAACGACACAAAGAGGTTCATGTGGATGAAGTTCCTGGTGCAGTGCAGCTTCCTGCATAGAAAAACATGGAAGAACATAATACGTCATATAATCTTTTGTGGTAGTCGTACTGTAGTAGTATTCTTGAGGTAGCGAATAGCAAACTACTACTACTACTACTCTATAGTGGCAGCAGCACAGGCAGTAATAGTAGTGGCTGTAGTGACAATAATTGCAGTTGTGGTAGTGGCAACACCTTCTTGGTATCATTCGCTCTGCTGAGAAGGTGATTGGCTGCAATCTGCCATCTCTACAGGTTGTATACTCCTGCAGGACCCTGAGGCGTGTACAGTAATACTGTGGCGGACCCCTCCCATCCCGTACACAAACTTTTTGACACACCTCTCCCCCGGAGGCTGCAGAGGCATCATGCCCGGAGGACTAAAACATCACGCCACAAGAACAGTTTCTTCTCCTCTGCAGCTGACCTCATGAGAAACGCCGGGACCAACACTGGCACCGACTCTTACACCCCCGCCCTCTACACGTTAATGTTACATAGCATGTTAACATATTGCATGAAACATGAAACATCTCAGTAATCTCTCGATCTCTTTGTCTCATCTAATGTTTCCTAACGCCGCTCCACCCAGCCGCAGTACCATCCATGACCACTAAATGTCTCACCTGAACCTGCACAGGATGACCATCGCCATGGTGAGGGAGACCAGAGAGGTGCTGTAGCCCACAGTGTACAGAGCCTTCACTGACACATAGTACATTTCCTGAGATGGAAACACAAGCACGACAAAACGTGAACAAAGCGTTACAAAAGTCTCACTGACACAGCTTCACACGCTGTGACACACTCACCGAATGGTTGCTGTTTCCTTCCTCGTACAGGCAGGCGTCGATGTAATGAGGGAAGGTCTCCGACCAGCCGTACTCCGTGCAGTTACGGCTCACTTTCCCCAGCTCTGTGGACAAGAGGAGCAACGCAAGAGTCATGGAGCCTCAAAAACATCCAATAAAATCAATGTTAATGTAAACTGTGTGTGAGAAGTGCTTCACAACTGACCGTAGTCTTCCTCACTCATGTACTGAGAGAAGAGTTCAGGACAGTTCACTTCGACCACCTCCCCGATCCTGGCAGGCTGCCAACACGTCAGGTTGTCCCACATCCACGGACAGCCTGAGGACACGACAGGTAGACAAACACACATATGTTCATATTAGGCAACAAAAAAAAGGCCCAACTGGAGTGCATTTAACTCCATTTAAAAATCACAGATCCTTAAAATTCTCATATGGAGCTGAAATATCAGGAACAAATATCTTTACTTTTTAATTCACATCCCATTTTGGAAGTCAAAATATTTAATAAATGTATATAATAGTTTCTGCCTGTACAGCCTGTGCATCTTTTTCTAATAAATATCAAATATATAATAAAATTATCTGAAAGAAGGAGGGAACGACTGAAGACAACAGAGAAAGACGATTTTAGAGAAAAGTCAACAGATCTGAAGCATTTTATGTGACGATTTGTAGCTAAATCCCAAATTTATAAATCAGTCTTGCTGGGACACAATTATGAAAGACAATAACTGAAAATCTAAAAAATAGCAGCTTATATTCTTAAATGATGGTTGAGTTATTGGGAACAACCATGTGGGTTTGCATTAATGGTGCAGAAGCTAAAAGAGGACGGTCTGATTTCCTAATTTAGTTTGTGACTGTAACTCCATTAGGACGCTCGATGTCCTCGGGCCGACATTATTGTCTTTGAGAGGCTGTAGTGGGATCAGTTTTAAAGCTTGAGTGAAGATACAGGTATCACATGAAACAGCATCGATTGGTCCCGACAACCCTCCAATGGTAGGCCATAATTTGATGAGGGAGAAACTGTCCATTTTAAAAAGAGTCCTTTGACCTCTCACCTCATGATGTCTGAATGAAAATGGGTTTTACGGGTACCAACAAGTCTCCTCTTTATAGATCTGCCCACTTTACGCAAACCCCGAGCAGCTTTGAGCAAAACCATGTAGTTTTTTGTTGCATTGACATTTATAGATGTTTGAGCGGTCAAAAGTGGTTGATGAGAGGAACTACAACACAGATGACATCTTTAGGAGACAGCGGTAGTCTCCTGTGCAGATATCTTACATGCTCCTGTACCTCATAACAAGCTGATGTAATAAAACCAGTTAAACACATTCACCATGTACTATCAGCTGGTAAAACTGATGCTGAATTTTCCTCCACAGCATCCTTTTACAGTAACATTACCAGTTACCAGTTTTGTCCAACAGGTGGCCACAGAAACGCAACAATCCGGCTCCAACTGGCTTCATTCATCTAATGCGCTCAACGGCCGTCCTTTCACAACAACAATTTGCCGTGCCTCTCTCCATCCAACCGAAGATTCGGCACCACCATGAAGAGTTCTAACAGTTTGCAGCGGTGGAGGAATAATCGAATTCTGTACTGTCTTTAAATAATGCGAGAGAAGTGCCAAGTGGCATCCCACGCAGCAGAGGAGTCATTTTACGCCTTGTATCTCTGTTTTTTGGACGGCCGCGCTAAACCAAAAGAGACTTCTAAACGAGGTTAAGGAAGGAAGAATTGGCACAATTGGCGTCTCTCTCTCTGTCAGATCTTCCCTTCATTGATATAATCAGCCAGAGAGACGCCTGTCACTCACTGTCTCACTGATCAACTTTAATTTTAGGGATCATCATCATGAGATGCTGCCAATTAAACCCTCGGCCGCTCCCTCGTTCTGGAGACAGAGGCACAGAGTGAAGCAAAAGAATTGATTTGCTTTGCTGGTTTTCTCTCTTGGCCCTGCTTTAGTTATTTTTCACGCTGTGAAGTCTTTCTAATGCTCTCTCTTTGCAGACAAACAGGTCAGAGTCAACTACAATTTGCAGAATTATCGCTCACTCATTAGTATGGAGGCCCTGAAGATGTTCTCATTATTAATCTCTGCGTTTATCCTTTTTTTTTATTTTAATTAGCCGACGTTAAAAACTGTTACAACGCCCGTAAAACAGTGGTTTTGCAAAAAAAACCTACCAAATTCTGGATCGTTCCCAGGATCATCTGAGTCTATCATCTCCATGCATTTCTCCTGCTCCCTCTTGATCACACAGTTAGTGGGGACCTGTTGGCTCGAAACCTGGAACACAACATGAACACACACACACACACACCACAGAGAGGAAGACAGAGTCAAGTGGCATGAAGATTACATGAGATCAAAGAGGAAGGACCCAAAGGTAAAAATGGAAGAGGCTGCTTCATTAGATTCACCATGCGGTTCACGCCACAGTGTGGGAGAGGTCTTAGCTTCTGGGATCTGTTTAAACACTCAACCAATTAAACAAACCATTTCAGAGCTGCTGGCACTCTCTCCATGCTAACTGACCCAGAGGAGGGGCATTACTCTAATGAAAACAAGGCAGGAATGGCTTTCAGACGTGCACTTCCACACTGGACCGTGCCTGGCACTACTCCCATCTGTTAAGAACCGACACACTGTTTAAACTCGCACATACAATCGAGGCCAGAGATCCCAGGCACAGTCCAGATTCCCGGAGCTACAACTCCAGACATGGGGGGGTCACATCCAGAGACACCTCCTTCATAACCCCCCACGCCCCCTCTGACAGCTGCATAATACAGCGCTGACAGTGGGACTGAGGAGGTCGCTGGGGGGGCGGTGACGTAGGTGGATGTTTGGTAAGAAGACGATCCTGTGTGTCTGTGTTGGCGTCAGTCCAGGAGACACCACGTCACAAGCTTTATGAGGTGTAGCAGAGGAGCGGTAGAGCATTCATTCGCTGACGTCAACAGCACTCACTCGGGATTCATGCGCTGAAGATTTACCAGAGTAATAGAGACACACTGGGTTTGGGGCATTGTGTGGAACAAGTGTCGACACACGAGTCTGCCGGGATGATTTATGCGCTGCACTCTGGAGCTACAGCACCGTTTCTGCAGTGGCACACACTGGCAGTAAAAGCACAGATAGTTGGATTGATGACATTATTAAAACATTTGTTGCACATCGCAGATGAGATTAGTCACATTTTTGGGTTTGAAAGAAAAAATATTGTTTTTTTAACCTCGATAATAGAACAGATTAAACTTCTATGGATTTCATCATCAGCGGGTGTTTGCGTAAGCTCTGTTCGTACATCCACGCACCGCTGACGTGGCCGGCTACGTGCAGAAGCCTGCTCTAACTGGACTCCATAAATTAATATAAACAGAAACACTACGCGTGCACACTGTACACATTTGTCACACTTAAACTAGATTCAAGCGCTATTATTCACTTTGTTTTCAACAGTAGCAGGAAGCCCTTTTCCAGAGATGCTCTAGTAAAACTCCAGACACAGGGAAGTGAGTACTGGACTTCACAACATGAATTATAATGTCGCTTCATATCTGCTGGATGTGTAAGTAAGATAATTGCTTGCTAACACTTGCTAACAACTTTAAAAAGGTGATAATTTGCCTGGATCTGTTGCCGCGGTTAAATGCAGCAATTTTAATTGAAATTGTTGTGAAGATTTATGGGTCGACATTTAATCAGAACATCTGTGTGACTAAACAATAGCTCCCTCCTCTCAACACAAACTCATTCAGCAATATCTCTTTGGCACGTGTGATCAGCTCCCTGAAGGCTGATATCTGCTGTTTGTTCACCACAGTAGACGCTGTTATTTTGTTAAAAATCTTAATAAATCAAGCAAACATCTTCATGTTTAACCTCTGCTGAGGTTGAGAAACCCACATGCCTGCAGATTTAGGTCAAGATGGACAGCACGCGCAGGAATCCACACACACACACACACACACCGCTGTTGTGAATTTCTGTGGTTACTGCAAACTGTCGTTGATGCAGCTAGTTTTGCAGCAGCGAACTACAAATATGCCCAAACATTTAGCACAGAAACCGAAGCCTGACAGAGCGACATTAAAGGCTCAGGAAAAAGTAAAACCACTCAGGTTCACACAAATGTTCCCACTTAGCCCACCTGATTATCTCGGGTTAAACCTGAGTGGAGATATGCTGAAAATCAGGTCACCATGTCTTGACAGGTGCAACAAACGTAGCCCGGCATGTCAATCAGGCGCAGGCTGTGCACGCCCACACAGAACAGACAAGAGGTCTAATCAGGTAAAATAAGTGAGAAGGCATGTGGAAAACCTTGAGGGCACGGTTAAATATTAGTAATTGGAGTGACATCCTGCTGGTAGTTTTTGAGCTTCTGTGTTTGAGATTCAGCACCTAACCAAACAAAGTTAAGGAGTTCATGTGGAATTCAGCACTTGCAGTATTCGATGTGATTTAAACCTGGACCACCGGCGTTCACATCTACCCTCCTGACCCCCGCATCCGCACTGCCAGTGAACATCGATTATTAACGCTGATTAAGTGCATATGGATTTAATTTGTAGGCTCAGGGTTGGCGTGGCTGTTTGGAAGCCAAACACACTGTACGAGTCTTACGAAGTCCAAAGAACAGTTTCAGTACTCGTGTGTTTATTTCTCTGCTGTGTAACCTCCTGTGACTAATTATATCGTATCTGTCTGCCCTAAATCACTTCACTGTATCTAATTAGGTCAGACTGAGTCTGCCCAGCACGATCAACTTCACGGTACATGTACATGACTGAGTGCGAGTGTGTGTTAAACAACATTTAAAACTAACACAGCTGCATTACATCATGCTTGCTCATTGATACTTCTATACAGTTTTGGATGCTAATGATGCGATTAATTGATTTTGGAAGTTAAGTAAATGAAATGAAATGAAGGTCAGCGGTATTGGTGAAAAAACGAGTTTCTCACTGTCTCTGAGACTCTCTTTTAGGCGTGTGTGATCATTTTTGTGCATATCCAATCCAAGAAAATTTGTCTTTGAAGTAAAATTAAATGTATTAAAAATTAATTGCAAGATTCAGATTTACATATCTTATAAATTAAATTAGGTTGCATCAAACAAACACAGATTCTGGTTGTTAATTCATGTTTACTCCTAATGAATGTCAGGTCTAACTGTTAGCCATTAATAGAAACTGTTCAGTCATGTTAGCTTTTTAACACGCGACCCATTTAGACTGAAACAGGTAAAATATTGAAAATGGTTGGTTTTAACTGACATGTGTTGATGTAAATTGTGAATATTTTTAATTACATTTGACTAAAATACCAGAATACATCTTAAATACCATGAAGTGAAACACCAGACTGAATGATTCACGTTAGCTTGCATTAATTAGCATTTGCATAACTGGTTAGAGCCCAATCAGTCTAATCTGCATGAATACTGCGAACTCATGAACACATATTGCTCCACCTTTATATAATTAACACGTACATTTACAAAGGATTAGCAGCAGAGTTTAATGTATGACCCCTGAACTGTTGATTTTGGCAGTTATGTTAGCTCCTGATGCTAAAGGGACTTTCTGTTTACATACAGTAGTTCATAGCTTTTGGTTGTACAGCTGGCTACAGATTTCTCATCTTTAGTGAGACTTGATTTAATATATTATTAGTTTGAAGATAGCAGATCTGGATCATAAAAGTTTTATTTTGAAGTTCCATTCTTGAATCCCATTTTTTATACTGATGTTTTCCCGAACCCCCTCACCACCTCTGGAAAACACTGGAACAACAAGTAGAAAAAACTATTGACAAAAACAAAATTGATTGAAATTGATCTAATATCCTCTTATGACGAGGAAAATGTAGGTTCATCGGGTAGCAGTACAGATCAGTGCTTGTACCCTGATTTACAGTTTTAATATTAGACATACTAAGTTGACTGTGTGAAGATTATGTGAAGATGCTTCGGGAGGTTTTACAGTCCCGCATCAGCAGCAGTTAAAATGATGAAGAAGAGAAGAAACCTCGGGAAAGCCAATTCTGAGAGAGATCCCCTTTCCTCGGATGTCTGGGAATGTTTCCTCGTCTAATCTTTTAGGCTTTTCCTTCTGTTTTTGTTCAACAACTCGTCAGCAGCTGAGTGTCTCTTTTCATTTTCTGCGGTTCTCCTGCCTGGTCTGCGTGATCTCCTCAGTGGCCTGCTCTTTCTGCCACTCAGGCGATCAATCTCAGGCAGATCCTTCTTCAGAGCAGCTGTGATCTTCTTGTTTCTCCTCCTGCAGCTGATCCATTCGCAAAGAGAGAACTTCCTACAGTTTGCCAACTTGATTCTGGTCCTCAGTTTCTTCAGATAAACTTTTTTTCCAGATGGTCTGCTTTGGATTGAGCCTCAGACTGTTCCTGGAAAGCTTCATCTACAAGGCTTTATCTGGAGGTTTGTTTTGTCTCCTTCATTCTGTCTCAGCTTGGAAGACCTCCTCGAGGTGAAGATTCAGGTATTTAGTGTTCGCCTTCAGGGGGGCTTTCAGGACTTGTATCTTCCTTTCAATCAACGTGCCTCCTACAGCTCCACTCACTCTTCTCTCTGCATTCTTAGCAGATCTCTGACAGCCTCCACCCTAACCCCATGATGCCAGGAGACTTTGTGCTCTCAAAACTTTAAATTAGGCTTTTAACAATGTATCACAATCAAAGGTGACACGTTTACTTCCTCTAACATTTATCTTTAAGTATTTAAGTATCCTAACCCTCACCAGCACAGGATCCAGAGTCCATGTCACTAAAGAGATCAACGCATAACTCACCCGATGGATCAGTCTATAGGGCACATTGTTTGTCCGTCTCTCTGTTTGTCTCTGTCACTCTCACAATAAGAAGAGGAGTCTGTCATACTATATATATATAAGACGCATGCCTCTTGCTGTTGTTCACCTTCTTCTCTGAACCTCATCTCTGAGTTTCTCAGACAATGCAGCAGCTCATGGGTGATGACTCACAGTTAACAACAGTAATAAAAGAGGAGAGGAGAGGAGAGGAGAGGAGAGGAGAGGAGAGGAGAGGAGAGGTAATGAGGAGCTTCTCCTTCCTCACATATTTAACAGACAGGAATAATGTTGAATGAACAATGAATAAATGATGAGAGAGCATCTTTATACATCGTTCCTGCCACACACCGATCAATGAATTATTGATGCAGACACTCCATACGGTTACTTTAACTGAGTGAATGACTGTGCAAGTGGATAAAATCAGGCCGTAACCCCTGTTTGCTGAATTTATTCATGTTCAGCTCCACCTGTTGCTGAATATGAGGACACACGTACGCACGTCTGCTCACAAACTGAATGTACATTAGACATAAAGGGGGGGAAAACTATTTAAATGAGCTCACCGAGGGCAAGAGGAGGAGGAGGAGGAGGGTCAGCGGGCTGACGTTAGCAGCAGACATTTTATGTTTCTCAGTCAGGAGTTTCCTCTGAACTCTGAGCTCGTGCAGCTGGACAGATGGACACAACAGGACGTCAGCTCACCTTGGGATCTAAAAAATACAAGAGCGGGACGTTAAGAGACAGGATGAATACATTTCTACCTCAACAGGATATAAATTACAGAATATGTTTCCTAAACTGTCTGTATATATCAGAGCAGATCCAAACGGGAGAGCACTTTAACAACAGGGAATGTTTAGAAAATCTCCATTTGGATCTGGATCTGCCCCAGAGTTAATGTGTTTAAGTTAGTGTAGCCGCTTATGATAAGGTAGTGAACATGTCCAAACATCACAGTCAAAACATGACTGCAGCACAACCAAGTCTCTATATGTTTCCTGTCTAGTCTTTTTAGGTCGACACAACTTGTGCCAACTGCAGGCTTGAGCTTATCACGATCACCGCAATCTCGCAGATCTTCAGTCTTATGTTGACACCATTGCGAAATTCTAACACACACCCCCAATGGAAAGCTTTATGTGCAATGTTTGTTTGCTGGTTGCTAGAACGTATTCACCGTGCCACTCTTCAATAAAAATAAAAATTGTCACAACATGTATTTGGCAGTGTTTAAACAGTGCATCAGCTTTAAATTTTGCTGGGAGAAATATGAGGAACAGAATCAGACACGGCGAGCTGTTGGACGAAGAGCTGCAGGTGGCATGTTTTACACCTCCAACGCGTCATCAAGGTGAACAGCTTTCACTGAGGCACAGTTTGCTGTGGAAAAACACTCACACGATGCCAGTAGAGCGCATAACAGTCATGGATCAGCTCGGCGCGAGCATAAGAGACAATATTGCTGCTCTGAATGTCTTTTGGAAAAGGTTTAGACATATTACTAGTTTAATACTGCTGTTTTTAATTCTCCATGTGAGGATTTGCTGCTTTTTTTTGTCTCAGCTGCAGGAGCATTGGAAAATATCACTTCCAGCCTTGAGGAAAAGGTTTTTGTCCCTCTGGACGACTGAAATCAGACGAAACACTCCTCTTACAAACTGTATGCAAACACAAGCGTGTCAAGTTGCGTGACTGTGATGTGCCCGTGTTCATGTATCTGTGTGTCCTCGCGGATGCAGCCTGACTCTGCAGGCCTGGAGGGTTCGCACGAGCAAAGCCAAGTAGCAGGACTGAACGCTTGGGCCTCGTCCCACAGGGAGGGCTTGGCAGCTTGGCATTCCTACTCCACCAAAAACCCTGCCAGCAACGAGCCCCTCCTCCTCCTCCCGTTGTCAGGAGCAACAGCTGAGAGAGCTGCTGAGTTTGGATCAGAACCGAACCACGTGGACCTGGAACCTCCTTCTGCTCCTTCTTCTGCTCTACTGTAAATAGAAACCCTTCGATTTCACATTGTACTTCGGCTTTTAAACGATGGCAAACACTGAACCTAAACTAAATGTCAGTATTTCAATAGAAACAGTGGAAGCTGAGCGCATTCGAGTCATGTTTACTGAATATTAATGCATTAGAGCCACACATAAACAGTCCCTTCATTCATATTTTGACAGAATAGGTCACAGAACACACACAAACAGGAAAATAACAAGACACAACATGAATGGGAGACTGCAGCTTTGCCAAGACCACCATAATGGCTGCTGATGCTCTTCTATAGAAAAGCTTTCATGGTGAGTGCTCAAGCACAAACTGCCATTAATTCACTTCTGAAGAAAAAGAAAAAAAAAATCACACTTGTATGTCACAAACCACGAAAAAACTGATGGTATCTCATCCTGCCACAGCCGCAGCCGTCTCAGTGTGTCGGCGTTTAGATAAACAAAGACGAAGCGAACCTGTAAGTGGAGCGCTTCACACCACACTGGCACCCAGTGAGTGAAACCAAAACATTCAAACGATAAAATCAATTTTGAAGAGTCCCAGTGAATCATTAAACTTTTAATGTACAGTAACATCAGCTGTCCGTGCAGTGGAACTTCCCCTCCTAAAAAGGATGCGATGCTAGTGTCTAATGTGGAGATAAAATAAATACTGAGCAGTGCTATTACAAATATAAACTGTTTATCAGAGTGATGCTGCGGTTTGTGGTCACTGAAGCGGGAGGCATTTTCCTTTAAAGACAGACGGTACCCGAAGAATACCAACTCTGAGTATTTGAAGGTTTCAGGCGTTATGGACACGCTACACAAAGAGAAAAAGAGGTTTGACATTCGTCTTCATCCGTCATACAGTCTTTAATCTAAGTGAACAGGAGATGGAGTGTATTTTTGCAGATAGTGTAACTGTACACCAACAAAACACCTCCCACACTCAGCCGCCTGGATCCCTCAAATAAAATGTTCAGCTGCTTCCACTGTTGTTGCTTCATAATTTCACAATGACCCAGATCAAACAAGGAGATGCATCTCATTGGAGCGTAAACTTAAAGCTGAAAAAAATAATTTACTTTAGCACTTTATGGATACCAGGTGTTTCTTTTTTTTTTTTTGGCTCCCAGATTTTCTCCTGGATTTTTATTTTAACAAACCCGAGGCTTCATTACCAATCGGATAAGTGCCCTGCAGCCTTATATCCCCGAGGGCCCGAACGTCTCAGGTTCACTGCACATCAGTTGGTTTTGATAATTTAATCAATTTAAGAATAATATAAACTCAGGGTCTGTTTTACTAGCTCACAATGTGGCCCCTGTGGTCTCGTAGAGGAGTATTGCTTTGGACTGGAGGAGCAACAAAACGTAGATTTGCCACTTTAAATAAGGCCAAAGTGTATACTGTAGACAGCCTTTTGCAGTGGTAAACTGAAGTGTTTATATATATATATATATATATATATATATATATATTTGATCTATGCTCTCTTTAAAACCACCAGACAAAAACAGCAATTTTACCACAGAGAACACAGGAGCTGCCTCAGTAGGCTAGTAGTAGGTTTGTTTGTGTTTGTTGGTGTTGCTGCGTTTCGAGACATCGTTACGACAAGGAAGTTGCAGCTTCCTTGTCGCTTTGGAGTGATTTAACTGCTTCAGTTTCCTGAAAATAATTTAAATGCAGCGCACATTTAAACTTATATTGATGTTTTTAGGTATTAATATCCAACTGGTTGTCCAGGTGCTGCAAAAAATCTGTAACAGTGAAAATTATCTTGCAAAGGACTCACGACACTGTGACTCTTGAAAATGACTTCTTTCTTATGTTTTACATTAATAACTGTACAAAAATTTTAGCTTTTGACCAGGATACAAAAGGAATCAGACACAACTCAGCTGTGCGTCACTCACGACATACACTCAGACCACAGGTGTGGTTACAACCAAATGGACAAGCACACACCTCCAAGACACGAGATAATATCAACAGTACAAATTTAAACCAGAGGTGATCTACAATAATGTGCGTGTGTGTGTGTGTGTGTCAGCAGCTGCTCAGGACTCTCCTCCCTGAGCTGTAATCAGTGGCTTAATGAGTCTCAGCGGCTTTCATGTTCAACACTGTCAGCTTGAGTGTGCGTAATGTTTGATGCTCCGTCTAAAGAGCACACACATAATTAAAGAAACACACACACACACACACACACACACACACACACACACACACATGCGCACACAACTCTCCAAACTGAACATTTCCCACATATTTTAGACCCTGGTCTTTATTTTAGCTTTACGATGGCGCTAATAAATACTTCTAATAAAGTTCGACCCAAGGGCTGAAAGAGGAAGAATCAGCAGCTTCCCTAAGAGTGAATGTTTGTGGTGAGAGAAACAACTCCTCTCGGGAGAAGAGGAATTATTTCACTCAGGAATAAGCTGGAAAAGAGGAGCGAGGCTCTCCTAATGATCACTCACCTATAACGCCGAAGCTCTGGTGAGAGGAAAGCTTTGAAAACTCTGTGATGTGACACATCATTAGGGAGAAAGAAAGAAAAACAGAAAGAGTGAGGCACCTTGATGTGTGTCTTCATGTTTGCTTTTGGCAGAGACACTGGGAGCAGTTTTCGTCCCTCAGGATATGTTCTGATCAGGCTTTGACAGCTGTTGCGGCCTGCAGAGTAAAGGCATGCACCAGCTTATCCCGCCTCCACTCGCTACCAGACACTCAAATCCTAAACTCATCTCCTCTTTCTACGTCTCGTCTTAACACTGACTCCGTCTTTCTACATAAAAAATCAACAAAGTAGAAGAAATTCTTCTCTGTGCTGCTTCGTGAATCATCATCTAATGTGTTAATCCATCACTGGACCGTCTAATTCCCCCTGAACATCACAGTAAGTCACTCAAGTCTCGGGCTCTATATTTAGCTCAAGGAATTATGGGAGGAATTAATATACACAGACATGACTTAGTCTTCATTATTTTGGAGAGGGAAAGGGAGGTGCACTTATTACAGAGAGAGAGAGAGAGAGAGAGAGAGAGAGAGGGAGAGAGGGAGCGTGAGGGAGGAAGTGAGAAAACTGTCCTGGTTTCTCGCTCCCATTATGTCCCGTTTTTCCCACAATTCACTGGAGGGCTGCGTAGTCAAAGACACTTTGGAATGAAAATAAAGGAATAGTTCAAATAACATCACACGTCGTCCTCAGAGACGCATACGAGGAGCAGCTGAACAGTTAGATCCTGCCTGAGTCTCTCCACAACAAACCAGTTATTAAGTAATCAAGTATATTTACTCAGAAAAGTACACATTGGAAGCACGGGGACTGACCTCGTGTCAGAGCAGAACAGTAAATATGATGTTTTTTATGTATTTTTGATGAATGAATTATTAGAATTCCTGATATTTGTGCAGAAAATGTTCAATACGTAATTTGTTTGGGTTGGTGTGATCTCGGACTGCATCAAGTGAACCCTGCAGGGGTTCATTTCTGATGTGAATGCCATTTAAACCAATCACAGAAAGTGTATTGTTGTATGTGTCATTTCATTGATTAAAAAACTGTTTCTCCTGTTTTGGTTTCTTTTGCTTTTTGGAGTCAAACATCTGAGATGGCAGGGCGTCTTCCTCAAATGCCCACGTTGTTAAACTATTTAATATTCGCTGCAGAGTTCTTCGTAAGCGTCGCCCGACGACTCGTTCAAGCCCAGCCTGCGTGCTGCATCAAGTGGCTGCTAATGCAAACCAAACATTTCCTGCAGTTTCACATTAAAAGCATTAAACTGGTGAAACACAAGTTGGCTTTTATTATGACGTCACAGTCACGGGAATGTTTTTGTCAGTGAGATTAGCACCGACCGCTAATGTTCAACAAAAATGTGCCATAAAAACAACAAGACAACAAGGATTTGGGGGAATTGTTTGACAGCAGATCAGTTTGAAATACTGCAGGGAGTAATGAACAAGACGAGAGATGAAGAGCTGTAGGCGACAAGCTGTACATCTCCAAGGCAACATATTTAAGTTACGTGAAGTACAGAACGTACCTTTCCTCTCCCTAACCAAGTAGCTTTTGTAGTTAAAGCTATGTGGCTCATCGTGGTCAAATATTGACAAACGCTTCAATTTAATACATAAAAAACAAAATGTTTGGAAAGTGTTTGGCTCGTATTATATGCTGATCACTCATGACACCATCACACACACATTTAATATTACTAACTTGACCACGGAGCCCTGTGCACGTCTAAAATTGATTCTGTCATTTGATTAAATGTTTGTATCATCTGTCTGATATAGAATTAACTCTGTGGATGCTCCAATTATTTATTTTACTATTTAGTGTGCAGTTGACTTTTAGTCTCTCTCATCCAACCCGCTGTCGGCCAACAGCCATTCTCTGACAAAACGACTGCGCATCACCTACCCAGTGGCATAATGTTGTCCTGTGTGCGCTGGATGTGGAAGCAGGCAACTGTTTGCTCACGTTTCACATGTCAACAAATAAGCAGGCATGTGGCGGCTCTGTGTTTGGGAGATTTTCTGCTCATAGTCGTCAAATATTGACAAACGCTTCAACTTACTAAAAAAAAAAAAAAAAGTGTTTGGAAAGTATTATATGCAGCAGATATGACACAGAAAAGGAGCAGAAGCAGCCCGTTGTGACAGAGCTCTACAGCCTCAGTCCTGTTTCTGCTCTGGTTCCCAACATGACCCAGTGAGCAGCGAGACAGCATCGTCTCCTGCATGGCTGCACCACGATGCTAAACACCAGCACCAACTGACCGAATGATCTCTTTAGATCTGACTGAGGTCAAACAAAACAGAGTTTATTTTTCATTACCCTCCACATGAAACTGGATTACCAAATCAGGAATGCAAATACACAGAAAAGCATTCCATTTAGTTTGATTTCAGGCCAGTTTAAACGTCTCGATACGGCACATTTCTGCTAAACGAGGTCCACTTTGCAACCACGATGACCAACAATACTGCTGGTCTGAATGTGGACAGAACTGCGACATCCTATCGACATGTCTGGTCAAACAGGCAACTGGAGAGAAAGCAACATTTCTGCAGTATTTTAGTATTATTATTATATATAATATATATTATAATATATTATTATTATTATTTTAGTAACGCAACTCCCAGCGCAAGCACATGGTTACTGTTGGCGGCAGTGCAATCGTGGTGTTAAGAGATCCATTATGAAATGTGGCTGAGCTTCATGCTTGATGAGTTCACTTTAAATAAAAATAGATTGAAGATCTCTTCACTGAAAGCTGCCTGCAACAAACTCACAACTAAAGGTATGACTGAATCTCGAGAGATCATTTCAGTTGATTTGCCTTGAAGTTAATTGGAGTGGTTGCTAAAGAAAAAAGAAAGAATAAAGGCCGGATGCTGCCTCGTTAAAGCGGGCGCAGCTCTTGAAACCTCAAGTCTCGAGTCTCTCCCTCAGGCTGCCTCTCTCTCTCTCTCTCAGGTTATCTGAGGTACCACCAGCCTCACCTAAAAACTGCAGCACAGACACTCGATTGCCCGTCTGCGAACATTTAATAGGACATTTTGTGCCAGAAAGAAGCGATACAACCAAGCTGGTACAAGCCGGTCCACTTTGATTTCCTAATATTTTACCTGTCTGAAGTCATGCAGCATCAGTCAGCCATCTTTAGGTTACATCTCCTTGCCTCCGGCTAGGAACCACGACAGTGAGGTGGAAAGTGAAGCTGAGGACGAATGCATTATTATGTATTATAATGACCCTTTCCACTGCATGCATTTTCACCTATAATAGCAGGGAAACCACAGGTGTACTTATTAACATTAAGGATGGCTGTGTTTCATTTAAAGCCAGGATATATAATACCAGTGCCCTGCGATGGGAAAACCTAAATGGAATGCAGCCATTATTAATGCAAACTAATGTAAATGAGCACAGACAGAGCGCTGACACTTTAATGTACACCACGCTGAATATGCTGTGGCAGCAGAAACACCTTTGAAACTTGAATCTGTAGAAGTGTCGACATTTTGACACATAACAACCTGCGCAATGAGATAATAACAATAGTTATTAATAGTTTAGTTAAACAATGAAAGAAGTCTGCTCAGCACATTAACGTGTTTCTATGCATGTAATCATTTCACTGCTCCAATAAAAGAGTATCAGTTTGAATCACTTTTTGATTTCTGGATCGTCTGGCTGTTTCTGTTTCTCTTGTCAGACCTCTTTGTAGCGACGTCGCCATGTTTTATTTTCTTACTTTAAGGCGTTTGATGACAATTTGAGAAAGCAACAGTGTTGACTTAACCTCTTAAACTCTGCCGGCGGCCCCAAATTTACAAAATTTGTGGATATTTTTCACACAGACTTTAATTTTAAATTCTAGTGGAGATTTACAAAAGGTTTCCACAAAATATGTGTGTTAATTTTGGAGAAATGTGTATAAAACGATGCTCTAAACATCTTCAGCCATCAAAACCAACAAAAGCATCATTTGCCATCAACAATCTGCAAAGTGTTTCATATAAATTGAAGATATAAAAGATTTAAAGACCGTAGAAGGAAATGTACGGGGTGAAATCATGTGCAGCCTTTTGCATCAGCATCCATGGATCTCCTCGATGTGACTAAATGACGCTCGGCTCATGCGTGATACTGGGTGTGTTACAAGGTTGCCGTGCTGAGACTGGGCCCGCCGCCTAATGTCCTCTCCTCCCTCACTTTCCCCCTCCTCCGCTGCTCAGGCCAGCCAACACAACAAGGCTAATTGGGCCATTTAAATGTCAGCATCACAGAGATCTGAGAGATGGAGAAGCTCTTCGTCTGTGCACTTATGCTGCAAATGTTCCTGTGCAACGTTTGCAACATCTTCATGACATACTGTGCATATGTTTGTCTCCAACAAGTGAAGCAAATCTAAACAGGATTCTGCAGTTTGCCCGATTGAACCAGATGTGATCTGTAAATTTCACATTTTTGTCTTTTTGTATAGACATGAATCATGATATTTAAACAGCTCTTGCCCAACACCCATAAACAGTCTTTACGAGAACCAGTCTCACTGCTGTTCTTTTGCAAAAAAAACAAACAGACAGACAGACTTAGGGCAGCTGTTTGGCCTCGAATCAGGATTCAGGACGGATGTGCCACTCATTCATCACTTTATGAATGAGGCTGCAGCAGCTGACCATTCATAATGTAAACAAATAGCTCAGCATGAGCCTTGTTTTTATCAATCAATCTGCAGCAATCAAACCAGAGAGACATGCAGGAGGAGGCAGACACACACACACACACACACACACACACACACAACGTTCATAAAGAAGTGAGGAAGCCCACCTCTCTCAAACACAAAGGGTGGATGACGGCTGTGATTGAGGGCTGATTTAACCCAGCAGCAATTGTTATTCAGTGACAGGACTCATTACAAGGTCACAGCTTTTATCCAAAGGCCTGGATTTTATAGATTTTCAGGAATACAAGAGCCCATAATATAAATATGCATCTTTAAGTCATATCATTATTATTGGGTGGATAAAAATCCTGCAAAATCCAATATGTTACAGGCCAGATGTGTGTGGATCCACTGCTGTTATAATGCATGCATGACTGTATGGATGACATATAGACATGGAAGGAAACTGCATCCCCCTCACAGCAATGTAACGTCATTTTTTTAACCATCTTATCCACTCCATTATTATTCAGAAACAGCGGCTTCTCGTGCACATGTACATTGCATTTATCAGTCAATATGTTAAAGAGCATGTCGTGGTATCAATAGGCTTTTTTTCTGTGTTTCTGTAATATAATATTCGATGCTTAATTTGCAGCAACTGTGCAAACTGCGCGCTGAAGCCGACAGTCGACACATGCCGCAAGATCCCGGCATGCTTATTTCCACTCTCCTCCCAAACATCCTTCAAGACGTCAACGTGCTGGTGCGAAATAAAAGATGATGTTTCATTCGAGGTAATGCAGTTTTTTAATTCATCATTTTTTTTTTTTTTTTTTTTTGCCTCATCTTACCATTGTATCGATATGTTGTCCAAATGTAAGTCCTGCGCTGTGGATCCTCCGGGCTGATGAAAGGCTGCGCACTCCGCAGGGGGACAAATGAACCCTCGCGGGGCTGTGATGGTACAAGACTCCCGCGGTGGCTCCAGGCAACACAACTTCCAGTTTGCACAAAATGTTGCAGACTTTGTCTTAAAGATTTTTTTTCTGAGAGATTTCCTTCGAGTGCGCGACCAAAGGTTGAATTATCACTGAGGATGTTTCGAGTAATTCTGCTGCCCTGCGGATGGCTGCTCGCTTCGCCCTCCACAGAAGAATGCACCGCGCATCTCAACTAAGCCTCTTTCTCTCTCCCTCTCTCTCTCTCTCTCTCTCTCACACACACACACATACACACACAAAGACTCACACACACATGCGCGCGAGGAGGAAGCACAAATCCAATTTTGCATGATAGTTGTGAGACATGAACGAGTTGAATGTTGAATAAATAATCCAGTCACACCAGATTCAGCACAGAAAATTATATGGATGGTGTTGTGCGTGTGTGCGTGTGTGTGTGTGTGTGTGTGTGTGTGTGTGTGTGTGTGTGTGGTCCTGAGGTCAATGTAACAGGGTTACCAGATTCCAGCAGAGGTCGAGCCCAGAGACAGCAATCAGATAATATGAAGATGTGATGATCAGGTGATCTTCTGTGTTCATGACGTTTAAAATCAATATGTTATATTCTAGTAATATAGCATAGTAATATCAATATATTATATTCTGATAGTGATCAGTGGCACGGTGGTGCAGTGGTTAGCACTACTGCCTCACAGCAAATAGGTTCCTGGATCTGTGCAGAGTTTGCATGTTGTTTGCATGTTCTAGATCGCATCTAGAACATGCAAACAACCATATGAAATACAAATTTTATCATTTCCTGGTGATGAAAATAATAAAATGTTGTGAATCATATATACTGACATGTGACAGGTTTGTACATACATCATGATTGGTCACATTCGAAGGCGCTGCTTTAGGCTGGAGCGATATTTCATACATCGCACATATGGACATCAGTGATGTTACGTCCGGTTAGAACACTCCGGTTATTTTCAGCAGCTCTGAATGAAGAGAACCGAGTCACAAGAGCTGTGCCCAAAACACTAACCTGACGTGCCAAGTGTTTTGAAACTGATATCCAAAAAATACTTGGCAGGTGGCCGGATGAACCATCTGTCTGTCACTGCCATCATCAACCAATCAGATCAATGAAACATATGACAGAGAGCAAAAACCCTTTCACCACCAAGAAAAGCCTTCAGCTGCACCAAGTGCTGCATGAATTAGATTTAAGACAGCTACATTTCTTAGTTTAACATCACAGACAAAGCAGAGCATTATGACATCACCCTGTGCAATGTTTACAGCACACATCATTCATTTTAGGTCTGACTGTGTGATTAATTTAGTGCTGCTCAGACTGAACTACCCACGTGAACTTCAGTTACACTGGTGCGACGTCTAAGTTTGACCCTGACCCAAATCTTCCCCCATCGTTACACTAGTGCGTTTTCTGCACATTAACCACGTAAACCCCGCCTCCTAACAAAAGAAGAAAAAAGAACGATGAGCCGCTCTCGAGAAGGTCATTAAGCAGCTCCCTTCAAAGAGCTGTAATTCCCATCACTGATGGTGATAATGGGGCACTCTTTCAGGCGCTCTTACCTCGAAGGCGCTCATGTTGTTGGACCGTACTGAAGGAGACAGAAG
This sequence comes from Protonibea diacanthus, assembly GCA_028641955.1. Lineage (NCBI taxonomy): Eukaryota > Metazoa > Chordata > Actinopteri > Sciaenidae > Protonibea > Protonibea diacanthus. The sequence continues at coordinate 4,001,551 of CM053979.1, read as the reverse complement.
TAGTTCTGTAAAGAATTTTTGTTAGAACTATTGGACCTTATTACCTTCACGAGGAGGTCGTGTTTTCATTTTGTTTCTTTGCCAGTACGATGAAGGTGAAGCTAGTGGCCCATTAAACTTGGTCGAAGGGTGCAGCAGAAAGAGCCCTTTAAATATTTGGAGGAGATATCCAAATTATTTTTGACTTTCATCACCTTGATGTAGGTCTGCACTGTCCGTGCGCCCTTCTGGTTATCACAATGCTGTGACACCACACATGTAAGGAATCATCTAACGACTGTCAGGACTGCGCTGTGGTCAGATTGTTTTTAGATCTCTGTATTTTAATAAGGCCAGCACAGATGGACTGACATGTTGACTCGTAGCGCTACAATTCACTGGACAGTCACCGTGTGATCTGAAGCGTTTGGCCCGGTGTACAGAGGTACTGTGTGAAAGTGGGCTGTGTTTAATCACTTTGTGATTGTGTGTAAAATCAAGGGCAACATGAATGCCTTTGAGGATACACTGTCCAAATCCCCATGTGTACAACTCCTCTTGTCTGCAGAAGACACAAGTTCTTGGAGCGGGATCAGGGAAGCATTGGAGCAGCAAGACTGGCCATTTCTGGCATAAACAATTTTGATTGCTCTCCGTCATCAAACCACCAAATATTGGAAAAATGAATTTCATCCGTGCAGTGCAGTTCTTCTCTTCGCAAGAACATCTAACTGCACTTCATGATGATTTTTACTAATTTGTCACACATTGGTACATCACAATCCAGTCTTCATAATTTGGCTGTGTATCTGTAATGTGGCTTTCGGGAGACTAAATTTCTTAACTACAAACAGTCGTTATGCCAGAATAGAGAAGAGGAGGAGGAGGAAGAGGAGGGAGAAGAGGCCTTTAGAAGAGTGGCTCTAAAAATATATTCTCTCTGTCTTTCTAGCTCTCTCTCTGTGACTGATGTAAAATTCTGTTTATCCGCAGGAGAATGAAAAACAAGCAGAAATGCCAAGAGACTAAACACAAATCTACCACCACAAATGAAAAGTAGAATTAATCAACTCAAAACAGGGACACGTAGAGGTCAAACAATGCTACAGATTGCAAGTTCTTTTTGGTGAAATCATCTGTTTTCTTCTTAAATTCTCACTGCGCTATGAAGGAAAGAGGTGACAGAGTTGGAAGTGTTGTATTATTATCTATTTGCGCTGTCAGAGAAATGGCAAACTGAGGTCTGTGTTTTGATGTGCAGCACATTTCTCTGCAGCTTTGGTTGTTGGAGTAATGTCACAAAGCGCGGCGCAGTTTAACACGTTTTTTTGTCCCCTTCCGATATTTGTACGAAGATCCTCTCCTCTCCACTGCAGAAATCTAAGACTGTGTCTGATTTCTCTTTTCTCTCGTATTGAAAGTCTGCGTGTTTCATTCTTCTTGTATTCCCCATCCTGCTATCATCCAGCCCTCCCACACAGTGTGTAGTGGTGACTCAGGCACCTAAAGTCTGCCTTCATCTTCCACCCCGAGCTGCAGAGAGAAGAACGAATCCTCGCTTCTTTCTCACTTCCCTCCATCCTCAGATCACTATATGCCTCCGAAATAGCGCACACACATGCATGTGCGTACTAACACACACACACACGCAGGCCCCGATCTGAAGGAATCGTGATCAGGATTTGAGTGCTTCTCTTGACGCAGTGACATCATCACTAATTGATCCTCTTTTGAATTCTGACAGGGGAATAATATGCTGCTGTATGGGGTTGCCATAGCAACTGGTCCATTTCAATGCAAGGGGATGTGGAGTGCTGCTGGAAGCTGAGGTGGTGGTGGTGGTGGTGGTGGTGGTGGTGGGGTAATTGTGGATGTTGGGGTGGGAGTGGAAGAGGGGGTGGGGGTGGGGAGGTTAGTGTGTGAGGATGTGTGTGAAGAAAAGGGGTGGGTGGGGGTGGGGGGGTGTTGTGAGTTAAGAGAAAGAAAACGGCCTTGATGCGTTCAGAGGAATCGAACGCAAACACCTGCCAGGACAACTGACAATGAAACACAAAGAACAGTGAGGCGGAGATGTGATGCGCACGAGGAAACAAATGCGTTCACAATTTCTAATCACGCTGAAGATTAGAGAGATTGAGCAATTGAGATCTGGATCAATCGAGTCTCGCCTCGACTGCAAGTTATTGATGCGGCACCTCGGCACAGATCCATAGGTCGCAGGTATTTCTACAGCAGAGCCCAAAGGAGAAAAAACACTTTGCCTAATGCCTAATTGATTGACGTTCAGTGCTTGCGAGCTGCAGACCGAGCCCTCTAAATCAACAGTCGCTTTTATATTAACAGAGAAACTTAAATCAACACCGTCTCTGTCTTGAAGCCTTGCCATAAGACACCCAGGCAGATTTACACAGTATGTATCATTAGGGAGGTACTTAGCGGCTTATCATATTATAACACAGCTACCTAAAGGCTGAAAAATGCAAAGTAATTTAATTTTCTACAGGAAAAATGCATACAAGTGCTCGGCTCACACTCACTGTCTGCAGCTCACTTTAATTCACTTCACTGACGCTGTATGTTTTTAGGATTCTGAGTGAACTCACACATACAAAGTTTAACCTCCATTTCTTTATGGCCAAAACGTTTGTGTGTGTGAGTGTGAACGCAGAACCCCTAATCGAGTGTATGAACAGTTCCAGGAAACATGATTTCAAATAAGATGTCTAGAAAGGTGCGGACAGCACGGTCTGTTTAGCAGTTTTATCCAGCACAGCCTCTGTCAAGACTTTCAGCAGCGTCCTGTCAGCCAGTCAGCACTAGTCAGCATCCTCTCAATGACAATGCTAACACGCAGATGTTCAGTAGGTATTTTTACAACTGCTGTGTCTCAATTTATGTACTTTCATACTTACACTTGCTATTTTGAGTACATAAGTGCGTTCACACTGTCAGTTATGGCAAAGTGCAGTGTACTGTGAGTACCTGGGTGGTCAAAAAACACCGGACACTTCTTGGTGACTATTTTAAAAACGGTTGTGGTGAACACTGTAATGCAAAAAAAGTAAATTGTGCATATTTTTTTATAGTTTACTCTAATAATAATGTAAAATCTTGTGATATTTATGTTATTTATGGTAAGTGCACAACAGCCGTACTCAACACTACCCTGCAGAAATGAGTGCACTACACTAGGAAGTATCCTCCATATTGAGACATAGCATGTTTTTAATCGCAGCATGTTAATGCTAATTAGCATGTCATGAGTTTTGCAGGTATTTTATCATAAATCTGACGGTGGCATCTGGTATCTTGGACATTAGTCACAAATTTCATGGCAATCCATCCAGCAGTTTTTAAAACTTTTGACTAAAAACCCAAAAACCTCATGATGGCGCTATAGAAGAATCTGGGATTCATTCTGTGGGGACCATGAATGTACAAAATCTCATAACAAACCATCTAATACTTTTTGTGAAATTCATATTTGGACCAAACCAACCAGCTTACCAACAGACAAGCTACCTGCTAGTATGACCAACAAGTGCCCTACAATGTTAAATGTGTCTTTCGACATTAGCTAAAACAGCCATGTTGTAGTTCATGTTCAGAAATCCATCAAATTGTCCAACAGCTAGATCATCGATCAGTCAGCTGATGAGGTGTTGCATCCCACTCAAACATCAGATGACACCTGATCTGTCGGAATTTTAGCCTGATTGTAAAATTGGTCTGAGGTGACGGTTTCGGTGTTAAAACCAGACTTATCTGATGCAGCGTCTGCCCAGTTTTTTTATTCTTTTCAGGGTTCAAGTAGGTTGGAGTCGTTCCCAGAATGCACTGGGCAGGAAGCAGAGACACCCCATGTGAGATTACCACAGTCCATTGCGGGGTCAGTGCCGTCAATATGCTTCCTTGGCATATAAGCAACTAGAAGAATGTCTAAACAAAATAAAACAACACTTGAATGAATAGCGGCTGAACAATAAACATCTATCTGTTATACTGCATACTGTTTTGATGCACAGCTCACATTGTTCATATCTGATCTGTGATGTATATGAACGTGGACTGACGGAGAGCGGGGTACGCCCGATAAATGCTGGCAGAGAACGGCCACTGTGACTGCTGGGGAATGTAAATATGATGCATCTCCTTCGCTCTCTCCGCCAGCAGGTCCTCATAATGCTGTAGCAATAACAGCGATTGAAATCACCATGGCAACAGAATTTTTACCTGAAAGCAAGGCTGTGGAGGAGCTGGAGGAGGAGGAGGAGGAGGAGGAGGGATGGAGAGACAGAGGGAGAGGGAGAGAGAATGAAAAAGAGGGCTGGGGCCTCTCATAATACAGCGTGATTTATGGAGGTCTAGGAAGGAACATTTACAACGCGTTCACTTCACACACCCAAAGAAAAGGATCTGAGGCATTAAAGGCTGGGCAGCCATTCAGCAACAAGATTCATTCTCTCTCTTCACCCCGTCTTTCACAGAATTTCTCTTTTTTTTTAACCTCTTTGTAAAAATGTAGAAAAAAGTTTTTGGTGTTTTTTTCTCAGCTGCTGTTGATGTCAAACTGGTCCCAAAAGACAGATTATACATTGATCTCCTTCAATCTTAATTTGATCCTTTTCTTCATCTAATGTGTAGAAATTATCTGCCTAATTGACTATTTCTGGGAAGCATCATTCAGACCAGTGGCCCAAAACCCTTTTCTGTCACGAAATCCATGGAAACCACCGAAAACTAGAGCGAGCATTCTCTGTTTGTTTATTATTCCCCAAATTATATTATTTAAACTTTAAGAGCCTGCACAGTTTATAACACAGTCTGAAGCTTGTAAAACTGGAACTCCCAGGTAAGAAAACCTCATTCAAAGTCCCACTGACATCTCTAATAATTTTAAATTATTAACATCAAACTTAGGAAGAGATCCTGTCAGTCGTGTAGCTCGCTTCATGTCTAGATGAGGGTGGAAAGGGTCATTTAACTCCACGATCCTTAAATCCTACAGAACTTTTGTGCATGTGAATGTCACGGCTTGATGACAAGGGGTCATGGGTTATCTTAAACATGTCAGTGATAAACAGCACTGCAGAGAATAAGTTAGAAAGATGAGCTTTCACACAAGTAAATCAACTTGTGTTTTTCATGGGAGCTGTAGTGTTTCCTGTTCTCACAAAGTCCTTATTTGACTTCGACTTTGAATCACAACATTTTGATGACACGTGCTGTAATAGACTGCTACAATATGGAAATGAAATCCACGAGAGAGCAATGAACGTAACGCTAAACGAGAGACTGAACTGAGTTACAGGAGCTCTGCTGTGTAGAGGCTAGTCTCTTTTAGTTACAGTTACTTTAGCTATAATTTTAGCTTCAGGTAAAGTGTAAAGTGTATTTCTCCTGGTTGCTGAATAAACAGCCTGTCATTTGCATGTTAACAGATTATGGTGTCCTGATACAAGAAAATAAAGAGATATTCATGAAGTCCATCCTGATAGCATGTAAATGCTTTACACGGGCTGCTGTCGGTTTGCATGTGACCTTATCAAAGATGTTTTTTGGTTTCATTGCACACCTTTCCACCGTCAGCATTAGCCCGCGTTAAAAGCTTTAAATCTTCTGTGTTTGTGTCCTTGTGTACTATAAGGTGCATACAATACAATACAACAATAGATTCAATGGGGAGAACTCCAATATCTTGTTAGGAAAGGTCCAGTGGCAACCAGTAATACAGTACAGATTAGTGACATGTTAACTTCTGCATGATTACCAGGTTGTATCTTGTCTAAATGTGTGATCTATAGCGTGAATTCAACAAGTCATGGCTCTCTTTAAAAAGCTCTGCGCTCTGAGCTGTCCTTATATTCTCTCACTGCTCTGTGGACTTGTTTTCTTTGTTGAGTGAGTGAATCATCCTCTCCAGCGACAGTCTCGTCCAGATCAATGGAGATCTCCACATGGGTCCTCACAAACCTCCCCGCGCTTCCTCCTCGCTCTGCCATTGCCATGGAGACTCTAGTGAGTGGCCTCGCTACATGGCGGGACTTGTCAGAGACACCCAGTGCTTCCTAGTGGTCCCACAGTCACACATGGATGCAGTCGCTGCCAGTTCTTCAATTAAGGACATGAAAGACATGGATTTCTCTTCTCCCTGAATATCCAGCTCATCGCAGCCTCTCCTTTCAGCCAGCGCCTTATCCACATCTTTACAGTTCAACCTTTATTTTCTTGTTTTTTTGTTTTGTTTTCATGCTGCAAACAGCTTTATATCCCCAGCGTCTGCTGAGTAACAGCTTTTAGAGAAGTTCACACAGTGACAGTGAAGTCCAGCGGGAAATAGAGGACCGGGGTGAGTGCACACGTCGTTAGCTGAGAAGTGGGATTACAATAATAAGTGAATGTGATGAGGCACTGGGGAAATAACACAAGCAAAGTGATTAATTCAAAGGTCAGTGAGTAATAATTATTGCTCAGTTGTGAAGGTGTACTTTTGCAACTACTGTATTCATTTTAAATTCAATTGAAACCAACATAACACATTCAGGAATTATAAATATATCTCAAACTCCTAATTTAGCTCTCATCTAAATTTAATTTATTTGATTGTGCACCTCACTGGGGCAAACCTTTGGGGGGGGCATCAGTTTGGTGTGGAAAAACTGAACTGGTCTGGACACCTCAATCCCATCCAGCGCCTTCGTGATGTTGGACACCCAACACCAGCGTTGGACCTCGCTGAAGCTCTTGTGTCTGAATGAAAAGCAAGCCAAGCTCACAGGATCAACACAAGTTCTGTTTTACCCATCGGGAGTCTACGGAGGATGTTTTATTTTGAAAACTGACCAGATTCTTTATGCTGTTCCTGCATCTGACTTCCAGCCAGCTTGATCTGCTCTCTGCTGGTTGACGTGACATCCGTGAAAATAGAGCAGTCATGTATTCTCCACCGAGTATTGCGGAGAGCCCCTCCTGGGACACTTCTTCTGAAATGAGCCATGGGCTTCTGGTGAAATTACGAACATTGTCTAGAATGACCGCCGTGGCAGCTGCCAAAGAAGTTGATGTAGATGCCTCTATATCAGAGCCAGAGGATTTGAGGCTTATCCGACGTTCATGAGTGGATGGTTCATCCGATTGTCAAGTACCTCTTGAACTTGTCTGCTCTTTTCTAAACAGTTTCCAACGATAACTTAGCAGATAATTTGTCACGTGTGGTTTGTCTCAGATGCAGTTATTGCACGTCACTGGTGTAGGATCAGGATCTCAGGATGAAATGTCAGATCTTTGGTGATTCTTTCACTTTTCCTCAAGCGCCATCAGGTCAGGTTTATGACTAAATACCTTCAAAATGAATGGCATTTATTGTATATATGATTAGTGCAAATTAGCAACCATTAATATGCCAACATACTTGACTATGATGAACATACCAGCTAGTGTTATTGCAACAGCATGGCTGTCAGCTCTGAACCGCTGAAAATTGATTTGCCTTTTTACAACATTAAGGAATCAGCCAATCTTTTGCTTTGCAGCTTCTCACTACCAACACCTCTTGTTAGCAGTCACATGGTATCAGTGACAACACTATATGTCACTTCATTATCAGCGTGCTGCAGTTTGTTCCTCTTTTGCCCTTGACTTTGTGAGCAAATTATCTCTTGTAAGATCACCCCGTCTGGCTACCCGAGAAGGAGACACACCAAGCCCAAACATGACGGCGTAGTGTGTGTTGGCGTGCAAATTTGTTGTGACAGCCAGTTACTCAAGAGTTGTGTGACCCAGCCATCCAGCAGACAAGAGAGGACCATTTACCCAGAGTTAACTGCTGCATCTACAGCCCCCCCACCTCCACCCGACATGCTGCTCCGACCTCGGAGAGAAAGCTGGAGAAAGAGAGCGGTGAATGGAGAAAGAAAAAAAAGGGAGAGGAAGAAAAGCTTTGACAGACATCTTCAGAGACAAGAAGAGAGCACGGTTAAACATTAACAGTCCAAACAATGTGAGGAATAACTCTCTTGATAAATAAAACATTCAGCGTTTCCATTAATGCTGATCTCCAGCAGGCTCGACAGGTCATGGTGAGAAATGGCAAGAGTGAATTTGTCAGTGTCTACATGCACTGTGTGTGTTTGTGCGCGTGTGTGTTTGCCAGCTTGTTTTTCCCACGACACAGTAATTGGCTAATTCTCAGAGGACGGTGGTTAGAAAAAGTTTTTTTTTTCTGAACTGTCACAAACCCCAAGCTATTAAAAGTGTGTTTTTTTCCCCCCGTCAGTATGCAGTTACATCGCATTGCATGAAAAATGCGTCATCTGTCACTCAATCAGGATAAAGTCCAGCCAAAGAAGTGTAGAAATGTGACCCACAGAAATAACCAAAGCAAATGAGAAGACGCAGAGATTATTCCAGCCCATTGAGCTGCGGTGGAAAATAAACTTCAGGGGAATCATAAAGCTCAGACCACTCTTCAAAACCAATTACTTTTAACATGTAATCCTTCAACTTTTGATAAGTTGTCTAAGCAGAGTGGAGTCCGCTCATTCCAGTGAATGGCAAATAAATAAAAATAGACATCTCCTGCTCTTTCTGATGTTATTTTACCCTTTATAACATTTAAAGGTATTAATCAGAATTAATGTAATTTATTTTTTTAGCCAGACCAGTAGCACGTCTCTAGGGATGACAACTTTGGTCTGTTGGTCCAGACTAAAATATCTCGACAACAAATGGACATGTTGACATTCATGGACCTGACAGTATGAAACCATGATCCCCTGACTTTTCTTCGAGCAGCACTATGAGGTTGACATTTACGGTTTTGTGTGAAATATCTCAGCAGCTATGCTATAAAATGTGACATTCATGTAACCCTCAGTTGTCATTGTGACTCTTAGAGAAAGAGCCTTCACTCCTACGCACCAATTTAGTTGTGTAATTCAGATTGTCGATCATGTACAGTATGAGTCATATCAGCCGATACAGACTGTTTTTTTGTTTTGTTACAGCAGCTTGTGTATCAGTGTTAAACACAGGTATACTTAGAAACATTTTTTCACACCACATAACTCTGTTATTATTCCAGGGAGTTGTAAATTTAATCCAGGATGGCTGGATTCAATTTTGACAGCTCTGTGTTATCGCGACTGATGAGTCCTCGCTCCTCCTAACCAGATGGTATGTGTCAAAAACTGCTAGGCTAAAAACAAAGCTTACCTACTGCCTGTCGTAGATCACATTTTGGACTTTGTCGCGGCTCAAAAACTGACATCCACAGAAACTGTAACATCTGCAGATGTCACGATCCACAAAAGTTGGACACGAGAAGAGATGAATAAATAATAAATAAATCCGTTAGGTTCACCGCCAACTGTCTGTGCATCAATCTGGGCTTTTTCTTGTGGGCTGCATGTCTAGATTCCTGAGAAAGAAGATCTGAATGTTTATTCAAATGCTTAACTTAAATTATGTTTCCACTTGGTCATGTGACTGTTATCGCTTAGAAGGAATGTAGTGTGATGCTGTTACAGTGCTGCAAAACCTCTTGGGGAATATGTCCGGGATGGTTTGTTGAATGAAGGAAGTGTGTGACTGTGACAGGCTGATGTTCACTTTCCATTCTTCCTACTACAGAAGTCTTTGAAACCAAGTCTTGAGCGGTATGTATTTTGTTTTATTTCATATTTTAGAAGTCTTGTTATTGCTAATGTGAAATAATCAGTATTTCAGAGGTTTGAAGGTTCAGCAGGATTCTGCTGTCAAGACTGATCAGCTGCGGTGTTGGTTGGTGGCTAGAAGTTAATGGGTTGTCTCGAGATGCACTTAGCAGAAACCATCTTTACCAAAAAGTGTAGTAACGTCACAGATTGAGCCGTTATCACACTGAGCATGTGTCACTGTGTTGAAACTTTACATCAAGACATCTGCATGATGAAACATGGTGCGCCGTACACACACACACACACACACTCATACGCACACCAGCTCCTGCCTACTGCAAGGAAATTACTGGCTTTATCAGAATGTAATCACTGTTATTGTGCTGTCTCCCCGTGCACTGTCACACAGCCAGAGGAAATGGCTGCAGGTCTATTTTCAGGGAGCCTGCAGATGGCAGTTTTCAGGTTTGACCCTTTTTGTCTGAACACTGAAATCCTGAAAACCTCAGAAATCGAGATATTTGCTCACGTTCTGTGCTAAAATACAATTCTGAGGTACTTTTCTGCTACTTTTATACACTGCATTTATTTGATAACTAGACTAAAAGTAGCCAGCATTATATAAGGTCATTAAAATGAGCTCCACCTTAAAGTGTTAAGCATATTGATGATCAGAAATGATTCAACATCAGACTTTGCAATGAGTTTAACCACTATGAAGGAAAAACGTCCATCTCATGCACTGTCTATGTCACCCGACCACTGGTCAAACCAAAGGAAACTTCTTGATGTCACTATTTTGCAGCGTAGGCCACAAGGCAGACACATACGTAGAAGTATCATAGTTTAGTACATGAACTCAGAGACTTCAGAGATTCAGAGACAGTGGAGCAGTTTGAATCTGGCTCAACGTCATCGCGTACCTGCAGCAGGCACTGCCGCAGCCGAAATTCAGCAATCCCATTGAAATCAATGGGAAAATCTGCAGTTTTCGCCTTATTTCTGCTGAACCTAAGTACAGCAGTGCTTAGTGTCGAGGTAGAGGCGAGCTAACATTGGGGGAAAACATTCAGAGTTTGTTCATCCATGTAGTCTATATATCAGTCTTTTAAATCGAGCCTTCAGTTTCCCAGGAAATATTGTGTTAGCTAAAGCGAAAACAGTGTTAATTTCCACTTAAAGCAAGTTGTGATGCCGACCCATGCTTTGGACTGAATGGATTTAGATGCTTACAAGTGCAGTCAGGTGTGAATACAAACACTGTCAGATTACTTTCTAAACTGTGGCCCTCCCATCTTTTTCACTCCCAGCTGACGTCTTTCAAATTAAGGATCTCCATTTGGGTTTCTTCACACTGTTCCTTTCACCATTTGTCCTGTAAAGGTTATTGTCTTCATTTTAAAGGCAGCACACTGAAGGATGAGTTCTTTTTCCAAGCCAAAAGGTTCTTTTGGGAGGGACGTGGGCTGCAGTTTATTTGAAATGTAGATTCTGCACCGTGTCTGTAGCGCTTTCATCCTGTCCATGAAAAATGCATGCTGTGATCTCATTATCCTGCTCTCCTCTTGGAACGCTACATAAAATCAATCCGGGGCAGAGGAGGGGTGAGAACACTACAGATTCTTCTTCTCTTTTCACAATGGGTGAGAAGAGGCCCTACAAGTGGGAGGAGAAGTGTAGAGAAGTGAGTGTGTATGTGTGCTAATCTGCATGTGTGTATATAAAGCTCTAAACTGGAGGTTTAACTGCGCAATTTCCATTTATTTCAATGCACTTCAGAGAGAAAAAATACAGTCATTTTTATTACCAAGACCACAATATAGAAATACTTGCAGTCATGAGAACACACTGCCTGCCTTTGACAGCAAAAGTTTTTACTTTATATTTACTGCAACTAGATATTGCACCAAAACGGATGGGCGCTACGTCCAGCCAGATTCAACTGACGATTAATTCATGCAGATAATTGTAAAACACCACAATGGGATAGAAACTAAATAATTAAGCAATCACCGACTCTGGTTTGCACAAAATAAATTCTTAATCACAGAATTAGAGTTGAAACATTTTAAACTGGCAGCAATGTAACAAATATCTACGTCAAAGTACGTCCACTAAAAGTGTTTTTTATGCCATCAACAAGCACAGATTTTTATTTGTGTCTAACAAGATTATGCAAAGATTAAAGACAGCGAAAGACCAGAGACTGCAGTTATATGGCTCTCTTTCACGCCACCAGACTCTTGATGAAGTATTTTACCTCATGACATTGTAACTTCATTTAAACTGGATCTTTGTCAGCCTTTCTGTTGTGTCAACAGTCACCCATGGGGCTTGTCCATATAAATCCTTAATTCACCAACGTAGACGAGAAAACTAAAAGCTGGTGATCCAGACAAAAATACAAAAAGTTCAATAACCAAAATCTAGGACTAAGAACAAAAAAAACGGGAACAAAGGCAGGAACGCAGGTAAGCTACAGAGACGTGCAGGACGATCAGGCATATAACGCACAGACAAAGAAACAAAAGAACTGAATAACCATGCAGGACATCGAGTGAAAACAACACTGCTCACAGCCAAAAGAGGCAGACTGTGTCGGGAACGGCTGCTACCGTCACAAACTCCGTGGGAGGAAGAGTCAAACCTAATATTTGTTGGGGCGAGGCAGGACATAAGATGCATTCTCCCATGTCAGAGTCACATGTTTTGTTGACTCAGTCGTTCAACTGATGTTTCCTTACAGCATGACTATTTCACACGAGGGACAGTGAGAGGTTCTTTGTAGGGCAAAAGTAAATATTGATCATTTTAACGGCTGATGATGTTTCTCCTTTTAAAGGAAAGCAAAACATCTTGATATCATCTTGTAAGTCACAGAATACTTGAATTAACTTTCTTTTAATGGACATGAATTTCCAGCATCGGTTCCACACGATGATAAGATAAAATTTGAAAAAAAGGTCAGCTGGGGTGAAGTATGAAGTTCTGAGCTGCTTACAGACGGTCACTGTCCTTCCTCTCTCGTCACTCTCAAATCTTTTGAATTTTCTTTTCATGCTAGCGTGCTGAGAAAGGGGATAAATATCGCTGTCTTTACTGCCAAGTCCACAACACCACAATGTCAGATGAATGTGACTTCATGAGCTCAACATGTCTCTCATCCTCACTAACAAATGAGGGACCTGTTAATGAAACTGACAGTCCTGTATTTCATGACGCTTTGCTCTGCCATGCTGATAATGTAATTTGACATTGTAGCTATGATACTGATTAATTTATGATACTGATACATTCATACAATGCAAATATGCCCCAGGCTGGACTCCTGGTTCACTTCCTGCTGGTATTATCCTCTTAAACCGTTGAGTTGTTCTCACCTTTCTTTTGAAAGAAAGCCCTCAGTTTGCTTTCTTTCTCCTTCAGTCTTTTCCTCATTTGGTACCCAGATTTCCCTTCCTTTGGGGAAAGACATGACTCACTGCACATTGGCGCTCCGGCGTCAGCAGTCACTCGATTAGTTGCATTTAGAGACGAAGCCTGGTGTAGGGCGGACTAAACCATTTTGCGCCTTTTGTAAGGGGTGAGTGGAGCTTCAGATTAAACTCATCTATTCAGCCAAATTGAATTTTCAAGGACCTTCCTTCCATCCCTCACAGACCGCTAATATATATATCATAAACCATCTATATTTAATGGGCAGAAACATGTCCCTCAAGCTGCGTCTGTTGTTAGTGCTTAAACTGTCAGGTTTTTCTCCCAGGAGAAAACTCACCTGTCATTTTTACTTCACTACAACGTTTTTGTTTTGTTTTTTTATTCTCCTCTCATTGCTAAATTGGCAGCAGGTGGGGGGAGATGCATGTAGCCGCAATTTAACCAATTATAGTAATGATGGGTGAGGGCTGTGTCTCATTTCCCACTGTAATGGGCTAAAGTGAGCACACCTCAGCAAACACACTGCATACCAATGGCACACCTGAATTCCAGTCCAGCTTTCTCTGTGTGTGTGTGTGTGTGTGTGTTCAGGTTCGGCAGTGTGAGTGTTTGAGCTGTTAAATGCGTTGTAGGGAATCCCTATTTATTTCAGTTATGGTTGCCATGGGAACCGCTGGCCAAAAGGCTAAAGTGAGCTATGCCCTTGGCCCTCTCGGAGATTAATGGGCCGTTCAGTCCACTACCGCTTCGATTGATGTCCCCTTCTTCCTCCGCATCAATATAGGCACACCTGTCTTTACCGTCTTCACAGTTAGATTAATGTAGTGTTCAGCCCTCAGTATCAGCATCGAGGATCTGGACTCTGCTGCTGCAGTGTGATGATGGCAGGGAGAAAAAAAAAAGAAAAAGAAAATGACTGACGATTTTCTCAGTACAGTATGTTCTCTGTCTGCACTGCCACACTGATGTCGATGTTTTTGTTTGGTTCTAGCAGTTGGTTTTAAAAAAATCATGCCTTGAAAATATCCCCATTTTTAACAAAGAACTCAAAAAGACAAATAATTTAAATGAACTGAACAGTCTTGTTTGATTATAATTTAATTGCTTATTGCAAATCCTGCTCTTTTCATCCTCGCCTTCATCAGCCCAGTACTGAAAAGCGATTGGCTAATGATTGCTGCTGTTTCATACCCACTGATGACCCCTCGCTCCTCCTAAACGACCGGTAGGAGTCACGAGTGATCAACAGCTGCAACAAGCACAACAGCTCAAAAACGTCAAGACATCCACAGAAACATTTGGTGTCAACTTGAACCGGAAAAAGTTAGACACGATACGACATGAATAAATCCCTGTTTTCATTCTCTTTGCCACCATCTTGACCAGAAGAGAGTTCGTATGCTGTATGTTGTCGCTCTGCATCCGTGTGGTTGCCGTGTTAGAGAGGTCAAATCCTGCCAGCAAACAAATCCATGTACAAATACAATGTGAATCATTGATCGACGAAAGCCTGAATCCAGATCTCCTGATATTCTTACTGGATATATGCCAATAACGTTCGGTAGCCAATCGATTTTGGCATGACTACTGATCACCAGAAGATAGCAAATAAATATGCCACACAACACAATGACTGGTTTGCATATGAAATGTTTCTGTAAAAAATGTGTCACATTTAGTGCAGTAAAATGTTAAAATGTTTCATAGCTTAACACACTCTACAGTTTAATACTCTTGGAGGATAATGAAGCGTTAATTGCTTTACTTCACCTTCATTCCAACTCATTTTGTTCTTTCGACATAATTGCTGAACAACACCAAATACTGGAAGGCTGGAATAACTGAAGTTCAGTATATTTAGCGGTCAGGCCCCGTATTATCCGAGACAACACTCAAACTTCCCGGCACTGCTGCAGAGTTGCGCGGTTTCCTTAAAGTCAAAGGAAGCACATTATGGAGGATGCACTCTATCTCAGACTGCATGGTTGCTGCCTGTACTGTCTCATATTGACTTTGTCTTGGCTTTAATCTCATTGAGATAATGGACTGTGCCGAATACTTTCAGTCTATTTTCAACCTGAGGCTTATTCAATCATTTTGCCCCCCGTAACTCCGTTAGAAGAGACTTGTATTTTATTACCGTTATGGATCGCTATCAATGCGATTAAACGTACAAAAGGTGTAACAGTACAACCCGATTCAACAAGACACTGAGTGATGTTAATGTGGAAACTGTTTAACGTGGAAATTGAACCTGTAACATAAACATGGAGGTTGATGTTCTCCGGACACAGGTGGAGGATCTCAGCTCCGAGCGCAGAGGCTGTAAATCCACAATCTTTTCTGCCGGTGTCACCGATGACACTTCATGTGAAAGACGACACCACTGTCGCCACCTCCCCGCACGCTCTGACTATTGAACCGGCTTGTGGAAATGTCAGGTGATGCAGCTGGCATTTCAATAAACAACAGGTCTGAAGAGGATCGTGGCACATTGTGTTCCACGTACACAAATTGAGCTGTACTACAGTGTGTAATAAAATACTAATTATAACTGCAGCGTGTAGGAACTTCTCCGTAACATCACTAATATGCTTCGTGTGGCGACTGATAACGATATTTATAAGGATGATAATGTGTGTGCGCATACATTGAAACAAAGGGTATAATTTGCAGATGAGAGAACATGTAGCATGGACTAATAATGATTAGATAATTGGACGATTTGGAATAACAATGAGTCTAATTTTCATTGTTGTATGAGAGGAGAGCGCCGTTCCATCTCGTCAGGTGGTTGAATCAGACTACGTTTGACGGATTCCTCTGTAGCACTGAGCTATCTCCTCTCAACCAGGCACCTCTCGGCTGGTGTAATTTTCTGTCGGATTGTTTGACTAATTAAATTGGCCACGCTGTCTGTCTGCGGTGACAGACAAAGATCAAAGCCCCGAGGCTCAGAACATGGAGTGCAGACATGAAACCCCAACGTAAACTGACTTTGGTGAGAAGTGCGAGAAAGCTGAGACGACGGGGGACAAGCGGAAATTAAATTAAAGAAGATGCAGCGCTGACGAGGCGTTTTGTCGAAACAGAATAAGGTGGGAGAGAAAGAGAGAGCGGTGATGTGAGAGCACATTTAATAACACACCTCCCAACAACAGAGAGGGGACAGGAGCTTAAATCATCATGAGAAAACATATTAAGTGACAATATTACTTCCACCCTTGCAGGGAAAGTAAGAAAAACAGAGTTTGCACAAAGTCCTTGTGGGCTTTTTCTATGAAAGAGAGAAATCAGAGGCTGATCACATGATGTGAGTATAATCAAACCCCTCTTGTGCAAACAGCTGAGAGAGAACAGGCGAGGTAATGATGATGGAAAGTCGTGGAAAAATTAAGCAATGAAGTGAGCGTGATGATTAGGAGAGGCGTTTAAAAAACACACTGATCTGTATTCATGAAGTCTCCAGCACTCATCAAACTTGATCGGTAAAATAGTGCAAACTGCCGGTCTTATATAGAGCCAAAAGTTAAAAATTCACCTACAGTACACAGCAAGAATGGACAAAGCTTGAACGTCACCCGTTTTGAAGCCAAAAATATGCAACGCTGGCCACCGGCATGTTGGACGTGATTGATTTAGAAGCACCTAATCCGAGGAAAATGACCAAACAAAGCCTGATGGGCAAACGCTTCCTGTCGGGGGCGAACCAAAACATTGCAGCTTTGACGCGACAAATACATGCTCGGTTGAGTTTTGGGGGTAAATATGAGCAGCCTGCGGGTCTGGATCCATTAGCACAACTCTGTAGGTATCATCTAGAGTCAGCTTTGGGTGTGCAGGTCTCAGCAGTCAGGTTAGATACACAATTTATTTGCAACCTCTTGTTAGACTTTAAAAACAAGAGCTTGCTGAGGATGGTTTAGAAAAAGGTCCTAAGTATGTCACATTCCTGATGTAAGTTAACATACGTATGTAACAGTGGCCTCCTGGCTGAAAATACTGAACTTCCTCCATCATCAGCAGTCTCAGTATATGTTCATCCATGACTTGTCTTTTCTGTAATATTAACTGGCGAGAGATGTGCACAAACACCATATGTATTTGTGTTAGAGTTGTTATGATTGCAGTGCCATGTTGTTGAATTTTGACAGTTGTGTTTACATTCACGTCAAGCTAGTTTAGAAGGAAGTCGCCCATGAAAACACCAGAGAGAGACGCAAATGCAAAACCAGCAACCAGCAACCAGCTGATGTTCATCCAACTGTCTTTTCTTTCATATTTACAGTGTGAATTCATCATCCTCGAGGGTGTAACATTAACAAGCCGTAACAATCGGTCACTGTTGTGTTCACATCCTGTTTCCACTGCCGCACTCCACTGAAAATATTATTTTCATTTTATATATTGTTGCTTTGATTCATGTTTGAGTCGCTACAGGCATCGTCTATCCAAAAATACGTCTTTATGAACACAAATCTGCCTCACACACCTCTCCTATGCACTCAAGTACACCCCCTTTCCATAGAAGGACCAGCACTGGGAAGTTGTTACGCAGAATAAAATCATCTCGCTTTCATTTCACACCCCAGTGAAGATGTGTAACTGATGCTCCATGATCCCATTCCAGATGATGATGTGTCTGTCCAGCCTCGGGGCTGCAGCGTTAGTCGACTGCTGCTGCTGCTGCTGCTGCTTGTACTGTACGTGTCTCTGCAGGGCTCGTTCAAGCTGCAGAGGCGACTGTAACAGCAGCAGAAACAGGAGCTCCACTGAGATGCATCTCAATGAGAACGGGGGGGGAGGATGTTTTTCTCACATTTTGTGTGCTCACACCGGGAGCCACATATTTACCTCATCAATACTGCGCAATACTTGTTCTCCGCAACACTAACCAATAAAAAATTTA
Organism: Protonibea diacanthus; assembly: GCA_028641955.1. NCBI lineage: Eukaryota > Metazoa > Chordata > Actinopteri > Sciaenidae > Protonibea > Protonibea diacanthus. The sequence goes on along the minus strand of CM053979.1, from coordinate 3,983,569 downwards.
AGACTAAAATCATCAGCAGAGAGACAGCCTGGAGGATAGATCAGACTCTCAGCTTGTCATTTGCATTATATTCAACGTAACTCATGATGATAGGGGCATGTGCACATACAGACAAATCTGAAAAAGAGGCAGAGTTTCAGTTAAGACTGACTCATCTTGTTAAATGTGACGGTTGAAAAACGAGATATCCTTTTTGATTTATGAGAAATGAGGAAGTTAGTGAGAGAGATTAACGAAGGGAAAGAAAACGAGGATTTTAATGTCTAAGATGTGCTCTGCTTTGTGAGAAAATCCATGAAAAACACCCTCGCAACATCTACGTATTTTATTACATTTTTGTCAACAAAGTGGCCCCAGAACAGTAAAGCTGAGCTCAGCGTGGATGTTTAGACAAGCTTTGAATCAGGATTTATCTTCATATAATCACAAATATACAGATGATCTGATTCATTATTAACTTCTTACGTCTAATAAAAGCAGAAAATCTTTTGTTTAAACATTTCCATCGACTTTTTGGAGGGATTTTTCATCTTTCTTTCTTTTTTTTTTTTGGTTACTGGGGTCCAAACAGACAACTCAGATCAGCAGTCACACCTCCTCCACTCTAGTGCTGAAGACTGGCGTCCCCCAGGGCTGTATGCTCAGCCCCCTCTGGTTCACACTGGACACCCACGACTGCAACCCCTGACACTAAGAAAACCTACAGAGAACAACCTACTGTTCAATGTCATCAAAACCACGGAGATGATCATTGATTTTAGCCAAAAGGAGACAAAGATATCATCATCAGATCACCTACATCAGCCGAGCTGAGGCAGAGAAGATGAACAGTTATAGGTCAGGGACATCTCACGTCTCAGGCGAGGCTTAGAAAAACCTGAATTTTCTAAGGAAACTTAAAAAGGCAAAATTGCTGCACCATGTTTTTGTTTACTGTTACTGTTATAATGGTTTTATACTGATCTTTCCATGAGTTCAAGGTCTCTTTTAAGTATCTAAAGTGTCATCTTGTTGCTCCCTCTTTTTCTGGTTTTCCAACTGGGGAATTGGCACCATCTACAGCTCCTAATATTCACATAACGGGAGTGGATGGAAACAAGCATTCTTTCACATTTTTATTTGCAGAATTACTTGAAATTCACTTAAAATTTGTGACACATTTAGATGTAATCATGGGCAGTAATAACCCACCAAACGATACATAAGTCAGGTGCATAAGTTGCATGCTTTTAAACCCCTTTGATTCTGTCCCAGGTCCTTTCTTGCATGTCCACATATTTCCTGTTGTTCTTCTCTAAACTGTCAAATAAGGTGACATACCACAAACAAGCATCTCCAAATGTCCCTCAGTTTTCATCCTGTTCAGAAATAATATCATTTTTACTTCTGACAGAACAAGTCTGAGCAGCACCTTTCCTTTAAATACCTCCTGAACTGAAAGGAACCGTGATTGCAAAACCCATTTAAGAGCAGAACAAAATGAACAACTAGACTTCAAGGTTTCATAAATCCAGAGTCCTTCAGAGCTTTTGTTCCCATGACAGCAGCAGGAGGACTCAGTCTGCAGCGAAATTTCACTGATGAGCCTGATATGAACCACATGTGCCACGCAGATACATTAGATTCTCTCAGAGATGAGCGTTTAAATCAAGCTTCCCTGTTCCTGCACCTTGCATAAGAGGCAAATCAGGCTTTTATTTGACAGCTGTAGCTCGTACAACTTATCGAGGTGATTAACCGAATGTAATTTTGACCCAGCGATGCGACTGCACTGCCAGCTTATAGACGAAGAAGGGGGAAAAAATCCGAGAGGAGGGAAAACAAGAATTTCTGGGCAGCAACATCCCAAGAGTCTGTTTGGGAGACAGACACTGATGTTGAAATTCAGATCACACACTCGCCTGCAAACCATGCTGCTCACCAGGGAGGGGAAGGATGAGAGACAGAGGGGGAGGAAAGAGCAGAGGGACAGAGGTAGACTGAGAGCCTGTATGACAGTGTACAGTGGAGAAGGCTGAACCTACACACATATCATAAGGGAGGAGCAGCCTGCTTCAGAAAAATTCATATGTATAATCTCATGTAGTACAGCTCATCTCTGATGTTTGGATTTGAAACAGCAGAGGGACTCTCTGCGGTGACGGTGGCGTCATATCGACGTATCAGGGAGCTGCTCCAGTCTGCTTCATGGCAACAGAGTGGTGGCTTAATCCCAGGTTCAGACTACAGAATATCAGCCCGGTAATCGCTCCGACCTGTCAGACAGGGTGTCAGGAATGAAAATAGGCACTGGGCATGACAACTGACCCTTCTTAAGTCCTGCCCCTTTTGGCTCTGTGCTCCAATAAACATTGAGCCTGGTCAGTCAGCTATGTGTGAGGCTTGTCGAAAAGAAAACCAAATTTTTGAAGGTGGTTAACCAGCACAGACAAGCTGTCTACGGAGAGCAAACAGAAAAGTAGAAAGTTGATGAGGTTGCTCAACTGTTACAGGAGCAGCAGGACTTAGGATCGGTCAATTGATTGCTTTCTCCCATGTAGTGTATCGCATGTTGAGTCGTATATCTCAGTCCTGCTGAAGCAAAGATAAATGAAGTCTGTAACATACCCACCACATTCTTGTTCCTGGAAGTCAGTCCTGACCAACATACGCATACATGTGGGGAACATTGCATTTGAGATCCACGAGTCCATGCAAGTCATTGTCAGTAGACTAGTTTCAAATGTTGTCATCTGACACCATCAGCTCAGTATTTGATGCTCAAATTGTCAACAGAGGACATTACGATCACTGATCGTCATGATTTAGACGTCCCAGCTAACTGAAGTTAGACTGAGTCTGTTCCTGGCTTGGGCAGCTGGTGTTGACAGTCTGGAGATATATTAGTACAGTGTTTGGTGTTAAAAGAGTCTGGCCACATTTCATCGTACTATCATAAATTATTCTGGTCCCAATGTGTCTAGAGTTATTTACAATTCTCACCATTTCAGTCACCTGATTCTCACACCTACCTACACACCTACTGCCCATTCCCTGCCAGATTGTCTCTTGAGCCCTTCAGTCATGGTGTTTCAGCCTGTCTTATGTTTTTTGGCCTTTTGTCTGGTACCTTAAGCCTTGTTTATGCTCTTGGTTGGTGGTTTTGATTACCTACCTGCTGCCTTCGACTGCCCCAAAGATTTCTGTTAACTCGCCTGCCTCATCTGAGCTGTTCTTTTGTCCACATCTTGATGTACTTGGCTGTCAAACCTCTTTTTTCCAGAGAAAATTGATAATTGTGTGCTGTAGATCAAATAAAAAAAACTGTGAACTTGCTTTGTACTTTACATCCCCGAACTACAAAGCATCAGTCACTCTGACCTTGTGTGCTCCTATCAAGACATATAAAAACAGGAAGCACTCTTTGTGCAGAAAGTTTATGAGTGACTTTACAACCGTGGTGTGAAAAGAGATAGAAGAAGTGTGGCAGAGTATTTCCTAAAGCTGAAAATGGTTGTTTAGACACGTCTCCTAAAGGAGGGCTAAGTTCTGGTGTTTGTAGACAGTCCTGGCTCTGTAAATGGGAGCAAAGTTCCTTGGAGTGAGCAACACAACATTATTTCAGTCGTTCCAGCCATGTGTGTCAGCTAACATTAAATTAACCACTTACTTTCAGGTTTGCTAAGACTTCCTGTTGTTGTGATGCTAGCTCAGGTTGCAGGACAGTTGCATTGCATTCCTGTCTAGAGCTGATGTGCTGTCTCATCCTCTCTGCATGTTTTGGCCAGTTCAGACCAAAACTGGTGTTGTGGTGAAAGTGTAGGTCTCCCCTTTCATTTGAACAGGCTTAGTCTGTTTTGGGGGCCACAAAATATGCCGAAAAAAAATCCACCAGTATCCAACAAGGAAATTAACTTTTGGAGAAATGTCTGCTAACTCATAACCTATCCAACATTTGTTATATTACATTGTTCACTCTTCTTATGGTCATGGTATTTCTTATATTGGATTTCTCGTAAAGCATAAGAAACAGTCCGAGAACAGCATGCAAAATATCACTGTGCCACATCTCAGACAAATCTTATAACCCGGATCATCACGTTCAGGTGCCAAGCTGAGGCTCAGCTGACGTTTGGCTTCATGCAGATGAAATTCACTCACCTCCATCAAGAGTTGGCGTCCTCATCTCTCCACCCAAACGTTAAGTTTAGTCTAATTTCTCATTTGTTGAATATAGACTGTTTGTTGGATGTTGTCAGGTTTTTGTGGGTTTTAATCTTTTTTTGCCTCTACTTGATGGTGGTAGAGAGAAAGAAGTGTGATGAACCTCAAACGTTGCAGTTATGTGGTGCATCTTAACCACTCCACCACCCGATGAAAGATTTAATACGCCGGTAAAGGTTTGTTCTCGGCTTCTCGGCTTCACGGACACAGTTGTCAGGTTTTTTTTGAAAAGCTCCACTTCCCTTTTTCAAAATCATTAGAAGAGCTCTTCCACATCAAGACTGTGCCATCATATTATCCTGTGTCACATTTTTATAATGTGGCATGGTGACAAATGTGCACACAGAGTGAAGGTGAGTGCACACAAACACAGGCAGGTGAGAGAATAGAGAGGCTGACAGTGAGCCGGATGAAGAGACAGAGCCTCGTGATTCTCAAACTGCTCACCTTGTTTGTATTCAGAGTAAAGCAGACGAGCAAATAAGTTTGATGATGCTAAGCTAACACATACCGTACACACAGGGAAGAGTTATCAGTGATGTTTTAAACAAAGCATAGCAGATTAGCAATACAGTATTTCCTTGGACACATAGTGACTTTACTGCCAAGTCAAACATTTAGTTTGCAGCACACTGAAATACCGCTAAACCAGATCCTAGGTGTGAGAACGTCTGAGATGATCAAAATGTTAAAATGCTCGTCTGAGTTGCCCCACAGCGGTTAAGCTTTATAAGCAGTAGCGAGTAAATTGCAACAATTTTCCCCCAGATTTTGCCTCCTGGGCAACAACCGAGATGCCCCACACCTTGTTAGTGGAGGTTTTTCCCTCAACTCCTTGAGCTGTTTTTCATTTACACATTTTCCTGAAAGCTTGAACCGACCGTTCGTTGAAGATGACGCCGTAAAACATGTGCATTTAGAACATATAATGCAGTTATTTGGAGTAAAAATAGAAATCATGCATATATTTCATACATTAACTGAGTTTAAGGGTTTGTTATTGACACTGGAACAACAATTTTATACAATAATAGTGCAATCATCATTTCTATCTCAAGAATTATGCAGGTTATTGTTTGCATGCTAACCGATTTAATGAAATTATTTGTTAGATGATATAAATTCAGAAAATAACATTTTTTGTTAAAGAACCTCTGACTTCATTGTGCACCCTTTGTGCTCTGTGCGTCCATCTAATGATGTGCATTTCATGTATTTCACTCTTTTACTCCATCGCTCACTCTGCAGACGCTACAGAGCTACATGACGCTGATTGCATCTAATCAGGTGCTCCCTCCAGCCAGCATTTGTACAGCACATTAACTCAGTTGAAAAGGCAAGGCATGATGGGTAGGGGAGGCTGAAAAGAGATTTAAAAAAGGGGGAAGGCTGACATGAGGCAAACTTTGTCAGTCGTACTCACCATACATACCATTTTGCCCTGACCCGATCCTCCCACCTCGTGTTTTGGTGTTTGTATTTGTTCATTTCTGGGTCACAAGCAATTAACAAAACGGGGGACTTTGCTCAGGGCCTCAATCAATGCCCTCCATTGATCTGCAAATGTAAGAAGAGAGAGGGGAGGCCAAAACACTTTTAGCTCCTTTGTCCGGAAGAACAACAAGGTCGGAGCGCGGTTATTTGTTTACTGTCATGCAATATCTGACTCTTACTCTGTTCTGTGCCATGTGTGTTTGGCCCCACGTGAGACGGAGGGGCCCGGAATAAAGACGATGTTTCTATAAACAGAGCAGAGGAAAGTGTAATACTACTGTAGTAGATATGGACAGCTGTACACGTGAATTTGTTCTGATTACACGACTTATGATCAACAAGTAGCGAGTCAAGCGAGTTACTTACTAGTCCAACAGCAGTCAGCCCAGCTCGGCGTCTGTCTTTCAGCCTTTTGTTTCACCAAGCTCTCACCAACCACTAAAAGTCAGTCCCAGATTTACTCTTGTCCGGCGGCTTCTTGCTCCTTTCCTCATCTGAGCTTCCACCATTATCATCACGTCATCTTTTCTTCTGTCATTATGTCCATAGGGGCTGCTGAGCCCGGTTACGTTCCGTTCCGGTTCTGCCACAACACTGGCTTGACAGTCCAGGACTCAGACCTGGGCAATCTGTTCCACAAAGGGCCAGTGTGGCTGCAGGTTTTCTTTCCAACCAAGCAGCAGCACACCAGACTTGACTCATTTAATCAGCTGATCTCAGTCTTTAGAGAGTTGATTGGTCAAATTGTGTGCTCTTGGTTGGTTGGAACAAAAACCTGCAGCCACATCGGCCCTTTGTGGAATAGATTGCCCAGTCCAGGTAGTCCAGCTAACAATTGGAGCTAACATTAGCTAACAGCAGCTGCAGTTCACAGGAGTTTACCCTGTCAATAAGCAAGAGCTGAAGCAGAGCAGCCGGAGGTTATTTTAAGGTAGGGTTAGGTAATGTTTCCACCACACCTGTGACACGTTGGCCCTACAATGAGCAGTGCTAAAAAAAAAAAACTACACCCCACTGCTCACCTCAGGTATATAATCATGTGTGACACGTTATTTCTCATTTATTCTAGTGTGATTTTGTCTATTTTTAGTCTATAAGAGACTTTAAAGATCTGACCCAGACAAAAGCACATTGTGGTCCAAAGTGTTACCTCCAGTGGACCAATTAACAGCGCGAGGGATTTATAGATGAATATAAAGTTTGTTGTCAGGAGTGCCCCCTGAGTGGAGGAGTGAAGCTGGGTCAGGCAGAAAGAAGCAGCAGAGGCACCATGTGCAAAAACACGCAGCTCAGCTTAGCGGTGAGATCTGACCAGAGGGACCGACACTATTACATCTGAGCCACACAAACGTACGGAAGCAAAGAAAGGCCAGAAAGGTTTCAAATCTATCGCTGTAATTTACGGTAATTTGGCCTGCTCTTTAAAATATTAGATACGGAGAGAATGTAGTTTATATTTTAATTTATTTTGTGTGAATTTGATAGAAAATTCAGTGTCACTTGCTCATTTTCTGATTTTGCTCATTTTCTGATTTTGCTCAAAATGGACTTAAAATTCAGACACTAAAATTCAAACCTGTACGTCCAGGCTACAAAGGATCAATCAGTCTGTGTCCAATTACATTTTAATTTTGGTCAGTCACATGATCCAAGCATCTAAACGACTAAAAACACAAGGATGACACAAGGAGGATGAAGTACTCATACTTTATTCTTTATTTCCTGCATTCTACAAACTTTTAAAGAGGTAAAATAATAATTCACTGCAACAGATTTTTTTAGGTTAAATACTTTTTTGGTTCTTCAAATCTGCAAATCTGGTTTGAACTTAAATCTCTGGCATGATCAAATATTCAGTATTTTTTTAACGTGTTCTTGCAGTTATACGAGCTGTACGGTGACAGACGAGTTATGATAATGAAAAAGAAAGTGTGACAATTTGTCTTAAAAAAAAAAAAAAAACGAAAAACGCTGTGACCCTGGGGGGAAACCGGCAGAGTTCAAAGAAAAACTGGAAGATCAGGAGGAGTAGCGAGTATGTCTTTGGCAAACTTTTGCGGTTTGGCGGCGTTTGCTTTTCTAATATCAAATATTTAACTAGCTTTAACAGTAATAGTGCATACAGAACGCCCTAAATCAAATCAGTACCTTCAAACAATGTTAAAATTGGATCTCTGGAAGATGTTTACTCGGTGTGAGACTCCAACATGATGAAGGAGTGAAAATAGCACCGAGGCAACTGTCCAGCGTGACTAATCGACTGTCTATTCTGTCTCCAAAGTGTGAGGGACCACAGGTACTCCATCATTTTCCCTTCTTTAAAGCTGGTTCGTTGATTATTTATGATCATCTTTGATAATCCCGATAGCCCAAACTAATTGATTTGAACCTCAAAAGTCAGCTTGATGAGCGAGAAGGTGTTGAGCTGTGGTGAGCACGTTGGAGGGGTCGAGCTCATCTCGTAACAGCTTCATGCTCAGGAGGAAACATACTATACTGTGTTACACTCTTCTGTTCACTGCTTTTCATGTGCACAGGTTTTGAGACTAATTAAACGGCATATATGTTAATTGGATTGAACTATCTGCATCTGTACGTACAGTTTAAAATATATGACGGCTATTGTTTGCTTCCACACAAACGCACACTTGAACATACTGTCCCCTGCAGCACCTTCAGTTCACTAATCACTATGGCAACCACCTAGGTCCACATTTTCCTCTCAACCAGCTCACCTTATTTAGAATAACAATAATTTCACAGCATCGTGTACTCAGTGTGTCACACACACACACACACACTCTGAGGAGAAAATATCGCAGCATTTCTCCGTCACACATGAATACAATGCTGGTGTCTTTGAGCCGACCAGATATCCTGTTATTTGTGTTACGGTGTTCTGCTCCGTGTCTGTCATCCTGCAAAGTGTAGCTATTCATAGAGGCAATCAATGGCAGCCAGCAGGAAGAGTGACAAAACAAAGCTTAATGACGTGTGAGGCTGCTTTTGATAGCACGTTTAATAAACCGCGCACTGCTGCTGCTCGCCGGCGAGTCCGTTCAAAACAATTAAAGAATGAGCCGAGACAGGAGCTGCTTCTTTTAGGCCTCGCTGTTGTTTATTGCTAAATGTGGAGAAGATAAAATTACATTTCATCTAAAGTGCAAAAGAAAAGAGTCAACGGGTTAGTATGCGTGCATTAATACAATGAACATCGATTACAGAATATTAGTGTGCGACATTATCACAAGATTTGACCCCTGAGACTGAAAGCAAACAATCATTTGTGATGAGAAAATGGAAAAGTTAACACGTCCCCAGAGCCCAAAACAGAGGAGTCACACATGAAATCATAAAATAATTATATATATATATATCCTTCTCTCCTTTTAGGGGGATTTTTTTCAGCATTCGCATTTTATCAGCCTACAGCCAATAAAATCCGTGCAGTGTGAGAGTTTCCTCGGTTTGATGCCCTCAGAGTGCACAAACAATTAAACAATACTGGGGGGAAATAATGGCCGTATGTCCTCCCAGAGGGTGGCAGCCTGAGAGGGATGATGACTCGATATGTCGGCCACTGTGCAATAAATGTGGAGAAGATGAGAAGGGGTGATGCACAGTGTTTCCTCAGGTTGTTTGTCTCTGGAGAGGATGAGTGTTCGACTGTGGGCAGGTGGACACAGAGCCAGAATCCGGTAATGGAAAGTAACATTTACTTGAGTACTGCACGGAGTACAAATCTGAGGTTCTTATACTCTACTCGAATACTTTATATGTTGATGCCAGATAATACCACACAATTTCACTGAAACACAGTTAGACACATCTGACACTCTCTTTTGCCCCAAGGAGGATCATTTTTCGACCACAACATACGCACAGTGAGCAGTCATAGCCAGTCTGCAGTCCCCAGGCTGGCAAAGTAAATGAGGTGGAAATGTATGAAGCCTAAAACATCCCCGGGGAGACATTATGTGAAAGAGACACCATTTCACTAAGGAGAGAAGCCACACAGGGCAACGGAGGAGGAGGAGGAGGAGGAGGAGGAGAGACGAAGCTGAGAGGCAAACAGAGGCTACTTATGTTCAGGGAAAGCTGAGAGTTTACCATGTATGTGAACATTCGAGTCTGGTACGCAACACAAACCACGACAACGACCAAAAACACGAAGCTCAGACACACTGACTTGTGTTCCTGCTTTCAGCTCAACCCTGCCTGACAACGAATCTACAAAACCAGGTAGAATTTACCTGCTGTCCATTGTATAAAATCGTACTTTACCATCAACACATCAGCTATCATCACATCACATCAGTCAGTGGCCAATGGCTATCCAGAAAAACTAATAACCCGGATATCCGGGTCAAGACTTCCTCTACAGTCCGATTAGTGATTTGATGTACGAGAATGATGAGAGACATTTCTGCTAATATCTATGAGCAGACATTTGTGTCTGAATGTGGATAACTTTTAAAAAATTCTAATAAAAAGCTAAATCGTCGACAGGCGATAGCGTTTGGGTTCCAAGACTGCATTTCCAAGACTGCAACTTGAAAATTGAAAAATGGACCAGGCGCACATTTGGGAAGCTTCTGTCATGCAAATTGTCCTGTACAGACGTGTGTGATAGTTGATCTTTCTTTCTTTGAGCTGCCTAAACAGACCCATAAAAACCTTAAACCTGCTTTCGATGCCAGGAAACGAAGAATTCAACAGACAGTAAGTTAGAAGTGTCACCTTGAACGCACTCATGGTGTTGCACTCACACAAAAAGTGTTGTTTGGTAAGTAGAAGTATTTTTTTTTGAAGAATGAGAAAAGAGAAGTTAAAATTATACCTACTTTCACACCTCCACACACCAATCCAAAAAACACAAAGACCTGTAAATTTATAAAATGTCTCATACAAAACTCGGCATTGCTAATAAGCTGCTTACGAACTTTTTAAAGAGGGCAGAAGGAAAACAGAGCTGTAGACTGTTTAATAACCGATCATGGGATGGCGTAGTGATGCCACTCAGCTTTCGAGGACATTTTCAGTGTCATTCAACATTTTTTAAGTTTTAAAATGCTGCATTTGTTTTGGACATGCAGGAAAGACAAAATCAGCGTGTCTAATGGTGTCATTTAGTGTCATTTGTCAGGTTGTGGTGATACCCGATCACAGCCCAAAACTGACAACAGTGTATTGCTTCTGGAATATAAAAAAAATCAGTGACAGTTTATTTAATTTGACATTAACTTGGCTACAAATTCATTCATGGGAGGTTTAAAGAAGGAGCAGAGCAGATCACAAGACATTCTTAAGACGTTCAAAGGAGCTGTTAAGAATAAAATCCTCCTATCCAGACACGTAACAGCATCTTTTTCCAAAATGACCTTTCAGTCTCACTAGGATCTTTAAAACAGTAACCATTCCTGGACCTCTGACAGAATTTCAGCGCTCACCCCTGCAGCCATCTGCGGATGTGTTTCCCCGCTAACTCTGACAGTAATAAGATTATGTATTCCCGCAGGCTTTGTGAACAACATGCTAACTGTCTAACCCCTGACCCCGGTCTCCAAGGTGCTGTTTTTTCACTGTCACTCATCCCCATGGTGCCTACAAGGGCAGCTGTACCTGCCAAAGCCCCATCAACCCCCCTGCTGCCCGGCAGCCGGCACCTCTCTCCCCCCAGCAACACCTTCCACCACCTGCTGACATTTAGCAGCTACAGCCAAGATATTTAGGGCAGCCGGAGCTGGAAGGGAGAATAGAGGAGCGTTTGTGTGCCGGTGTGTGCGGTTTGCCTTTCACTCACACATTTTGAAGCCAAACTGGCAAATTAAATATATATTAATGCTCAAATACACAAAATAACTGAGTCCTAAATGTCTTTCGTAGCAATGTTGTGGAGTGAGATGAGATGCGGCGATGAAGCCCTCAGAGAAATAGGTATCCATGGCAACACTTAGTGTCAAGCATCACTTCTCAGAAGTTGTGAGTTGTGTACACCACTCAGCTCGACATGAGCATCATTCCAACACAAGACGATACTCCAGTCAGACCCATCGCATCCACAACGAGCCAATCGGATCGCAGAGAGAAACACACAAACGTTCAGCGAGCCTCATCATCATCGGTTTTGTCTTTTAATAATGGTCTATTACTTGTAGTATTAGATTATGGATTATACAGCAGAGAGTTAATCAGTGCGACAGCTTCAGTTTGGCATGGATCATTCAAGTGAGATCACTGCAGGAAGTATAATCAGTTAAATGGACTCAAAGTATTAAAAGTGAAAGTACTCAATGCAGTAAAGTGTTCCCTGTGACTGTTTTACTGTTATATATGATCTCATTAGAATATTAGGACTCATCCGTGAATGTAAAAGCAGATTTTACTGTTGGAGTTGTTGAGGTGGAGCTCGTTTTGAACTCAATAAAACTGCAACTGATGATTAGTTGCATCAAGTTTCAGCTGATTTTCATTCTGGGTTCATCAGCTGATTATTTTCTCCATCAATCGACTGAATGTTTGTAAAAAATCCAGAAAATAGTGAGAAATGCTGCCACAATGATGTCACAGTTATTACAAATGCATTCAGATTATTAAAAAGACAAGCAGCAAATATCAAATAACTAACTGATTAATCAACAGTTGCTTCAGCTGTACTCGTATGAACTGTTGGGTAGTTAAAATTCTTAACCAAACATCATATTATATCGACTTTCATACAGGCGCTGCAGGTCGCCCGACATCCAGGATCCCTGAACTGACAAACTAAATGCTGGCACCAGGTTCACGTTTTCCACGCGCTTTGTGGCCACTGTAGCTTCTCCTTCCTTCGAGGGTGACAACAGAGGTTGCAATCACCAGCTACACTTCAAGATGCCGCTAACACCGGACTAAACTTGTCTGCTACTCCCAAATTTGTAACCCAAACCTGACCTGAGCCCGAGAGGCTGAACGTTAGCTTTATTTTACCTGTTACTGACTGTTAATGATGCGTTACCTGCACTGCCCCGTTACCTGTCCTCCTGCATTACAGATCTACTAACAGTGAAGTTAAAAAAGTAATAATAGTAATATGTATATATACACCACAGAAAGTCATTTCTCTGGGCCTCGCACCACTGCATGTCATCAAAATGAAACTCAAGACAAACCTTGACTAAAGTCCAAAATTAGAATCAGAGTATTAAATGATATGGAGTGAGCTGATTTCAGCGTTAACTGCCTTGATTGCTACAAAAAAATGTGGGCTGAAATCGGTGCCGGAGTGTTGAGACACTCTGCATCGATTCTTCTGAATGAGTGACAGTGAGGAAAGAAAGGAGGGAAGGAGGGAAGGAGGGAAGGAAGGAAGAAAGGGAAGACAGAAACTGATACAAGAAAAGGCAGAAAAACACGAGGTGTAGGAGAGAATAGAGACTCGAGGGGAATGAAAACAAGCAGCCTGTCCTGTCGGGTCGCCATGGTGAGCATCACGACAGCTTGCGAGCTCCCGCTGTAACTCCTTAAAGGAGGAACACGCCTCCTCTCTGACAGCAGATTTAGTTTGCTCCTGCACACTCGGTCCCTGCTGATGTCTTATTCTTGTGTTCGTATGTCACCTCCTGTTTGTATACCGTGTTTACAGTGAGGTGCATCAGATCTGCTGTAACCGTATGTGCGTTAGCTGCGATCATGTCTGCGGTGGAAATCCAGGCAGGCGTGCAGGCAGGTCAGCAGGCAGATGGCCAAACAAACAGACAGACAATCGGTGGTGGGGATTGGATTAACATGAGGATCTAATTGCATTTGAGAAACCAGAGAAAGCGCATAAGGAAAAATTAAAAGTGGCACCCGAATGATGGCTCGGTTACATAGCAACATGAACACAACATGAGAACTTTACAACACAACATACAACACACACCTTTAAAGGCTGTTGTTGTAAATGTGACTCATAATACTACGGAAACTGATTCGGATTCAGATCATTAAAGGTCTTGTATGGTGAAAAGACTCAAAAATAAACAGGATGAAAGTCATTTCCCAACAAAATGTCCAGAAAATCCCTGAGGCTGAGGCTGAGGCTGCTGTCCAGGCCAAAAATACACCAAGACATTTATCAAGTATTACCTATTCATTAGAAGACCTCCATTACACACACATTAGATACTTGACGGAACGAGAGGAACACCTCAACGAACAGGCTATGCACAAGTTTAAAGCTGAAAACAAAGCCTTGAAGGTCCGGTGTGTAAAATTCAGTTGGCTGAGCTGAGTTTATTTTTCACGTTTGGAAGGAAAGGATGAATTGACGGCACCACTAGATGGCACTAAATCCGACACATTGGTCCTTTAATCCACTACTCAAGCTCATCTCTGAACAATTATGGCTTTGCTGCCACATAAAACCGACTGTAGATAATGTAGATACAGGTAAGTAGCAGTTTTGTGGTCCATACATAAGACTACAACATAAAACTCTTTTGTCAAAGATGTATTGTAGTGTTGTCATTCACTGCACTGCCTCTACATGCAGATAATTGTTCTTTTTTGCTCTGTGTGTTTGAAGAAATTCTGCGACTTGTATGTAATTAAAAAGAGACCAAACAGAGACTTCAGTGTGTGCAGGCTCTTTTGTTTTATTCTTTCTGTTTCATGAATTTCATGCTACAAAGTCACATCCTGTGTAACAGATTTGTTTTCATTTTCATTGCAGAAATTCAGGGAAATGTTCACAAATTGTTGTTTATATTTCAGTGTGTAGAGATTTACACGGTGTAACTGTGGCAGAAACAATAATACCACTTGAGGGGGGGGTTCAGGCTTGGACGCGTAATCGGGGTTGCTAGGCCGGCATCAGCAGTGTGGGAGAAAGAAATTCAACTGCCAGACACAGCCCATTTGATGTTGAAACAGTTCCTCTGACAGTTTTACGGTCTTAAAACTGGCAACAGTCTACCTGCACGAACCGCTGCTAATCATTGTCACCTCTCCACACCCCTGCAAGTGAATCCATCCATGTGATGTCAGAGGTCACAAAAGCACTGAAACAAACAAAAGGTCAGAGAGAAAAAGACAAAGAATCTCAAGAGTGACGCAGCAAAATGTTTCAGGTTAAAACATTTCGCATTAAAAGATAACATTACATGGCAGCGCCAGCCCATAGAAATGTCTCTTTATCTATGAGGGCCAGAGCCACAGTGCAGAGATTAACAATCCACCAGTGCAAACATGAATCATGATTTTGTTGCTGCAAGTGGATTTGGCATTTTGAGAGCGGATGTGGCAGAAAAGTAAATTAAATACTGCTGTCAGTGAAAAAATGTAATGCAGATTGTGATACATTTCTCTCGAAATATATATTATTGCAGAAACATAAAGTAGGAAACAGGGTTGCACGTACACAGCCAGCATGTCAGTCAACACTCCAACGCCATCTAGGATGCATAAAATTACAATATTTTAAATCAAAGAATGTTTCAGCTCCAAGAAACGCTGCGTGCCTCGTTGTGTATTTATAGTTTTGTTCACAAGAGGGTTTGTTCTCGATTTTAATTTGCTAAATAGGGTGATTATGTAATGGTGTGTAAATGTTGTGCAAATGTTCTTGTAAAAATTGCAATCAAACGCCGAGCTCAGTGCCAGTAAAAACAACATCACTGTCCAACTGTGAAGACCCTCGCAGTGAAAGATCTCTGTGTGTCTGTTCAGGCGTTTTAACATTACGTAATCGTCAGTGTGCAAATGTACCTGCATTATACATCGACTGTCTGTGGGCTCCATGTGTGTAACATTTATTTCCTGCCTTGGTTTTCTCTCCCGTAAAGCTGCTGATGCTGCGTTTCTGTGAAGCCTTGGAAATGATGCTGTGGTTTCCCTCCTGCCTCCTGCAGTGGAGCACCCTGAGCTGAGTGGTAAAGAGGGGGTAGGATGGGTGGGGGATGGTGGTGGTGGTGGTGGTGGTGGAGAGGATATGTGGTGCTTTTTTTGCTTTTGAGGAATGAGTCTCTCTCACTCTTTCTTCCCCCAGAGCAACTGGGGTGGAATAATTACATAGCATGTGCAAAATCTCCACTCATTGTGAAAGGATGGAGAGAGAAATGAGGCAAAAAAAAAAGGGGAAAGATGTCTGCCAGTTCCTGTGTGTAACGCCGAGCAGTTATCACATTATTTACAGCTGAGGATTTAATGCATCGTTCAGTAATGAGCAGCCAGCCAATGGCCTGTGATCTGAAGTTCACTTATTCACTCGCTGGGCTCAACTCCAGGCGGTTAAAGGCTGGAGGAGTCTCTCCAGATGGAAACAAAGCCAGCTCCCACTGCTGTTTTTCACTTTATTCTTTTACACTCCGGTGTGATACATCATGTGTGTGCTTCTGTACCTGTGTACATTCTTCATTGCTTCAGTCACTTGAGGTTCGTTTGATGTGTTCGTTTTGATGGATCGTTCTTTGTTCAACATCCTCCGCGCTGAGCATTCAAATCTAACATACAGAATCATGTGCAGCTTAATTTGACTGATTTGAATAACGACGTTCACGTCACACATTTAGTCTGTTTGTCATCAGTAAATCTGTCCAGCCTCCTTCAGTCAAAGCCGCTCGTCAACCAACAAAAGCAAACACTGACACCTTGTGGGCGCCTACTTAAATACACCTTCAGTGTCTACAGCAGTGTGTGTGTGTGTGTGTTTGTCTGTCTGTCTGTGTGTGTTAAAGGGGAGTTCCACCAATTTTACACATCGAAGTCTGTTTGCAGATACTGGGTAGTACTACAGCTGTGAAGTACATTTACTCACGTGAGGTTTTGAGGTACTTGTACCTAACTTGAGTATTTATATTTTATACTACTTTATACTTAAACTCCACTTCATTTTGGAAGCCAGTATTGTACTTTTTACTTCATAGGCTGTTGCGAATAGTGTCTCTCTACGTCCTAATTAAAAATCATGAATTCATCTGAGTTCTGTCTTCTGGGCATGTGGTATGGAATCAGCACACATCTTGAGTTTATAGTTTTAATGTTGTTTTATTGCTTGAATGACAACTGAGACGTTCAGTGGTTGATAAAGTTGATTTATTGACGTTAAAAGCCTTGAGGTCTTCAGTACTGCAGCAAAGTCTGAAAGATAGAAACATTAAGAAAAACTGTCAAGTGCATCAATTGAAAAAGTATATTACATTTAAATGTAATCATATTATCTTCATCTTGTTATTCTGTGTTTTTTTTTCAAAGTTTCTGTAAGTTTTTAACTTGAAGTAAAAGTCTGAACTGATCAAAGTAGTTTGATAAATGGAGCAACATGCTGGACAGAGCTCTCAGCCGCCATCGTCAAAACACCAAATGAAGGAATTTATTGTGATCTTTGTTTCATCTTCAGCTTTGAGCGCTCAGGTTGTCCTGGAAGCTCGTGGAAGTTGCTTTTTTCTCTGAGGGGAACTCACGTCACTGATCCACTTGGTGAAGGAGGAGGTGCGGGTGAACACCGTGGGCTTCAAGAGAGTGTTGCACCCTCGGGAGGAGACGAAGCTAGTCACCCCCTGCACGTACCACCTCCCGTCGCCGCCTCTGCAGTTCAGAGGGCCTCCTGAGTCTCCCTGCAGAGACAGACAGACAGACAAGTAGACAAGTGAAGGCACCAGCCTACCACAGCGTGAGCCTGCAGTTCTTATCGTGTTGTGATGACCAGATGAGGGGAGAGGGGCTTACATGGCAGCCAGAGCGGATGTCTCCACCGGCACAGACCATTGTGGTTTTCACAGTGCTACCCCACCAGTCGCTGCGGCTGCAGATGCTGTGGCCGACCACAGGGAGGAGGGCCTGCTGGAGCTTGGAGGCAATGGGACCACCACCTGTAAGAAGGGCATGAACGTTAAGAGACAGCGCTGCAGACGGTGCTTCATTTTACATCACAGCCTGTCACGGCATCAGATCCCAAAAAAGCTAACTGTTAGCCAGTTAGCTTGGTGTGTTTTGAAGGTGAAGAGATGAGGTTTGGATCCCAGACATTCAGAGCCAGCTTGGAGTAGAACCACTGCCGTTTCGTGCCAAAAGGAGCCAGGAGACATCACATTACAAGAACTTACTGTAGAGTCTTCCCCACCCGGTGATGTAGCAGGGGTTGTTGTGTGGAACGATCTGTTCGCTCTCTGGCAGACAGGATGGCTGCACCTTGTCGTTCAGATCGACAGGTGAGGTCAGTTTGATCATCGCAATGTCGTTACTGAGCAACAAGAAAATCACGTTAAAACAGAGGAAAACATCTCATGGACAGAAAAACTGACTCCACAACAATCTAACAACACAAACTTTATTATTATTATTATTCATTCATTCATTTAGCTGCAGAATGTTTTTCAGAACATAAATGTGTGTGTCATCTGCATGAGCTGAAACCAGAGTTAACACACTCTTACCCACAAGACAGGCAGTTGTCGTCCCACTGGGGGTGAACCACGATCCTCGCCACACTTCTAACCTGCTCATAGCTCTCCTCTTTAGTGAGGTCATACTCGCCCACCACCACACGGTAGGTTCGAGCTCTGCAGACACACACACACACATATATATAAACACACACTTTAGATAGGACCTGGCATCATGACATGAAACAAGCTCGAGATTGGACTCACCCAATGCAGTGTCCAGCAGTCATGACCCATTCAGGAGTGAGCAGAGTGCCTCCACATGTGTGCCGGTACGTGGAGCCGCTGAGATACTGCAGAGAAATCTGTGAAACACGCAGAGAGAGAGAGCCAAACATCACTTATAGGCAGCAAGTAGCCATCTCATTTAATAAATAGAGCTGCTTCATTCATCAGGATAGGTTAGACTTTATTGATCCCACACCAGGGAAATTCAGTTGTATCACGAAGTTGTATCATTGCACAGTTTAGTGTAATGTAGGATGAGGTAGAGTAAATAAGGGTATGCATGTACAGAGTGTAATTATAACTTCTGACACTAACAGATATGACCGATTAAAACCTATTAATCACCGATCACCACAACTCACCTGCCAGGGCCAGCTGTAGGGTCGAGCATCTACCCCGTTCACAACACGGCTCACGGAGGGCTCGTAGGTGGGATTCCCACACCCGTAAGCTGGGACACGTAAAAAACTGGAAGTTACAACAAGCTGATTCAGATCAGCTCTGATACTGAAACACTGACTGAGGCCTGACTGTTGACTTCAGCACTCCACATGTTTCTCATTGATTACTGACTGTTTTTTCTTCACAAACTTTAGAGGAAAAAACAAATTATGAATTAAAGAAAATGACTTGTTTGCAGTAGCAGTTTCCATGTTCAAAATAAAATATTATAGAGGTTTAATGGTGGCTAAAGTGAGTGTTTTCAGTACGTCAACATTGGACTATTTTTTCCAATAAACACCTGAGAAGAAGAAACATTCAGAAAACACAATCCACACAGAGACGACACGGTAGACTTACCGTAGGCTGCAAAAAGCAGGACAAGGCCTAATTTCATCATGATTCCCCAGAGTGGACCCTCTGAGTGTGACGCATCACTTTTATACTCTGGAAATTGAACAGTAATCAGACACAAACACAACGGAAGCATGGACACAGTCCAATCTTTGACCTGGGAATCTACGTTACCTGCTGCATCTGTCTCACCTGTGCTTACATAACCCACACATGTACAGACGTTAGCTAACGTTACAGTTTTTCACGTCCTCTCCAATTAAATCTCCAAATTTTGTGGTTTCGACTGTGAATGTTTCCAATAAACTGAAAGATGAAGTGTTTTTTGTTAGCTGAGGAAATTCTGTTAGATTAGCTGGAAAAAAACATTGAATTAGTCCTTATCAAAGGAATTCAAGTATATTTTACTCATTGAAGAATCAAGAAATAAGTTATTCATTTTTATTGACAATGTTAATTTAAAATCTTTGAAGTAAAAAAACAAAAACGGTGTTCTGGTCATTGGAAGATCATTTGAAGCTTTGGTATATTTCCCAAAAGTCTGTGTCCTTGACATTTCTGTCAGGGAAATCTGTCCAGCAGGCGCAGGTGGAAAGAACGGAGGCCTGCCAAGACCTCCTCCATGGTGACAGGAGGAGCCATAACACACAGTCTGTGAGGGAAGCGAAAACACACACTGTATTCACATATACACACACTGCTTAAAGCAGGAAACACTGACCGTCATTCACTTAATTCTTGTTTGTTAATTAGTGGTGACGATGTGTAAAGGTGTGATACAGTTACTAAAAATACTAAATACTGATGTCCTAAACTTTTAGGTTGCAAAGACTCTGAGTCAGACAATAATCATGATAATACTTTTATTTATGCAGCAGCTCTGAATACAGCTTGCTGCATGATCACAGTCTCACCATGAGAAAATATAAATAAATTAGATGTAAAATGAATTTTATAGATAAAATACAACAAAACCTCTTGAAGGCATACACAAAATTTTAGAGATTGAGGATATTTTGGTGACATGTCCTCGATTTTTTTTTAAAAAGCTGTCTTTCAAACACAGGTTAAGTTTGGGATGAAACAAATAATTTTGTGCCTTTATCCGATGATTATAATTAAATACACATTTTAGTCTTTTAATAAATATTACTGATGTAAACAAAGACCCCAGGACTGAAAGTCCAGAGGAGACAGATTTCCGCACAGTCGTCTTACCTTGGCCTCTTCTGTCATCTGAGGTGGTAAATGTACACAGGGATAAAGAAAGCCTCCCGCCACCGCCGGCTGGCATTTCATGCCCGGTAGAAGATTCAGGAAATCACAAGCACGCTGAGCATTCTGGGACAACACTGTCCGATTGTGAAGAATCTCCTTTAGTTGAGAAAAATAAGGACAAATGCTGGTTTTCAGTTGTGAAAGTAGATCTGGACAGTCCCTTTAAAAAACACTGAAATTAACTTAAAGCTGCATTTTAGTGTCTTTTAGCTTGTTGTTTTGGTTTTTCATCCATATACTGAAGCGCCAAAGAATCAACAGACAAAGTTCTGCAAAGCAGCTAAAAAACAATATTTTTCCTGGAATAAACACAGCTAAACGTTGGGTGAATAAATGAGCTTAGATTTGTCCGGTGAGCAGAAATATGACTCCAAAAAGAATGCTAAAGTTGCTTCATATATGCTGAATGGATAATTAAGCAACACATTTGTCATATTAACTCTGTGAAGTTATAATAACATGCAAAATATCGTGTTTACTGCTTGTTACAGTGAATTAATGAATGCAGTTTTAAATAAATGACTGTAAGTTAATGTTATTGCGTTCTGACAAACAGAAACAAACTACAAAATCGTTTTTAACGTATCAGCTCTGGACATACAACACAAAAAATAATGTATGGAATCAGAAAAGTGTCAAAAAGAGTTTGAGGTTGTAAAATGTTGATGCACATAAACTGTGTTACAGCCTATGGTGATGTATCTTCTATAAGGATGTAAACATAATATAACAAAATATTTTACATCTACAAATTTGTTTTATCAGTTAAAAACAAGCATCAAAATACACACAGTAATAGACAATGACAGAATCAGTATGCCAGATTAGTACGTGTGTCCGAGTCTCCCCATCTCCACTGGCCATCAGGTGTAAAACCAGCTAAACCCAACAGAGAACAATAAAGTACTTTTTATATTGAGGATAAGACAGAGATGCATTGTCATCATACTGACAAAGCTTTCTGAGAACCACTAGAGAAAGTGATGTTTTCTGGGTGTGAACTCTCTCCACCATCTTGCCTGATGACCCTTTGTCATTAACATAGTGAATAGATCAGCCAGAGGCGGCAGTCAAAGAAATTCATTGACCCAAATGTTTTTTTGTTTTTTTTTTAATCCGTAACAAATGAATTCATGTTATTCATTCTCACCCACGCACCCTCCACCACAGGCCCCCAGAAGCTTCTCCGCCTCATGCCTGACATCCAGAGGAAGGCTTTTCTCTTTGAGGAGCTCAGGGTACACACACGCCGCCAAGACATGAGAGAACAAACAGTTTATGACAGACACAGATTCAGCTCAGCTTGTAGCTGTCATCGTGATCACAAGTGGGCATGAAAACAGGTACGGCAGGTAAACAAACACACAGGTAAAATATAAAACACCAACCTGACAAACAAATGAGACGGGAGCCATCCCTGCCCTGTGGGGATCACCTGAGCTGACATCAATCACCTTCCTGAAGGGTTTCTTTACTCCCTGTGAAGAACACAGAGCGGGTTAGACAAGAGCTCAGGTTGGTTTTATTTTTCAACCTTGACAGTCTGGTTTCATCCTTCATGCTTTCATCTCACCACCAAGCATTCCCTCTTTTATTTCTCCTTAAGTAGTTCTACAAATTGTTATGCAAGAGACGACCTTTTTTCACTCTGTGTGACAGTATCACGATTCCCTTTTCCCACAATGAAAGCAAGACAAAAACTAAATACATTTCTAAGATATTCCCACTGGAAACTGTGAGTAACAACAGATTGTTAATGTCTTTAATTATTGAGTATTCAACCAAAAGTAACCAGAGGATGAAGTGGTGAACTGCCCCACTGGCAGGACAGCTGTCAATGAGAGAGGGTCAACACCGAGGACACCTGAGGACGGTGGATGACGTAACGAGTTTGTGTGCGTGGTGGAATATGAATGTGTTTTTAACTGTTTGTAGAGACAGAGGGTGAATCCTGTTGACTCTGGTGGCTTCCTCCTGCCTACTGAAATATGTCAAGAACTCCTGGATGGATCTCCATGAACTTTGTGTAGACATTTCTGTGTGTTTATAATAATCTGTCAAACAAGACAATTTTATTTTCTACTTGTGAATATTGTTTTATTTGCGTTTTACAGAAGAAAACTGTCACAGGTCAAATTATGAAATAAAGAAACAAAGTATGATCTGAAGGCTGAAACCTTTGAAACATTAATTTCATTCACTGAAGTCATAAAACATGATGTTCAGTTTGTTTGGTTGTCTGCCACAACTGTATCCAACCAACCAGCTGGGTGAGTCTAAGTAACTAAGTTACACTTTAACACTTTACACTGAGTTGATCTGTTATTTTGTCCCCAGTATTTCCCAGCCATGTCTCTGTCCTTCAAATCCCATCACGGTGAGGTTGTGCCTGACATGAGGCGAAGGTGAAAGGAACCAAGGCGGGCCAGGACCTCATCCAAGGTGTCAGGAGGAACAAGGGTACACAGCCTGAGAGAGACAGAGAGAAAACACATAGTACAGTCACTTCTTGAGAACATAGAACAAGCCAAGCTAACTTCATGTGTCTCACCTCAGATGGTGTTTGCCAGTTTTTTCACCGTACTGACATCCTGCTCCTACCAACACACCTTCTCCCTCCAGTAACCTCTGACAGTACAGCACGTCTGCCTCCACCTCCAGTTTCTAAAAACAGAGATATGAATGACCTCAGTTTGCCACTTCGCTTCATATCTAAACGGCTAAATAGGTAAAAGACTCCCAAAACAACATACATGGAGCGTCACAGCAACATGACACAGTCTCAGTTTATGCCAGTGTTTATCATCATTCAGTGTAAATAGACTTCTTCATTAATAACTTAATGTTTTTTGGCTCATTGCTTTATTTGACAGTGACACCCGGGACAGACTCAAACCTGGACCACTCTGGTAAGGCTTTGTACGCAGTGTATGCTCCACCAGGTGAGCTATCCAGGTGAGCATCCATAAATACAACTGTAAAGGCGAATTATGTTTCATGTGCATAAAGCTTCTTGTAATATTTTCCCACCTCGGCCTGCTCTATAATCTCAGAAGGTAAATGCAGGCGGGGGTAAAGGTAGATTCCACCCATTGCTGACTGACAGCTCATCCCTGGTAGATCATTCAGGAACTCCTGAGCCCGGAGAGCATTCTGGGACAAGGTGGTGCGAATGAGGACACTCTCCTTTGAAACAGAACAAAGATTTGTACGTCGTAATTCAGTCCACTTTTATTTATATAGCATCAGATCATAATGAATTATCTCAGGATGCTTAGACTGTACTCTTTATAATGTTATTTAGAAGTAGCCAAGAATTCCCAACAACGCACAGAGGCCTGTACTTGTCAGCCCAAAGAGGCTCTGCAGATGTGTCACCTGTGTATATGTGTCATAGGAAGAGTCCCCGGGTTTCGGTGGGTTCACCATGAGATCCAGAGCAAGCTGTCCTGTGACCGGAGCGCAGATGTTCGTGCACAGCAAAGTGTCAACATAATGCATCACTTCTGGGTCCATGTTGAGCACCTCCATGTATCCTGCCCTCAGGCCACACCTGGAAGGCACATGCAGAAGGTACAGAGCTTAGTTATTTCTTTATTTATTCATGTTTAATAACACAAATTGCTGTTAATGTACAAGATACAGAACTCACTCTCCCAAGATGGCGCTGGATATAGAGTGGAAGGAAACCATCTCCACTGTCTCTGAGTACTCTTTGCCCATCTCAAACAGGACTTTTTTATAGGAAATAAACTCTGTGCCCTGTCCATACACGCTCTCCTGGTACACCTGGAGTGCAGAAGAAAAAGAAAAAGAACGTTAGTGAACGTCTGTGTGAGCAAAAAGCTGTCAGGTACCGAGTTAAATCCCACCTCATCAACCAGCAGTAAAAGTCTTTCAGCTGCTGCGAACTGAATCACTTCCTCCATTGATTTCCTGTCCTGCACATGACCTGCGAGGACAAACAGCAACACACAAAGAGTGATGACAGCGTGGAAGTTTAAGCAGGTGGTTTTAATGTAGCTGCTGCATGTTGTTTACCTGTGGGGTTCCCCGGGTTGCTGATGTAGATGGCTCTTGGGTTGCAGTGCCCCCTAGCGACCGTCAGAGCTCGGTGCAGCTCATCCAGGTCTAAAGCCCAGCCCTGGTCCTCCATCAGCTGGTACGTCACCATTGTCACCCCGCACTCATCCAGCAGCATGGGGAGCGTGTGCGGGCCAGGCGTCGGGGTCAGCACACCTGTTTGGATCTCCCCCTCCACACTGGCCAGCAGCTTCACAACCACCTTAACACAACAGATCAGTAAATATATAGATAATATATGTGTGTATTGATTCACTGAGAGCTTCTGAGCTTTAAAGAAGAGATTGAGTCCAGAAAGAGCTCCATCCAGAACATTTAGCACAAAGAACAAACCCATTCAACTTCTTGGTGAGTGCAATGTTATCACGACTAATATATATGATACCCAGAATTATCCTTTAATGTCCGAATGCCTGTAATATTGCCTCAGAGTGGCATCAATCAATGATTAGTGATGATATGAGTGTATTTATACCAGCAGGGCTGAATGAGAACCAGCAGAAATGAAGATGTCTTTGCTGTACGAAGGCACTCCTGCGTCCCGTCTCATGATGAACTCAGCGATGCTTTGCCTGATATGAGTCAAGCCAGAGGAGACTGTATAGGAACCTATGGATCAATCATTTGATACTTTATTGATTAAAACGCTAGTCTGTCATGTTTTATTGCAGGCTACAGAAAAAACCTTTTTCCAGTCCTCACCCACACTCTCTCCATCACAGGCCTGCAGGAGCCTCTGAGCCCTCTGCCTGACATCCAGAGGAAGCCTGTCGTCTTTCAGCAGCTCAGGGTACAGACACACTGCCAAGACCTGACAGAATAGGCCAGATTCAGGACAGTAAAGACAAAAAGAAAACATTCATACAACCATGTCAAACCAGGAAATGTATAAACAAAATCCTAACACAGATAGTTGAGTTGGTAGAAGCACAGCGGGTCAGAAACAAACCTGTCGAACAAATGAGACAGGCTTCATTCCTGCTTTGTGAGGATCACCTGAGCTGACATCAATCACCTCTTTGAAAGGTTTCTGCACCCCCTGCAGGAGAGCATGTGTTAAGGCGCATGTTCAGTCTGGATCATCATCAGCAGCAGCAACAACAACTTTTAAAAGAGCCCGTTCTGGGATAATTGAGTGATATATAAACTAGCTGCAGAATTTTAAAATCTATTCTCCAGGTGGCTGGAAATCATTTAACAATAGGAGTAATGTGGTCAGTTCTTTTTGTTCTCATTAAAACTCTGGCAGCAGCGTGAATGATCTAACAAGACCAGTCATTTGACCAGTAGTGCTGGAAATGAGGGCTTGAATGCTTTGATGGATGAGTCAGTTATTGTCTTGATGTGTTTGCTGAAGCTCTGATCAGATTTATAACTCTGAAATCAAGCTGAGCATTGACTTTCACTCTTTCCTCCTCACTGCCAAATAATGATTTCTGTCTTGTCTTTATTTAATTAAATTAAATTTATTTGCATCCAAATACTGACTTGCTTTAAGCATTGACAGAATGATTAGTGAGAGGGCTGAGTAAAGTGAGTGTCTGAGAGCAGGTAAATCTTTGTGGATGCCCCAAAAATCACTTTTCAGATAGTGAGACACAGACAGAGTGTGAAGCCAGATAAAGACAGATGAAACACTTACCAGTGCGATCTTCTGTGTGATGTGTGCGGCCAGACTCTGCAGTCCACTATGTGGGGTGACTCTGATCGCCTTCACTCTGGGATTCACATGTTGCAATGAAGTCATTGCTGGAAAACTGTCCACTTAACAGCACCTGCTATGACCTGAGGAGAGCTCCCAGTCCAACTCTTTGTACAGTGCGTGCACAAGAGAGGTACGACGATGGCTAACTAGTCTGTCACTGACCTACTGGAAAATGTTAGAATAAACCAGCTCCTCTGTTTTATGAGTAAACCTTCATGTTATTCTTCTGTTGCCACAGATGAACTTTGCTCATCCCATTTCTTCAGAAACACACAGAAAAGGCCGCACCAGAAGACACCGAAGAGTTTACCTAGCTTACTTAAATAAAACTGACAGTAAACTGTTAAAAGGAGAAAGTTGTCATGATCATAATCTGCATTTAAAACCATCAGAAATTCATGATTCCTCTACTTGGTCTGTATTTATTAAGAATATTTCAAGTTTTATGGGAGAAAGAAGGCGGTCTGAAGCACACAGATTGATTTAAACAGACAAACATTTTGTCTGCAAACATGTACATCATCAACCTCGGTGTACGGTTATTACTGAATAATCAGTGTTACTCACTCACTAACTGTGGTTCTTGATCTGTGCATATGTATACATATATACTGCAAATATACACAGATAGAGAGATAGAGGCTACCTTACTGGTGGCTGCACATCATCTTGTTTTAGGACATATAATGTTTCTCATATCATGTGAAAAACATTTTCAAATGTTCTGTTGGTACCACAGTGTTTTCCTTGGGATGTTCTGTGGACATTAAAGCTTGTTCTCAATAACTATAGAGACAGACATAGAACTGACAGCATGGATGACAGTGCAGTTACAACACATGACCAGCAGATGTCACACTCTGTTAACCTCATGATCAACAGGATTGATCACTCAGTGTGTCAAAAAATAAATGGACATGTGAATATGTTGACAAACAAACAGAAGGGCGTCTATTGGCGTGAATAATCTACAGAGACACTCAAGTTCAGTTTAACTGTCACATGTCTTCATATAGGTACAATCAGAGTGAAATGTATCGTCAGATACCGTGCAGGAAATCTGATTAAAGGCTGGTGTTCAGGTCAAACTCATGATTATTTTCATTACTGATTAACCTGTCGATCATTTTGTCAATGAATCAATCAGAAAACTGCAGTTTTTAGCAAGAGAAGGATCAGGAGCACACCTTTAATACCAAATTACCCTTGGTTCTTGAAGTGGCTCCTTTATGATTCAACAACAGTTCATTAATAACAATAAATAATCTTCTTAGCAGAAATAAACCTGAACAGGGTCGGCCTAGTATTTAATGTTTGTCATGAAGAACATGGTGAAGTGAAAAGTTTGAGAACAGACGATGACTCATCTGATCACATCACTTTTTTGCACATCTCCGTAGACCACTGAACTCTCAAAATTTGCATTCATCTCTGTTAATGAGTGCTAGACGCACTGCAGCCCTGCAAAAACATCCTCTCTATGTGAGTGTCGATGGGCTGCTCTCCCACTGGTGTGATATTGCTTTATTAATATTAATTAATTCAATTATTGTACCGTGCAGCACACCTGTGTGGGTGTATCTGCACTCATTTATTCAAGTTTTCTCTCTAATTTGTCACCCATCTGCGTATCATTGTTTCCCACACAGACATTAGGTATATTAATGGGGCGACTTGATGAAACATTAGAATCACTTTATTTGGCCAGGTGTGTGTACACATAGGAGGAATTTGACTCTGGTCACACTTTGCTCTCAGTGTCCATACAGACAGTACAGCTAAAAAACAACAAGCTTGACAGGTAAACATAAAAAACTATGTATATATATATATATATATACAGTATGTGTGTGTGTCAACAAGGATAACATTTGTACACTGAATAAAGAACTAAGTAGATATTAGAGTATGCATGGCATGAGTAAACTGAAGGTGAATTATGATATTTGCATTTAAAAAAAGAACAGACTAAATGAATAAAAAAATGTATCATTTACAGGTGTTGTACAGGTAATGTTTCTGACATTTTGTCCCTGGTGTTCATCGGTGATCTCCTGTGAGAAGTAACTGTTGTTGTTCAAACAGTTTGTGTCCGCGGTGTGAAGGATCTGCAGACTCTGGACATCCTGAATAGACGGCAGGCTGACAAATAAAGTCAACAGAGTCGGACACGCCCTGAACTGAAGCAGTTTAAACACTAAAATAAGGCGGTGAAATAAGGAATAATTACTGGAAACAGAAATCTAGATGATATTGTGACATCTTAACACGGCCACTAGTTGGTAGCCTTGCCCTTTTTGTTTTATTCAGAGGCAGATGTTTGTTTTACTGCACATCAGCCTCATCTGTAATAACCATGAAGCATGAATGAAAGACTGGATTAGAGATTAATTCCTATTGTGTTAATAACAATCTGACATATTGTGTTTCCTTCACTCAAATGAGGCCGCTCCTCTCACATTAACCAACAGGTAAAGTGTACATTGTGCTAAAAACTTTAAAGGTAAAGGCCTCTATTGACAACAAGGCAATGTTTACAGAGTGTACATGTGAAAATACAGGCGGTGACACCACACCTTAGTTTGGTGACAGTCAGGTTATGCTCATGCATGCATGCCTGAGTGTGTGTGTGTGTGTGTGTGTGTGTGTGTGTGGAGGGGAGAGAGAGAGGGGGGCAGGTACCAGACTCTGAGCCCCTCCTCCACCATCCACGGTGCGCCTCTGTAATCCAATGGAAACAGGTGGGATTCCCGCACTCCTCCAATCACACCCTCCCTCCATGCATGCACCGAGCGCGGGGGAGAGTCCAAGGCGAGGGAGGGAGGCAGGACTCGGGACAAACTTCCACACACTCACCACAGGAAAAGTCTGGAGGGCACACACATACACACACACACATCTGTCTCCGCTGTCCTGCTTGTGTTTTATGTTTTTTAAAGCTGTTACGGTGAATATTAACAGTTCCGCCGGAGCTCTGGTGAAGTAGTTGCCGCCACTTGGGCCGCTGTTGAGGGCGGTGTGTGTGCGGGAGCGCTGCCTGCCTGCCTGCCTGCCTGCAATGCTGGGACGGTTCGCTGCGATGGAGAGGAGGGCATGAACTAACCGGATTTGGGATTTGTTTTCTTGGATTACTCGCCTGTTAAAGCTGCGCTGTTCATTTACCTAGTAGAGTGGAGTACTAAACACTTTAAAAAATGCCTGCAAAAACCAAGTATAACCTCGTTGATGATGGGCATGATCTGAGGATCCCTTTGCACAACGAGGAAGCATTCCAGCATGGGATCAACTTCGAGGCAAAGGTAAATTCACAAGCAGCTGTAAAGTGGATGTAGCGCCGTCGTCGTTAACGTCTGCGTGTGTTTTAACGGCTCAAACGGCCGAACACTGTCCGTTAAACGTTTAAATTTTTAAATATGAACGCTCGTGCTGAAAACTGTTCAAAAAAAATAACTGAAGTTTAACGGCCGCTGCGCGAGATCAAACACTAGCTAGTGAAGCAAGTTGTTGTTGTTGTTGTTGCGCAGAGTTAATAATTACATCCAAGTGGACGATTAAACTGTTTCTTTATATTTTCAAAAATAATGTAAACTTTTATTTATTTGTTTATTTTATTAATCTGACATATTTTCCACCCTCCTGGCTCTCACAGTACATCGGCAGTCTGGATGTGACGCGGCCGAACAGCCGAGTGGAGATTGTGGCTGCGATGAGACGAATACGGGTGAGTTGGACGGTTTGTTCAAAACTCCCTTTGAAACATGGCAAAATGTCACTTTATCGCTTATTTAAACAACAGCCGCACCTGGTGTGACACAACTGGGGGTGTTTTTGGGTTAACTTCGACTCACTGCTTTATTCGGCATGCTTATAATTAAACAGAAAGTTCAGGAAATTAGATTTTTTTTTTTTTTATGTGGCTTGTGCTCACCCTGCTGGGGCTGACTGTTGATTTGGATGGTGGGCTGTGAGAGCATGAGCCAGCTATGATAAGATGAAGTGAAGCTTGTGGTTTGGTTTTAATTTAAGGTGCTGAATTAAAGTGAGTCTAAGCTTAAATGTGAAATCTAAATGATGATTTGAGCTGAAGCCTCAGAGACAAACCATCAAAATGAGGCTTAAAGTTGTGCGTAACACATTATCAGACACAGTGTTATCATTTGGAGAGCAGCTTGAATTTAAATGTGCACACTCTGTACTGTCTCGGACTTGGCTCGCCTTTGCGGGAGGTTTGGTCTCCCATGTGCTCCATCACTGTTGTGAAGTGTTCTTTGAAGCAAGGCACTGGAGTGTGATCCCCCAACCCTCTCTCCACCCTCCCACAGTCCACCCCCACCCCTCCACAGTCTCCCTCTTTCTGCTGTGTAAACCGAAGATTTACAGCTTTTTTTTTTAACTCCAGAAAGTAGACTTAATCTTAATCAGTATGTCTGCCAGCTTGGCAGCAGTTGACTTAGCAACTCTAATATATAGGTCGTGCCAGTGGCGTTAAGGTATTTGTGGATTATGGTGATGAACTTGGTAGAAGACTCCTTCAAGACCACGCACATGCACACACACGGCTACACGGGCAACACGTTTTAAATCGGTTTCATCCTGAATAGCTGCTGTTTTCTATCAAATTGGTGATAAGTCAGCAGCACCAGCGGCAGCCAGAGTGCCGTGTGATGAACTTACTTTAAGCAAGGATATCCTCGCATCATCGTGTGTGTACACGCAGTCGAGCAGAAGGTGCAAAATGTTCTCGTCGCTCCTTTTCAGAGAAGTTGACCTGCTCCTATAAAGTGGACCTCCCAGTGTGCTGCCATGGCAGCTGTTGTTGTTGGCAGGAAAGCAGGCTTTGGTTTGGCTCCTTCAGTGTGAAAATGGTTTGACACCGGTTTTTACAACACAATGGAGGGAAACCGCAGGTATCTTAACTTGGAAGATTGGAAAGCATTGGACGGCCGGAGTCGCTCTGAAGGCATTTGTTTTACTTGGGCAGGAAGTAAACCAGAGAAACCAAAACGCAAATGTTAAAATAAAATCTTAATGAGTGAACAAACTTGCTTTGGCAAGTGCTTACAAAAGTCTGACTGTCGAGAGAGAATGAGACTCTGCGTATGGAGAGATTCATCATCCTTGTTTTTTTGTTTCCCAGCAGTCTTTTGTCTTGTTGCCTGCAGCGTTTTCTCAAACAAAGCTTGCGTCCTTGTTGTGGGCTAATAAACAAACATGTTACGTGCCGAGGAGGAAATGAGAGCGGAGCAAAAGGCAAAGTAGGCAGCAAGTTGTCAATCTGGAACTAAATGTACAGTCTAAGTTACAGCGTGTCAGGGAATAAATGCTGCAGCTCCTCTCGTCTGTTGCTGGAGAAGTGAAGGAAGTTAGCCCCCCTTACATAAGAGTACTGTCTGCAGTGGAAATGCAAAACAGATCCAGGGTTTAGGTTCATGTAGGAAGGGGTTAGAGCGGTTTCAAGAGTACTACACTGAAAGTGTTTGATGGAAACACAGTTTATGATTACAACTAGAGACATCAAACTCACCCCGTGTATCCCATTTTCTTACAATTTCCACAATGTCTGGTCCCATTTGAGTTCAGCGTTTTTTCCAAAACAATGTGAATCAATTAGAAACAGTACGCCGCTCCTCTTCCAGAGAAATGCAGCCGAATCAGGTGCTTCTCAGCTCGAGCATCAGAGGAAAAAAAACATGACTGGAGCACACTGATAAATTCACAGCCTTTAACCGTACAAACATTTTGACACTGCTGACTCTGATGAACACACAGTAGTTTGCACAATTAAAGGCTGCAGATTTATCAGTGTGCTCCAGGCTCTTTTGTGTTTCCGCTCTGGAAGATTGTGAATCAATATCATGGTTTTTATTTATGTGGAACTGAAAGTACAAAAAAGAGGCTTTAGTTAGAGAAGATATGGCTCCTACTCGCTAAATTGCTGCACGTTTTTACTCAGAACGGATACAAAAAGTGCTGGGGATGTGTCAAAGCATTGTAAAGGCGCAGATCAGAGGAACACACAGGTACATCAAAACACAGCACAGACTACATCACACAGGAAAACAACAGGACACCGCAAGTCTTGAGCCATTTTTTTTGTCCAAATGTGATTTCAGCTTCTTAAATTTAAATATTTTCTAGTTTCTTTAGTCCTGATTTCTTTTGACAGATCAATTGATGATGAAACATTATTGTTAGTTGCAGCCTGAGTGAACAGAAAGATTTCCAGCCCACTGTTTTGCCTCTGTGAACCTCAGCCCACCTGTTCAGTCTATGAGACGTGTGTGTGTTTGTGTGTGTGTGTGTAAATGTTTGGATTCAGAAAATCTGTTCAGGTCAGTGCTGTCATCTTGGCAGAAGCTTAACGTAGCCACACTAAGTTTGTTTTTTTTTTTTAATCTTATTCAAAAAGTCAGTCTCTGCTTTTGGCTGCACCAAACAACATTTTCAAAGCACGTCCAGGGACGATGAAGCAAGGACAGACACGTCTCATCTTTAGTTTTTGGTATTTTCATGTGATTTTCGATGCCTTGTGGAGTTTCTGAGAGAAAGTTTGGTAAAATGATGCTTCCCACAGCGGCTCCTCTTCTCCAAGATTTCTATCAGCCTCTCTTTCTCTCACAGGCAGTCAGAGCTATGCTGGTTACCAGGCAACCCGCTTGTATGTATGTGTGGTGTCATTGTTCATTGTGTGCATGAGTCACCTGTAAGCCAGTAGCTGATAACAAACTAATGACACGGCAAAGCAGGAAACAGCCACCTTACAGTGGAGGAATACATGCGGCAGTGTAGTTTTACAGCCTCTGTACACACACACACACACACACGTACACTCACTTTGTGCTGTGCATGGTATTCTTAAATGATTAATCACTCTTCCCAGAAACAAATGGGGGGAATTGTAGTTTCTCACATTTGGAAAAACAATTCGAGCTTCGCTTTGTGAAACTCCCCTGCCAGCAGAAAAGCGTATTACTGGAAAAGTTTTGTTTACGACTTCATCAAGTGAATCTGAATCATGAATTATTCCTTTTTCTGTTTTTAGGATGCAACTCACCACCATTTTCATAATTAAAAAACCTCATTCGTCTGTTTTTTGAGTATTTAATGAATAAATGAATCATTTAGTCTATGAAATGTAGAGTGTTGTCGACTTTTGGGGCTGATACTGATATTAGGGAGTGAAAAAATTCAGTTATTAATTTATTAAGTTCACTAATTAACTTTTTAAGGCACACCTGGTAATTTAATCTGGTTACACTTGTTTACCGCATAATTCCATATGCGTTCCTTCACAGTTCTGATGTCTTCAGTGTTAATCAGTGATGTAGAAAATAATAAAAAATAAAGAAAAAATCATTGAATGAGAAGGTGTGTCCAAATGTTTGACTGCTATTGAACACACACATTATCAAGCATCAGCACCCGCGACAAATGGAGGCTGGATATTTAAAACTTCATTGTCCACAATAATATCAATGCAGTGAAACAGTCAACTAAAAACACAAATAGAAGATGATTAATCAACTCTAAATTACCTCAAGCATCTCTTTCTGCATTATATCTACAGTACATATCTGTAATAGACCAACATCAGCTCAGAAAATCGACATACCGACGTATCGGTCTGGCTTTAATCGACTATCAGTAACATTGGAGAGCTGTTGATGCTGAAATGAGCAATGTGTGACTTGATTAACGACTTTAAAGATTAATTGTTTACCAGAGTTGTTGATTTATTTTGACAAACTAATTATTATTTGACTGACTTATCATTTCAGCACTCGTTCTGTCCTCCGTGTTTTAGTCTGTGAAACAAATGATGCATGAAGCAAACATTGGATTCTGATAAGACCTCAGTGTTTGCTTTGGAGAGAACCACCATCAAACCTTCTGTTCTGTCCTTGTTTTGTTTTGTGTCAGATGAAGTCCACACTGAGATGAACATGCTGTGCAGTGTAAACATCCCTTTTTTTCTGAATTACATTTCTGATTATCATCATGTAGTAGCAGCTTATCTGGTTAAAAGGAGCGGAGACCTTTACAGTGAATTAAATGGATTAATTTCTCATTAATCTGTCTTCGCTGGGTTAACTGACCGGGGGAAGATTGAGCAGCATGGGATGAGAAGATTAGATGTGTCTGAGGAGGCTGAACGAGCTCAGCGGCGGAGCTCGAGTGGGGAAAGAGAGAGAAATAGAAATGCTTTGTCCAGCTGAACAGTACGAACCAACAGGACCTTTGTGTGTTCACCGGGCGGCTAACGAGCATCTTTTAACACTGATTAAATGGTGGTGAGAAAACACAGTGGAAGTTCATTAATTAATCTGGTTTCCGTGTGCACTTAAGAGTCTTCTTATTGTCCTTCCATGAGTTGTACAGTGTAGTTAGAGCCAGAGTGCAGAAGTGAATAGGAGGCAGTGTATTAGCATTTTAATGATGCATCATTGGAGCGTAATAACATGAACGCAGTCAGTGAAGTGGCTGTTTGGGAGGACAGAGGCTGCCTCACAAAGCATGTGCAATATTTCACATATCTTTCTTCTTTTCTGCTGTATTATTTCTCCGTGTGTCTTAGGTGTTCCTGTTTTAAGTTAAGTGTGAAGCTCAATTGCCCGCGTTCTCCACAGGGACGATAAAGTATATCTTATCTTAAATAATTTATATTGAATGACTGCATGAAAGGCATATTTTTCATCACATTTGACACTCATTAGTGTCTTTCCAGATGTAAGTTACCACGGCAGCTGTTATCTTCCTTCATCTTCGTGTTTCTTTGCCATCTGGTGAGCCGTGGGCAAACGGTGGGCAAACTTCCACGTCCTGAGTCTGCGGTTTGTTTTGAGCGCTCGACTGTGCTTTTGTGGCTCTCATCTGTAAACTCTGTAAACACTGATTCTCGTGTGTAGGTGGTAAAGGAGGTTAGCTGTGTGTGAGGTTCAGTCTATTGTGGAGAGCTGTCTGCAGCGTTACTCAGAGTGATGTCTTTTCATACCCAAACCACGTCCATGTGAGAAGCAGTCCCTCCTTGTTTTGTCTTGGCTGGTTGGATGGAGACTTTCTCCTCTTCATGTTCACTCTCCTCCATGTTTGTTTGTGTTGTTTTCATGCTAATTTTCTACCTACATCTCTCCATGCCACACAGCGTCATGCAAATGACAAAAAATGCAGTTGAGAGTGTGACTTTGATTTTGTGATTTTGCACAGCACTGTGTACAGCGTTGCCCTTTGTCAGGTTGTGTGGTGCTCCACTGATGCTGCCAAGGCCTATTCTCACCCACACACTGATGACCATGTTATCAGGAGAAAGAGTCAGGGTCAGGTAGTCAAAACTAAGTTTGAACAACATCCAACAAAGTCCTCTCCTCTCAGGATAACAGATGAATTGACGAGGTTCAGCTCTAATCAGGATATGAAAATGCATCTTGACACAGTAAATTTTAAGTTTCTGCAATAACTAGTTGAGTATGTTTGAACTAATGCAACAAAAAAAGTAAATATCTGACAAATCAGGGTACTTTATCATGACAGAATCCTACTTGATATGCCAAAAATAATGACTTACTAGAGCTGAAACCAAATAAAACCGGAAAGCCAAAACTTTTAATGTAATTCATTTACAGCCATGTTAAAAGATCCAAAAAGCTAAAACATGCCAGATTTTGGTGTTACTAGAGTGATTAATCCGTTTTTTCTTTTTTTATTCATAGTTGTCAGCACTTCTTTTTTTTGTCACTTGAGTGACTTATGGAGTCATTTCTGCAGTATGTGCAGGAATTTCTGCCATTTGAAATAATGGAATATCAGCAATGATATCTTGCCAAATTGTCCCTGTAGGGATCAGTGTCACATTAACATGAACAAGCTGTAATCATCGTGGTGAGGCAGTACTATTACCTGATACAGCTAAGCTGAATGACTCAGCGAAGTAATTACACGGTTGTCAGTG
Source organism: Protonibea diacanthus (assembly GCA_028641955.1). Taxonomy (NCBI): domain Eukaryota; kingdom Metazoa; phylum Chordata; class Actinopteri; family Sciaenidae; genus Protonibea; species Protonibea diacanthus. Next base: position 3,947,433 of record CM053979.1, on the reverse strand, counting down.
CCGTTGACTTACAGTTTGCATATTATGCTCTATTTGTGTGCACAGGAAAATACACACTCATAATGTAGCAGTCTTATTTACTGGAGAACTTTCTCAGCATATGTCACTAATCCAGTGTCATATCAGGAATTTATAATGGCATACTTATTTATATAAGTCCTCACATGAATGGTTTAATATAGAACCAGTGGGTGATGAGGGAGTATGACAGACAAATCGCCAAAAAAAAACAGAGGTAAAGAGGAGAAATAAACGAGGTGGAAAGATGATAATGATGGTAAAGTTTAAGTGACAGTCATTAATAGTTAGCATCTATGGTGATGTTTATTTTTAATTAGCACCCGGAGTTAACCTGCCTGAGTTTGATTGACGTTAACAAGATATAGAAGCCTGATGCCTGTCTAATAAATCCACCCTGTTTAATATGTGTGCTTCACAGCAGAGGTGATAGAAAGACCTCCACATACTCTCCTTAATCCGTTATCTATGCTGCTGTTGAATGCAGTGCATTCTACTTCATGATGAATACAGTTAATCGGCACACTGCTCTGTCATACTCTGCAGCTCTGTGTCATTACCACAGCAAGGACATAAACAAGAAGTCTGAGTTATGTGTATTTTTTTTATATTGGTAATGAGTAAAAGTACATTCACTCTAAAACTCACTGTAAAGTAGTGTCAACCATTTAAAAAAAAAAAAAAGAGGTTAAAGCACGATGAAGAACCAGCGTTTACTGTGAAATATATCCACAGCCACAATTCAAAACCAAACGGGAACCTGGCCAATCCCGGGTTTATGAAGAGCTTAGCAAACTTGGCTGTCATTGTCCACACATGCCTGCGTCCAGGTCTCGCTCACCACAGCAACAGTGGAGGAGCCGTAACACTGTCATGTCCAGTTTGGAGGTAGTCTGACTCGCAGGAAGTAGGCTGTTGTTGGTGTAAGCCTGCCATTGGCGGACTGTTTCGGTTGGCAGTCTCCTTCCCTTCCACTATCTGCATGTTTCTGCTTTCCAAATCCTCTTTGCAACAACAACAACAGCAACCTTCGAGCTAGCAACCTACGCACTGAAAATGGCAAATTACCATAGCCCACAAGGCTCCGAATGTTGGGTGACCTAACTGTGAGTTGGATGGATGGTGCTTGGTTTGGGATTCTCAGTTTTCAACACGGAGGCTGGCTCCAAAAACAGCAAAGTAAAATATATGAAAATATCTGTGGTGAGACAGTGTTTCATAGATTCACATTTGTTCATCGCTGCTTAGTTTACAGTTTGATCGGAGTTTCGTGAACCCGCTGTGCTGCATTGACCTCAAACGGTCAGTCAACTTTCCGTAGCGTATCTAACATGAACCGCCTGGGTGGATCTTCTGCTCTCCACAGAAAATTAATAGAATCCGTCGTCTTGACACGCTCACTTGCACCCCTCTGATTTACCTAATCCCATTATAAAGCATGAGCTGAGGTGTCTTCAGGTAGAAGAGTGTAAAGCCCACTAAACTGTTGGGGGGCTTTTTCAGTTGCACACTTACTGTCATTTTTTTTGTTCTCAACTAATCAACCTCTCTCTCCCATTTCCCCTTTTTAAGTGGATGGCACTTTGAAAGAACGTTCCCTTCACCCAGAACTGGAGAGCTTTTTAATTCCCTGAATGAAATCACATTCACTGACCTCGTCCAGCAGCGGTTCGTTTGTTGTGTCATTAGTCATTTGATGCCTAAAATTGCTCTGAATAAGTGAATCTCATTTTGATTTGGAACTGAAATTGGTAAAAGTCATCAGTGACTTCCATTTCATGACACTGAAGAAAGATTCATGCGGCCCGCCAATTGAAGTTGTTCGACTTGTTAATGGAAAGTTGTTTACGCTCATAAAGATGTGAATGCTTTAGAGATCCTTGATATTTTTTCTGTTATAACCTTTTAGATATTTGTAACTTATAATTTCCCTCTGGAAACTTGTTACAGAAAGTCCAACTGATCAATACTTTAAATTTACTTCAACTGTATGCAGACTTTATTGGGTAAAGCATATCCAACAGAACATTGATGATTTTCTCAAGAAAAAAGGTAAAAACTCCCATCCTAATCTCCCAGAGGTCAACATGATTTCTTTTTGGTTGTTTGATATGTATTAAACATCTAAAAATATTCATGTTGCTATAGTGTAAGATTAGAAAAAGCAAGAAAATTGTCACATTTGAGAAGCTGGGACCATCAAATCTTTGGTACCTTTGCTTGACTTGATCAAAATGGTCATCAAAGTCATCAAAAATAAGTAAATAAATGCTTGTTGGTTGGTAGGAGTTGGTTCATTAACATAAGTGGTGGGTGACGCCAGTTCTTCAGTTGGAAAACCAGAAGAAGAGGGCACAACAAGATAATGTAATTAAAAGGACACAGTGCAACCTCAGCTGCTGAAAAGCAAACAGAAAACAGGATGTAAATATGATTCAATGTAGACACTTGAAGCCATTAAATATATGGCTTTGACTATGTAATGTAGAGTCTCTGCATGTTTTCCTGGTGAATAAATCCATCTTCATCGAGCCAACAAACAACATGCAAAATGATGTTAAGATTCTAGAGAGGTTGTGATCAATCTTTTTCTTCGTAGCCAAACCTTCAACAACAAGAACCCAGAAAAACATTTCAGAGCTTGTTGTGCTTCCTGTGTGGACAGCGACTGAAAGTATAAACACGATGCTGTTGATTGAGAAACACGACTGGGAAAGAGCGGAGAAAAGGTCACATCGCCTGGCTGTGTGTGTGTGTGTGTGTGTGTGTGTGTGTGTGTGTGTGTGTGTGATAGCCTCAAATCCAGGAAATTGAAAAATACATTATTTAAGCCGTATATGACTTCAGTGGAATAACAACAGACAAAATAAATCCTGTTGAAAAATTCAGAAGTTTGAGAATAAAGAAAACAAATTGAAGAAAAAATTCGTAGCTTTAAGAGACAATTGTTTGTTTCCTGGCAGAGTTTTTGTAGTATTTTTCTTTGATGGCAGGTGGGATACATTTACAGCCCTCTGTTCAGTCTTTGTTTGCTCATTCAGAAATGTCACATCAGTAGACATTTTAAAATCAGACCTTCTTGAAACCACCTCACAGGAGTAACTAGAGAGCAGCAGCTGGTCTCTAAAGGTTATCGCTGCATTTTTTAGACATGGATAAAACCATTTTGAAGTGTGAATTCAGGAAATTGTGAAGGAGGGGAAGATGATCTCAGTCTGTGTTTGTCCTCCTGGCTGTTTTTAAGTGGGTACAGATTCTTGTTCAACTTTTTCATGTGAATATCTTTGAAGAGCATTTTAAAGCATCTCTCTGTGCTCTTCAAGCCTTTTCTCTTGTCTGCTGTGAGCTCTGGGATATTATTCAGAGGCCTTTCTCTTCCTCGAGGTCACAGGTGAAAGGTCAAAAAGTGAGCTAATAATGACTCATGCACGGTTCATTACCCTCACTCCTTTTCCTCCTGCTGCTCCTCAACTTCTGATTTTCTGCACTGGAGGGGATTGGATTGGTGGATCAATTGAGCATGATAGGTATTTACGTAGATCACGTTAATGTGTTATTCAGCACTTGCTCAATGTCACGTTTACACACTTGGCACTCTCTCCTGTACTGACTTGCTGTCAGCGAAGTTCTCCGGAGGCAGGCTGTAAATCTCACATAAGCCAAGTGGCTAATGCTTAACTAGCTTTATTGTTCACCAGATAGTGAATGAGCTGGTGAGCTGCTGACTGTTCAGAGATGACACGACAGCCTGATAGAGTGAAAAACCGAAAGTGTCAAACCCTGAAAACTTGTGTCAACTGTTATTTAGCTAATGAATGAGAGATGAGGTACACTGTAGAAAACACTTGTAGCTAAAGAGCTAAAGACACACAGTATAAGGCTCACTTAAAAAGGGTGAGTAACTCAATTAGCAATAGAATATTGATCCTGAGCTTGGTCAGTGGCCCTACACTTAAAACTATGCTCCTGTAGATTGGTAAGTACCCCGACAGGCAGACTTGGCAGACTTGTGTAAAGTTTCGATGTGCTATTGAAGTCAGGTGATGTAGTATAAGCCAATACTGTCTCCTTTAAAACTTGTGCTACTTGGGCTATGTAACCTCCCATCCACCCCTATCTTCAAATACCCAAGACTGGTCAGTAATATAACAGATAAAAGCTACGTAACTCATATAACAGGATCATTGCTTTGTCCTTCGACAGAACAACTAAATCAATTTCTAATTTGTGTTTTTAGATCTATTGAGACATCGGTAACTTGTTCCCTTTTCGGTACTTGTATGTACAGTATACACATATACTGTGTACACATACCTCTTATCTGGTTTCCCCAAGTAAAGCTCAGCCAATATATTTTGTTCCTCCTGTTTTTCGCTGAAAATTCTCTTCATCTCACCCTCTACCGTTCTTCTTTACAATCTCACCTTTTCTCTCTCCTTTCCATCACCTTCTTATTTAATTCCTCTCTGTAGCGTTCGATGGCACCGTCCCCCTCTTCCATCCCCCCACGCTGTCCTTTTTCCTCGAACAATCTGTTAAGCCCTTCACATTGTGCTGCCCTTCATCAGAGGCCGAGTGAAACATTGGCTGATTCACGGGTTCTTTTTCTCAGAAACGAGAAACGAGACTGTCAGCCCCTGCTGTAACTAATGGAGACGCAGACTTAATTTGATCCATCCCTTCTCATAATTAACGTCTGCCAAGCCACAGAAATATATCTCGTCCTGCAGAATTTTTATTAACATTTTAATTCCGAGAACATTAAATAACCCAGAGGTACGAGTCTGACAGCCAGGTCGTCACATTTGCTCCCGGTTGTAGGGTTAGGATTGGACACAAAATCGCATAATAAATCGTTTCTGTTCAGTTCACCCCTGTAAGGTTATGTAACTTATAAATGACAGTGAATCCCATAAACTTTTAGGGTGTTTTACCCTTTACAAGAGAGTTCTAGAGAGGATCTTGTATCTTTATATGGTGTATTTGCTGCCGGTTTAGACAGGGAATTGATCCTGATTCAGTGACTGTGGATGCTTGTGTATGATGAAGATATCCTCCTGTTTGAGGAGCACACACACACACACACACACAGACACACACACACCGCCCTCCTTAGCCTCGAAGCTGGTGATGACAAACTAGGCAAACAGCCTCAAACTGAGTTGTCAGCAGTATTAACTGCACTCCAATTACATCTTTACCTCCTCCGATCCCTCCCTTCATCTTTCCATCCTCGCTCGTATTCCTCAAACACGCCAATGCTGCTGTTCACGACCCGCTGCTCCAGTTGCTCATCTTTTCCCCCCCTGACAAGATAATGTAATGTAACATCGCACAGATGCTGCAGGATTCCCTCCCAGCATTTCATTTTGAATCTTTCCCTCCCTCCCCTCCCCACACAGACACCACAGGCATCGTCCCATGCACCCACCGCTGCCCCCCCGCCCGTAAATGTCAGCGAGAAATCGGGGGAATGAGTCTGAGGTTGAGCCCTGAGCCAGGCAGCAAGACGGCGGTGATCCGGGAGAGTCGGAGTTCATGTTGAGTCGGTTGCAGCTTTGACACGGTTGCCCCGAAGCATCAACATGGGAAAGTTGTGGAAGAAGATGCTGCGCCTGGCAGAGAGATGAGAGCTTTTAGAAGGAGAGGAAGGTCAACTTCACTGCGCCTTCCATCAGACGTCAGAAGTAAAATGCTTTGACATCAGCAATTTGAGTGTGGCTGAAAGTTTAATTTGCTGTAAAGATTCAGTCCTTAGTGCCGTTTCACACAGGCAAGTTGCTCAGAAGAAACTCTTGATACTTTTTCGATACCACGTGTAAAAACGATACAATCTCCATTATTCGATAGGATCTAAAGGGCTGAGGTTGTCAGACGAAACAGATCTACAACCATGCGATCGATTAACTGGTGGGCAATCCTCACTTCGCTCTCCTCCTGTGCAGCCTACTGACAATTGCACAGCTCTGCTGCTGCAGAGACACACAGAGAGATTTATTTTACAAGCACAGAGCAGGTAAAGCAATAGTGAACACACCTGGTTGGTGCCGATGTCATTTGGTACCACGTTGGCTCTGATCGGCTACGTCATTGACAACAAGCCTCCTCCACACGGCTCGTCTACCTCTGTGAAAGCAGAATCACAGGTGACTGGTTGGACTAAAATGGTGACATAAATGGTAATATATTGAAGTAAAAAATAAAACCCACTCAAGAAAAGTGTTTCTGTGCTGCAACTAGTTCTCAGTATTTGTTTAGTGACTTTTTCTGTACCAGCGCTGTGTGCAGAATGTACTTTTTTAAAAAGAAAAACAAATTTTCTGTGCTGAGGACTTTTTTCTTTTTTCTTTTTTTTGTAATACTAGTGTTGTATCAAAGTTTAAAATTCTGCTATTGTGAAAAGCTTCATCTGAAGAGGAGCGAAGAAGAAGGTCACTGCTCCTTTTGTAGTTTTGTTTTAATCTTTACCTTCTTCTCTGATTTCAGCTTCAAATGTGAAAAAAATTCTGGTTTCTTTAGTTCTGGGAAAAGAAGCACATTAGCTTGTTATTCCAGCTAGGCTTTGTGTCAGGTAACGTTGAATCATTTGCCAGACATTCAGCTTACTGCGGTTGTTTGCCAGGATATGATCTTGTTTTGGTGTCAGCTATAGTAGCAGGAAGCGTGTGAGTATCTCTGCCTGGAGCTGGTGTGGTGTGTCAGGTCATCCTCTCTGCATGTTAGCAACTTTAGCGACAGTTTGTTCACCCTCACACTAACCCCCTCCTGACTGCAGTCAGTCCATTTATTTCACGTGATGAAATCTTCCTGTGACAAGCCCCAGCCTGATTTTCACACATTATTGTGTAACTGGTGTGTTGCATGTGTATGTAAGTTTATGTTCAGTTGCTGACGTGAACTCTTCCAGTCAAATTTGTCCAAAATGTTGCTACTTTCTCTGCAGAACAGAGAACAGAGAGAGTCCGTTTTTCACTCTGAGCCGTTGACCTTCAGTACTACTTTCTTTACATGTTGTAACGTGACCGTACAGGATATGCTGCAATCCTGGTTGTGCAATCTGTGCATACAATCACAGAGAAAAGCAATGACAAGCTGGGAGCAGAAAATATTCTGTATTTCTGCTTGGCACAGATTTTGCTGTTTTGTATCATTGTAACGTGAATGTCTTGATATCTAACAGAGACTCTGATTTATAATAAAAAGAATCACAGTGCAGATTTAACCTCTGTGCAGAGCGACTTTGTCCTTGAACCGTCCTGTCAGTTTCCATGGTGATTTGAAGAATTTGTTGTCAGTGTCTGGCAGGACGGAGGAGCCTGAAGTGTCCCCGCTGAGGTGTGAAGATACAGGCGCTTTGTGGCTGGTGTTTAACTGCCACCTGTGTGTGTGTGTGTATGAGAGAGAGCTCGGAGGTGTCACTCTGTCACCTCGTCCCCTCTTGATTTTCTGTCTTCCGTGACACTTCTGTCTATCTCGTGTATCCCTGTGTAGGCGGCGCGACCTCCATGCCGACTCTTCTGTGGGAGTTGTGCAGTGCTGCAGACTCGGACTCCTCTGTGACACGTGTGCGCCTCAAGTGTAGCCGGATTGACGCAAAACAAGCAGTCAGACAGAGATTACAATGAGGTTTTGGCACCTGCAGCAACAGTTCTACGGGATTACAAACCGCTCACTGACAGACCACACACACGCCATTGATCCGACAACCAGCTTTCAGTCTTGGTTCTCCACTTCCCTCCTAAACCAGCTCCCCTCCTGCTTCATTGGCCTCTTTATTATCTGCACAGCCAGTGGAATGAACGCTTCAGGATCAGGTGGAGAATCAAGACACCCGGCACAGGAACAAAGTTTTCCCTCCGGCTGCTTTTTCTCCTCAACCTCCTCCTCCTCTTTAATGTCTTCTCATGCTTTCTTCTTCTTATCTTTTTTTTTTTTTCTGCTTACCGCTCTCAATATCTCTTCTTAGATCTCTCTTCCTCTCCTGCTGCCTCATCTTCAGCTTTAGCTTTCCCTCTTCTCCTCCACTCACTTTATCTCTTTTACCTCCTCTTTTCACCCTAATCCCTTCCTGCCCTCCTCCGTCTTTTTCCACATCCTCATCACTCCTAAAGTTCCCCTTCCCCCCTTCACTCCTCCCCTTTGTATTATCTGGTTTCTCGTTCCTGTTCCCTCTCCTCTTCATCCTTTAGTTCTTCCTCCCCCTCCATATCTTCACCTCGCCCCCTTCTCTTTCTCCTCATTATGCTCCTGTGCCACCTCCTCTCCTCCCCTCCCCGGTCGTAGTTTCGATCATTGTTGGAGAGCTTGCCTTCTCTGCATACCGCCTGCATACTTGGCATTTTTTTCATAGCTCAGCTCTCAGCGCGACAGCGACTCTTCCCCTGTATACCCAGAGCATGTGCTTACTTCTGCGTTAATTTAAGGTGCACTAATTAGTTGGTTAATTGACATGTTACATCAATAATTGGTCCTAATTCTAACACAATAATAAATTGGCTGTGAATTAAAGGTGCACTGTAACATTTAAGGGTATCTAATGACAGAAATGGAGTATCATATTCATAACTATGTTTTCATTAGTGTAAAATCAGCTGAAAATACAAATTGTTGTGTTTATGTTGCTTTTTATATCCACAGAGGGAGTGGGTCCTCTTCCATGGAGTCAGCCATTTTGAACCACTTTGTTTCTACAACAGCCCAGAAGGGACACACTAAGCACTGACTCTGCATCGATATTTTACAAGTTTCTCAGCCACTGTAGTTTTTCCTTCACACTTGGTGATGGATTTTCAGTTGGATGCCACTAAATTCTACACACTGGACCTTTAATGAAATTCCTTTCACGTCTGAACTCACAATTTGTTTATCTGAACAAGACGAGGCATGTAGCTGTTTTTTTAAACTACAGTGAGAGATCAGAATTCATTCCGAGATGCTTTGTGTGCTGTTGTGAATAGAAAGTCTGAATAAACAGTTTGATAATGTTTACTGGGAGATGAATTATGAGGATGTTTGTGTTAATGGCATGGACCATCCAAAGCACATAGGTCACTTTTTGTTTACCCATTCATGCTTAAATAAAAACACATTAAATTTAGCGAGAAGGGAGGCCAAGATCTGTTTCATTAAAAAACCTCGGAAGAGCTAAAAATGACTCCAAACAGTTCCAGACACTGTGAAGCCAAATGATTGCCTTTTGAGCTCATGTACTTCATTATCTCTTAGATTTTTTCCAAAAGCTGGAGCTTGTAAAGAGCACATAAAGGCTTTCACTAAATTGCTAAAGAGAAAGAAGGACATGATGTGGTTGTATAAATATTGGACTTTTACCCGCAGTGTGCTTGCTTGGCCTCAGACCACTTGGATTATGCTGCATGATGTTCTTGGAGTCATTTCATGGCCAGGCTTTGGTCTCTTTGGAACTGTTCTCTGGCTTTTTTGGAGTTGCTCCTGTTAACTCCCTGTAGATTCTTTTAAAGTCACCGCCACGTGAGCTGAAACGCGCCCCGAACACATACAAAAGCACAGTCTCGGCACAGATTCCCACCTGTCCGTCCCGTATGCTCGCAGTCATGGATATATGAAAGCTCAGTGGCACAGCGCTGAGTGATAATGTTATGCAGTCATCTGCCGCTCCTGGGCTGACCTTGGAGTTGCCCTCATCTATCAGCTCCGGGCTTCGGCGTTATCTTGCCACTGCAACCTTCCCTCCTCCTATCTCTTCTCCGCGGCTGCGTCTCAATCCTGCAGGATTCGGCCCTCCTGTCCTTATCTGCCTCCCTTTGCTGCATCCCATTGCTGCCAGGAAGCCTATCCAAACACCTCTCCTAACCTTGTTTGTATTTCGACGCTCCCAGTCCTCGCTCACCATCCCCATGCTTCTGTCCACTGTGAAATCTCAAGCTAACCTCCTTCTGCATTTCCTCAAGTCAAATTCAAGTCTGCCAAATGATCATCCCCACATCCATTAATCCTTTTAAAATGTCACAGGCACTTTTGAGCCAGACGTGTCTTTGCCATGAGAAGTCTAGGAAATAACGGTGTTTGACAGCAAAGTTAATAACAGCGTTGAAACCATCATCTCCCGCACATCCACGGTACAATAGTAATATCAAATGCTATACAGCTGTCTTGTATTCTTTGCTCGTCTGTTCCCTGTGAAGGTTTCTTCCGGCTTTAACTGCCGCCACACGGGCTGTCATATTTATATGCACAAAAAAATTGGACAAGCCGAGGAGAGTATCAGAACACATCCGCCTCGCGTTGCTTCAAATGATTCCCCTGCCTTTAAGATCGGCACAGATGAAAGCGAGTCAAGGAAATGGGATGATAGGGAGGTTACAGAGATTGTTAGCTCTCCAGAGTGTGTGTGTGTGTGCATGACTGTGTGTGTTTATGGGCGGCTGGAAGGATGAAATGATGTTGCCCTCCAATATGGTTTTAATGAAACCCTTTTCCCTCCACAGACACTTTCATTAAAGCTGCAGGCTGCAGCTGTCAGACACCATGTGGATAAAATTCTCCTCAGAAAACCCCCGACCCACAAACATTCTTCATTCTTCATTCCATTATTATTTCTTCCTGTCTTTTGTCGTCTTTTCTACACTCAAATTCGTTCGCTTGTTCCTTCCTGCCTCCTGCGTCCCGCGCTGTCCTTCCTTAACATTTTCATTCTTTATTTCAAACATTCAGTCGACAAAGCAGTTTACCAGGAACAAAACAAAACGAACAAAAAGCCACTTTTGTAAAAAAAACAATCAATGATTAAAACATCTAATGCACAAAACATTTTAATTCATGATTATAGTTGTAATCAAATTGTCTTATAATTTCGTACCACCACTTAGAGGTAATTATGTAATCAACTGCTTCGACGTTATGAATGTGTTTTTGCAAAACAATATTTTGTGATTCCTTTTTGGCATCTGGCAAAAAAGAGGAATTTATTCAGAATGTTTTTTGTTTTCTTGTTTGTGTTCTTACTGATCAGTTCTGTAATCAATATTTTAGGTAAATACACCACCTGCATCGTATCCATTTAGTGCTCAAACCATTAAATGATTACCAAACGCATCGTCGACTGATTAATCAAGTAACAGTTGAAGTCATTTATGAAACAAATGTGTAAACCTTCAAGCATCTAGAATGAGATTTGCTCTGTTGTACATCAGTGTAAAATATCAAGAGTTTGGACTGTTGGTTGTATAAAAATAAGCAGTAGAAGATGTCATTTGGGGAAACTTTGCTGAGCCTTTTTTTATTCGTCATTTCCTATTCAGTAATTAGGAATAACGCCTTTTGAGCTGTAGATCACAAAAACGATCAGTGACACACATTTACCAACTCTCAATATGGCCACCGTGGCAACATACTGCAGACTCCCTTCCAGTTAAAACGGCAGTGAAGCTAATGAAAACAGGACTTTCTTCATCTCCTGTCTCTCAGAGCATGTTGGGTATGGAATTAATCTGCAGATGAGACCAAATGTTTCTGTGGATGTCAGTGTTTGAGCCACGACATAGTCCAAAATGTAACCTACAACAGACTATGTAAGTTTTGTTTTAAGCCTAGCAGTTCATGATCACTTACACCTCATACTGGTCGGTTAAGAAGAGTCATGAGTCGGTGTAAGACGGAGGAGTCAAAAGCAAGTCGCTGTGAAGATGCTGGGTTACATTTTACACTTCAGAAACAGGTTCAAGGTGAAGAAGAAAGAAGAGAAAGAGTGACAAGTGAGAATTTAAAATAGAAACAAACAGCGATTCTTGATCCGAGGAATTGAATCAGAATGAACTGATGAACAAAACCTTGGTCAAAATTTAAGACAGCATTATGTGGTTCATTTAAATTTCAATGAATTTTTAAGAACTCTGTTAAAAAAAAGGGGACTGATTTAAAAATGCTAGTACTTGAATTTTCAATACTGCGATATAAAACTAAAGTTAAACTATCTTCATTGTAATGATGCCTGACAGTGACTGTCTGGTTTGATATCAATCTTGGTATGAACCCAAAACATCATCGCCCTTCTGTCTGCTCTTCACCGTGGGTTTTTCACCTGGCTGACGTGCCGGTTATTTTCCCCGCTGTACGCCGTGTCAGAGGGGTGAACGGGGAGAAGATGATGTCGCCTATATCTCACTGATTGTCTCACTCACAGCTCAGAGGAGAGCCGGCAGCTTAATTGATTCTAGTTCAGGCTCGGGGTGGGGGGTTGAAGCATCGAGGGGCCATCCGTCACTGTCATCATCATCCATCACCCTGTGCTGGAGGTAGAAAGGCTAAGTTAAGAGGTGAGAAACACTAACTCATCTTTTATCTCTTGCCTTTACTCTCTTCTTCTTCTTCAGGTCCTGTAGAAGTCTGTAGAGGTCTTTTGTCTGGCACTAGGCTACAGCCCTCTTGTCGTTTCACATACAGTATATCCAAATAATGATAAAGTAAACTGGAGTCGTTTGGTTTGAGTTGGGGAGCGATGCTGTCATTACAGTTTGGGGCAGTTAAGTTGATTTATTCCTGCAGCCAACTCGCCGTAGCTGATCGCGTTTAAACTCTAATAGGGAAGACGGCATGGAAGATTATAGCATGCAAACAAGTTCTGAAAGGTCTCAAAACATTTTTCTGTTCTCCAGTTGAAATATTGCTCTCTTAATGTGCATTGAATCATCTGAAACTTGCTGACGCCCTGAATCTTCGCCTCCGCCTCTCTGCCTTTTCTCTCCCTTTGCTGTGTGACTGATAAACAGAGAAACAGCAATTAGCAAGTGATGAATTCACATCGCTGTCATCTTATGTTCAGTAGCTTTTGGATATTTCTGTGACGTTAGTGATACTGGCCAGGCTACTGTTTTGGATTGAGTTCAGTTGCTTGCATTTGGTTTCTGACAAATGTCTACGCAGCAGAGACAGGCGAAGTTCCCACCACTCTGCTCTGTCCAACACTTCTCTGGATGTGAAGAGATGCATCAGGCAGTTTGCAGGATCTGAAAGTCCAATTATAACTTCCACCACGCTGCTCTGTTGCCTCATTTTCCTTTAAATGTATCTGGTTGTTGGGCTGCAAATGTCTGAATCATTGGCATTTTTAGAGGTCAGCTTTTTGTTTGCTGGTTCAGCTGGTCTCTTGAAGAATCGCTCACAAGAATAGCCTAATTATTAAGACATTGAGTGACACATGGGGCATCTGCTGGACATCAGCCAGACACTCCTGCCAACATTACATTATGGTGTCAGATATGCATTATTAAAACACTTTTGAGGACTTGGAGTGGTTTTATTGACCAGCATCTTCAGTCTGCTGTTAAGAGATGAGGGGGAAAGTGTCTGATCTAAGACAGTATTGTCAGTTCGCTGTACTCATCATCAGTCTGCTTTTAACCAGTCCAACCTTTCTCTCAGAGGGAGAACACTAGAGACCAACGTATCTGCCTGAAACTAATGTCATTTGAATTTGACACTGATGATGACACAAATATACTGCTTTTGCTGTGGTTTTAAGAGTGGAGCGTAGTGATGTGAACGATGCTGTCTATGAACAGCAGCATCTAATAGGGCTTTTCCACTCACACTGCATTGATTGGCATCTCCATTTTCCAATTTAAAGACGCCAAGTTTTGCCGTGAACTCTCTCTGGAGTCAGTCCAAGCGCTCCCAACTGTTTACAAGCAGATTGTGGTGATGTCAGATGGGCTTCCTCGCATGTGGAAGTAAAAAAAAAAAAAAAAGCTGCAGATCTGTGTTTGTTTGGCTGAAGCTTCATTCTGTCCGCAACCTAAAAAATCATTTTATCTCTCTGATTTGGGGTTTTGTTCTTGGTAATGCAAATACTGGCACATGTATGGAAATGCACATCTGTCTTGTAGTGATCGCCTTGATTGTTTGTACTCCTTGGGTCCTGGACAACCCTTGACAACAGATTGACAAAGGCATTAGTCCCACCCGTGGTGCTGATTGGCTAATCATTAGCTCCCCCCCTCACGGCGCTTGTTGGATCAATACTTTTTGAACAGAGAAACTGATGGTTCGTGTCATGATGCCAGACCAGAGTCAGTGGACTTGGTGGAGTGGGTGGATTCAAAGATCTGGGCTCATAAAAGAGGGCAAGAACTGTAGAGAATGACAGAGTGCTGACAGGTACTCCGCTGAAGTGAAGATGCAAGACGCCTGAATGGCACTTCAGTCTGGCAGCGCTACAGCAGTCTGTTCTTTGTAAGTCTCAAATTGAGTCTCATGCACTTTGTGAGGTAGAAATAATTTACGCAAAACTGGCCATGTCCTGAAAACTTTCAGTACAAAATTGAAGTTATGGCCATTTAAACTCAATGCAGAAGCATGTCATCAAAGAAATGACTTGAATAATTTGCTTAATTAGAGAAAAAAATATAACTAATAATAATTATGTAAGTATTTCACAGTGCCTCCCTGGTGAGAAGAAAATGGTTTGGAAATAGACCAAAAAAATAAAGCAGTGACTGCAGACAGTCGAGGAGTTTTACCGCTTTGGTGCTTGACCTTCACTGTAGAAATTCTCAAATATCTTTATGTCACAGACGTTCTGATAAAATGCTGTAAGCCTCAAACCCCCATTTGATAAGATTTACCTCCATACAGCAAGCCTCTCAGTATTCACTGTTATAGAAGTTAGAGTTACCTTTCATGGTCTCACAGTTTGCTGAGTATTGTTTTACTCCGAATGGGTCGATTTGGCACTTTTAGTTAAGTTCACGGCGGTCAGATTTAAAAAAAAAAAAAAAAAAACGGTTTTGGCCAACTGTCAGCATTTTATTCTTTTTTTTATCTCACATTAATGCACAAAGTGGTTGGCAAAGTTCTGTTTTCGAGCCCAGTGACATCATTTTTCTGCATGATAATAAAATACTTGATACAGATCTAATGATGGCTTTGTTTGCAATAACTTCCAGAGAAAAATATCTGTTATTGGAAGGCATTGTTCTCTTCAACACAAGATCTATCTTACCACCTTCATCGAACCTGAGCCGTAAGCTATTATCCAGGGTTGTAATTTTTCACAACTTGTCCTCTTGTACGTTTAAATATTCCTTTGACTTTGGGCATCTTTTCTGCTGCTGAGTATCGCCCTCAGCCGTCCTTACAGAGTTGAGAAGGTCAGAATTCTTTGCCGTTAACAGGCTCCTGTTGAGTGTTGCATTGATACTTTGGTACGAGCCAACCAGATCGATAATAACTTATTCTGCACGGTGTGTTTCATGTGAGTTTTTTTTAAATATTTCATTGAGAAATAGAGCTTTTCCTCCATATCCAGGATGCACTGGAGTGCAAAAAGAAATGTTAGTGATGATCATCCAGTTGATATTTTTAGGGCCAAAACCAACAAATGCACAGCAGGACGTTGTCTCCTTTGTATTTAAAATAATCTCAACACGTCAACAACCAGCCTTGATGCTGAGAATAGAAAAGAATTGAGAGCGAACAGACGTTCACAGCATGACGCTTGTGTTTGATTTAACTTTTTGACTCCTCGACGCGCAGTAAGTTCTGAGAGTTTCAAACACAAACCCAACAATCCAGCTCCCACAGGTTTATTGAAAGACAAACTCTGACTGAGTGGAAATTATTTTCTGGGTCTTCTTTGACTCTTCCAAGTCAGACTTGTCACACAAATTCCCCCTGCAAAGCAGTATGATGAAATTTCATCAGGGTTTCTCTCTCCCCCTGCATTCTCTCGCAAAAATCAGAATAACTTCGGGGGCAGCTTCAGACCCCGACTGCACTCGGTTAACCTCGGCAAAGTTTCCCAAACTGAGTCTAATGAGTCGAGTTGTGCTGTGCATTTCGAGTCATCAGAGGCCAGCTGCTGTGTTGATAAGGCAGCATCAGAGAGCGGGGATCGCAGCGCCCAGGCACACAAGGAACACGCATGATCAATCATTTAACAGATGTACGACTGCTGTGTTTGTGTGTCTGATTTGCTTTCACTGATCAAGGCGGCTTGTTTCAGCGATGTGGGTTTTTTTTTTTTTTTTTTTTATCTCATTAGCTGGTTGTGCGAAATAGCTGGTTACAGGGCAGATCATGGCTTCACGCCCAACACTGAAAGATATCCAAGGAGGAGAATCTGCCTGAAGAGGAGCAGGGAGGGGGAATCTATACAGCAGGGAAGGGATAGTAATGTAGGAAGAAGAACGTTTGAACAGATGAGGGTGTAAAACACAGATCATTTCCTTCTGCTTATGATTCAGCTGGAAGTCACGGGTGGATTTTCCAATCCCAGCTTTTAAACATACATACAAACATACATAGAGTCTTGAAGAGGGTAATGACACCACCATAGAGCCATATGTTGGGCTCATAGTTTTCATTTCTTTTCACTTAAAAAAAATGCTGTAATTTCTGCATCAGTTTGATTTTCTTGACTCTGAATTTTATGTTCCCAAGCATCGAAAACTTCACCACAGGATCCTTGCATACTGTACATTAGATTTTGTAATCAGATTTTCTTTTTCTGCATTTCTACATAATTGTGTTTTTTTTTCTTGAAGATCATCATATTCATAAATGAGACTGCAACTAACAACATGTTTTTAGATTTAATTAATAAAAACCTGATTAGGCAAGTCAGTTTTCCATTTTATGGTCAAGAAGGTATCATTGTGGCAGACGTTTCTGAATCTGTTAATACATCCTTGAAACAAAGGAAGATTTGGTAAAATACCCCCAAAAACGTCAATTTACTTTGTTAGGCACCTCCCAGTGGCCAACAGCCACATGCTGGATATCTAAGGCAGTTCTCTGGTGTTCATTTATTTTATATTCAGGAATTTGTGGAATCAGCCCTGTATGTTTGAGCCACCAGAACCATCGTTAAGGCCTCTATACCGTTGCGCTAGGGGGCTGAGCTATTCTAATGTTACGTTAATGATCACCGCATGATGTCACACAGCCTCATTTTAGGACCGCCCACAAAATCCTGGACTGAAAACTGGTGAAAAACTGTTTGAACCTCTAACTCCACATTTCAGTAATACATCGTTCTAAGTCTTTTCACGTGTTTTCAGCAACTATTTTCCAACATATTTATTGTGTTTTGAAAGAAAACGTGGAATTGCCTTTACACAGACTTTAAAGAAGACAAAATACTGCAATTATCCAGTCACCTTCTGAAAAAGTATGGCTACATTCACAGTCCTCCGCACCTTTTTACAAGTGAAAAGCAATTTTTCTACCACATTAATGGGAAATGAAACCGTGAAGAGGCGATCAAGGTTTGTTTGTACTGCACCCTGTTCTTTTAAATTGGTATTACCTTGCTTAAGAACTGTGCTTTAGTGCTAAACTCTCTCTTGATCAGCACTGAACAAAACTAACCTTGCAATTTTCTATTTTGGCACAAACTTTTGGTGCTGTGTTTACCCCGAGGCAAGCCCTATGTTAACAGATGGAAAAGCAAAACATGCTGAAAGTAAGGCAGCATAACATGTCAGAGTATTACCATAAATCAGCAGACATCAATAGCCCTATGTTATGTGGTATTTATGGAGCATGAATAAAACAAGATGTTGAGAAGTCGTAGTCGCACGGGATGCTGATCAAATACCAGCACATGGCCGGACATACTGTACACAAAACAAGATGCCGTGGGAATCCGTATGTATAGCGTGTGTGCTTGTTGAGGGGAGGTCTGTTGTGGGTACAGCAGCGCTGGTGGACTTGTTTTTATAATGCTTAGGATGTCTGTAATGTCAACATTTCCACTCACCCTCCCTCCTCCTCCTGTTGAATTCTGGGATAGCTTTAATATAGCTTGCCAGAGTGTGTGGGTGTGTGTACTGGAAGTGTATGTTGGTTTCAGGAAGGAGATTTTATAGAGGGGAAATGGGAGAACAATACCTCTGGCTTCTGGTCAGTGGGGCAGTAAGCTGCCTGACTGCACTGCAAAAAATGACGTGCTCAGCAGGAGAAATTCTTGAGTTGTAGCTCTGCAAGTTTTCATTGCAACAAGACCTATAATTGAAAGTGGTTGCCTCAAAAGGCTGCAATGTCCGGTCCATTACAGCCTCACAATGTGAACGTCTTTGATGAACAGACCAACAGGTCCAAATAAATTTGTTGTTGGTCCATGCCCTCCAGAGCGACACATAAAATCAAATGCCACTACAGACAGGACAGCATTGCAATTTCAAAAAAGAAAAACAGGTTTTTGAGTTCTTACTTCACCATGAGAAAAGTCTGAAAGAACTTGGTTACAAAAGTGAGGTAACATTTTAAGTAAAGGTCATGGAGTATCAAAAAGGGAATGAGATTATTAAGTCAATGTACACAGAATGTATTTTATGACATTAGTACTAATTTAACCGACAAACTAACTTATTTTATCATCCTTTGATATTAAAACCACTTGAGACCCAAATCGCCTTCTAACTGTCTAAAATGTCTTATAAAGTTCCTATTCAAAGTCAACATCTTGTATTTAAGTCTGTGAACTTTCCTAATATTTTGTTTGAATTGGGACATTTAAACTAAACATTTAAAATCCACATCAGTTCATTATGTATGTATAGACAAACAATACTACTAATTCATTGTAAAACACTCATTCAAACTGGACAGAAACAATATAAAACTCAACAAAACCGCCTGGTTCCTCTTTCCAGTGTTCCAACAATCACCAGCTCTGATTTGATCAAAATGAATCCCCAATTCATCCAGTTAAATCTGAACATATTCTGGTAAAATTACTGATTTTGTCAAAGGAGTCTGGTCTGGTGACTTTGAAGAGAGCAAAGATTGAAGTAATTTTCAATTTTCAAAATCTGACAGCAAAGTAAAGCACTGAAAATATTGTAAATGTAGCCTACACTTATATAAGCCGTATTTGAAGTAGATTTTCTAAGTTATGAACTTATATTTTACCCAGATTTTTGAGGATGCTTAATGAGATGTTCAATTCATTTCCCCTGTTTCAAGCCACATTTTCTAGAGGCTTTAGAAGTTCAGGGGGCCGAGAATCTGACCGAGGATAAAAACGCAGCGTTAAGTACCTTCAAGCGCTTTTTTTTTTTTTTTTTGCAGCGCTTAAATCCCTCCAGTTCTAAATTAAGAAAGGAACACAACAAGTGACGAAGGAACCTTGAAGGAAGAAAGGAGGAAGGAAGCAGAGGAGGAAGTGGATGAAGAGCTCAGAGAGCAAACATAGCTTAGATACTGACAGATATCAGAGCCACACAGTCTCTTTGAACAATTAAGTCATATATATCTTCAATGTACTTGTGGGTGACTCTCTTTTTTTATTACTTCTGCACTCCAGGCTTCCTCAGGGGGTGTTGTCTTGAGTTAAAATCTACTAAAACATCACTTTAAACCTCCCATGGTGCAGAGCTGTCGCAGAAATGAGACACAGGAATGCTGTTAGTGGCTACAGTCGGATCCTCCTGTGCTCCTTGGAGCTGGTCTAATTTGCCATCTCACCAGAGACTCAGAATAATTAGTCCCAATGAGGGATTGTCTTCCGGCCACTGCACATTTCAGATCAATGAGACAAAATGGCCGTCCTCTGTGACCCCTGAGGCCACAGATCTGTGAATGAACTCTTGACTGGCTGAGTGGAAAGTATGGAGGCTGGTTGGTCGACGCTGTTCTACATCTAGTGTTATGACATCTAGCTCTTTTTTTTTTGTCTTCTTTCTCGCAAAGGTTCGGAGTTGTATTGATGTTGCTTTGCTGCCCAGCTCATGGCTTCCTTGTCAAGCTCAAACAGTTTGCAACACCCTGATGGTCTTGTTGACAAAGTGTCTTGATTTTGGGGCACTAACTGACACGGCAAACTAATTGTTTAATTTTGAACTAATTGTATGGCGGACTGATTAGCCAGCCTGCTGAGTTATTGGTTAGATGTCAGTAGCAATGTGAAGAGCTGACTTTTAGTTTGTTGGTAGACTCTCAGGGCTGAGAGATGTAGAAATTGCTGACTGACTGATATCTGCAGATCTCAGATTTACTCAGTGTAGTTTAATCCAATAGATGCATGTAAAAGCCTGAAGACTGGTCTTGCCTGGATACACTTATAGATATTTTTAAAGTGTAAATTGGTCAGTAATGTCCACAGACAGCCGGCACTGCAGGGTTATTGACATATTTACATTGTTTTCATACATTTATAGTAAAGCGTTACTCAATACGCTTTGAAAGGTGAATGATGGCTGAGATTTCTGTTTTATGCTGACGGCACTTTTTCGACATCAGTGCAACGTGAAAAACGTATTTATTTGGAAATTTCTCATTAAAGCTTTCCCACTTTTCGACGTGGGTGTATGGACTGATGTGGACACCGTTCTTCAAAATTTAGTTTGAGATTGAATCAGTTAATGAATAAATATCTTATATCAAACATCACGATTTCAGCCTTTCTTCTTCATTTGTCCTTGTTACGTTTTTAATCCACTTCCACAAGCTGTGACTCTCATTGTGGACTCTTAAATTATCCTTGCTCAGACAGGTTTACATTCATCCAATCATTTCGGGCAGTGGATGAATGAATGGACAGATGGATGGACCCATGATTGATCTCTGCACATTATAAGAGCATTTAACGGCTGTTTTACAAAGGCAACAGTGTTCTGAGGTCATCTAATGGAAGACCGATGAAAACACAGAATAGTTCAAATATCCGTTATCTTTAAGTGCTTTCAAACATCCCTTTTATGAGCGATAATTAGTTTTATTAGAAGCGTGATGTTCAGAAATGTACAGTTTATGAAAAGGCTCCAAAGCGTGGGTGCCAAATAAAACAATGATTTGACTTAAATCACACACACATAACATCTCACAGTTGGTGTTTTCAGTTATATTAGTCACATTTAATTCGTTGACTCGCACCACGCTGTCACTGTTAATTTGGCTGCAGTGTATTCATTAGGAGCGCCTCATGGTTGTACAGTTTTGAAGTTTGATAGCACATCCTCCAGAGCTTAGCATTATAACCTGTTATTAAAATATTCATAAGCCCCACTATCAGAGAGCTTTGAAGTGTGCCGGCACCTGTGGCAGAATATTCGATGAAGAAAGAGGCTGCTGTTTAAAACATGCCGCACGCACTGTTCCTGTTTGAAACCTAACAATGGCATTTATATTCCCCTGAATCTTCCTGAAAACGACGGAGGGGAAGGGTGGACTGACGTCCCCCCGGCTGATGTGACCGCACTCTCAAGGGACGAGTTCGATTATGTGGCAAAAGCTCTGAACAAAGGAGCTCGAACAGATTGAAAAACGTAATTAAATCAACATTCACAGCGTGCAACCTGCGAATATGCAACTTTGAAATCCTTGTAATCAACCTGCTCTCTCGTCCACATCTACACCCCTCAACTCCTCAATCCTCTCAGAATTCGTTCAGTCTGCAACATAATCCTCTTCCTGCTTAACAGGAAAAAGGTCTGAGTCAGTCTCCAGAAACAATAGTGTGAGTCTGACACACCCTCCAAACCAAAGAAGTAATTTTTAGCTCAATGCAGAAGTCCTTTAGAAGGCGTCGTTCTGTTCACGCATGGTTGGCTGATGGGTCTTCCCCTACGTGACCAGTAGTGAATTATAGTATTAGTTAATATATGATGACATAGGAGGACTGTCCTCATGGTGTAGCATGCTATACTTCTTCTTTAGCCACGCTATTAAACATTGATCGTGTGCTAATAAGGGGGGATGGGATGCGGTCCGCTGGTTTCCCCCCTACAATGATGATAAATTGTCCGACGCAGCGAGCCGTGATAGCTCATCTTATCCGCATAATTATTCACCATAGCTCGCCTGCATCCTTTTGCTCATTAATGACAGCCGGAGACGGGAAATTTAAATCGGGATCAACTAGTGTTTTCACTCAGGGTCGAGCGGTGCAGCCGGTCAAATGTCGGCTAACTGTAGTTGGAGTGGGAGTTAATTTCTTCTTCATTTTCTTAGTTTGTTTGCTTTTTAAACCGGCTCTCCAGCCTTTCAACGCTTTGTGCCGTGCCTCACTGATAGATAACAGGAAATAAATCTAAGATTCTCATCACTCTGTGTTTCTTTGCAATGATTGATGAGTGTGTTATACAAGAGAAGGTGCAGGTTCAAGGTGCCCAATGCATCATTTATGAGGGGGAGGATGTGATTCAATACAATATTTAGTTTGAAATAGAGCTAGCTTTGAGTCAGATTTCTCTTTTTATTTTTATACTTTAAAGTTTAAATGAAAATAGAATAGAACGTGTGCAGCCACCATCAGTGTTTATAATAACAGCTTTTTGGTAAGCACCGTTACAAATATCAATGCTGTTCATGTACATCTGCCTGAATTAGGCTAATGTTCTGCTCTACTGTCGAACCACCCTGTAATTAAGCTTCCTGCTAATGGGCTGGATCATTTTCACATTTCATGCTAAGCAGACGCTTCAAAGGTTTCACACTAACATGATTTTTTCTTTACAATATAAAACATTACATTATAATTGTTGTGATCTGTGTGAGCAGCTGCTGGCCCGACCCCTGAGAGTCGGATCTCTGGAAGGAACGAGCGCTTGAGGCAGAGTTCAGCTCAACAGTGTACCGGAGGTTTAATGAAGTGCACAGAATTGTAGAGCCAAGAACAGTTTCCAAAAAGTTTGTGATACGAAAGAAAAACACGAGTCATCACAGGAATCGTGAGATATCACACGAGTCATGAGGTGTCGACATTTGTAACAAAACAGATCTGATCTGGGCTCAATACGATGAGAAGTCTCGGGAATAGTGAAATAATGTTATATTATACAACAATAATACTGAATGTAACTTTGGATCCATGCATTAGACATTTTAAGTCATTGGTCTGGTTCAGAGATGCCTTTTTAAGTTGGTAGCTCACCTGGTACAGCATGCGCCCCACGTACAAAGACTCAGACCTTGCTGCAGCGCTCAGGGTTCAGGTCCGACCTGTGCACATCATCCCCTCTTTCTCTGTCTCTTCCCCTACCTTCCTGTCACTCTTGGGCTGTCACTATCAGAATAAAGGTTCAAAAGGCCCAAAAATAATCAAAAAAAGAAAAAGAAAGTAAAGAAATACCTTTACGAACCAGTCCCAGATGTGTCCAAGTGTGTATTTTCTGTTATTACTGTGGGTATAATAGAGTGTTGAGTTATTACAAGACACTGGAAGGTAACAAAAGCTCCAGATTTAAAAGAATGAGTGGACATGGTATCTTATGAATGTATGCTAAGTAGAATAAATGACAATCAGGAGGAAGGGGTGCCCCTGGGACCTATGGATGATAAGTCTAAATAGATGCAACGGTGTGGTCATTAATTCTGTCAAGATGTCACATGAGGCAGAAGAAATGAGAAAATTGTCTCAATGTTTGACAGGAGAGACGCATCATTTACCCTCCACCTCATCCCTGAGTACTTGATTCAGCTCCTGATCATGCTAAGACAATTTATGTATGACTGATGTTTTTCTGGATGTACTGGAATCTGTATCACCTTTCAAAAACTAAAGAACGCCGTCCACATGACGTAAAACAAAGGTGTTAAATAGTGCTTTATAATAACCGTGTCATGCATGGACGAGGTGAGCTCATGGGTTTGATTGTCATGCAAAAACCGCGTGCTTCCATTGTCCTTATGTTTCCATCAGAATGATCAAAATAATTCAAAATAATTACAAAGCAGTCTAATGAATGGATGATGAATGTTAATATCAGTAAAGGGCATAAAACGTTAATCCAGAGAACACAGGAATAATTACAGCTCCCAAACCGTCAAGGGGCCTAAAAAAAGACTCAGTACATCAAAAAAAAACAAACAAAAAAAATAAAAACCTTAGTTTTTCTCAAAATGAAGTTGTGTTTTTGTTCAATGCCACAGCTGCAAACTTTGAAATCTCGGACTCTGTTCAGCTCAGCTAAGAGCAGAGAAACATTTGGAGTCAGTTCATTTGATTCTTTTATTCGCCCTGTCACAACAGCAACAGTCTCAAGGCGTCCTCCCCCCCATCTCATGTACCGAATGAGCTATGAGACTGAAACTCAGGCGTAATTAAAACCATAAACTACATCAAGATCCGCATTAAATATGCAGCTAGTTATACAGCTATAACCGCAAGAGAAAGATGTCTTAAGTTTAACCGGGAGACAGAAGCAATCCCTTTTCTAAGCCTAGGTGTTTAGCAGGTCACAGAGTCATGTTTCTATTATGTCTGGGATGAAGGTAGAGCGCTGTATTCTCTGCAAAATAATTCATCACTGTTGTGTTCCTCTTTCCAAACTAACAAGGGAAGTAATATCAATTAACCCCCCTTTAGCCAGGAAAGGAAGTTTCAGTGTTCTTCTTTTGTTACTGGCCAAGCAAGTCCATCTGTCAGCCGAGGACGGAAACCTTTTACATGGGCACGGTTTCTCTGCGAAGCTGGAAAGTCTGCAGAAGTAACAGATGCATCATTCTGAGCACAGGGCAAAATCTTAATATCCCCAACAAATCTGAGGCATGCCCGAAAGCCACACTCTGTTTTAAAATGGAGAGCGGGTCGAATACTTTAGAGTCATTAATACCACGAGCTTGGAAAACTTTAGTTCTGTGCAACGAATGACATTGTCAGATTTTGTAGGTTGTAAGCATGCTCGTGCATGGATGACAGATTTCTCTTTTTTTGGTTTTCTTTTATGTACCCACCTCTAATCTAGTGATGTTTTCTGATTTGATTTCTTCTGTCTGGCAGAGCCTGACCACACTCATTTCAGCTACATGTTATCTCAACATGAAGCCAAATGACATCCAATTGAAGAAATGAAACTAAGTGCCTCGCCTGGGTTGTCTTGCTCCCCGGGAGAGCATCATACGGAGCTGATCAACCTCAGGATGCCAGAAGCTTCTTAAACACTCGAACACTTTATCAAGATGGATCTGTCTGGCCTTCCTTGTGCGGATGACAATGACACAGGCTGCTTGTCTAACCCTCGAGGCTAGGAGTGTAACATCTACTGCTGGATGAGACATTTTAGAGATGGAATGAAAAGCACCCGCTCACTTAAGAGGCTTGTAATTGCTTTGTAAGATATAATAATTGGTTGGCAGCTTTATCCCTCCACCTCACTCCGATCTAACTCCACTCGGTGAAAACCCCAAACCCCCAAATTCTCTCCCTTTCCCTGATTCTCTCTCACAACTCTTCTCTCATTATTTTGCATGTCAAGACACTCCACGAGGGAGGAGAAATGAGAAAATTGTCTCAATCTTTGGCAGTAGAGGCACATCATTTGCACTCCCCCCCCCCCCCCCCTTCTTCCCCGAGTACTTGATACAGCTCCTGATCATGCTAATTAAAGCAGATATCATCACTGATGCGGAAAGAATTAAAAGGTTTTTAATTTTTTTTTTCCACAAATCCGTTTCGTCTCTTGTGTTTATCGCACCACGGGTAATAGACGTTAGACGTGGATCTATTTGCATTGCTAATTTCATTGGAATAAAATGTGAACTGTGCCCAAAGGCTCAGGCCAACTGCAGAAGGAAACCGAGAGTGAGTTAAGCGGTGATAATTAGAAGCCTACATGTTGGAGACGTGGTTCGATGCTGATAGGATACTGGTTCAAATCCCCGAGTAACAGCAACCTCTGTGGGGGAAGTGAGATGAGCAACACTCCATTTTCACAAGAAGCCATGGTTGTTTCTGTGATTGAGACTTATATCCCACGACTGCCCCTAACTACTCAACGGCCAGCAGCAGAAGACGAAAAAAAGTCGTGTTTTAAGGCGAAGAGACGATTCAGATTCGCCAAACTAATCCTGAGTAAATAAAAATGAACATTTTATTTGTGTGCTTGAGGTGGAATCTGTTTTGAAATGTTATCAAGCCATCATGCAACTAGAAAAACGAGCTCTCCGAGTGTGTGCAGGATCACTGTGCGGATCCAGCGTTGTATTTAACTAGAAGGAAAACTGTGATCCCTGATTGGTGAACTGAACAGATAACAGATAAAGTTTGTTTGATTGATGGATAACCTGCTGGGAGAAGAAGTCGGTGCTGATCTCAGTATTCAAATATTATTCAGTGAGATCTAAAATGAATTTCACTTGCTCATAATCATGAATTTGTTGTGCATGACAGTGTGGTTTGTTGTGATCTGTTTGCAATCTGTGGAAACATACCTGAAAATATGTGCTGTCATTGAAAATACAACTCCTCGTTACTTATTTTGAACCGCTGTGGTTTCTTCAAGCACAACTCACGCAAGCTCACGACCACAGACGGTGTGACATACGTTGTCTGTTAGGGGTGAATCAACACGAACTGCATCAACGGTCCAGTGGTTCAATTTGCATGAACAATACAAGGTGAATTGTTGCGCTTCATGTCTGAACACACCTCTAGAAGATGGTTTCATTGTTATGTTTGAGTCAGGTCAGTATCTTTTCAGCGAATATAATCCATAAAAAAACTCCTGGTTCAGCCATGATCCCATCCTGGAGGTTGACTATCAGACATAATTGTTGAACGTCAACATATTGGTGCATTTTCTTGTTAAAACAGTCTATAAATGTGTCTTCAGACAACTTCAAAAGTTGTCTTCAAGTTGTGAACTGTCAGATGGATTTTGCTTCCCATCACTGTCAGCCTGGCAGACAGCTCCTCTTCTAATTCCCAAAAGTTCAATTTAAAACCACTTCGACTTTCATAACACCCATTTATGACTAACAAGTCTGTCTCTGTCACACCGCTTAGAGCTCATTTGTTTTGAACTATACTTTGAAGTGTTACCTAATGGCAAAGTTGTCTACAGCTAATGCGATTCCCCCGCCCTCACTGTCTCATTGCCAAAACTTTCAGTAGACCTGAATCCATCCATCAGGACAAGCCTCATCAAGACAAGCCAGGCAGTTGTATCAGAAATAATGTGCTTTTTAACGGGATTGCTATAATGTTCCACACAGGTTGGGGTATTAACTGAGTTCATACATCACCCACACTGCGGGAACTGAGAGCTCGTCTGACACAGAAACACCTCTGCGACTATAGGGAGGTACTCTGCATACGATAGGTAGCTAATGATCAAGATAACTGCAGTGAACTAATGGAAAAAAATAATTTGAGTGAGTAGGGTTTTCCTCATGGGTGCTAATTAGAGGTCAGGTTGTTTCAAAGTTTTTCTCATAGATACTTAAAATGTATAGGATGGTGTTTAGGCCTGAGGGAAAAGACCTGGAAAGTTGCAGAGAGACGGTGTTGGAAAGAGGTTTAGTGTTGAGTAAATGAGGTTAAATATCAGAAAAGACAAGACAGACAATTAAAAGAGAGGAATATGAGAGGTCCATATCAAACAAGGACAAAGAAAACTGATCTCAGGCCTCAAGAAATGTTTCTTGCTTCATTGGAAAGGTCTCCGAAACGCCATTTTTGTCCCGTTAGACTGAGCCAAGAACGATCTGCTTCTGTGATATAACTCCACGATGATGACTCAATGATAAAAGAATGATAAAGAAGAGTTCCATATCTTTGACGTCAAGTAGACACTTGATGGACACTTTCTTGAGAACTATGGACTCACAGAGATTGTTTTCCACAGGTACTGACTATGAATCCTTGGAGTGATAATGGGCTTGGCAGCAGTTTTTAAGCTGCATTGCCTTTTTATCTCTTTTATGTCCAGGATGGTATCTGCTCTTCTGTCCATTTGTTTAGTGTGACAACATATCGTGAAAACTATTAGCTAAACTGACATTAAGTGCACATTCACTCCCCCCAAAATGAAGACACCTTTCGTCATTTAGACACAAAATCTGGGGTGCGTATTCATGCGCTCAAGAGCCAGAAAGTTGTAGCATTTGGAGGT
Source organism: Protonibea diacanthus (assembly GCA_028641955.1). NCBI lineage: Eukaryota > Metazoa > Chordata > Actinopteri > Sciaenidae > Protonibea > Protonibea diacanthus. Next base: position 3,919,603 of record CM053979.1, on the reverse strand, counting down.
CCAACCACCTATCCTTTGTTACTGAGGTCAAACTTTCTGTAAATCTCATTAACGAGTGGCTCCACATGAGATATTCGATGGAGGGAACATGTTGCTGCACTGACCTCTACGGGTTAAACGGTACACATCTGAAACACTACCTAGATTGAGAAAGGTGAAGGTGTGTGGAAGTCAGGGCATGGAGCCACCACCATTTGGCAGTGCAAGCAAGATTATTAGCCTGGGTGCAGTCGTAAATGGACAGTATTTTCAGTCCTTCTTCACGCCCCCCAACTGGAACAATAGTCAACAAAACCAATCGGATATTGTGCAATCCAGCTAAACCGACATTTGTCATTACAAGCTGTTCTAGCAAAGCTGCCCTCAGCAAAGACTCGACCTACTCAACTAACCGACCAACCCACCTTTGGTTGGCTAGTACTTTTTGTTGGGTATGATTTGGGTAAGAATAAGCCTACAGGGTAAGCCAATCACAGGCAGAGTAGGGTGGGTCATTCCCTCGCCATCCTAGGAAAAGAAATATCACTTCCACCCTCTGTCTCACCCTCCTGTCCTTTCCGGTCTATCTTTAGCTGTTGTTGTCAAATAAACTCTTTCCACTTGCTAAAAAAGTAATAACAAACCGCTCTGCAGTCTTCTGAGTTTTATCTTTTCTTACTTTTGATCACAGGAAAGTGTTGCTGTCAGCTTTGGTTTTATTATTGTTATAAAGTCAGTTTAAGGTTGCACTGAAAAGGTTGTTATTTCACTGTCTGATACCTACAGAAAACTCAGCAGCAGCACGGTGTTTGTGCGTGCCGCTGAGTTTTCAGCCCTTCTTTACTTGCCCAAGCGTACCAATAATACACCGCAACACCTGCTGGGTTTGGGTGACCCCGTATCGGCAGTGGCCCACAGATACAAGAGAAGGCTCAGTAAAAGAAGAAAGTGTGGAGAAAACAGAGTAAAAAGGCTACTACAGATATCATGTTATCAAAAGTACCCATTGAACCAAATGTTGGCTCGAGAATTGTATAATATCAGACTAAATATTAAATTAACCAGCTGTCACCAATGTAAACATGAGCATAAAGCATAAGTGGGAGCTGGCTGAATTACTGTGGAGTTGATTTTATTATGCAAGCTTTGAATAATAAAGCTATCAATCTATTTCCAGTATGTGCAGGATCAGATTTAGGCATGCTCACGTCTGCCGTGTGCTGTATTTAGACCAGCATGCCAAGCGTTTCCTCATGTAATCCCAGTCCTCTACGAGGCATCACGCGTGATAAATCACTGGCTGCAAGGGGGAGATTTGCGAAGACTGGTCTGAATTATTTCCTCGCCACAATTAGCGAGCATGCATTCAGCGTTCCCCAGAGGAACCTCAACAGCAGCATTCTCTCAAAGGCAAAATCAAAACGAGAGCACCTGATTGAATGAAGCGTAAATGGAAAACACATGCACCTCCGGCCACGTAGACACACCTCTCCAATCCTAGCTTCAAAATTGGAAACACAGCACTCGGTGTACATTGTTCCTTACAAGCTGAACTATTCCTTTTGGCTCCGGCTGCCAATAATAGCGCCCTGGGAGACAGTGAAGCGTGAAGCTGGAAGTGGAGAGGGAAAACTTCTGTAGGTCATCCAGGGCAAACACACGGAGGCAGGCAGGCGCTCACATCAAGAGAGAAAAAAGAGTGTATCTGTCAATGCTGGTAGTCAGGAGGGAAAGGGAAAAACTCCTGGGAGCAAACAACATTCACTCACATGCAGAGCCACGTTCTCACCTTTTCCAGTGACCATGTTTTCTTTCTTTTTTTTTTTTAATTTCAATCACGGCGCCTCACATCTGCTGATCATTTTTCAGTCAAGCGTGAAAGCCAGCCAGCTTGTCCTCGCTCGGCATCAACGCCATTCTTCAAATTATGTAAATCAGGCTGCGATCAGAAGATTGGGAGAGAGTCCCGCAATCTCGACGTGGTGTCGACAATAACGAGGGGCGATGACAACAAAAGTCCGGTACGGCGGTATGCGTTACCATAGCTACAGTGCTAAGTTGCTTGAAGGTAACAGCTGGAGCTGTAGGAGGATGGAGAGGTGTAATTGAAGAGGCAATGAGCGAGAGCAGCTGAGTTGGACATGGAAACAAATGATGATGAGTGGCACACATACAGAAAATATTCAACCACGCAGCAAAGTGTTGAGGTTTGGACTGCAGTTAAAGGTCATAGGAAATAAATACACTCGTGTCCTGCTGGATCTGGTGATGTCTTAAGGTGCTTAAGTGAGATTAAGTAAGTGTCATGACTACCTCTGTTTCTGAGGCCTCTGTAAACAGCTGTTCTGCAGGGACTGGTGAGAAGATTCAGTGCAAGAAGTCCCATTTTCATCCATGATTTGGAGACTTGTTGGACGTGACAGCAGTTATTTTGTTCTCTGAGGTCAACAAAGCAATCTCATTGTCTCCAGCCAAAGTTGAGGCCAATGAAGTGGCCTTTATTGAAACACGGTTTGATGCCAAAAAGTGCTACCTTACCCAAATCAGAACTTATCAGCAACAAAACAGTGTCTTTAAAAGAAGTCAAAGAAAGTGAAGTAACTCATGCATGTCTTCTTTTTGTGCACGTCGTCTGTCCGTCCTTGAAAACTCAATGATTCCAGTCAGTCGAGACGGTATACAGATGAGTACCGGAGTGACAGCATGGCCGGCCATAAACTTTACAGGCCGAGTCTCAAAATGACCACAAACCACAAAATTAACTAAGCGGAGAAGGGTGATAGAAACGAAGGAGAGCGTGACAGCACTCTGTACTCCGGTGATGATGGTCAGTGAATTTGGATAAACTGCTTTTGAACCAGACGGCGGTACAACCTCCTTTATTGCCGTCCGCTGTGATTGACTCTTCAGCTGAGAGCACTTTCAGCAGCCTGACAAGAGAGACGCTTTTATAACCGAACAATGATTTACACTTTAACTCTTTCTGATGTTTTCACCTCACATAGTGACAAAGAAAGTTACCTGACGTGTTTTCAGGCCAGAGCTTCCCTCCCGAGGTTGCGATACATAAACTTGTATTGTAAAGTTCAGGACATTCACGCCTGGCTTACTTCCTTGTTTCAGCTGGCAAGTATTCGTCACAGTGATTGCACACCGACGCTATGCTGTGCAAACCACTGAGAATATTGGGTTTCAGAATGCAGTTCTGGCGTTTTACAAACCAACTACACAAACAAACGAATAGTCAAAAGTTTGTATTGAACCGCCAAATTCAGTTCAACTGGCAGAATTCGGGTACAGCCCCAGCATGTCGTGAACTCCACTGAGAAAGTTAGTCAAGTCCTGAGACCCACGCTCATTAAGTCACATTAGCAGTCCTGTCATGTGGGGACCCTCCAGTGGTTTGGCCTGAACCCAGAAGCTTAGAGAAGCATTGGTTCAGATAATTTATTTAACATTCAGTCATATTATTTTCAGTCTTTTCAGTACATCGACCAGGTTAAGCCGGGGTTGGGCTTAGTGTGGTTTCACGTTGCTTTAAATTTTCACGTAATGAGAACTTAATGCTTCTGTTCTTGTGTCTTTTTACTTTTTACTGCGTTGAAAAGTGACGTTTTCCTTTAAAAAGTTGTCCAAAGTCTGTAAACATTTGAGGACTTATTTGCCATATTGTGCTTAACATTTATGCTCATTTTCCAGATACTATAGTATGTATATCAAACACATCCACCTGCTCCACGAGGATATTTCTGCTGTTAAGGTTAAAAGTGTCTATTTCTTTGAGCTCTAGCTCGCTCTGACTAACTTGAATAGACGCTGGATGTAAAGAAGAAAACGATTACAGTGTTCAGTCGAGCTCTCTGAAGCCAGAGTTGGTGGTTGCGTAGCTGAGAGCGGAGCATCGGCCCATGTGCTCGGCAAAGAGGAAATCCAGCAAATGCTGTCAGCTTTGATAGCGTTCTTCCTGGAGAAGCTGAGGCTTTGAAAGGCACTCCAATTACAGTATCTTCGCCTTGCAAAGCAAAGCCTGTATCGCTGCATAAGCCTGCCAGTCTGCCCTGTTTTATGCTCCATATAAGTTCAAGAGAGAGCTGTCTGAGCGCGGCACCTCACCTGCGTGAGTGCATGCATGAATGAAAACGTGTCAAGAGTGTGAGTGAAGCCCGGTCTAACTTTGGCGGCGTGTCAGGGCGTTCGCTGACAGAGAGCGAGTGCTGCAGGGAGGTGAGTCTGACAGCTGCCCGGTCATATCAGCTCACGGACCGGATGGATCAGAGAGAAGTTTGCACAAACATGCAACATCTTTTCTACATCTTTTCAGTGTAGTCTTTCTTACTGTTGAGCTGCACAATGCAGATGACTGTTGTACTGCTAGTACATGTATGAACACCTTACATCCTGAGACAAAGTCAGTTAAGTTTAATAGGCACGATTCAGTTACTCAGACGGAGAGTTGCAGCTTTTCTTACAGAACAATTAGTTAAAGGTCCAGTGTGTACAATTTAGTGGAATCTAGCAGTGTAGTTGCTGATTGCAACCCTCTCTTGTCTCTCAGTCCAAGCGAGAAGAAGAAACTACAATGGCCACGAAACACCCTAAAGACAGTCAGTGTTTGGTTTGTCCATTCTGGGATGAAGTGTACACCTTGGTAGAAGACCTGTAGCATCTGTAGACATAAACTCTAAGGTAACAGAAACATAACTATTCTTGACTGACTAATGAAAGCTGCTGTATTCTGTAAAGAGAGCCCCCTAAATCTGACAACCTGAACCTTCTCACTCTTGATGTGCAAGAAGAGGAGATGGCACTCATCGCTCATGGACCAGTCCACATCTTTGAAGCGGCAGGTTATTGCCTGAGGAGTGAGATAAAAGCTGGAAGGACTTTCTGTTTACACAAAGCATCAGCATCCTCTACGTCGTCCTCACTCATAAAGCTGGTGCCCTTTTAGAGCAGTAAAATATAGCCTGGAGTCACATCACGGCATCTGAAGGTGAAGCCTTGAACGGGTACAAGTCTGCAGTGGTTTTTTCCATTAAACTCCGAAGCAATCGAAAAAACAATTAAAAGTTACAGGGGCAAGCATTAGCAATCACGATTGGCACCCGTCCACAACCTCTGACACACAGTGGTTATACGAAGCCCATACAATCATCACTTTATATATATATAATATATGATCATAATGACTAACCCTTCATGACTCCAGTAAAACATATCATGAAGTCTGTTTCATCCCCTCGGCTGTGCACTTACCGTGTGCCTCGTTCTGTGTGGATAATGACGTATGTGGTGCTCAGAAATCTTTTGTTTTATTTTCGTCCCTTCAGAAAACATCAAGAACACATATTTATGAAAAGCTGTGACCCGAGGATCTTGTAGTTTTTATTTAAACAGCTCGTAAAATGATAAAAACCCCAAACGGTGTGCCAGACCGCCTTGGCGGCGCTCGTGTTTTGCAATAATTTGCCAGTTTCGACAGCAGTAGCATCCACAGTGGACGTCTCCGTGATATATCTCTAATTACTGACACGCAGCCGAACAGGCAGCAGCATTAATGAGTCATGTGTTGTGTTGGTCTTCCTTTTCTTCAGACTTCCTTGCTGGCAGCGTTCTCCTGCTCCTCTCTCTGCTGAGGTACCCGGGTCTCTCTTTTTTTTTTTTTTTTATTTCTTCACCACTTTTCTCCCTGAAGTTGTAAAAAAAAAAAAAAAATCAGGAGCAAAGCAAACTGCCAGTCAGCCTCTGCCTGAGCTGCTTCACCCTGCTTATTTTTTTTCCGTGCTCTGCTGAACACGCATGAGTCCACGTCGGCCCCACATCACAGTGTCCACAACTGCCATTGTAAGATTGTGGCAGCATTTGCAACTGCTCAGGGCTGACAGAACGCTGGAGCAGAGGTGCCTCTTTTATTTTATTCTTAGACATTTTTCTTCTGAAAGTCTCCCCCCGCCGGGCATGTGCACAAAAAGCCTTCAGCCCTGTTCGCCCCCCTTCAAGCTTATGTTGAATGTTATTCACACAAATGGTAATCTGATTCTTCACTATACAAACCAAGCTTGTGGTGTAGAGAGAGAGACAGAGGCACAGCACAAAAAGTTTATTTAATTTCATGCAAATGAAAGGTGTTGTTTGCTGGGCAACCAACCATTTGATTGAATAAACAAGATACCTGGATTCAAACCTGCAAACTCCAAAAGCCACCTGCTCTCCAACTGCAGGCTGACTAACCGCACCCGATGCCTGTGTGTTCGCTGGCGTCACCAGATGTGAGGGAATTCATTTGGATCCCTGTGATTTCTCAGACCCTTAAAACTCATTTTGGAATACCCGGAAATGTGATTACTCCGCTCTCTGTGGAGCAGTTGAATAATAATTTTGACGGCATTAAAGGAATTTTTAATTTGCACCTAACCCCCCCCTAATCAAGGCCCGTTTTTATCAGGAGAAACATCGATGGGGAAATTTAAGATGCCCTTTGCTAATGGAAATGCCTCAGTCGAATGTTTGATGTTTGCTTGTGAGGTAAATGATAACCACGCCGGGGTTATTGGGGAATATTCAGGAGGAAGCGTGACTTAATTATCTGCCTTTAAGAGTGAGTATGCTTTTTTCTCTTCTCCTCGTTGACTGGCTTTAACTTTCATTTTCCTGCATTGTTTGACTCCTGTCTTATCTGGAGCTTTCTGCTCTGATGGAGGGGATCACTGAGGATCACTATCGCTAATGCAGTATTCTCTATTCCATATCTAATAATACCTGTCTGTGGAGAAGGAGCAAGGCTGACAAGAAGAGATATGGCTGCCTTTTTTTTTTTTTTTCTGTACAATTTTCCGTCTCCCGTCCCGTCAAGCTCCAACTTATTCTTTGCAAAGCACCGTTCTGAATTTGGGCTTCTTCTCTCTTTGTATTTCTGCCAATTACCGACCCCATATGGTTCTGATCGAGGGAGCAGAATTACTCCTTGCTTTTCCATCAGTATCACACCTCCAACCTATTCAGGCATTGTTCTTTTTTCTTTCATATTCAGTCTTGTGCTTGCCTTACGTACCTTTCTCGCTCCCCCCCTTTTCCAGCAGTCTGGTAATTTTGTTTAGACAAAGGGCTTCCCCTTCTCCTCCAGAGCTATTTGAATTCACCAGCGAGCACTGTAAGGGAAATCCAATTTTGGCCACCAACTTGGGGAGTGGAAGAACAAAGAGGGTCATTTGCATGGAGTGCAGGCGAAACGGTGCGTCGTGTTGGAGATGAGACCGAGAATTCCCCTGATTGCTTTAGTGATGAGGATATTGAATAAGCGCCGGAGTGGAATGTAAATGAAGCGCTCGCAGAAATTGCTCTGAAAAGGCTAAATAAACCAATAAAAGGGAAAAAATAATTAAATGGCAGGTAGGTGAGGCATGAGTATGAGCTGGACTTTACGTAAGTGAAAAGATATTTTCTTGTTCATGAAGCTTTCAGTGCGGTGAAAGCTGATTCCCAGAATGAAATGGACTTGGAGTGTGACTGTAGTTCAGATTTAAAAGCATTTTGAAAATGGAAATGTTCTGGTCCTCTGACCTGCTGGATAAACATCGAGAGACTTCTCCTGTTCAAGAAAATAACAGTGAATTTAAGCAGATGTAGTTGAATTCGTTGCTCGTTGTGCAGAAATAACCAGAATCTTCTCTCACAGTAAGAATACTCATTGTAGTCAGAGGTCAGTGGCTTCTCAGTGAAAAATAAGGCCACTTATCCACCTCCCTGTGCCAGTCAGTGGACCACAAGAGAAGTGCGGAGCGTTTGATTTACAAGCTAACTGATTGCACTAGAACATCCCACTTTGGATCGCCCACAGCCGGACAAATAAATTGTATTTGTGGCGAGCACAGAGTGTACAGAGTGTTAATGAGATGACTCTTTGGGAAATACGTGGAGTACAAGACTGTTCAGGCCTACGACTGAGTGAACCACTCTGACCTGTTCGACTCAAATGAAATGAGATGGAAATATGATCTGCTGTACGAGACACATCGTCTCTGGTAAAAAATAGTCTGACGGGAAGTTTTGTGTTTACAGTTTGTGTTGAACGGACAGAGGAAGAGCGAGGTCGCTGGGCGTGCCATTAACAAAATATGAAAGGAGAAGCGCTCACATACATGAGCGGGAAGCGTCGTTTAGGAAAATAAATAGCACAAATTAACACCAAAGAAAATCTGCATTCATGGTTTTTCCTGGCCGCTGGGACACGAGCTGGAAACACAACAGTGAAACATACAGCAGATAACCTGACAAATGTTCGTCCAGAAGGGATGAAAAGGATTCTGCAGGCCAACACGGAAAATAAGATGATAACAGATCAAATCTGTGGTAAACAAAAGTTTCTCTTGACGAATGAACGCCACTTTTATGAGTTTTGAAGAGTTAATGCAATTTCCAAAAGTAAAATCTAACTTCAACATCAGCACCGTTCATTTTCTATGTTTGGCGTTCCCTGACAACCTCTGTAGTCTCATTTAGCCACTTGTTAGCCTCTTTTAAGACACATAAAATTTAAAATTCACAACTGGAGTAATTACTGACATGTTTTATGTCGTTGAGCAGACTTTCTTTAAGGCATCTAACCAAAAACCTGTTAAAAGACGAGGGAAGTGCAGAAATACAAACTCATTTTATGGTTTTAGGTCTCAGTCCTCTCCTTACAGATTTGTTTTGTTCCTTTGTTTTGGTCTCCGCTATCATCATTAGCTGCTAACTCTGTCTGTCTAGATGTTTTTCACTCTGCTTCACCTGGAAACAAGGTTGGTCAGAGAGGTGAGACAGCCAAAACAATGAGCTGAAAGACACAAAAGGCTGGAGATTCTCTGTCTCTATAAGAGAGCCTGTTTAAACTCCACATCATTTGATCCAGTGTTAATTTAAAAGTAAGGCAGCTTTGTGCTGACACAACTAGTTGATGTACAGAAGAAGTTTTTTAAATGTATTGCTTTTCTCTTGTTTGGACAGGCAAAAAACACTTTAAAGGTGTCATGACTCTGTAATTATGAAATCACCGGACGAATCATTAGTGAAAATAGTCATCAGTTGCAGGCCTAATTTCCATGTTTGATGTATTTAGGGTTGAAGCCTGTCTCTCTGCCCTGCAGCTCACCTTCCCTGCCGGCAAACCGGCGTTACAGCTGATAAGACTGTCGAACACGGAGCCTCCAGCCATAGCTCACCACCGCTCTGGTATTCGCACAGATCCTCCTCAGCCGCTGTGTAGATGAAGCCAAGTACAGACTGGTTGGTGCTTCTTATATCCGTGAGATAAGATAGCTGAACAGAACACAGGAAACTCTTCTGCCTTGAAGTGTCTGGAATATCAGCAGCAGTGCAGAGACGCGCTGAGTTGGTACAACACTGTGTGTGTTTGTGTGCCGTGTCATCCACCATCCCTCGGTTCTCTGTCAGGTTCTTCCCTCGTCGGGTTATTTCAGGCTTTGTTTGACTTTTCAGTGGAATAATCTCAATGGAAGAGGAACAACTGCTTGGGAAAGTGTATCCCGGAGCATCTTTTCATTTTTTATTTATATATATATGTGTGTGTGTGTGTGTGTGTGTGTGTGTGTGTTTTGTCTTTTTTTTTCTTTGAGTGTTGACATTCGTCTGTGAACATCTTCGTTCAAGTGTGTGCGTTTGCATTTCTTTGGCCGTGTGTGTCTCTCCACTTGTACATGTGTACGTACATGCCCGCCAGCGTCCATTGTGTGTACATGTACCATTTTCTTTTTTGTTTTCTCTTTGCTGCAGGGGTGTGTGGGTCTGTCTGATAAGTGAGCTTGTGGCAGCGGTGGCAGTCCAAGACAATAAAAAAAAAAGACCATTTCCTTGACTCTGCAGGGAGCAGGAATGCTGCGGTCATCAGTCTGATGCCCACTTTACTGTGCGCCTTTTAACGGCAGCCTTTATAGACGGAGAAGAAGTACTGACCCCTGTGGCCAGCTGCCACCGTGCCATTGTTAGCAGTGGATGATGGGGGAAGGAAAAAAAAGCTCTTAAACTTGGTGAGAAGAGAGAGACATTTTCAAGAGAGGAAAGTCTGGAAGTAGAGGGAGTGTTCATGCTCTGGTCTCTGATTCTGGATGTCTACTCGGTGGAGGCTCTCGTCCAAAGTGCCTCGTTGTACATTAGTCTGATTGAATAACATCTCTAGTAAAAATGGCCCCAGTGGGAGTGAAACTCTGAACCCTGAAAGCATCGCTGCCTCGGCTACAGCAAACAAGCAGACGATGCCGCAAAGGCTGCGAGACACACCAGTGGTAAAGGACAATGATAGGCGCTTACATAACAGGCGTTTTCACATTTTCAGACTTGCGGTCTGGAGGTAAATAATAGCCACTGTCACATCCAAACAACCGTAATGGCCGATAATGAGCGACTGGCCTTTGCCAGGACAAACAATAGATGATTCTGCTCTGTTTTTCCCTTCCTGTCTCACAAGCTCGGCGTAACAAGGCAAGAGGAGACACAAACACAACTTTCTTTGTTGCACACATGTGTCTGGAGGAAGACGTTCACACATTACTCTGCTGAACAGAGAGAGAAAAGAGACTATTTGGCACCGACTGTTCCTTATATATGATTAAAATTCTGGTTAGGCGCCTGCAGTGGTGTGTTAAGAGCAAGAAGCCAACAATGTTTTTTTTTTTTACTTTACTCAAAGCATGAAGTTCCTTTTTTTGTGTTTCTGTGTTGAACCGATGGATAAATCATTTTGTCCCCGAATGAGCCAATTTCTTTATGCATGAGCCAGGACTGGCTGGCTGCCTTCTCCGATACGCCGCACAGAAAATACAGGACTCAGTTTTCTCTTAAGCTATTAGTCGATTAATTTAATCTTCAATTCAATTTAATAATATTTATATAGTGCCAAATCATAACAGACATGATCTTACAGAGACCCAACAATTCCCACCATGAGCAAAACACTCGGTGATGGCGGTGAGGAAAACTTCCTTTGACAGGCAGAAACCTTGAGCTGAACTCGCCTCATTGGTGGGATTAAGGAGGGGAACTATTAAATTAATCAGCTGTTTTGATTCTGAATGTTTATTTTTGATTATTAATCGCTTCAAGTCATATATTTTAAGGGATAAAAATGGCTAAATTGTTTGATTTTAGCTTCTCAAACGTGAATTATTTCTGGTTTCTTTAGTCCTCTTTGACAGTAATCTGAATATCTTTGGGTTGTGGACAAAAGAAGACATTTGAGGAGAGACACTGAACATTTTTTTACCATTTTATGAAATTTTGGGGATCACAAACATGGAAATTATCATGTTTGTCTGCATGACTCTCGTGGACATGGTTAGAAGTTACCCTGGAGGCCACGTTCACATACAGAACGTACCATTTGGGCCAAAAGCTAACCATATGAAGTGGTGGATGCAGTGGAGAAGTGGTGGGATTATAAATATGCATATGCTTCCCCTTGCTGTATCATATTTTCTCTTTTTTTAAGTCACTTTTTCTTTTACAAAGCAGACAAAGCATCACGCCGTGCAGGTTCCTTTCAGCAGCAGTGCTCAGAGATGGATTTTTCTTCTTTTCCAGGAAGGAACTTAAACTGCAGCAGTAATATAACCTGTCCAAACAGGATAATGATGACCCTTACCATACATTGGCAATGGACTTAAGTGTGCAGACTAACTTCCAATCCCTCTGGAAATGTGTGTAATGACTCGAAGATATCAGTTCACAGACTCCCACAGCCCGAGCAAATCCCCAAGCAGGAATGTGTGAAAATCCCCAAATCCAGATGTGTCGAGCCGATGCAGACACGTCCAAACTGGAGCTGTAAGCCGTACCCTACCAGAAAATATTGACTCTGGAGATTAAATACATTTTTAAAAATTCATCCTTGTTTTCAGTACTTTAAAAAATTAATTAGAATTCAGGCTGCAGAGGGTGTAACACTCCCTTGAAGTGCTGTATCTTTTAAAGAGAGAATCCTGAGTGTATAGTCATGTGTTGAAATCCCCCTTTCAGGTTTGAAAGCTTTATTTACCTAAGGCCTGACGGACTATAATCTTCTCATTAAGCTGCCATGAATCTGCCTCTGGGTACTCTTCAAACCTTCCTTGTTGGCAGTTGCCACTGTTTCTAATCCCTCGACTAATACTCCCCTTGTAACGTTTGATATCGTCCTGAACATTTAGCGTTTTGTTCGTATAAGCAGAAGCTGACTCTCCGTCAAAAGCGACAGCGTTACCCTAATCTAATGCTAATTGCTCTTGTAAAACACAGTTTACCATTGTCAATACAGTGGAGAAGTATATGACACCTTTTATATGATCCACTCTCAATGATTTATTAAATGTTAACTCTGCTAATGATACCCTTGTCAAGCTAATATTTCACCCCGATGTGTGTTTGATGTGTACAAACAGGATGTCCGCCTTAACTGCCTGTCACGGTCATTGTGGCCGACTTCATTAAACTGCCAATTAAACCTGTAAGAGGTGATAATCCTTTACCGGGTCTTCTGTAGGACTTTATCATGACAGCCAGTAACGGCTCGGCCCACGCTGTAATTTAATTCCAGCCCGCGACCAGCGTGTCAACAGCAGAGGTTCCCCTCTGTAATTGGTTGTCTTTTTTTGGCCTCCTGTTTGTGATCGTGTGTCTCTACATGTGCGTTTCCTACTGAGGTGAGGAGATTAAAGCTGCAGCGGGAGCCGCGGTAACACAAAAGATTCGTGCGAGTGTTGTCTCGTGTTCGCTCTGCCCATTGTCCTCTCGTCTTGTGGTGTTGTGGTGAAAATAGTCCAGCTCCTGGCTGGAGGTTTGTTGAGGTTTCCAGTCCAATGTGGTGGTGCAGTGCTGTGATGTGGAGGAATGTTAGCATCAGGGGGACGTGGTGCCTGACAGCTTGGCTCTACAACAATGTCCATACAGGATGCCTTGACTTTCCAAGTGTAGATGGACTCTGGCAGTGTCTCGCACATTTATTTTCAAAGGGACTGTCCGGAATACCAAATCGTTGTGGGTCCATAAATAACCTTGTAGAAGACGTTTTAAAGAAACCTTTCAGTAAACAAAACAACACAAAATTTCTCTCCAAAAATAGTTTTAATAGTTTAGAACATAAACAGTATAAAAAGGTCTTTGTGAACTAAACTGGCTCAGTTGATTCTTTGTTCAGTTAATGATGATTCTGATTAAAGACAGTGGTGTTTTTTTGTAGAACCGATATTTCCCTCTCTTTATTCTTTGTAACCATGAACACGATCTTTCTCTAACTATAACCACGCAGGTTTTGTTGCCAAAGGCCCTTAAATGAAATAAAACACACATACTGCATGGATCGTATCATCCTGCAGCCTTAAATCACAACAGATTGTGTCTCATTTCCACTAAATGAGCATAAAACGTCATTAATTCCATGTTGAATTAACCTGTGTGACAGATTTTTACCTGAATTTGTAAGAGGTTAAAAGAAATGTTCATGTTTGAGGTCGGTTCTGTTCCAGCCTGAACACCATGATACCGCCCGGCTGCTGCTGTAAGCACTTTTGTAAGTATTTGTTTTGGTGATGTCTGACTAGAGGTCGTACTTCTGTATTAAATTAAGGTGAAATACCGGTGATCCGTGGAATTTAGAATAACAGACCAACTTTTATTTATCTCTGTACGTGAAGTAACTGTAGTGTGGCGCTGCAGTGTACTTTAGAGGTTAAACCTTCTGGCAGAAATGCAACAAATAGTAAAAGAAAGTCTCTTTTTTTTAGTCTCGGTCTGCTTCTTTTTCTGTCTTTGCTATTTCCATCCCGCTCACTCTGTGATCTCTCGTTTTTCTTCTTCTTTTCTTTCTTTTCACTTTGTCTGTCTGATTTATTCAAACCACAGACAGTGCCTTGAGTCCCGTCAGAGTTCGAGTAATAAATGTGCCTGATGCTGGAATAAAAGTCTTTTATTAGCGGCTTGGTGAAAGAATCAAACCTTACCACACTGCAGACACGAATAATAATAATAAAAAAAAATCGTCTACGAAGAACAGAAGTCACCTCACATTAAAGCTACTGTCTGTGAACACACACACACACACTTTGTCATTTGGCATGTGTCACTGGGGAATGCGGGTATGACTGACTGGCAGCTTTTGACATGGTAATGAGTTTGTCTGTCTGCCTAATAGGGGGAATCTTTACACAAGAGAGGCTAGTTTATAAAGAGACAGTTTAAATAAGTACCATCAGACCTAACTGCAGCCTGTAACATACGGCTAAATGCTTGTTTGGAATTGAACCCTGCTGTCACTCATTTTTACCATAAATGACCTAATTCATGTTATTACGTTGCTTTTAAAGCAGCCGCTTTGGTTCATATAGATTTGAAATTACAAGCCGTCTCTCCGAATGAGCTGAAAGTTTTTCTTGGCTTCATAACTTTTTAGTAGTTTCAGTATCATCCCAAACAGCCTCTGCAGGGCTTGTCAAAGCTTTGTTTTTGTTGGGACTAGTCCATCTGAAACCTACAAAGAGATAAAAAAAACAAAAAACACAGTTGATTTCAGACTTGACATATTTATGGACTGAAATAGAACAGATAATGAAAGAAATGTGGGCTGAGTCTGTCTTCCATCCCCCCTGATATCACACTGCGTGCGAGTCAAACAAATGGAGGAAGGGAAGAAAGCGTTTCCATAACCTACTTTCTGGCCCTTTTCATCCTCCTCAACTCAACAGGTGCATCGATGCTGATGTGGGTAACTCGAGTGCCGCCTCTTGCTCCTGTTTGAGTCTCCGTGGTGGGATTGATGTTTGGCAAAAAGTTGCTTTGTTTTGTTGCTTCCGCTTTTCTTCCTGACGGTTGTCTCTAATGTAATGTGACTCCGCACTTTGCTCTAAAATTACATGCAAATCTTCTTCAAAAACCGTGATTGTCATCACCGCTTTGCGTCTGCAGACGTGTCAAACATTAGATTTCTCAAAATCCAGAGTGGCACGTAAAGAACTCGAGTAGGAGTGATGCTCAAAGGCAAAAGTCTGATAGGATTGGATAAAACTGGAGCTGAATGAAACATGAAAAGAATCATTTCGGGATCATTTTGACGGATGTTGCTGTTGCCTTATAAGTCACCATTTTAGCTGGAATGCTAATTTTTGCATCTTATTTTCACTGAGAGGAAAATAATATGATTTTTGTTGAGGTCTGAACCAAACAAACACGTTAACTAACATCTGGAGAATATGATTTGTAGGCCAGGCCAGCATCATCGTCATCAAAAAATGATGATACTGCATTTGTTCATGTTGCCATTTCTATTAATTATTCTGCCCTACATTAAATGGTTTGACTGATTTAATGTTTTCATGCCTGGCTAACGAGTTTACTGCCAACAGCACAGACCTGTCATTCCTTCTGAAGCCAATGAGCATAAGCTAACAATGATGATTTGTGTGGATACAAGTTATGGACTTGAATTTCCTCTGCATGGTCCTGGATGCTAATATATCAGATACTATCATACTATACTATATACTGCAGTACAGACACAACGCTGCTCCTTATTTCATTGTCTTCTCATGGATCATAAACCGGTGAGGATGCCGGTTTCATGCAAGGACGGAGCTTCAACCTCAATCAACCTCAGCCTCACTCCCCGTGTTTGAAATCAAAGACCCATTGTGTCTAATTCAAACTAACAGATCTGCCAGCGTTATCATTAGAAACCGCAGACCTGCACTGCTTGAATAGGAACTTGGCAGGCAAAGCAATAGTGACTAACGTATTGTGGCTTCAATTGACAAAGGGTCAACTGGCTGTGATTATAGATTTAGTCATAATTTCCAACAAAATAGCATCACTAACCCGGTGTGCCCCCGTCACAAAGAGCTGTGCAATAAAAATGATGGTCTGGCTTTCACATAATCAGTGGTTCCACTTTCATTTGATTTGTTCATTGTCAAATAGAATCTATTCTGAATGAGAGAACGCTGTAATCTCTCTAACCAATGAGGGCCATTAGTTGCTTCGGCTTTTATACAGCAGGGCCCTGAAAATGAAAGCACGCTGGAAGTGATTTGTCAATACCCCAACTGCTTTCCAAATTGAGTTTGTCTCTCTATCCTTTTGGGAAAGAAAAGGGATTTCTCCTCTGACATGGTTCAATAACGGCAAAGAAAAGCCTCCGTAACTCATCTCCTCCCTCCTTCTTCTGCTCTCACGACTGTAGGTGGAAACCGAAATGTTAGAAAAGGTAGACGTTGACGAGAAGGACCGATGGCGAGGTCGAAATTACCCCAAATGACCTTGGCGGCATGCCCTCATCTTCGCCATTGATCGTAAATCCGTCATCATATAATACATTTCTTTGGAAAATGTAACAACTTCAGTTCAGCTTCCCACAAACAAGCAGAGTATCGATCGGTCTCACAAAGAATCCCCCAACTGAGCAGCACTACACCCAGCGTAACAAAGGTAGAAGATGGAGCAGCTACAGAGATTTTTAATGAAACAATCATCTTTCGCTTTAGACGGTACGTCAGACGGATATTGATCAGGGGCTGACAAGAACCTCCATCACTCTCATGTGAGACGGAGAGATATATTTCTGATTCTTCAGATGTCATTTTACGCATCTGTTGTCTCTGAAGTTGATCTGTCTCTACGTGCAAATCTATCCAACATGGGTATAGACGTATGACCTCAGAGGGAACAGATGGAGAGAGAGACAGAAGAGATCAGTCAGGCGGGAGGCGGAAAACTTCATGGGATCTCGGAGCTGAGACGGGAAAGACAGTGACAAAGTGTCAGAGGAGAAAATCTTTAACTACGCATTAACACTGTGGCAGCCGACAGAAAAATAGATTTCTCTTGTTTCCTATAGGACACAACAGGAAACAGTGCCAACAGTCTTGGAAAGTCTCATTTATCTAGCCTGAAGACTCAACTCGTGAAGTTGATTTTTTTTTTTCCACACTGGAGACCATCCAGATGTTAAAAAGTCCCAAACGTTGCTTTTTATACATTAGTGATGGACCAAACTAGAATCTCTTCATGGGGTTTCCTTTGTGTGACAAATTGTGCACATGAATCCACTGAACAGGTGTAACAGCAACTGACAACTCGCTGCCATAAACCAACGCTGTCGGACTCGTAACTGACTGAACTGGGCTGGAGGAGCCGACAGCAGAATCTCTCTGTTCATGTTTAATCAATTGTTTGCATCACATCCTCGGAGGCATGAAATGAAGCCATTTATCCTTTTGATTGTTCTTTCATCGTATCTATGCTGATGGGTAGAGATGTACACTATGTATACGGACAATGGAACAAAGTGTACAGACACCCCAGTGCCAGAACACTTCATCCACTCTGCTGATAATATATCCTCCACTCTTCTGAAGCGTTAATAAGGTCGACCACTGACGTTGGGCGATAAGGTCTGGCTCGCTGTTCCGGTTTATCCCAAAGATGTTGGTGCAGTAGACTTCTGGGCTTTTTGAAGGCCAGCAGAGTTCTTCACAAAACTTCTTTATGAACCTGGCTTTGTGCACAGGGGCATTTTCACGTTAAACACTACAGTGTTTCCACCTATTTATGGCCCTGTAGATCATATAGTTGAGCTAAAGTGGCAGATTTTTCGATTGAAAGTGTTTTTTTTTTATACCAATCTGCAGTTATCATTGGTCAGAAACCTCTTCAAAACCAAACAGTCATGTACGCTCTAAGACAAAGTGAATTCTTAACCTTGGAATCAGCAGGTGGCAAAACAGTCTCACCTCAAGGTCCACTTAATAGTTGTTCTGGAGCTTTTGACCATATTTCAGTATCTTCCTCATCAGATGGAGCTGTCCATTTCCATTTCTGTATCGTTCTTTGAACCGTACGATTGAAAGCTCCGACTGAACAGACTTTATCATGAACTTTGAGTTTCAACTTTTAACCATGTAACAGTTTTCTTCCACGCGCACCTTAACATTTAAGCAGTATACGGTACACTAACGCCCATTTCAGTTTTTTAATGAAGAAATGGTTGAACTAGGTTAAATTTTTGCTGCTTTCTGACAGTATTTCTGTATTTCTGACAGTAAATTTTGAGTTTTTAAGGTCAACCTTAATTCCAAGTTTGTCGTTTGTGAATCATAATAGAGTTATAACAGTTATAAATGAGCTTACGGCTCCTGTTAGGGTTGTGTTGTGTTGCTGGGGACCAAGCAACACTTAATCTTGGCCACAACAACAAAACTCTTTTCAAATCTCACAGCAGGGATTAGCTGTGAATCAGAAACTGTTTAATAACTTGATTTTTTGCCCTGTGTGAAGGGAGGTAGTGATCAACCAAGCAGAGAGAGAGAGTCAGGGATGATTTCCTGTCTCATAGATCGCCCTGCACTCTGCTGCGAACTGTTTTAACCCTCCTCCATCCTCTTCCATTCAAACCTGTTACTGCCAGCTGATACACTCAGCCATCCTCATCATCATGTAATCATGTACCTCGCACGCTCGCCATGCTGTGACTGTCACTGTGTCACTATTTTGCTCTTCATAGCTTCTTGTATTGAAGGATTTATTACATCATTGTAATGTGATTTTAAATTAGTTTTCCTGAGAAGTTTCAGAATATATTGCTTCTTTTTTTTGTTTTTGTTTTTTTGTCAAACACTAAATGTAGCGGCTGATTTGTGCCGTTGTGTTTGTGCATGCAGAGTTGCTGCACATAAATCAACATATATATGTACGATTGTAAATTTTGGCTCGGATTCAAAGACACCGCAGCGTCGCTGAGATTTATGAAACATGATGGACCCCGTAGCGTCTTAAACACAAATGGTTTTTGAAAATGAAATGCCTTTTCATAAACAACATTGCTTGAGATTGAATCAGCCACCGGTCTGTGGAGAAAAAGAGACGAGGGGGGGCGGTAATATGGAAAGAAAATGTAAGAGAGGGAGAGAGAGAGCGTGAGAAGCAAGTGGGTGTAAATGAGAGAGAATATGATAAAGTGGGAGAAAGTGGCACACGAGGGGCTCGGTGCTCTATCAATACGGCCGCGGTAATGTGAGTTAAATATGACAGAGCGGTGAGAGAGGGGAACATAAACAGATCCACTAGAATGACCAGCAGTACGAAATTAAGATTGAGATGGACGGGTAAAAAGGGACTCGATTTATTAGAGAGAGAATTTGATGAAAGCTTTGTGGTTGGCAGCGTCGTGCAGGCGGTGTGAGTCGCTGAGGAAGACGGTCTCTCGGGAGTTGACTTGGGAGCTGTGGTCTAATCAGAAGATGCAGCAAAAGCTCTTCACACATGAGTGAATATAACACTGGCTGCTGATTTGGTGCTGTAAAAAATATATAAAAAAAACAATCCTGTTATTCCATTATCCGTTTTTCCCTCTCTTATTCTGAAGTAAAATCGTGCACGCTCGCCCAAATCTCAGGCTTCATGACCCGTCAGATCTGCGGTCATGCATCGTGTGCTGAGTCTTTGCGTTGTTTTTAAATCATGGAAAAGCATCTGTCTTGTATTCTAGTTGATTTGTAGATGCTCCGATCACATTTGTTTTACCACCAATTCCGATTGCCGATCATCTATGAGTCATATCAGCCAATACACATTATTAAAGAAGCTGGTACAGCAGGTTTCTGCTGGTGTCTGACGGTGATTTGACCCTACAAGGACACACAGGAAACATCACGCTTGGTGTATAGCTTAAATATTGGACTCTGCATGTTGTTATTAGTTAATATTTTCACTTTTCTGTTGTGCATGCTGCGATATCACAGGAGACTCGAACACAGAAAGAGCCACAGTGATGGCTGACAAGAAAAAAAAACAACATGCATCTTGAATAAAAGTTGTAGTGAAATACGAGGCTAAGACGGATCTAAAGGAGACGCTGCGTCTCGCTGCAGGAGCGCTCTAGTTTCTTCCTGTGATGAATAACGGAGAGAGCGAGCCTTTTATATTGTAGACGTGGAGACCCGGCTCGTCCTCTAACAGCTTTGATTGTTGGCTCGTTCCTCTCTGTGGGAAGTGTTACAGAAATCGTCTGCTTCCTCTTTCTGGTTGGTTCACGGTTCTCAAGTGTGTCTACACTGAGTTATCCTCCCAGTCTGCTACCTCTGTAGCTACGGGTCAAGTTTAGGCAACTGAACCTACTTGGTCAACATTAGAGAGCGATCCAACACTGACTGTGGACAGGAAAAGGAAACAGGAGGTGGACAATGATTCACCATCCATGACCTCGCTGACTCGTTGCAGCTGCATAACAACGTCACACTGACTTCACCACAAATGCATTCATCAAGAAAACATGGGATTATTTTCATTATTGATTAATCTGTCAGTCATTTTCTCAATCGATTAGTGGACTGGCTCAGAAAATACTGAAAAATGTTGACCACAAGGGCGAGGTCCTCAGATTTTCTCAGTGTTTTGCCCAAAGATATTTAATTTACTGTCATACAGGACAAAAGAAACCAGAATATATTCATATTTGAGAAGCTGAAATCACGTTTTTCTTCTTCAGCAATTCATCGATTATTAAAATAGTTGGCAACTAACTAGATAATTGTGAAATCGCTGCAGTTCTGCATGCGAACAGCTCCAACAATAGCTCATAGCTGCAGAAGACCTGATACAGTTAGAGTGTGACCTCGTGCAGAGTTTGGCTGATGAAGCAGCAGAAGCTGACCTGAACTCTTTGCAGGTAGAGGTCAGGCCAGGGTGTAAATCACTGATCCTTGCACACCTCTAATGTTGTTACATTGTGGTGGTCCAGTCCAAGAGCAAATGTGATGCAACAGTTGAGAGCTTAAGGCAAGAGCGTTCAAGAGCCTCGGCTTCCCTGAGAGGAAAAATAGAAAAGTAAAGTTCAGTAGGGGACTGTGCTGCAGCGGTAGATGTTTCGCCTTACAGGGAGGCCAGTGAAATGAACCCCACAGCAACACCGTGAACTATATGGTATGTGCCATAAATTAGCAACACATCATTAGGTTTTCCAGAGATCCTCCTGCTAATGTAGTACATCTAATGACACAGCTGAACCTTGAAATGAATACTCGGCCGGCTGGGCGATTGATTCGGCATGCGGTTTGAATCGTAGAGCGAAGAGGAGCCGAAGCACCTTCGAGTGGACGTGCAGTAAAACACCTGAAGTGTGAGCAGAGAGTTCAGGTTAAAACCACTTACACATCAGCTCATCGAGCACCTAATGACAACACAACAGTCTGCACATTTAAGAGACATTTGACTTTAAGTTAATTATGAACTTAATGATCCAAACTGTTAATCACACTTCATATACTCACTATATCATTACTTCCCCCTGCACATCTCTCCATATGTCTCTCAGTTATTCTGACGCAGCCCTCTTCGTCCTCCCCTCCTGTCTCTGGAGTCGACATGTCATTGAGATGCATCTGTGTTCATGATTGGTCAGGGAGAGGCTCGCGCCGCTCAAAAAGCAGCGGTTTGGAACAAATTGGCATGCGGGGGAAAAGTGGAGCTTCACGGCCGGGTGTTTTTTTTCCGTGCACGCGTAGACGAAAGGAGGCTCGGCTGGCTTGGCAGCGGCAGCAGAAATGAAATTCCCCTGTACGGAATATGAACAAGACGTTTGACAATAACAACACCATGATCAGAAAGGCCCGTTTGCTTAAAAAAACACAGCATACGAGGCTCTCGTCACTTCAGCAAACACTCTGCTGTCCTGCTGAGATCATTGAACGCTCTCATTGACTCCCATTAGTTGACCTCAGCTGTGTACTGTACTGTGTGTGTGTGTGTGTGTGTGTGTGTGTGTGTGTGTGTGTGTGTGTGTGTGTATGTGTTCTGCATGTTTATCCAAATCTTTTATTTCTCTCCCTCCAAAACATTCAACCTCCCACAATGAATTGTGGTCATCAACAGAATTGCTTTTATTGTGCACTCCTGGCTCCGAGCTGATATTTTTCTGTGACTGAAAATGGCACCGCTGGCTGAGGACGCCATTGTCTCTGTCGGTGTGTTGTCGTCTTTGTTGCCAAAATGATGGATTATAGCAGAAACGGGAGGAAAGGACCTTTTAGGAAATAACGACCCGTTTATCAGGGCTGCAGTGGCTGCAAATGTTACGCCGTACTTATTTGCATGATGGATGAGCCTATTCTTGGACTCAAGTATTCATTTCAGTTTGTTTACATGTGCGCTAATATCCTGTCGATGCTTGGCATACTGAAGCGGTCCCACTCCGAACTGCTGCATGTAAACAAATCCTGTTTACTGTGAGAGCAGCCAAACTCAGGAATAAATACCTGCTCGCAGGAGAGCAGTTTTAACCCGGGACCTTTGTGTGGTTTAGTGTGTATATATCTCTAAATATAAGACTTAAAAATTACCTACAGGCCTGGCTCTAACAGCTCTTTTTATTATCAATCAGTAGTTTCTTTAATTAATCCGGTAATTTGAATTAGAAAAGTCATAGCTTGGGTTCATTTTTTATCTTTTGTTGAAGGTTTTTTCACAGTATTTCACTGCCTTCCCTTGGTGAATAGTGATGGCCAGAGTCTACAATGAGCTTTCTCTCTTCATTCTCTATTTTTTTAAACATTTATAGATGAAACTGACCCCGGGCTGAGTTTGCATGTTCTTCCCGTGTCTGCGTGGGTTCTCTGTGGGTACTCCGGCTTCCTCCCATGGTCCAATGCCAGCCTGGGATAGGCTCCAGGCCCCTGTGACCCAGATAAGGATAAGCGGTTATCTTTATGGTTATGGTCAAGGATGGATGGACAGATTTCTAATGAAGCAACAAGGGAACCTAACTCCATAAAAAAACAACCTTCCAGTTCACCGTTATAGACATTTTATGCTGCAGATGTTCGATATCGTCACGTGGCTTCACATTTTCATCAGCAGCAGAGAACCTGATGTGCATCAACATCTCAGCACTGCCTCTTTTGTCGAAAACGATCGAGGCTGCGGCTGAAATGACAAATTTAATAGCGTTTTGAGGTGCAGACTCGGGAGGCTCATCTAGCAGTGACATTAGGGATTATTCTAAATGACCTACACCGTGTTGTGGGCTGTTATCTGCGCTCATTAAAAACACTCTCGCCACCCCGTCTGGTGTAGAGGTGCTGCATTTGGGGGAGAAGTCAGGCTGAATAAATTGCCGGTAAAATGAATGCCTGCGCGATTCCTCAAGTGCCGCGGGTTCTGTGGCACAAGTGTTTTAATTACATGCATTCATATTCTCATGTTACTCAGACGGATGCAGCGGTGATATTATAAATCATGCCGCTGCTGTGTCTTGGAATGGGAGCTGAAAGCCTCGGGGAGAGTGTGAGCTGTGTGGTGGATGCTGTGGATTCAGTGATGGGACTGGAATAGACAGGCTTATTAGAGTTAAGTGCTTTCTGTCATCTTATGCTGCATACATTTAGCCAGTCAAGTCCCGCGTGAAGTCTGTTAAATTGCAGCCGTAATCATCTCCGTAGAGGTCAATCATGCAATCCATCAGGCTTACCGACGTTTAAATCTCACACGTGAAGCGCAACATTACAACACACCCATAAAACACACACAACATCCATGTACTTTGAGACGTTCCTTCGTTTTACTGTAGGAACTGGAGTGTTGAAGGTATCAACAGGTTGTTTTCTGCAGGAACGTAATGGCATTTTCTCCCCCATCCATCATTTATTGACATTATCTCTGGAGAGATTGAGAAACATGCAGCTCAGTAAACACAATGATTTCAGTCCACTAATAAAGAGAACATTGAGTTCCCCTCAATACAAACGTAATCATTTCATCTTTTCTGATGTGTGTCCTCTTTACAAAGAGCCTTGTAGAAAATTGCCACAGAAATTCATGATTAATCATCATCATCGCACTGATGTATGCGTTGTTATTCATAGCAGTGTTCTGTACAAAAATATCAGTCCTGGAATACCATAACAGACCATCAGAATCCAATATTTAACGAAGCCAACCAATAGTTTGTCTTAACAACAGTTGAAGGATTTGATTTGTGAGTTTGAGAAATCTGCAAAGAGAAGCTGAACCCTAAAAATGGAAATCGAGAAGCTGTACTGAACAGGTCATTGAAATACGGACAAACAATACAGATACTGAGAAACAGCGAGAGTTTTTACTAAATTAAATGCACTGACTCAGAAAATAATTGAACGTCTGCAAAAAATGTCTTTATTCTTTTGCTCCAGACTATGGCGAGTAGTATCTGTAACAATAAGTAGCACTGTATCAATATTGGTATAAATAAAACTCTTAACGATGCCCATCCCTGCTTATTTAATTTAACATTTTATTACTGTTATAAATCTAACAGAGTGTGTTACTTCCTCCTCCCTCCTCTCACTTGAACTGGTCTTTTTTTTTTTTTTAAAAGGGAAATGCAACTGAATTAGAGAAAACGAAGTCAATGTTAAATGAGTTCAGAATGACTCCACAGAGAGGAGAGAGGGTGACTGGCAGCTCTAACAGCGGGAATATTGAAAGATTGATTGACAGCATGCAGTTGGGAAATCATGACAGATAAAGCTGAAAAAAGATTCTCCATTTAGATTTCATTTGGAGGTGATTGGATGCAAACACGGAGAGTAAGACACCCCGTTAGTTTCGCAGACGTTTTCTTTACAGCAGCAGAGCATGACATTGCAGATTTTATAATACCGGTGCTGCCAGACACTTTGGCTTTTGGCAGGTCTGAGCGAAACCTCAAGGTCACTTTTGAAAGCTTAAAAAGCTTCATCGGTCAACCAAATGTTGTCTTTTCTGTGTTTGCTTAAGGTGGGTGAAGTAAGTCAACTCGTCAGCTCGTTTGGACAGAGCGCCGTCTCACCGCCGTCCTCACCGAAGTTTTCGATTTCTCACTTGCTCGCACTCAGCAGATTTCCCACGAGCATCAATACCTGAGACATAGAATTTAATTTGTGAATCTTGCAGCATCTCGGGCTCATAACACTGTTGCCTTCCTGCATTAAGTCGCTTGCTGGTGGAGCATTAATGAGCGTCCACTTTCCAGAAGCACAATAATGTCTCGCCCAGCAACACCGCGGCCACCGGCCAACTCAATGAGAGCGCTGATGGACGGAAATAGACACACAGACGGTACTTGGTGCTAATGTCTCTCCAGGCTACTGGGACAGGTGGTTTCCTACGACTCAATTACATCCCACTAATTTCAAGTACCACCAGCATGCAGAGGATTATGGGAAGGAGAAGCAGGATGCTCGCATATGTCCTTGCTCTTAAATATGATCCACTTTTTTTACACCTGCTTTGTGTTTGATATAAACAGTACACGGTATTGACTGGTCTGCTGCTGCAGTGCTGTTGTTTCTGCTCAAGGCTCCATTAAAGGCAGAGGAGGCGTCTCAGGCTGATCTGTGGTGTGTAAATCGACTGTGACAGAGGTCTGCAGAGCATGCTATGTTCATTCAGCAGGACTGTTTGTCATTTTCTGTGACATCATTAGTGTGAAACCTTGAATTGGAGTTGGATTTAGAGTTCTTTAATGGCCAAGTGTGATGGAAGCTCTGACCAAGAATTCAGTTTTTAAATGTTTCTTTGTTTAGTCACACAGCTGGCTTCATCTCGTCTCGCAGCGTCTCTAACGTCGGCCACAAAGCGGCTGCACTCAAGCACTTACTCAAATATGTTTCATGGTCGTCGAGATTTTCCAGCAAACGTTAAATGACACTTCTACAGCTGGATATCGATCCACACGACTGAAACGCATCATAGCACACAGATTGTTGAAAACTCTCGGGTATTTGAGGCTGAAATATATCGGATCGCTCTTATGCACCTTGTGTACACGAGCTGCTGCAAGTGAATTTCCCCGGCGTGGGATCTGCCGTGCTGTGTCTTAAAACGTACGGTTTTAAGTCAGTAAATTTAACAATGCAGATTCTGTCATAGATCAGCTTGCTGTGCCATTACAAGAACATTATTGAAACCAGATCCAGAATGCATCAAAATGTGTAAATCAATAACAGAAACCTGCGCTGTGTATTTATTTTAATGGATAAATCAGAATAAACACCAAATAAATATCCCGTCTTACCTTTTTTTCAAGCCTTTTGACACAAAGTCGACAAATTTCACATCAAATTTTTCCAATTTTCCATCATCTGTATACCAGAATATTTCAGAGTTTTGTCAAACCTTGTCATTGTCCTGGGACAATGAAGGGATATTCAAAATCACCAACTCGCATTGTCTGTTTGGAGTCTGCCAAGGGGAGAATACAAGTTCTCAACTGGCATTTAGTTCAGGTTTATCTTGTCTCTGTTAATTAAAATATTGTTAATTTCATGTTTTATTTTGGGGAGAAACAGTTTGTGTGTCTGTTTTTCCAGTGGAAATCACAGAACAGATGCCTTATACTCAAGAAAAGTATCAAAAGTTGTAAAGCTGTAGCAGCAAATTGTAAAAGATTTTAATTCTGTAAAGTTTCACACATTACATGAAAATTAAACTGAGATTTATTTTTGCTGGGAAACATTTTTCATTTGTATCTGTTGAGTGATCTTGAAGGTTACCCATGCTTTCACGTTTTTAATCTCCGGCCACAGAAACTCTTTACGGCGGTGAATAAAATGCGTAAATGAACATTTTTATTTCAGCATATTTTGAAACCGTCTTCTGTGTGTATGTCCTCCAGGTGTGACTCAGACTGACCCATCTTCAAATATTTGAGAGGCTCTAACAATGTCGCGGTCCTCCAAAATATTAATACATCTATGTGTATGTGTGTGTGTCTTCTCTCTGCAGTATGAATTCAAGGTGAAAAACATCAAGAAGAAAAAAGTCAACATCATCGTGTCTGTAGACGGCGTGAAAGTCAACTTGAGGAAAAAGAAAAAAGTGAGTGACCTTTTTCTTAAACTTTGAAAAGAATGATCTTCGTCTTGGGTGCATGTGATGTGTTTTAGTGTCACTTCAAATCAAACGCTCGTGTTCAGGACGAAACCAGACGGATCTGCTGAGCTCGTGTTTTATTTGGTCTGGCAGATGCGTCTGGCTGAATTCCATCCGTCGTGAAACTGGTCAGGACAATCCCAACCATGAATATGTTTCTCACCTCAAATATTTCAGAAACAAGTTTTAAGTTTTCTGTTCAGCTAGAATTCGAAAAAGTTTTCCTGCTTCACTGCTCCAGCTTGCACGATTGGTTGAAGGTCTATTCAAATTGTAACACCCCTTGGAAATTGAAAATGAACTAATTCACATTTGCGAATCAGTCTACCGATGCCAGGTGACTGTATGTTGCCAAGAAGAAGACAAACCTGAACATTTTTATACTATTGAGCCAATGTCAGTTTTAATATAGGCTACTTTGTCTCTATCTACCTCAAAATATACAAAAACATTAAAATTTAGTATCTTGTTATAACAAGAAAATCTCTTATTACCATCTTTCTGTATCGATGTACCAATGCTCTGATTCTGTATTTGTATTTGGTTGTGTGATGCATTTCAGTATACGGTCTTTGTGCTTGCACAATCTATAAAATGTTTACATGTAGTGGTTTACGATCTGGCCAATAATTATCACGATTTAACCACATCATGATCGTGACCCACGATCGGATCTGAAATCTTTTTTTCTCAGTTTTCAAAATCTCCTGTAGACTGTAGTCAGACTTGGAAGAGTCTCGACATTTTTCTCCATTTGCACCATTAAAACACAAAAATGTGTAATAACCAATAGAAGCCAAAAGAAAACAGGATGATAAATAACACATAACAAGTACTCACAACTGAATTCATTGTTTACAATACGTCAAAGAAGAGCATCATGAAGTATTTGTCCGCTCAGCACAGCCATCTCGTACTGTAGCGTGTATCCGCTAGTCAGTGAGATGATGTTTGAAGTTTGGAAACAGAAGTAAGAGAAATGCACAATCTCAAAGTACATTTTGGATTCCACAATCTCATTTTAAAATCATCAGACTCCATTGTACATCCTAAAGGTATTTTGGTCCAGTTATTCTAGATGTTCACTGTCTTGAGTATCGACCCACGCTGCAGTGTACTGGACACTCATGACTCCAGGCTGTGGCTGTTTTCTTGTATTTCCATTAAGAGAAGAGATGAACTAAAACAAACCAAAAAAAGACTCTGCACGCTGATCTGCACTCTTGGTTTGTGTTTGTTGACGAGATATTATCTGTAATTACGAGAGATGAAGCCACTGTGGTGATGTGTGTGTGGATTGGACTTTGTTTGTTCCGTCCCTGCCGTGTGGCTCATCGGCTGCCCACAGATCTGACGTCTGCGATGCCGAGAAGCACAACCTGCTCAGTGTGTGCAGACTATTATACTGGTAGTTCAGACTCTTAGTTTGAGGCTTCTGTTTGAAGCCAGACACATTTTAAAAACTGATTTATGCAGTTATTGTATAATTACAATCACGCTGTCAGAGAGCCAAACACACACGAGTAAAACAGGTAATGCCGGTACTTGATAAAACCGTAGATGATGGTGAGTCAGTCACTTTAAAGAACCGGTCCAGATCCATTTCCTGTGCCCTGTATGAGGGTACAGGAGGTGGAGATCGATCCTTGTCTTAATTAGAAGGCAGACGGAGGTGAGAATGGAGACATCGCCCGGGAAGATAAAGAGCCTGAGAGGAATGGAAAGTATGGGGGAAGATGTAGAAGAAAAGAGACAGATGTTGAAGAGTAACGAGAGGAGATTAAAAATGAGAGAAGAGCGAGGAATAAAGGGATGGGTGAGAACGGAGAGGAGTGTTTCCAGGTGTGCCGAGGCTGAAAGATGTAATCCACAGAGACAAACCGGAGAGTCTTGACAGGTGGAGGACCAGTGGATGGGAACAATGGGAAGTTAATTTAGTAGATCTGTCCGTTCTCCTCACCGGCAATCAGCTTTTCATCTCAATCCATTTATCCAGACTTAAAACCTGTTTTTCAAGGTTCCAGGCTGCTCACAGTCTTCTGAACGGTATTTAATATTTAATATAACAGTTTAAAGTGTTGCTCTATCCAAAGCAAGTGCATGGTTGTTGAATTGTTTTACTGGTCTGCATGTCAGTAGCTGAAACTCAGCTAAAGCTCAGCTCGTTTTTAATCATCCTGTCAGAACTTGAATTCTCCTGGTTTCCTGATAGGAAATCGACGGACTTCTCCTGATCACTTGTTGATCTGTTTGCGTTGGGTGTGAGGTTGAACCATGTTGCTGCCTTAACTTGAACGTTGCCTCCAGTTTCTGCTGTAAAAATGTCAAATTTAATGAATTTAAATGGATCCAACCTGGTTTTTTTCTTCAGGCCTGTGTTAAAATTTATGGTCTGAATTCATTTTAGTGCTGAAACTTGAACAATGACATCTGTTGAAAGGTTTCCAAACGGTCATAAAAGACTGTAATTCTTGTATATTACCTATTATAATAACAAAAATAGCACATTTGGGCATGTGGGACGTGTTGACCTTGACTCGTTCTTACAGGCAGATGTACGTCGCCGATTTACATTAGTGTCTCATTAAACAGAGGCTTAATTGAGTTGTCTAAATGGTCCGCTGAGGAACAGCCACTTCATTACACCGATATAAACGCTCAGGTCTGTTAGTGTGTGCGTGCCTATCTGCATATAAGTGTGTGTGTGGATGGTAAATCATTTGTAAAATATGTTTCTATGATCGTATACTATCTGATGTTTGATGGTCGGATGTTATGTGCCTCTCTCAAATCTGATTTATTGGTGTTTTTATGGACTTTTCATGTCGGTGGAGTTGAGACCTCTGCCTTCATATCAGGAGGCGTTCATATTAGATTGATCAATTAAAAATCAGTAATGACTGAATCCGTCAGCAAACTGTAATCTCCACCTTTTTTTGAACGTGAACTTAATCAATAATACTTTTTCAAAAGTCGGTCATGATGTTCTGTTTGTATTTGGTTCTGTTTGGCTCGACTGCGGTTCAAGGTTTGTTTTGGTTGAGTAAAAGTTCTGTGTTCATTTTTTTCAAAGACAGTCAGGTGACTCACAGTTTGAGCACTTATTCGACCTGGATGGGGATGATGATGAAACTCTCTCAGCTGATTCATCAGTACTAAAGATGAACAGTTGGCCTTGAAAATGAATATCAATTAAATCAAATGTAGAAACTGAATTGCGACTCTCCGGGTACATTTTGTGAAGAAATAGCAGATCAACAAGTTTAAATTCTTGCCAATGGAAGAAGAAAGCCAAGAGCCCTTTCTACAGAGATCCCACAGTACGACCATAAAGAAGAGCTGCCGTCATGCCGGCTAAACCAAAAAACATTGGTGTAGTTTTCATGACAGTATTCAGTCGGTACGGCTCGACTCAGCTCTGATCTACTCTTTCAGTTTTCCACTGAGGATAGCACTCCCCTAAATGTAAGCGGACCTGGTTGTCATAGGTATTTCAACAGTTGGGCAACAACCAAACCAAATCCCTGTGACTGTGAATTGAAGCCAACGCAGAAGTGCCAAAAACTGCAGTTCCTTGAACGGCCACTCGAGGCTGGCTACAGAAAGAGTCAATCTCCAAAAGCCCCAATGTTAACTTCATAGCAAAAATGTAGCAACGTTTACAGCCTGGTATAAAAGAAACGCCACGTTCATGACAACTGTAATGATTTGTTTATATAACTCACCCATTCAAATTATATTAGGGCTTAAATGTATGTATAATTAAGGGAGTGGCTGCTTTGATTGACAGGTGGGTGACATCACAGGTGGCTTGTTTGAGCAACTAGACTTCTTTACCAGAGCCGCCACAGTCTGAGCTTCACAAGGACTCACAAAACCTAAACCTGTGGGTGACGTCACGAAAACTACGTCCATGTTTTATACACGACACACGGGCGCTTTAATTCGGCCTTTTACCGGCACACTGTAACCTCCACTGTCCATTTACTGCCAGATTGACGACTCCACTGCTCACCTTTTCCTCTTTACCGCTCGTATTCATCACTCTCTGCCACTCTCTCTTACTAAACCACACACCACGCTCACGTGCATGTCCCATCCTGCTGACTCACCCTTTCCACATTGATTGAGTACCGTTGTGAGTCAGTGTGACCTCCACGCAAAAGCGGACAACAATGCCCCCCCATCTCATTCCGGGTTTGTACACTTTATACAGAGTGACGTGGCAGAATAATTCCTTGAACAGGCTGAGTCAAAACGACTAATGGTTACTGAAAAGAGAACTGATAATAGCACAGCTTTGGTCCTTGAGTCCCGTCGAGCTCGGCTTTGGTTTCCACCAGTCCATTTTGGATCCGGTCCCATTCTTCTTTTCTTTTCTGAAAGCAAACAGAGAGAAAGAAGATGTGATGGGATTGATCTGACTAAACATCCCCTCTGTGCTGTGATGGGATAAATATTAAAGCCATCATAGAAGACTCAGCTTCAAATTAATTGGCTGCCTGCAATGAAAGCCGGGTCGATATAGAAGGATGTTTTCGCTCCACCTGTTTTCTCGCTCCTTTGGCCGGAAAGCTGAAATGTCAAGTGTGGCGGTCAGCTATCTATTTGCATCTGAATCTCAACGGAAGACCGGAGATAGGAGTGATTGAATGATTGAGTCAACAAAGGTCTGTGGAGATGGAAATCAATATGAATAATTTCTGTGTGTTGACATTTTGATTGTGACATTAAACTGGAAGGTAGATTTAATCAAATGAGCAGACAGATTAAACAGAGAAAGTCTCAAAGATGAAAACTGTGATATTTATTTTATTCTTTTTATGTTCAACTGTCCAATTAATGTGATTTTCCTTCATTCTACATATTAAGAACTTCACATTTTGTTTTTATTTTCCACAGAAG
This sequence comes from Protonibea diacanthus, assembly GCA_028641955.1. Taxonomy (NCBI): domain Eukaryota; kingdom Metazoa; phylum Chordata; class Actinopteri; family Sciaenidae; genus Protonibea; species Protonibea diacanthus. The sequence goes on along the minus strand of CM053979.1, from coordinate 3,887,821 downwards.
AAGGAGTGGACGTGGGATGAGAGCAAGATGATGGTGATGCAGGACCCCATTTACAGGTAAGCTGGACACCTGTAAGGGTTTGTTTTGTGCAGAACATTTCATTTCTTCAGCTTGAAATGCTCATTTATTTTGTTTTTAATTCTTATTGTTTGTAGGACTTACAGCTCCTATTTGAATCCAAACTTGATTAAATGTATTGTGGTTGCTCAGGAAATGAGAGTGTTTTGTCTCTGTCACCGCAGGCGTTGACATTTTGGAGAAAGAGGGATATTATTGCTCGTTGATGATAAGTTTTACTGACTCCAGAACAGAGCTGCACAAACAGTCGAGTTATTAGGAAGGGGTGATGCATAAACACGGGATGTCGGGGAGGAGAGGATAACATGTAATACAGAAGTGTGAAGCTGGACAGTTCATTTTAAAAATGAATTCTGAGAAAAGGCAATTTAGCAGGAGATGTAATTAACACATGAACGTGTGAAGCAGGGATAAGAAAAACAAGTTCTGAAACGTGAGACTGTTATTGTAGTCATCACAATATTTACACAAAACTTTCAGTTTTAATATTTCCAACCAGTTTGGAACATTTCGACCTCCGCTGTTCATCATTCGACCATTAAAATCAACATAAAAGTTCGTCGAGTCTAATCACCTGTTAACAAGCCAGCACTGTTCAAATGTTGTCGTTCTGTCAGATGCACAGTGTGAGCTGTCTCATGGTGGCAGCTTGAGCTGAGGCAGCTCGTTTGCTTCAAATGGTTTCGATCAAAACTCCTCCTGCTCTGCGGCAGTGGAGGTGTTGAAGTTCGGGTGGTTCTCTGTCTGTTTTTTTATGTTGTCTGGCTTCTCTCGGATGAAGGACGTGAATAATCTTTGAAAAATGAAATGAATGTTAAAGGACACAAACCCTTTAAACTCTTACATGTTTTGTGAAGTGATTGAAAGCTTGCCTCGATGAATGGCTATATCCTTGTGTGCAGGTTAAACAGATAAAACAGTTTTTATGCTAAGCTACGTAGGTTAACCAGATCCATAAACCTAACACGCAGACATGAGGCAGGCTTTCATCTCACAATAAGCTATTCAGCACATTTCCCAAGAACGTTGAACTGTTCCTTTAAATTGCTCCTCATAGGTGGACAGTTTATCATGCTGTGTTTGGCACAGGCTGATGAAGACACATCTAGTTACGTTAACTAACTAACTAACTAACTAGTTGCAACCCCGCTCCTCGTCAGCTTCACCGATGAGCCACATTGTAGCTGATGTTCGAGGAAACAGAACGGATCTCATCAGTCCTCATGGGAATAGATTTGTGTGTGCGTGTGTGTGTGTGTGTGTGTGTGTGTGTGAGACAGCGGGTGTACGTTAGTGAGATCGTGTATGCTGTTCCACCTTCCGGGACTATAAGCAGAAGGTCCGGTTCATTCGGTCCACTCGCCTCAGGCGTGTAATCCTTTGATTTGAACTCGTATCACAGTCTGTTGTCGTCACACACACACGCAGAGTTAAACAGTGCTGAGAGGAAGCTTGTGTGACTCAGCTCAGGCTGGATTCACTGAGATATGACAGGAATAGTTTAACGTATGCGCGATTATTCTCTTTCATACACGCAGTCACACAGAAGTTTGATCAAACCAGTGAAGGATGAATAAACTAGTAAGGGACGCTCATGTTCTAACGGAGCCACAGATACACACAGTTCATATTCTTCATATTTTAGCCTCCACACACTTCACACACACTCTCTTACTCCCAGGTGGGAACAGCTCAGAAGTGCATCCAGGAACCCGGCTGGGCCGTCGGGCTTTGGAAATGATTTCTGTCAGAAAGATGGATTTTGCCCGTCTGTTTGTGTAAGCATCTCTGAGCTTAGAAATTCAGAAAGATTTTATTGGGTCGGAGAGGCCTTAACCTCGTCCCGCTCGTCTGAGCCCCGTGCACAGTTTTTTCTTTGTTTTTTTTGATATTACAGCCACAAAGTGTCCCCACAGGAGGAGAGGCTGTGTGTGAGCAGAGTGCGACAGGTAAGCCACATCGATCAGTCTCTGTCATGAGCTCAGTCCGACATGTCTTGAAGACATCCCGTCTTTTCTGCTCAGCTTAGTTATAAGATGACAACGCCGCCGCTCATTTAAGACGTGAAGTAGAAGCTCTGCTCTTTCTTACCTGAAGTTTGAAGGTTAACGGTTACAAAGAAGTTACCTGATGTTAGTGCAGGCTGAGGCTCGGGTGTTGTTTGTATTTTAACATTTCTGGTTCTCCTTATTGATTCTAGTTTCTACTAATTCCTGGTTATAATTCTTGGCTTATTATTTAAACAAGATAATATAAAAATACTTCATCACATTACTGTGGAGCTCTGGCTAAAAGCTGTAGCGTCCAGCATATCAGACACAACACTTCTTGTTGCTGCTTTGCAATGGACGTGGCTTATCTTGTTATTTTTCAGTCAGGCCTTTTACGAGAGGGCGCCGAGAGCAAAAGTTGCTTGTTGACCTGCTTTCTATTAACGAACGTGTCACATAAGCCAGCCTGCTTAACTTTTCAGGCACCATGAACCAGAGAGGAAAAGGAGGGAGCAGTTGAGTTAACTTGGATTTTAGACAGTTAACTTGGTAGCTCACTTGTAGTTTGTATACAGCATTCACTCACTTGATTTTAGGTTCCTTTGAAAGACACACACATCTTTAAAGCTACAGCTGTCAGTAAAGTGTGAAAAAGTTTTCAGTAGTTCCTTAAAGTTTTGAGCGTCTGCTTCAATCGACACGACATAGACATAGACTCAGTTTCTTTCCAGTCTGGTTGCAGTCACAGACACACAGCAGTGTTTCCTTGCTGAGCGCAGCAGTTGGATACCGCAGTCATGTTTAGTTTTCTTCAACACACCTACTGTAGACGTGACTGCCAGGACGTATCTGTCATCTGCGGCTCAGCAAGGAAACAAGATTTTTTGTTCTAAACAGACGCTGAAAAACAGCCAGAACTCTTGTGAAAAACATAAAATATGAGTGTTTTATTACTGTAAAATAAACCTCAGTCAGTGAATCCTCTGGTGGCCTTACTAATCGTCCACATTCTTCTATGAATGCATGTTATGTTTCTGCTCTGTACTCACAGTTAGGACAGTAATGAGGCATCTGCACCGTGCCCTTGTCTTCTTTCAAAGTTATGATACACTGGAAGTTAATTTGTCATCAATATGCAACGAGTGCAGTTTATATCTCTCAGCTTGGGCATCACCCCATGGAGTGTGCTGCCTAGTTATAAAGCCCAAGAAAAATTAGTCTGTAAATGTAAATGTGGGGAGAGATTTAGCATGTGCGTCAGCCTCATATCGTTAAAGTGTAAATTCAAAGGCCTCTGGAAATCCCCATGTGAGAAAACATGCTGCGAATGTAACCTAAGTGATACATATTCACATCTCGCTTTACAAAAGGAGGGAGCGAAACGCACATCAAAGACCGTCGACACTCCGGCGGCGATCCACAGAGGCCTGGACGCTGCATGTCGAACTCATTTGGGAGCATTTAGCTGAGCGCTTTGCATTTCTTCTGTACTTTTTTCTTTTCATCTTCAGCTGCTTTCGAGGCCGCTGGCTCGCTGCCACCGAGGCTGTCCACCACCTCGTATGCAACATCAGCGCTGGCAGCGACGGCACGACATTGTGTTTACGCTTTTACTTAACATGTCCGAGGACACTTGTGTTGTCGTGTTATTCCGCCAACTTCCAATTTCCCAGACTTTACACTGTAAACCGGTTACTGTACTATTTTCACAGTAACTGCACAGTATAATTCTGTGAAATGGTTTACAGTAACTTACTGTGGATTTCACAGCTGAAATTTACATTGTATACATACGATGTAGTCAACTGACAAAAAGACAATCAACAAAGTCCGTCTCCACTCTGAGGGTCTGAAACTGAATTTCTGAAGCGTACATGTTAAAACATTAATATACGCCGGAGAATGCGCATGAAGAGCTCCTCAGAAACTTACGCGAGTACTTCCTGCTCATACATATTCATTCAGAGAGTCAAAGTGTGGACACATATAAATGATTTATACAACAGTCCACATGGACATAACTAAGCAAACTCAAAGTCTGTTTACAACTTTTTAACATCATGTTCAGTCCCGCGCTGCGCTACAGCTGTAAAAAGTGTTTATACTGTCACCACCACCTGCTCCACGACATAAAAACCGCTGTCGGGGAAGGCACGGCTGAGGCTGCTGTGGATGGAGATGTAGCTGTCTGACTTTGCCTCCCGTATGAATACCACAACTACTAATAGTATGATCAAACAAATCGAAGTGCTTCACACAAGACAGCAAACTGTTGCATGCAAAACATCATCCCATGCGGTTTGATCGAGCGGTCCCATCGTGGGCACTCACACTGAACATAATTCAGTTCAGGTTTTATTCAGACATCCTCAGATAAAATGTTACTTTATGCTAATCTGCTCTGAACATGAAGCATGGCTGCTCTGCAGTGGAGTTCAGTTTTATTCATATCACACCAATGTCTCAGTCCAGACTACATTTGGCTACAACGCGTGCTGTAGAAGTAATATTAAAACAAGCTCCCTGCAGTTAATAACAGATCTTTTGACAGAAGCCATGCGAGGAAATCGAAGCGTGAAGCTGCTCATAACTGCAAGACAGCCGACCAGAACTTCTTTTAAACGTCCAACTGTCGAATTATTAATTGTTCAGCCAATTAATAAGGCGGTGCAGCTTCTCTTAAACAGAACTTCAAATGACACTCTGGAGAAAATGAGTTGGCGGTGACCAATTAAGAGTTAAAAAATGGTTTAAACTAAACTCCAGTGTCATAACAGACATTTCAAACATGACACTGTTGAAGAGAACTGTGGCGGCACGTTGCAAACTCGAGTGTTCCTCTTGAATGACAAACACTCCGACACGAGGAGCGCTCATGACGACAAGTACGAGAGAAGTTCTGTTTTTGAATTAGCAGGCTTCACTATTGTTTACTCGATACGATGTGAATTGAGTGCTTTGTCATCATGTTGGTCCATTGTGTGCTTTGTGCCCACATTGTGCTCCAGCGCTGACGAGTGTTTGATTCACTTTCAAAGCAGCATTGTTTGCAACTTTGTGCTTCGAGTACGATAACCCACGAGAAGTACCTAACGCTTTATGGTAACTGGGAGCTAATACTGTGTTAGCTGGGCAGCAGAGGTGGACAGGCTGATGGGATCAGAGGTTTCTGCTGCTGCTGCTGCTGATTCAAAATACAGACCACAGATGTCACCAGATGGTGGCGGCGGCGGCGGCGGCGTTGTCGGCCAGCGTTTGGTGTCTGAAAGCACCTTTAATGTTACATGGCAGAAAGCCCTGCTGGATGTTTCAGCCCTCACACTCTGCTGCTGTCAGCGACGCTCACGGCTGCTCTCGGTTAAACAGGAACATCACGTGTCCTTTTGATTAGAGCTTTGTTTGAACGTCCGGGTAAATTAGGTCATTTGTGACATGCAACCTGTGAGTACACACGACCCCACCAGTGGTGCATAGTCACCGCTGACTGCTAAATCAAAACACAGCTGTGCTCAGGAGCAACATTAATTTTGAATTTATTATTGGTAACATCCAAAGATCATGTTTGTCCATCATGCACAGAACTATTTGAAGCTGCACTTAACAGGTCTGTACTAATGCAGTAGCAGCTCTCAAATCACAGACATTATTTTCAGCTGAACATTCGGTTCTTGAACAAATGAAAACTCGCTCGCTCGTCTTCCGTACAACAGAAAACCTTGAAACAACTTATGAAAGACTAAAGTCTGACACTTTCTCACATCTAAAGACACTTTGTTTAAAGTCACAGTGTTTTATGATTTTACCAAGACGAGCAAGGGTCACTATTGACAAGACAATGAGATTCATTTTAAGATAATTTCCCATCCTGCACTTGGTGGGAATTTACAAGAAAAAACATGAAACATTGAAGCAGAAACAAAAGCAGCTTCTAGCCACAGCTGCCCTTGTGTGCGCACTTCAAGGACTGCAGCAATTTCTGTCCACTTTCTTTTGGGAGGTCTTGTCAAAGACACTTCTAGCTCTCTCCACGACTCCTCCAACTGTCTCAGTGAGCTGAGACTTTGTGCCTCTCCAGAGTCCCCTCCATGTTTATTACTGCGTAGCTAGTTGTCTGCTTCTTGATGGTTCTAGATAGAGCGCTCCCATTGGTTGTTGAATGTCGCTATTTGCACGAACCAAGACTAAAAACCTCGAAAACCTCAGCTTGGACTGACTTCTATGTCCACCATACATCTGATCAAGATCAGACTAATTCTGTAGCTGCTGTAATGTCCAAAACTTTTTGTCGCCTCCTTTTTGACAAACAGCCAGCCACAAAAGATTCGTATTATTAAGAGTTGCAGTGTGAGTCACACTTGGGGCGTGCTGTCCTAGATGAAGTAGTACACCACCATGTACTGTTCTCTTTTGTGCATTTTCCATTAGAGTGAGCAAACTGAGCTCTAACAATTAAAGTCCAAATCTACTGTAGACAAGGTTTATGCTCCCATAATTTCCACCAGAGATGAGATTCAATTATACATGAGAGGAAATATCTCCTTGACTCCATCGCTGCACACACCATCTGTTTTTTATTCTCCATCCATACAGTAGCACCTCCACAGAAACGCTGGTCACGAGTCATCAGATGCTCGAATTTATGGAATGGATGTTTAAATCAAGTGCTGACGTCTGTTTGTTTTTCTTTCATTACGCTTAATGAATATTGCACAAACAAGTAATCATTTGCACAACCAGGTGAAACACTGTAAAACCTGCTTCATGTTTTAAAAGACATCCTGGTGAAATGATCTTTGCAGCGATGTGTTTGGACGAATGCTGAATGAGTCAGTGAAACAGCGTTCAGCTGCTTTTGAGGGCCTGCGAGAGACCTGAACCTGAGAACAAGCACCGAGAGGAGTGGAGGACTGTTCTTCTAAACTTGTTTGATGAATCGAGCCACGTCGCCAGCCAGTTACAATGTCCTTCAATGGACGTTTCAAGTTCTAATGTTCTTGCCAAACAGGGCCGCGCTGTAGCGTCAAGGGAAGAAGCCAAGTTGAACTGTACCGTAGTGTGGAAGCGAGGGAATAGCCGTGACCTTACCTCCGTCTCCTAAAAACATTTATCGACTGAATGGATTTCTCTAACACACCTCACTCTGACCGTGCTTTGAGTTCTTTAACATACCCACAAACAAGTGAATCATACTTTGGTAACGGAGGTTGTGTCCGTTATGAACATTTTGCAGACGTGTTCATGAAAACTTTTCCTGACTTTGTTAACTAAAATGTGATCGAAGTGTTTGCAAACCATAGCCGTGTTTCCATGAACGCATTTTGATGCAAAACACTTTGACGTATGCGAACGTAGCGAACATTTCAGTCACATGACTGTTTCATCTCCTCACGGCTCTGTAACACATCCATGATCTCTGATGTAAACTTCCTCACATTGACACATGAAACGCAAACAAATGTCGTATCTACATCCTGTTTTCTGCTTCGTTTTTCACCCGTTGAGCTTCGACTGGCGTTCTTTTATTTACATCTTCTGTTTGCGCTCTGTTCTTCTGCCACGTACTACTTATCACGTGAACCGACTCACAATATTCGCCAAACAATAGTAGAATGAATTCATTTAAAGTCATTTAAATTTTGCGATATATTTGTATCGATAACGGCTACCGTTGACCAAAAGTATCTTTGTCTTGTCACGTGACATCTCCAAAACTCATTAGCATTTTAAAAGAATAAGGCCGGTTAACAAATGTAGTATTAGTGAAGGTGTTTGCAGTAATATTACAAACTAAATGATTGATATGACAAATGATATTTCTTTTGACAAGCAGGTCAGGTTATTGTTGTATCTCATGCTCCTCCTTCGTGACTACAGGGATGAAATCATTGCCATAGTCCAGTAACACTCATACATATCGACCTCGCAGGGTTATACCTCCCATATTTATCTGTCAGAATCCTATGGACAGTTTCTTGTAAAGCTTTTCGGTGATAAACAGCACGGCGCTGCAGCTGAAAATCCAATATGAAATAATTTAGAGCTATTGTTAACAAAGTTGATCTTTGATCTCTCAGAGTTATGAGTGTGCGGCTTTACCGAGCCACTTAACGTAATGCTCACTTGCCCACAACAATGAAGTATGACATAATGTTGGCTGCTGCAGGAGGTTTTCCTGTAAACAACAACAGAAGACGTTTGAGTACAGGTGTAGATCTCCTTGCTCTGTCTCTCAACAAACAGACAGTGTGTGTGTTTGTGTGTGTGTGTGTGTGTGCATTTTACATTCAACCTGCCTGAGAGAGGCAGCCTCGGGGCAAAACCAGCAGACCGCGTACCCACCCACGCACATCAAACTGGCAGCATGAACACCTTTTTTTAGCTCACAAAAACTTCTAGGCAAACACAAACATTCACATGCACATAATTTTAAAACACACACACACACACACACACACACATATTCTTTATTTGTCTCTGAAGCACACACACACACATACATTATTATGACTTGAGGCCACCCACCAGTTCAGAGCTGGAGCTGCAGGGCTGCGAGCTGCAGACCTTGGAGGGGTAAAACAACACCACAGCCACATGTCCAGAGTACTAAATCACATAATCCTACATTATTTATAAACTTCACAAGCTGTTTAATTTGGGAGCTGGTCCCCAAAATTATTCTTCCTGCAAATAAGTGCAGAAAAAGCTGCAAGCACCAACATAATATGTTATTTTCTGGAGAAGCGATATGCTTATTATTCTGCCTGCTCTCGAGCTGCTGAGTCATTGATTTAAAATGATATTGGCGCAGGATAGATGCATGAATAAAGACTTTAAAATATAGTTATTCAGTCCACAATGGATACTTCAGAGCGGTGGTGTCTAATATGCTTTGAAGATAAGAGAGAGGAGTTTGACGGTGCATCAGGTGATGACTTTTTGGATCTTCCAAAAACTCCACGTGGTAACCAAATGTGCCGTTTGATCTCTGCTGCAGACGTAAAGGTCATAAACTTAGGAATGCATATATTCTTTATGGTTATAGATGGTAGGATCAATAATTTCAGACAAATCTTAAGATCTAAGCTATCATAACAGTTGGGGCTGAAGCCATTCTTTATAGACAGATATGTTTAGCATCCCGTTAATCTGTCAGCGCTGGCAGAGAAACAGTGAGTCAGTGAAAGTACAAACTGACTGGCTGGATTTCTAAAATTCACTTTCCACCTTAAGTTCAAGGCACAGTAAATCACAGGGTGCTTTTGGTTATTTATTGCATTAACACATAAACTAGACCTCGGTGGATTGAGCTGGTGATTGAATATATTAAACTGTTCGTCCCTCCGTGTTCTTTCATAACTCACTTAGCCCCGTGATGAACAGATGGCACATGCAAGCGGTTGGTAAAAGAAGCTTGTTAGAGGCAAATAAAACAACTTTACTTCCTGTAAATACACCTGTAATATCACTTTGCACTTCGTACTTCGTTTGTGCAAACTGATAAACTAATCTCAGTCGTTCTTAAACCAATATTTTAAGCAGCTGGGCTCGGTCAAATTGGATGGAGTGTTTTAATGAACATTTGCAGGCACAATCCAGGAGGCCCGAAGCAGTGAAACAGTGTTTGCAGAGTGTTATAGGACAGGGTGGCTCAGGATCTGTGATGAGGAGATGTCCTGGGAGGGTGAACTGAACGTGGCAGACAGTCTGTCGCTAACACTGAACGCGACTGCACCGAGCAGCTTCACACGGCTCCAGCAGCATATTTACTTGTCTTGCAGCGTTTCTTTGTGGGTGTGTATCAGAGAGAAAGGAGTCAGAGTGTGTGTGTGTGTGTGTGTGTGTGTATATACATACGCATTACTATACAGTATCTGTCACAGGTTATAACTTCTCCGGCCTTCAACTATGGTAATTGCTGTCATCCTCTGAGCAGCAGCCCGCCCTCGCTGACTCCCACCTAACAGCCTGTATTAGAAGTGTTTGGCTCTGCCCCCTCATTCGCACTTCAAACCTCGTCGAGTAACGAGTTCACACCCACCCAATTAAAGTCAATCTTGCGCTTGTGTGTCCTAGAAACACCCTGATTATGTGATATGGAAAACAAGCTCCGATATGGCGCGTACACACACACACACACACACACACTCCCCTCTTTGATATTTCTGTGTACTCATGATTACACACTGCACACTCATTGTGCACATGAACAGCAAACACATACACACACACACATGAAAAGCCCGTAAAGTTTCTCACAGCCTCATTCAGTCCTACACAGTCTCACTCTCAGCAGCATCGTATTCCTCTGTGCTCCGAGCTAATGGACTGTCCAGTCAAATTTGATAGTGTGCTCACTTCCATTAAAAAAAGAAGAACTCATAGATAAAAAAAAAGAAAGAAAGAGCCATTTTCCCCGGATGGAAACCAAAGAAATATGACCGTTAACGTTTAAAGGGTCGTTCACTGAAATTATACAAGAAATAGTCACACAGTTTTGATTTTACGTGCTCGGTTTTTGAGATAACTGCCTTTGAATCTTCTGCCGTAACTCCAGCATAATGGAAGAGACCATCAAAACTCGCTCGCAGCGTTCTCTGGTCAGCTCGGATAATCTTTTCATGAGGACTGCAACCTGGTGACTGTTTCTGAAAAGACTGAAAGTTACTGCTCAAGTTTTTTTGTTTTTTTTTAATTCTTTGTGCAGCACAGATAAAAATACGTTCACCTCCACTGCATCAGACTAGCAGCAGAAATCTCAGACACACAATGACTTGGTGTGAAAATTGAATTTGTTGTTGTTTGCTACAACATTTCAGAGTCAGACAGTCCTGATGGGAAGGAGCTTTGTAAACATGTCAGTAAGTACTTACAAGAACCAGGGTGGCAACTAAAGATTCTTTTTTATTATTGATATATCTACCAGTTATTTTCAGGATTTATCATTTCATGCATAAAATCCCATAGAAAGTTCATGATGACGGCTTCAAATCAAATCTCTGTTTTGTCTGACAAAAGTGTCAATTTTCAGCTCTAAGAGGAATACTACTAAATGTATTGAGTACATTTTCATGACTTTTTCACACCATGAAAGCTTTTATCAGCCAGTATCAGGCAACGCAGATGATGGAGCTGAATTTCTCTCTATCCCAGCAGGATATTATGAAACATCTAGAGGTGGATCTTAGAAAGCCTCTGAACAGCAGCCACTGTGGCCACAAGTGACAATTATAGGATAATGATGAACACTAAAACACAGTGTAGACACTAGTACAAGCAGCGGTGAGTAAAACAGTCAGCAGACTGAGTCAGCATAAGCTTAACTAAATGTTCTGGTATTACCAGACCAAGTAAGGCTGTAGTGGCAAAGTTCTGAGTGTAACAAACAAAGCCGGGTGTGTTTTGTCCCTCATGGATTCAACTTGTGATTTTAAGAGGAAGAATGCCGACGTAGTTTTTTGCTTTAGGCTCTTTTTGTGGCGCCTAAAAGCCAAGCCAAGTTTAAAAGCCAAGTTCCAATTAAAGGCAGAGTCACTTTTACTCTCAGTTACACTTAGTTTGGTTTGTGCAGGAGTTCTTTGGATATATAAAACCTCTACGTCAATCACACATACAAATATGTATTCATTAAAGTCTAATATCTTGCCAATATGAACATGCAACACATTGTTTGATTGGTTAGATTCTCCATGATTTGTGTGTCCAGTTAATTTTAATTTCAGAATTCGTTCAGATTTACTGGTATGTTGAACTGAAGAGACAAAAAAAAGTGGTGAGTCCAGGCAGGAGCTCTTTGCAAATTATCATTATTGCGAATAAAAGCCTGGGCTGTTATTTTGTAATTTTATGGCATGAGACTGAAACCCAAACGTCTGTTAGTGAGTATTAGCAACTGACTATGACTATAGCTGGAATTCATGAATTCAGCTGTAGGCTCGTAATAGTTATTGTGATTTGAAGGAAGTTTTGTGTAGCTGGTCGAGTCTCCTCCCGTGCCCAGATCACAGGAACCATGTGGTTCTCTGCAGTGTTACAGTGTTGGACAGTGTCCAAAACAACATGAGCCAGACTTAATCATTGACAGTCTCAACACATAACAGTGTTCCCTGCAGCTCGGGCCAGTCTACTTCCTCTTCCACACGGTGTGATTCATAAAGGACGCCTCGAATAAAACATCTGTACAGTGCCGGGCTGTGCCTCTGAAGCCGGTTCGGGGACCTGTATTATTCCTCCAGCTCGTGCTTTGACTGACATTTTTAATTTTGCTACAAGAACTCAGGAAACACCCGAGTAGGCCAGCGTTCATCATTTCTGTCTGGAGAAAAGAGATCACTGGAGACCAGTTGCTTTCATTTCCATGATAATGAAGGTGCTTGACTTTCTGACTTCCACATTTGTATTAATAAAGGGACAAGACACCTTTTGAATACAAACCTAGGCAGTCCATGCCAGACACACGCCACATTCAGACGTTCAGTTTGTGTCCTGTGTTTCAACACTCATCGTTCCACGTGCTTTTTAAAGGAGCCACATGTGATTCCAGGCTCCAGAAGACAACAGGAGGTAGCTTTTCACCTCCTCCTACCCAAGATGGGATGACACTATTCCATATTGTTTACATGCGTCATAAACCTCGCAATATCCTCAAAAAATGTACAGTGAACTTTGCAAACTCTCGTAACAGTAGCTACAGTCTGACCGCAGGATCATTTGTGTTTATTTGTGCGAGTATCAATGAACTGTTGAACCCACTTACTGATGTTACAGTGGTGTGAACCCAAAATAAACACATTTAGCTGTGATTTGATTGCAGTAAGTGGATCAAAGTGATGCTGCAGTAATTACATCATGATGGGGGAAGTTCATACTTTAAAATCTGTCTGCAAGATGACAAACAACTTCAAAACTCTTGTTGCATGATTGGAGTAATGAAGTGCTAACTTATCTCATAGTAAAATACAAACACGCTTGTGTTTCTCTCAAGAAATCCTGTTTTTCCTCCTTCAAGGAGCTCCGGCTCTGCCTCCATGTTTCCACAGCTTCCCACGGGCTGCTGAGGCCAGGTTCACCAGGTATCCTCATGTTGGACTGAGGCCAGACTAGACGCTGCAGTAGAGTGTCGGCTCTTGGTGTGGTGTAACAGGCCGAAGCTATTGTTGCTCTTCAAGACAACACTGGTGTTACCTCTTCACGTTCTGTTGCTTGTAGTTCTTGTAAACTGAATTCTTGAACTGTCTGACACCTTCGAATTGCTTGAAAATAAATAGTAAGGAGGTGTTAGCCTTTGCCCGTAGCTTCCGCAACACCGATCAACCTGAAATGGGATTGCAACACAAGATAAGTTGTTTGGAAAGAGGAAAGTGGCAGCAAAATGGCACATTAGTGCTACAGGGCTGTAATTGTGTCTGAAATCACCATTAGCTGTTAACTGTGGCCGTGCAGCTCAGAGAAAACGGCTCTAACTGGAGAAATTGGCAGTGCGGCTGCCATCATTATTGCATTGACTGTCTCGTCTAATCTGGAAAAGGTGTTGCGGGCATTTTAATTTGACTTCCTTTTGTCTTCCACCGTTTATAGCTTTCCTCGTGCGAAGAAGCAATCCACTATATTTTTGACTCATTCGATATATTGATCATCTCAGTCCTCAGCTGTATTAAAAGGATTCAGGGGGTATAGCGCTGCAATGTGTTATTACCATTGCTAACACTTAAAGAGATTGCATTTCCCGAGAACGTAAGTGCTTCAGTTTGTGTCTGCATTTATTTCTTTCCTCCACACTGATCAAACCTTCTCCCTCTGCAGCTGCTGCCATAAACCCTCTCTCAATTGAATGTAAATGAAGATGAAGACGGTTCAGTTCTTGTTTTCCTTCCCTCTGCCCACTCACTGTTTTCCACCGCCTCTGGGCATTGTGTGTGTCTGTCTATGTGTGTGTGTGTGTGTGAGCATGACCTTGCCTTGTGTTTCCCTATTTGAAGACAGACCACATTCTCCTGGGTAGCTTGAAAACACACAGACACTGATCAGTATACAGAGCAGGAAAAGGTGATTTGTCTTTGGGAGGAAGGGCTTGTTGTGGCACTGAGTCAATTCTGCCTTCTCTGTTTGTCATCTTTACACAATTATTCTCTGTCTTATAGAAACAGCTGCATTTCATTTCTACTTAAGCCTCACTGTTTTCATTTCCCACCAATTTTACACTGAGAAATACTTTGCATTTTAAACAGGAGTTGGTCGAGTCGAACAGATTTTCTGTCCCCCGGAACAAGAAGCTCAAATATTAATTTGCAGTTCATTATTGATTTATTAAGTCCAGTTTTACCTGCCTTAATTTGACTGTTGTTTACAGCCTCTGGGTTGACCAAGCAGTGTGTGACTGCATGTACGCATAACAACATTATGACTGACACTGGACAGGTGAGGTAAATAACACTCATTATCTTGTTATCATGGCAGCTGTCAGTTGGTGGGATGCATTAGGCTGCAAGTGAACATTTTGTCCTCAAATTTGACGTGTTAGAAGCACTAAATTGTGAAGTCAGTCAGAACATCTCCAAAATTGCAGCTCTTTTGGGTTGTTCCTGGTCTTTAGTTCTTGGTCCAATGAAGGAAAAACACTGACTTGGTGTCGGGGTCATGCAGCCAAGGCTCATTTACGCACATGGGGACTGAAGGCCGGTCCATGTGGTCCAATCAAGACGAGCTACTGAAGGTCAAACTGAAAAAGTTCACGTTGGTTCTGATAGAAAGAAGATAGAAATAGTTCAAGGTGTTGGCTTTGGATGTTCTGGACAAACAAGTCCGATCCACGGAGGTCCCACCTCACAACTTACATCACCAGAACATAAACATCAAGCTATCGTCTTGCTGAAGACTTGACTGCGGTTGCAAAAGAAAGATTTCCCTCCCACTCAGCATAACAACCTTAAGCGCTACACATACTTCACTTATATTCATTCACAGTGGAATTGATGCTTGACTTTGTCTGTGTGTTTCCCATCACAATGTCCGTGAGCTTCTGTAAAGACTGCACATTCTCATTATAAACAGATTAATTCAAACGCTGCTCTGTGCTTGAATTTGAGGGAATTGGACCTGGAAAGTCCTTGAAAGTCCCTGAAATTGTTGTTTTTTTTTAACTGAAGCTAGTTATTGTGAGTTAAGGTTGAAAACTGATGAAAAGCTATAAAAATCGACCTTTGTGTTGGGATTATTTTGTCATTCTCGAGTCAGAAGAGGAGAAAACTTCCAGAAGCACATAACTTTTGGGATTTATTGCCACCACTTATTGTATTGTAGCTTCTCTGGCCGTAGGCTAGACCCTGTCTATCTCACTATCCACAAAGCAAAGGGCAGATCGTGGGTCCACTGTGCCTGAGGGAAAGTGAATGTGGTCAGAGTGTGGAACATAATGGGAAGGCAGAAGTTTAACTAAACTGGCGCTGAATTCAAATAAAAATCCTACAAGCTCCTTCTTTAGCTGTTGTGGAGCTTTCGATTGTGTTGCACAGTCTTCCTCAGCAGATAGAGCTTGCTCAGTTGTCACTAATTTTCACACGTCGGCTTAAAAGTTGAGATTAAAAGTTTGTTCCTGATGCTGGAAGCAGCAGCTGGCCAAACAAACTGCCTACACGGTCCATTTGTAGCTGTTCTGGTAAAGAAATCTCTAATTATTCTGTCCATTAGTGCGTACAACACGGCAATGTTTTTATTATTTCTAAACAAAGATAACAGCGTCCTAATTTCTAAAAGCTAACGCTGGCATGTCGCTGATGTTAAAAAAGAGTGGGAGGAGTGGAAAATAACACTTAATAGAGAGGCGGTGGGTAGAAGATGAGTGCGAGGTGTGGAGGAGTGGTTGTGCTGAAGTGGTGAAGGAGGGAGGATAAGAGGGCGAAGTTAATGAAAAAAGTTTTCAAAGAGATTTTCCAGATGTGTTCACTTTGTAGTACCAGTAAAAGCCGACGAGGACATTCTCAAAAGAGACTTTCTCACTTTCAAAGTGTCCAAGTTCTGACTTCATAACGGCGTAAATACCCGTCATGTCCACGTTTTGTTTGTTCTTTGTCTCACCCTTGACGACGGCAGATATCTCAGAGTCTTTGCAGATTATTAAAAAGATTAAAAGATCATTTCAACTCCAATAATTATCAGGACACGTCTGATCTCAGTCGTACTTTATGTGATGTAAAAAGTCATAAATAAAACGTGTTCAGCAGGAGAGTTAACCGTCTTCATGTCTCTGTTTCTCTCTGTCATCTCGTATGTATGACCTGTGAGTGAGCGTCTTTTCTCTTCACTTCATTGGGTTTGGCTTTTTTCTTTTCTTGCATCCATCCTCAGCCGATCAAGTGATGTTTTATTGGTTTAGTTTTCATTCTCGCTCTCATCCTTCTTCCTTCTTCCTGTCTTCCTCCAGAGACTCAGAGAAAACGACAAAGCCGCCACACTTCGATCTGTTCAATAACCTTGCTGAGATGCCGTCGATGCGTAACGGGTCACTCTTATTTCAGTGCTGCATATTGTATGCATATCTGTATATGCATGAGCTCCAGAGATTTTCTTTCTCTTCATGTTCTTGAATACAAATTCAAAATGAAGCATAAAATGAACAGCTGTAGAAGTGAACGTGTAGTTTTTGAAACAAAGACAGCAGAAGGCTTCCACGGGGAGATGAAACGGAATAATACAAGTATTGAGTGAGATGTTACAGATAAAATGAATGACAGTCCCCTAAGATTCTTTCACTTTTACAACTAGATGTTGAATAAAACTTGTTGTAAATTATAAATAAAAAGCTCCTGTCAGAATAACAGCCCCGGGGTGTCGGTTAGCTCCATGTACGAAGGCTCAGTCCTCGCTGCAGCAGCCCAGGGTTCGAATCTGACCTGCGGCCCTTTGCTGCATGTCGTTCCCCATCTCTCTCTCTCTCTCTCTCTCTCTCTCTCTCTCTCTCTCTCCACATCCCTGTCACTCTTTAGCTGTCTCTGTCAAATAAAAAGCTTGAAAATGCTAAAAAATCTTTAAAAAATACCTCATTCAGATATCAGTGAATATTCTGTGGTCGCCACAAAGCCCCAAAAGGCATCATCAGTGCCTGTAGGGACGCAAAACTGATGCAATTTTAGAAACGTATTATCCTTTTAAAAGTCATTTTACATTTGGTTCTTTTTAAAGCACCTTAACATTCCCATGAAAGCTCTAGCAGGGTTCTTCTTGCTTCTGGCATTTACAGCAGCCTATTTTTTACCTAATTGACTACTGGCTGCTGTCCCATTAACCTTAGAGACCCTTTCTGGACTGGAATCTTCCAGCGAACCGGACACAGAGTCCGAGACAGTCCGGGAGTCAGATAACTTAACTTACTGGCACGGCATACCAGGTACCAGGTTGGCTCTTTCTATCAGGTAGCTCTGTAAATTCCCCTGTTGGTCTCCACTCGTCCCAACATATGTGATGAAAACACATACTGGTTTACTGTGTTTAAGTTCAAGCTTTTGTTTTTGATATTGGAGTATATTTTAAATTAGATATAACTCAATTTTTTATGCTCTCATGTTTAATATTATTAATAATTCACATTTTAGTGCCACAGCAATCCAAAGCTTCATGTTCCTCACACCTAAAAATGAGCACATTGGTTCCACAGTTTCTCTATATCGGCAGAGTTGACTTATCAGGAGAGTGAAGGTCAGATCGGTGCATCCTGAAACATTTTTCTTTTTAGGCTAAATGGTTTGTCTGCTACGTTTTCTTCTTGGCATCAGCCGGCTTCAAAGTCCAGGCTCTGCTCCACATATCCACACACACGCTCACACACACCAACATGTACTTAAAAAACAAACTTTCCTGGAGGTCCAAACCCCGGAGGCAAAAATACAGCATAAATATTTGACCTGTCTTGATTTGTTTTGAGATCTGTGTTTATGTGAGAGAGAGTGAGAGTTTTATTCAGTTTGTCTCAGCTGGGCTCAGTTTATTGCAGGGCAAGCGGTTTTGATTCAGTGACCTCATTTCTCATAAAAAGACCTCAATATATGTTCATATACATGCATAAACTGGGTCGCTTACCTTTTTTCTATAGTAAATAATGCATCAAAGAATAAAAACGCAGCCCGAGCTGTTCATTTCACACCTTGACTTTAACAAGTGCAGTAGGAAATTGCCTGTCTGCTCGATGATTAAGTCTGTTTTGTTGTGATGCGTTCAAGTATCGCCAGTTCTTGCAATTGCTGTAAAGTTTCAGGAGGTTTCTCTTTATGTGGGGCGCACAGATTGAGCTGACACAACAGCTTTTTCCTGATAATGAAGCGCTACCTTCTCACCCTCACTTTTAATCAACATAATGCCCGATCAGTATGCTGTGTAATTAAGCAAGCTTTATCTCAGAGTTTGCCAAATCCAGCGCGATCCTGGAAAAAGATTTGAGGTCGGGGCCAGGAAAAAATGAACCCGGGCTTTGTTTTTTTTTTGTTTTTTTAGTGCGACACACTGAAAAGGCTTCGTATAACCTCGTTAATCTTCCTTTTGTTTAAACTTTAAGTCCACAGCTGAACTCTGAAGTCAGGTCATCCACTGCAGCTATAAGCCAAGACACACTGAACCGAGGAGCATTGGCAAATTAAGATGTTTTCTGACATAAAGCGAAGAAAAACTTCGAGCTCAGTAATCATTCTCACATTAACGCCTGACTGACAGGCTGCTGCTGCTGCTGCTGCTGCAGGCTTTACGCTGTCAGCGTGTAGAAAACATCCAAACAATGAGAAACAGTGAGTCTAAAGACAGTCAGGAGTGATGACGAGTGTTAAAAAGATTAGAAGTGATCCCAGAGATGTTCTGGCTTTAGTGTCTGTTTGTCATCTAAGACCAGAAGACTGCTTGAAACCAAATAAGACACAAAGCTAATGATTGCCTTTCACCACCACACACACAGGCCTCAGCCTTTAAGCCTTGGCTGACAGAGACGAGCACACACACTGAATAAGTGAATAAATACAGACGTCATGTCACGGGGGCAACTGCCGAAATCCCACAAAAACACAAATTCTCTCGTGTCTTCGCGCTAAAACAGAAACAGACGTCCGTCACGGAGTGTGTTCGCCAATTTTCTGTGGCTGTCCATGTGGAAAAGTGAAAGAAACTTCAAGCTATATTTGGATGAGATGGTGAACGGGGGAGAGCAACACAGACTGTGAACTCTGGAAATGAAATAAACGAGAGCGTCTGTGGCTCTGTGTTCAAACCTGGTGAAGTGGATGATAGCAGCAGTTTGCTGGCTGTTTTTTTGGACATTAAAGAGAACAGCAGGCAAACAATTAAAATCCTTCAACTCCACACACCCTGTGTTTTATTTCCCAGCTGACCCAGACTGGAACAATTATCCTCATATCATATTTATAATCAGCTTATTAGGCGGTCCACACAGTGAGGAATCGAAGAAAAACACCCTGATTGTGTGCATAACTTGTTTCCAAATTAAAAGAGCAGCTGGAATCTGATAATACAGTCTTCTGACAGGTTCCAGCACATCAGGTTACAGTGCACGTTGTGATGTTAATTCACTTTGCCGGCTCACACAGTCAGCTCCGTACGTGTCGAGACAATCAGATCTTCCTCGCAGTCTTTAAAACCATTTCGGACTTCTATTATTAAAAAAGTTGAGACAGACCTCAGACTGCATTCTTGCATCGCAACACTTGAACCAATTAGTCTAATAGACGGAGAATACTGTAATTACTGCGCCACGTTTTAAAGGCTGTAACTGCTCCGTTTTGCAGCTGATTGACACTAAAACTGTCGCTCAAACCTCGAGATCCTTGCAAACAGCCCTAATTAGCCTTATGAGGTGAGTCTAATTATCTATTAGATTTTATCACAGCATAAATAAAACTGACACATGAAAATCCACCTATCCTTTTAAGAGTATCTGGTCCAATGAAAGAGCTGTAATTAATCCTTTAACTCTTAAAATCTCCTGACACTGCTCCCCGTGGTGTGACCACATTTACAGGGATTGTGGAACTCATTCATTTGGAGAGTTCAGTATAATGCACCTGATCTTTGATGGTGTTTGGCAGAACCACAGATGAAAGATGCATTAAAGCATTTTTTGTGATCTAGTAACAGTTAAACAAGCCTTCAGTCAGAACCTCAGCTGACTTTCTCCTTCCCTGTATATAGATATGCTGTGTGCTAGCTCCTCTGTGTTGTAAATAAAAGCAAACGTTGAACATAATTAAAAGATAAAACATGCTGTATATATCGTCACATGTTAAGTCAATAGCTAAAGCTAATGTTAGCAAAATGCTACCTAGCTGAAGTTACTTTAGCATTTTGCAAACATTAACTATGAGCTGTATCTAGCTAGATAGTGATTCAAGTGTTCTGTAGCAAAATGCTAGCTAACTAGTCAAATAACAATTGACGATTTGCAAATTAGCAGTTATCAGATCTAACTAGCTACCTAGCAATGATGTAAATTAGCATGTTAGTTAGCTTGCTGAATAACAACTGTAGACTACAACACATGTAGCCAGCTAGCTAACGATTAGTTAGCAATCATCTTGGTCTTTAGCAAAATGGTAGCTAACTAACTCGCTAACAATGATATGGATTGGTTAGCTGACATCAGCTTGTGCTAACGAGCTAGCATATAGCATAGCTAAGTACAGGAAAGGACAAAGTTGATCGAGGCTTGCTCAACTCGTATTGTAGTATCGATTACATGGATCAATATGTATCAAACATTAAAAGCACACATGCAGCACTCGACTCCACCAGCCAACATGATATTTTCATGGATCCACACTGCAGCATCACATGTATGCTTCATGTTACTGATACTGGAGCTTTTATAGATTTCCAATAACAGTAGTGAACGCTGGGAGATCATAGTAATGCAGACATATTTGACTTTCATTCCTGAACATGATGCTCTTACTAAAATTGGCACACACACACACACACACACACACACACACACACCACTACAGGCTGTTGTGGCTCAGGTGCGTTATTGTATCGATTCCCTGTGACTCTGTGATTGTGGATGCCGTGTGTGTGCGTGTGTGTGTGCGTGTGTGGTGCATTGCCTCTTAGCCTTTGATTTATAACAGCTGTGTTTCGCAGGCAGCGATTTATCAAAGGAAAAATGACCGAGGCCTTCTAAAACAAGCCCACTTCATTACTCAAACATCACATCACAGCCTCCTGCACGATAGACTCAGCCTGTTAACAAGAAGGGCTTATTAACGAGGTTAGCTGAGGAGAGCGAGAGCGAGTGTGTGTGTGGTCAGTGAGACAGAAATGAATGAATGCCGGGCTCTGAAGCCGGCTGTCATACATGTCTGTCTGTGCACACGTGTAACCTGGTTATATTTTGGTGATGAAGACGAGGCTGCAGCAGGTTAAACGTGACTTTTTTGTCAAACTCAAACTTATCAGATGAGTGATGAATCGTCTGCTTTGCTCAGCTCTCTCTTCTTTTTTGTTTCCATATGACCTCTTATCACCAACAATAAATTTATTCTAAGTGCCGTTTGCTTTTGATGACGGCAGAAATGTTCTGCTGGCTTCTTTTTCAGGAATCTCATTCAGATTTTCTCTGTTTGAAAGAGTATTTCAATAAAAAGATGATTCATCACTCTCTGCGTATGCTTTCCTCCTACAGTGCAGTGTTTTATGTAAAATCTAGAGCTCGACTGATACGTGATGATTGAGACATTAAAATACAACAAATCACAACATTTTGGCAAAGATTTTTTAGTGTTGACAGGAGAGATGTTTTATCACGGAACAATAAACGTTACTATCACAGCTGAAGAGGAGCTCGATTAAACTCATTGTATTATAAATAAGCACTATGGTGAGGTTCAGCTCCACCTGTTCATGAAAACCCAATGCAAGCGTCGGTATTTGTTTTTCTCTTATTTTAATTATTTATGTTACCATTAAGTGTTCATTTATATGTAAATGATATTTCCCAGCGTTAATATTGAGCATTTATTTTTAATTTCAAAACTTCATTTTTTAGTATTAGAAATCTCCCTAGAAAATTTCAAGCAAGTCCTGAGGGCCGCTACTAATTATTATTTTAATTATGAATTAATCAGTTGATCATTTTCTGTCCTCAGATGTTTTGTTTTGTCCACAGCCCAAAGAAATTCACTTTATTGTCATTGAAGAGTGAAGAAATCAGAAAATATTCACATTTTGAGAAGCCTAAATCTGAAATTTTAACATATTTGATGATCAAAACTGTTGCAGAGCATCGACTCATTGTTGCAGTTGTACAGTAAGTATAGCTGTTAGCTCCAGAGTGTAATCTGCCCCCAGCAGGTTTGTAAAGTGCAGACGATCTGACCTCTGTGTCTTGCAGAAATTCTCACTGCAGCGTGTCAACTTTGCCCCTGGTGTCTCCATTATGTGCTAAAAATGCAGTAGTGGGATTGCACCACTAACTCTACAGGTATCACACATTCTGGTCTGACTGTTGGAGGAGAAACGTGTCCTCGGCTGCCTTTTTCCTGCCTGATTTGTTAAACGTTGAAACACATTTGGATCCCGGGGCGTTGATGTAAAATCATTCTCTGCTGATGTTTCCAGGAGACATACCTGCAGATTTTAATTGGATTGTTATCTCATTTTTAGGTCGTCCTCCAAATGTCTCAAATTATCCGGCTGATCTGAAATTAAAATCGATTTAATATCGATCACAAACGCTACAAACAAAGTGTGTAAATATTTTTTTGATTTGGCAGAAAAGTTTCGCCTCGTGTTTGACTCCTTGAACTCTTAACGATCCATCTTCCCGTCATTAACCACCGTGCTGGTTATCTGCAGGATCTGTTGGGACCGCCGTACCTGCTGTGTCATTGCTGACTGCTTTCTTTTTGTCAGCAGTTGAAACGATTGCAGCGTAGCTTTGCCGTAGTCAACTTTAAAACGGTAAAAATCTGGATCTCCTTTGAGCACGTTTCTTTTGTTCTGTTTGTGCTGTCAGGCCCGTCACTAAGTCAAATTGTTGGGGTATAAAAGTGACATTCATTCATGGGAAAATGCAGATTGTTGTAACTATAAACAGGAAAAGCAACTCCCCCTTAAACAAGATAAGTTTTTCCTTCTTATCTTGATTTATTTCGCCGTTAACCGACTTTGACGGCTCTCTCATGTCGAGCCTGCCTCTCTCACCCCGAGATCTGATCTATCTGATGCATCTTCACCTGGATGTTTGGCAACAGACACTTGATAGAGATGTACCCGAGCAGTCATCTCTGCACTGCTTGGGGATTTGTCAGCTAAGCCAGTCAGCTAAGCTCACTTTTACTCACTCTCGGCTGAGCTCTTGTTTCTTTTCTTTTTTTGTCATCGTTCTGCAGTTCCCGAATAAGATTAATCTCTCTCTCTCTCTCTCTCTCTCTCTCTCTCTCTCTCTCTCTGTGACAACTGGAGGAACACAAGACCTTTTTTTACCCTTCGCTTTAGATTTCAAAAGGAGAAATCTGCCGGGACATTGATTTTTATCACAGCGCCTCGGGGGTTTGTGGGGTGAAGGGAGGAGTTCAAAGGGGAGACATTTACAAGGTTTCTGAAAAGTGTAGCCGGATGGGAGCGGTCTGTTTTCTTCCAGCAGATAACACGGCTCGATAGACTCCGCGTTTGTTGACATGAACGCAAACAGAAATGTGTCTGCGACCCTAATAAAGCTGCAGCTTTACTGGCGTTACCTGAATTTTGTGTCACTTTAATCCTTCGTGCATGATTTCGCCATTTCAGAGAATTTTCCAATAAGTACTCTGTAAACTGTGCTGCCACAGCAGGATGAACAGTGCTTTCTGTTTCTCTTCAAAATGTTAGTGACATTCATTGGATGACATGATGTTAGAATACACCTTAAAGGTCCGGTGTGTAGGATTTTGTGACATCTACTTGTATAGTTGCTGATTGCAACCGACTGAATACCATTCACCTCACACTCCCCTTCAAAGGTGGCACTAAAAAGCACGAAAGTCCGTCTCTAGAGTCAGTTTTTCAAAGGAGTGTGTTTTACATCTACTCTGTGTAAACCGTTGGCTTGTTTATGACCTGTCTGACTGTCTTTGGTGAGAGCAACATGATCATAGTAATCAATGACCAGACCAATGAAAAATTTCCTTCAACAAGCAGCATGAAGTAGAACAAATAAACTTTTTACATGCCATTGTAAATTTCTCATGTGTGGTTTGAAACTGATCCGACATTTCATAACACATGCAGTGAATAATTCAAGTTATTAGGAGTAAGAGAAACTCAGGGTCGGCAATCTGGCCAAAAAAATGTCACCATCTATTTAATTACGATCACAATTTGGCATCTAAATTGTTAAGCTTTTTTCTCTTTAGTCTCTTTTAGACTTTAGCCAGATTTCAAATAGCCCAAGCCAAAAGATAACACACATCATAAAAATACGTTACCCAATGAAGAGCCATGTGAAGTGATTTGTCCACTCAGCAGAGCCGCCATAGCACAGGTCTGCTAGTCAGTGAGATTACATGAAACTGAAGTAAGAATTGTGTAGATTGTGGACGCATTTTAAAGACGCTGTAACTTCACTTAAAGATCTCTAAGAAGAGAAACAATTCAACCTGTAATAAACAGACTTCTTTGGACTGTTTGTAGCTGTAGACTGGATCAGAAATCTGCCTGAAACTCTCCAACAGTGTGTTCGAGTGTGTGTGTGTGTGTGTGTGTGTGTGTGTGTGTGTGTGTGTGTGTGTGAGGCTCTGCAGATAGCTGTGTCTGGTATTTTGACAGTCTGCTAAGCAGAGTTGACAAAGACGGCATCCGTACCACAAGACCTCAGCTACTCTGGCTCCCAGAGAAAAGGCCAAAACAAATACCACAGAAATGTCAGAGTGTATCAATGAGACCCCACGACTTCTACACACACTAATACACACATACACACAAGTAACCAACACGAACGGAAACACACATTTGAACTGAGACAACAGGGTCATTTGCATAATCTGTACCTAATTTCTTGCTCTCGCCTGGTTGTCTGCCGTCTAACTGTGATAAATTACCCCAAATATACTACCACACCACTTAATTATGGCACTAATTGCCCAATTAGGAAGCTGTTCTGCCTGAGGTTTCCGGTACTTCCTCCAACCAGTTGATATTTCAAGTTTACTCTATTAACAACGACGTGAGCGCGGTTTTCATTCATCCTACCTTCAAAATTCAGCCATACATACATACACTGACAGTATTAAAGTTTACTGAAGGTTGTTTTTGCTTCTTCACTCGTTCAGTCGTGTGTTTACCTCTTTTCAAACTAGAGGTGGAGTGTGCCTGTAAGGTCTGGAAAACACTTCAAGTCTCATCATGATAATCTTGAAAAGGCAAAAAAAAGCTGCCGCAGTAATAAGGTTGTTCGCTGTGATGAAAATCTTCAGGTTGCAGTCAAAACATCTTACCGTGAATGATGCGTGAAGTTCTTTACTATGAAACTTTTTCAATGAGAAGCAGCCTCTTTGCCTGCACTGCCTCTTTGTAAAGCCCCACAATGATACTGTCTGCGAGTCTAGTTTTATAATTCTAACTTGATTATACGGGGGCGAGGAATGCGTGTTAAGTATTGTGATCATCTGCTCATCTTGAATATTGAATCTCACAGCGGGAGAAGTGGAAAATTTGCATTAGCGAAGCAGAACAGTGTGCACGAGATAGTCGTGTCCTCTTTTAAGAGAAAGAACTCCTGTGCAGGGGAGCGGATGAAAGCTCTGCACGGTCATAAAACACCTGAGGCTGCTTACAGGAATATGAATACCTTAAAGCTCTTACTGTATATTATAACTAACATGACACTCTTTTATAATCTAGTCTCCAACAGTAGTAACTGTCATTGATAAATATGTTTTTAGGAGCTTCATGACACCCAGATTGGCCAACACAGAATACTCTGATACCGTTATTCCTAATACAGATTCTGATACATGATCTTTGATTTATTGACCAATACCGATCCAATACAAGTGCCTATAATCCTGAATGATCGCTACTGTTGTTGTATGGCAGCTGAAGAGTGACAGGAAACATGGGGAGAGAGATGGGGAATGATGTGCGGCAAAGGGCCACAGGTCGCATATGGGGCAGTCGCTCTATCGACTGAGCTAAGCGCCGCTCCATCATTCCCCATTTTTTCGATGTTACCCAGGATTTCAGGCTGCATCTGAGGCATATCTCTATCAAATCACAAGATTAAAGGTTCTTGTGTTTGTGTCAAGGCCGCTCAAAGCACTCGGTTGTTTAAATATTGAAGAAGTCTCTCTCTTGCAGCACAGGACGGGGCGTGAACTCCACGGTTGGATGTGGAAACAATATGCACTGGAAAACAAGACTTCACTTCCTCCCGCTGTGGAACAAAATATTGTCGCAGGCAGGAATGATGTTTCTTACAAAACGTATCCACAATATTACTTGCACGTGGAGGCGAAAAGTCCACACAGGACAAAAGTTACATAATCAAAGAGTCTTCCATCCTGTAGATTATTGAAGAAAGTTTCTTTGCACATTAGATCAGAAGGAAAGACATCCTGTCGCACTCAGACTCTCCGCACGGCTATTTACAACTTCTTGGTTTCAGCCTTGTCACCATATTGTCATCTGCGGTGCTTTACCTCCCCAGCAGTGTTCTTTTGTCATCGTAAATTAGATCTAGCGTCGACCTTAACTCATACTATGTTCTCCCTCCTGCAGGTTATTGCGTATTATTTCTTTTGCTCTCCCCTTTGGTGCCAAACCTGTGTCTTCCTCTTTACCTGCTCTGCAGGATATTGTGTATCTCTTCGCTCTTGGTTGCACTCCGTCTTTCCCCACCAGGAGAACTCTATTATTGTCTCAGACTTAGTTCCTCCTGCATCCTCCTTCACGCCAGATATTTTTAGTCGTAATGGTATTTTGCCTGCTCTGTCTCCTTCTCACGCTGGAATGCATCGCTGTTGTCACTTGTAGTATCTTTTTTAAACTTTGAATTAATGTTTACCCGACTTCCAATGTGTCTCACTGAACTCTCACTGAGAAATTTATGAGGAGGCCCCCTCTCCAACCACCACCACCACCACCACCTCTCTTGCCTTCGGATTAAAACAAGCCTAAAATAGTGTTTATTTTTGTCACATTAAAAGCTCAGAGATACGGGCTCTGTGCCCATTCTGCATCTTAGGATACATTTAGAAAATGCTGCCAGGCTCTGATTCTGTTTTGCATCACATTCAGATTCTTTCTTTTAAATGTATGACCTGTTTTATTCTGTTTCAGGATATTCTATGTGTCTCATGACTCCCAGGATCTGAAGATTTTCAGCTACATCGCCAGAGACGGACAGAGTAATGTCTTCCGCTGCAATGTCTTCAAGTCCAAGAAGAAGGTAAGGAAAGACAACAGGGCTGTTTCAAAGATTTAAATCCAGAAACAAGAGCTCAACCTCAGAGCGCTGGATTGCCCCTCTGATTATTGCTCCCACTGGGTTTAAGTAGAAAAGCCAATTCTGTGTCTGCAACAGGAAACTCTTCATTAATGTCCCATAAAGCATTGTGGTATTTGGTTACTATAGATTAGTTTCCTCATGACTGAAGGTTGGACTGATCTAATGCTTTCCTGAGTCTGTGTTCCAGTCACAGTTGAACAGCCTCGGTCAACTTTTTCCTTTCCTGTTTCCTGTTCGATATGTTGTGTTCTGGGCTTGTTATTGACAAGGAAACCAAATCCTCCTGGCATGAAGGAGACACTGGTGGTTACAAATCACACAGAACATCTGAAAGGCCCAGTCTAGACCCAGTGTTTGGTTTGTCCATTCTGGGCTACTGTAGAAACATGGCAGTTCAACATGGTGGACTCTGCAGCGTCATTATAAGATAACATAATGACTGTGAGGTGAGGTGATTATGCAATCATCAAGACATATTATGAATATTTTATAACCATATTCTGTAAACAGAACACCCTGAATCTGACACACTGGACCTTAAACTTAGTCCCACAAACAACATCTTTCTTTTCAATCCAGATGATCTCAGCACTCAACATATCAAAGTACAGGAAACAGGAAAAAAGAAAGTTGACTGAGGTTGCTCGCCTGTTATTGCCATTCAGACCTGAAAGGGGCCTGACTCACCAGGATTAATTATCGTCATGCGCATTGTGTACCAGTTTTCTGTTTATTGGCAGCGTCAAAAAGGAAAATTGCAAGCCAATAAACTGAACAAACTCATTATATAATAACATCTCTCTCACATTAAATGTTTAACATCCAGCTTTTCTCATGCAAATGCGTCAGAGAGGAGCAGCCACTCTGCTCTTTCGTTCAGGAAAGTTACTGAATTAGTACGTCTCGCTAATGTCACTTCTTTGTTGACATGACAATGGTAAGAATTTAAATGATTAGAAAATGAAAAGGAGTCATCGTGAGCTGCCTGAGACTGTGAGCCACTAAACTAAATTAGATTTGCTAAGAAAACAAAGTGCAGGAGGTGTGGGCAGAAGAAAAACGGCTCTTGACTTCTGTTTGTTTTGATTTCATATCACATTAGTGAGTTTGTTTTTTTTCGTGAACTGCAATAACCGACATCATCAAACTTTCTGTATAATGGCGAGATGAAGGAAGGCAGCCGCTAAGTGTTTCATTTCCAATGTTTTCACAGTCTGTTAGTCATGTAGTGTTTAAAGAGATTCCTCCTCCTCTCTTAAATCATGTCACTGTCTGAGCCACATCCTGACAACCTCCAATAAAGAGACGCACGGCTGTCGGGCAGCAATAATTTCTCCTGGCACTATAGGCCTGTCATTGTTGAGGTTTTTGAGGAGCAAGTCAGAAACCCATTTGTGGTGGACGTGCTGCTGCTGCTGCCGCTGCCGAGTCCAACGATGTGACACAGTTTAAAAAAACGTGCTCCCAGTTTTGCACTTTGGCTGCCAGTTCGCGGGACTTGATGGTAAAGTCCAGGGGTTAGCTGAGTGAAGCACACACTGCCTCATTATCTCTTACAGACAGGCTGACACTGACACATGAGCGCACACACACACTCTGTTTGGAAGACAAAATGGAAAGTGACGCATACCAAAATTCTCTGGGGCGACTCGAGCCCTGAGGCCATTCAGCTAGAAACCTTGTGTGTGTGTGTGTGTGTGGCGTTTTTTGCTGCATAGTGGAGATGGGGAGATGGGGAGACTATAAGCAAGAGTGGGTTTTTTTAATGGTGAACACCATTATGTCTCACAGTTACAACTCATTTATAACTGCCTGGATTATATTTCTGGACATTTATAAGTCGGTTGTAGGTGTTAAACATAAACCCAGGCTGAAAGCACCTGCTGTGTTACCTTCAGTCAGTTTATTAGACAATTTGTTTTGACGATATTATTTGTTGGTGGACGATCTTTGTCTTTTTCTTTCCGTGTGGCTGTCAGGTGATTGACAGAAAGCAGAAAAGCGCCCAGCACTATGAAAACAGAACAAAGTTAACAAAGTAAACCAAAGTTTATTGGATCTCTTGAGGGCGTCAAAAGAAGCTCTAAATCCAACATCGCATTACCGACAACCTTTTAAAGCTGAAATAATAAACTTGTTAGCCTATTTACTCATCCAGCAAGCACTGAGCAATATAAGCTGCAGTTGTTTGTGCCAAACTGTTTTATATGAGTCCGGTATTTGCCCTTTTTTCACCTTTGGTTTGGTCTCCAATAACTTTCAGACAAAAACAGCCTTCTCTTCTGATTTCTTCACCAGCTAGACGCTGTCTGTCTGCAATTTGGTGCTGGGCAGGTGGTGTACAACGGGATTGTAGTAGCCAATCATGTCGTAATTTCCTGAAAATGAAATATAATGCTGGGAAATTTGCACTGAACTTGACTTGAAAATGTAATAAGCTTTTACTTGGACAAAGACAGCCAGGAAACTGAGGAGACGGGGAAAGACATGCAGTGCCAGCCACAGGTTGGAATAAAATCTGGACTGCGGCAGGAAGGAAAAAGTTTACACTGTTTTTCTCTGAAAAAAAATATCTATAACACTGTCAGAGTTATGTTAGCCTCACCATGCTTAAAATTTAAATTTGACAGTGACTTCATGTTTGGAAACGTGAACTCATTTACAGCAGAAAAAGCAGTTCTGAGACAACAACAGACCAGGACAGTGTTGTTCATCCTCATGGTGATTGGTCGTTCTGCACGTATCATCTATTAGACCAGAGCGATCTTAAACCAGGCATCAGAATATGATGAAAGTTGATGGAAAACATTACTGAAAGGCGATGAAGGCAAATCTGTCGATTCATCAGATTTTTATTGAGTGAAGCGTCTCCTCTGTCCTGTCTGATCTTATGATATTTCTGCATTTGATGGATGGTTTCAGATTGAATATGACATCAAGGAAAGTTTACTTTAATACTTGAGTGAAACTTTTTGACTTTTGCTCAGTTGCACCCTCACAGATTATGATGTGGTGATCCAACGAGGACACTGTATTATGTTAGTGACATTTTCAGAAAACTGTTATGTTGATTATGTTGAGAGTGAACTAGGCAGTGAAGCTGAAAGCAATGAAACCAAAACAGTGAGCTAAAAGATGCTGAAAGCTGCAGAGAACTGCAATGTCGGGCGTTTTTTTCTCTGCTGGCGACACCTTTCATATCACACATTTTATCACAATTTGATGATACAAATATTAATGTTTAATGCAGCTTTAAATAAAACAATACACACATCAAATAATTATAAACTATATTTAACATAAAATGCAATTCTATCAGCAACTTAATTAATAACCCAAGTGGACATAATTCAATGTTTTCAGGCTAGTATGCAAACAGATCTTTGTGAGTCTGACAGAATTATACTGTTTGTTTACAGCAAATAGAAATCATTTCAAGGTTCAGTTCAGTTTTGTTCTCACACCAACAGAACAAAGTGGAAAGAACACTATATTATCATTTAACCAGTTCAAAAACATTGTGTAAGTATTCCTCAGACCACAGAGGATGAAGGCAGATGTAAAAATACAATAAAAACTAAAATAAAAGAGTTCAGGGGGATGTATAAGATTTAAAAATACAAAAGAAGAATGACACACTCATGGCATAATGAAATGGACATGCATATCAAACACGTATGGCTTTGTTTAAGTGTGTTTTGACGTGTAGAAGGTTGCCAGTGTGAGATTAAGGAGACTTTATTTCCCTCTTAACAACCAGCAGTGGAAGAATGGCTCGGCTTTAAATCACAGAGGCATAAAAAGGCTTTAGTGGTCTATCAGTTCATACACTGACACACAGGCTGTGTGAGTCTCTCTCTCTCTCTCTCCCATTCAGACTCGTGCTCTCTCACTCTTTCCTTCCTTCCTCCCATCGGCAGTTTAAAGGAGGCTAATGAATGACCTGGCCTCTATTATATAGAATTGAAGTGAGAGTGATAGAGCCGAGACCAGCGAGTGTTCATCAGAATACTGAATGCTGCTGCAGCTGAAAGATGTGTGATTGTCTTTGTGTGTACGCCTCCAATAACAGAGTATTTTTACTGTTTTATCTGATTGGAAAAGACAGTTTTATGTGACAAAAACCAGTCTGAGTGAAGCTCCGGACAGATTTCCTCAACATGGAGGTCAGGACCTCACATGTCACTGTGACCTCGACACTTTTTAGGCACAATTTTAGTGAAACGTCTCGGCATCTGTTGAATGAAGGCCATGAAATTTTGCAGAGACGTTCATGTTCACCATATGATTTAAATGCATCACCGTCTCTCCCTCTCCTTTCTTCCTCACCTTCATGATCCCATTATGAAAACCTAAATGTGCAAGGAAGTGTGAATTCAGTCCAGGATGGCTGGAAATTGATCTTTATATCGATTGGCTTTTAACTGCTCTGCCTCATACTCTCCTAACCGGCCAGGAATGACTCGACTTCTCAACAATTGTCAGGTTAAAAACAAGACTTATGAAGTGTTGGCCTTCATCTTGGCTTTAAAACTGACATCCCTCATATGTTATGATCCGCTAAACTTAGACGTACAGTATTACTAAATCTCCTTTATTGTTAGCCTCACCACCACTTTCCCTATTGTTGGGTGAACAATCCAATCCAACACTACGAATGCTTGGTCACCACAAACACCTCCTGCTTAAAACCCAAAAATCATGTCACTGCATGCTCTGTGTCCTATTAAAGAGGTCAAGATCCACTAGAAAACAATTACCATACCATATTAACTGGATTTCGTGATCCGTAATTCAGAAGCATTTATTGAATTAATTCCAATCTCCCAATAATGTATTTTGACTGAATATTATCTACCATTAATCGCCCAGTAAATAGCATATTTTAATAATATACTGTTTATGGTCACCTTCATTGTTTTGCTTTGAGTTCCAGCTTTTTTAAAGTAACAAAAACAAAAAGATTCTTATTTTCAGGTGTTTGCATGAAAACCAGTAAAAAAAATAAATAAAAAAAATAAAAAAAAACTAGTAATGAATATTATATTTCATCCTAAAAATAAAGGTCCCAAATTTTACACACTGCACCTTTAAGACAAAATCACCAAACTTCAAATTATATCACACAGTCTCCCTCAACAGATTTATTTTATCTTGAAAACCACCACCCAGATTTGAATTCATGGACCTCATGATAATTCTGGTTATATTGATGAACTGATCCGTTTGAAGCTTTCCTTTAGCACCACCATTTGTACCCGAACAATCAAAATCCAAGAGGGCTGATTTCCATGAAACCTATTGAGTACATTCATCACCCAAAGGATGACAGTTTCATCCAACCGTAGGCTGAATTTGCAGTCTTAACTCGTAGTTTGCTTAGTAAATCCAGTCCCGCTCTAGACCGTTTTGTGTGTTGGTATCATTGCAGCCTCTGTCCAATCTTTATCTTATATTTTCACCATGAGGCAGTGACAAGCCAGGCGTGAAGAGAGACACATGAAGACAATAAAGACGATGCATAAAACCTTTTAAACCTGGTAACAACACAGCACATCCCATCACTCTACTGCTGCTAGATGGAAACCTTACAGCTGGCAGCTGCACTTTTTTATGTTGTTATTGTTCTAATTATACTGATAAGCTACATGATGAAGGGTGCTATGCAAATACACTTAACACTCACTAGAATAAAAACATAAAATCAATGGTTACTATTTATTTATCTGATGTTTATGGTGCATAAAGACTCATCTGCTGTCCACAGCTGGTTGAGAGAGTTGTGGTTATTGTGTCAAGTGTTAATTGAGCTCTCTCGCTCTGGACAGACGCCCTCCAACCATATGCTGTCATTCAGCTTCGGCTAATGGCCTCAACTTGTTCAAGCTTGGACGAAGACAAGTTGACCCTTCTGCTTTCAAGGATGATTGCAAAGCCCAAATAATGCACTCTGCAATGCAAAATCACATTTTGCTCACAGGCAATTACACTGGAGAGTACTGAGCGAGCTACAGTTCAGATAAAGACAGTTTCAAGTAGTATATCGCTGTCAAAAGTGGATTTATATGTTAACATGGGCAGTGTTGTGGATAAGAGGTTCAAACTGGATTCAGTTTCAGTTCATCACATTTATTTATTTATTAAATATACACAATGATTGCCGTGGTTCTAAACAAAGAAAGATATAAGGTGCAATAAATAGTTCATATAATGATTAGCCAAATCAATCCTAATATAATTTAACAAACTGGATCAAGGGTCGTCCATGTTGGTCTGGATAAAGCTCCAGAATATGACAGAAGATCAGTGGTTTCTCCACTGACATTGAGGAGAATATAAAATGACACATGGATATTTCCAGACGTATCAGCGACAAGGATTGTATCGTTTTCCAGACAGTTTGGTTGAGATAATTGGATTTAATAGCTTTAAGCACTTTTTATTGAATATCATTATCTCAGTGACATGATCCTTCTGTCTGTAGAGTTTTGTCTCTCACAGTCTTTTTCATTTCTTTATCTCTTTGTCAAGGCTGCAGTGCTTTCACAGCCAAGGCAGAAATCTACCACAGTTGAGCATACATACTGTACTGTATGTGTGTTTGCCTCAGATTGCTTGCTATCTAGACACTACTTATCGATGGTATGATATATTGATTGTGAGATGTCAGAGATTCAGACACAGTAAGAAGTCAATAGTGCTGCTGTTTTATAGGTCAATGTGTAGGTTCGTGTCTCCAGCTTTAACACTCCCAGCACTCTCTAACACACTCCCTGTCTGTCTCTCGCTGTGTCTCTATTTACAACTCTTACTGTAAGCTGTGATTTCATGAAACCTGACCTCTGTGGTGCCTGCACTCAGTTGGTTATTTGACAGGAGATCTCTGGTTTACAAGAAGTACTCAAATGCATCATTAGTTTTGGTCTCTGTGAGTGTAACGCATCTCCTCTGAGGATGAGGGGAAGGTTCAGTCCGGCATTTAGGGCCACTGCAGGATGCACCTTTTGTAAGCTGCGTCCTCATCCAGCCTCTGAAATGTGACACAAGTTAACCTGCTGTCTGCTCAGCCATCTGTGGAGCTACACCTGAACCCTGTCTATGATAACAACAGACGATAACTACCGTCATTTTCTGTAATCGCTTCTCCTGTGCAGGCTACAGTTCGGACAGGCGACCAGTCTGTTACGGGAATAGACATACAGTAGAAAGTTCATATTCACATTATACTCATGGGTTATTTAATGTCTTGTGACTGGGGTAGAAAACTAAGAAAACCCACGCAGCCATGTGAAGAACATGCAAACTCCACGCAAGAAAGGCTCGGCCTAGTGATGAATGAACTTTCACCAGGAGTTTCTGGCATTAAGTTGACAGCATTAACAGCTGAGCCACCGTACAGTACCTCACTGTCTGGGAAACCAGAAATCCACAGCCACCTTACTGCAGATAGAACAAAAAGACATAACATTGGACAAGCCAGTCGTGTTCATCATCTCAAATGTGTAATTGATCATTTCCTGAAGGTGTCACCTTAACTTCTTTTACATCAATTTCTTTAATACCACCTGCCATCACACATCTCACATGTGTTCAGTAGACCTTCATCAGTTCATAAGCAGCCACACAGGAACATAAACAAGTCCAACGTTTGCAAAATCTAAATGTGAAACTAGAATCCAGCCAACCACTTCATCCCAGTATTCATTATTTGACAGTTCCACTCAGTCCTATGGACACATTTCCCTCTATACTGGACATAATATTCAGGTTTGATGCCGATATTTAGCGTTGTGTCATTGTGTGTGAATGTGTGCGTTTGTTTGATGTGCCCTTGCTTTGCGCACTGCTTGGGAATCGAGCTAATGGCTCAGAAGAGTCAGCGAGGCGCCATGACTTCATTTCATCACACTCCACTTACTTCATGCTCTCACACTCTGTCACAAATACTTGTTCATTGATTGGTACTTATTTTGGTCTGATAATGTTTGTCTGCAGTGCGCTCACACTATCCTCGGCCTCTGTTATTCTCCCCGGCTGTGCCACTGATATCCTTGAGGTAGTCGAAATGTTTGAACATTAGGCCAGGCTGCACCCTAATGATTAAAGTAGTTAGCTGGTGGTCAGCGAGTTGCTTGTGCAACTCTTTAAATAAAACTCTTTGACACTACGTTTGAGTGATTGATGTGGGGGGATGTGGTTAATATGTAAACACAGGATGAAGAGAGAATAAATGAGTTAATCAACAGAGGAGAAGCTTTAATCAGAGGTAACTCCTCTGCCATCCTCTCATTGTGTACCCTGCTTTTTACTAGATTGCATTATACTCCCTTTTGTCCCTCATCTTTACTTAACTGCCAAGACTTTCAAGAGGAAAGTGCACTGCTCAACCTCTGTGGGTAATATAGGATAAATAATGTATCACGCTTTAGGCTAGACCCTATCTTATGGCCACTAAGAAATAAAATATATGTGTAAAGAGCAGAGAGAGATAGAAGGACACAGATACAAAGGGAGTACATTTATGCAGTTGAATTGACAGAGAGGAAAAGTGATGGGTGAGCGATAGAGACAGAGAAAGCGAGCTTGACAGAGATGGTGACAGATGTCCAGCTTAAGAAGTATTTCATGTCTTAGCAGTGGGATATATACAGACTTTGCATTTGAGTGACAAATCTCTTAGCAGTCTTGTCAGCCACCAGAATTGGAGATCCATTGGAGAATTGGCTCAGGGCACGAAATGTCCAGATTCAGGACAGCTGTCCTGATTTAAAGTGAGTTAACTGAAAAAGATTAGCGAGGTGGAGGGGACTGTCTGTTCGCCAAATGTATAAAAAACACAGAAGTCTCTGACAAGTCACATTTATAAAGGATGACTGAGAACATTGGCTAATAAGTCGTATACCAAACAACCAAACAAGGGTCTTCTTTGGATCCAAAAATGACTTTTAATGAGGTTTTCTTGATCTTCTATGCTGACGATGTGATTATATTTAGCCACCAAAACCGCTTAGTTTGTGTTTTAAACCAGTTTGTTTAAAAGAAACTAGTGTTGACTCTTGGTACAAGATGGAAGTCCTTTTTAGTTTCCATTGTGATGATCACCAGGTAAACTATTTATACAACCTTGAAATTGGCTGTATCACCCTTGCTAGTGTAGAAGTCCTCTATAAATGAATTTTCAGGCAATGCAATTGTCCGTTCAAAGGTGGCCTAAGGGGTTTTGTGACTCAAATAAATTCATGCTTCTTCTGTTTTTGCTACATAGAGAGGACGGTAATTACTCTTGTGGCTACAAGAGGTCAAAAGTACCGGAAGAGTGTAAACATTGGTCTCTTTAAGGATTTCAACAAATGCCAGGCCAGTGCTGGTATTTATCTTGTACAGACAGTCTCACAGTTGCCTCTCATGATTGCGGCTTAACTACTTTGAAGTCAAGTACTATTTATTGGTCCAAAGGAGCAAAGAGAGAATCTGTGCTCATGATTAACCACACTATCTCAGCAGATTTCATCACAGGTAACAAATTTGTCTTTTTTATCGTTGACTGTGACGTCGTTTTCCAGTTGGATAAAGGACGCATCCAAAGCGGGCCTCTTTAATTTGCAGACAATTACAAAGGTCAAAGTTTTTATTTCTCCCAGTAAACAGCTTGAGCACGCTCTTGTTACAGTTAAACAAATAACGTTGCTCTCCAGTCTCCTCAAAAGTCTGTAAAATAATTTCAGCTTACAGAATGCTGCTGGCAGATTTAACTGTAGCAAAGCACCGAGCTCACATCACTGCTGTTCTTAAGTCCCTGCACTGGCTTCGAGGTATTTTTAGGATCGATTTATAAGATCCTGGTAACATAAATATATTCTCACTCTCGCACTTGACTGCATAGTTGATATGCATCAAATGTCTCTGACCTCTGCAGCGCCCTCAAGTTCACAGACTGTCTGCTGCTTGCTGTACCACAAAATTAAAGACTACGTTGAAGCTGCCTGATGGAAATATACATATTGTTATGACTACACCCATAATACTGCTTCAAACCTAATTTTTCCCACTGTGTGATGTTTTTTGCTTAATAGCTCTGTTTACATGGAGGCTAATCTTCCACTAATAATCAGAATAATAACCAACCTAATCTGGCCCGATTGGAAGGAATTGATAAATAAATTAGCAAATGAAGACTTCCTAATCTGTTCAATATGAAAATGTTAGTGCTTAATCACCATGTAACTCCTTAGTTTGATGGTTCTCTATGTTTTTTCTATGCATGTGGGGGTAAAGTTGCATCTGAACTTATGAGGGTTATCTGAACCAAGACAGAAAACTCTGTATTGCTTCCAACAGACTGGAGCTCATCACAGATCCAACCCTTCTGTTCTTACCTTCAACAGCAGAAGCCAGAGATGCTGTGTAACTGCTCATCAGAGGGAGCTTAAGGAGTGTTTCACTAAAAGGCAACTCAATAAAAAAGCTTACAGTGACATTAGGTGACATGAATGATGCTGAAGATTAGATGCTTCACTGCAGGAGGAACCACTTCTTTTGAATCCCGTCAGAAAAATGTGATTCTGATTAAATGCTTTGGGGCGTTTAAAGACACTTTATCAGAACAGTTAATTTGGAATCTCTAATTGGAGGATTTTAGTCAGGTTGTTGCAGGTAATGACAACTGTTTTTCAAGTAGAAAAACAATCAAACCAATAAGACTTTGTAGGCGGGCGTAAGGTTGTTGTAAGTCGGCACATTTCTTCGATTGACTTGACAGACGTGAAGTTTCACTTTCTGCTTTTGACTGTGATTAAATCAAACCTTCAAAGGGACAAACTGAGAGGGAGAGTCAGGCACACAGAGGGAATGAAAGAAAAGAGACTGTGCATTTCCCAATCAGCCGCTGTGCGAGTCAGGGGAGCTCGAGCCTTTTGTGTGTTCACTGTGCACAATAAGACCAGCATCTGCTCTCATCCTCTGGTTAACTGCCTCTGGAAATGTCTTCAAAGGAAAACACGTGCGTGTGTTTACTGGCAGGCTGAGGACCAGCGTGGGGTGAAGGAAAGTTGAATAGAAGGTCCACAGAGGAGGAGGAGACAGGGGATGATTGATGTGTGATGGAGGAGATGGAGGGGAAGAGATCAGCAAAGCATGAAAAAACTGAAAGTGTTTGCGGAGGAAGAAAGCAAAAGAAAGATGAGAGTGAAGGATAAAAGGGTTGCTACAAAATGAGATACCTGCAGAAGGATGGAGAATACATTTGCATCTGGGCGTCTCTGTGCAAAATAAAGGTGAACCAGGTTAAAGAGCAACAAGAATTCACTTGTAAAGGTCTTAAACACAGGACAATACTCTGTATTTTATGTATTCTCCATATTGAATCTGGTCATTTGATGAGTTGACGTCTCTCTCTGCCAGTTGTTTTGCTGTTTCTTTTAACAGCAGTCTGGTAAAAAGCAATTTTCTCTTCAAGAGACAGTAATTTATCTTATCTGTTCTCGACTCTGCATGGTGGAGCGACTGCTTCAGGATATTAATACTTGTGCCCAGAAAATTAGAAAAGACAGACGACAAACGTCAAGGGCACAAGTCAGCAGCTAAAGATGATTTAGGTTGCAATCTGTGTCTCTGTCTGTATGAACCCAGCTGCTCGTTTACACTCACGTTCATGTTTCTTGTGTTAGCTGATCTTCTTGTTTGGTCTTGTTTCTGTCTTGGACAAAGAGGACTCAGGATTTTATTTCAAGGCTGGTCAAGACCACAGCTGTGGGGATATGAGCAGTGTTTCCATATAATTCACTTATGTCGAGTTATGTCGAGCGGTGGGAGAGTTTCTCCCACCGCAGTTTCATAATTAACTGAGAATACTTTTACACCTACAAAGACCTCTGTGGCACAGAAAACTAAAGAGAGCACAGGAGGAGTCAGGTCGAGGTTTAACCACAAGAACACAAGCCGACAGTTGTAAAGTTCTTCCAGCAAATTAAACTAAAAAAAGAAAAGAAATGAATATAAAAGAGGTAAAAGTCCCTGCTTCAAATGACACCAATAACTTGACTCATTTCTAATTTTTTAAAATTCTTGTCGCCGTTCAGGGCTGTTAGCCGTCGCTGCCCTCCAACGCACGCACACACACACACACACACACACACACTGCTAGGAAGTGATTGTCAGCCAAACCTCCTGTAATAAAATCTGACTTTCTAAACCACAAAGAGTTCGTCTGCAAAACGGTGTCACTGTAAATCTGCAATATGCTCACTGAGAAGAGGTATAGCCACATGTTAGCTGCCTAAGTACGCTACATACTGTCTGGTCTTGGTCTTGACTCCGTCTCGACAACTCAAAGTCTTGGTCTTGTCTCGGTCTTGATACACTCTGGTCTTGGTCTCGGTTTTGGCTGGTCTTGACTACAACATTGCCGCATGCCACATTGTCTATTTTCCATGAATTTGGACCCCATACAGCGAAGCCAACATGCTGTCAGTGACTTTTAGTGAGATGACTAAACACAACAAAGTGGAGGCCACAAAGTCAGCTGAGTCATTGTTGATAGTAGCTGTTCCTCTGTTTATGTCGGGGTCAGTGGGACATTTTTCAGATCTGGACATGAATTTTTATCCTGCTGACGCTCGCAGCTGCTCGCTAGTTACTCCATATCGACACATCAGCAATAAATTAGCTGAAGCGGCATGTTTTAATGAAAACAAAAACAAAATAATAACAATAAATTACAGTGTGAGAACACATTAGACCGCAGCCAAACCTCACCACAGAGCAGAAAGTGAGACAAAGAGTTTTCTGACCCCTGACAACAGAAATCGCTGCCCAGCAGCATCTCAGACACTTCCAAAATCAGTTAACGTTTTTAACGTAATAAAACACGCAAATGTACCTGATAAATACATTTCTCATCAGAGTCTGAGCCTGGGGTCACATCGTTCTTATACTAATCTTGACTGAATGCCAGAGTTACCAACCGGGACAAGCAAAAGATTTTGTCCTTTGGCAGAGTCTAGATTCGGTTCTGGCTTTTTTGGCCACGCTGCATCTGTTCTGCTCATTCAGCTGAGGATGAATGGTGTTTGGAGGCCAGGCCTCGGTGCCTTAAAATGAAATCTTTTCTGCCTCTCTGTGCCTCAGCACTGTGACAAGTCAGACAAGAGAGGGCTGATAGCAGACGGACATCACCTAAGTTGGTTTCACTTGACCTGCCCTTTCAGAGCGGGGCGTAAAGAGAGCGCTCAGGAGATAAGCAGACACATCCAGCTCTTTGCACCTGAGGACAAAGAAGAAATAAAATTGCATTGTGACATTTCACTGAGTGTGGACAGTAAACAAAGAGAAGCTCCTCTTCCTGACGTATTGTTTCCACACTGTTGGGCCATATGACACTGAATTAGTAACTGATTCTGTGACCTATATAGATTAAACTGCATTTCCTCCCTATTGTGTCTGTTTGATACAGAATACACATGTTTCTGGGGCAAATCTGCATCCAGTCTGCACCTGACACTAGTGGAAAAGGACTCAGTACATCTGGGCAATATTTCCCAGAAAAATCCCCTGGCACACATGAAGTAATTTTAACCCTCTGGTTTGTTTGGAATACCAAGAAAAATAGAAAATAATTTAAGGAAAAGGGCATCACAATACTGAATGAAATGTTTGAGAGTTGCTTTAAATATACTGCAGAGAGTGAACGTGTTCTGAGAATAACCGTGTTCCTTTCTTTCTCTTCCTTTCCAGAGTCAGGCCATGCGTATTGTTCGGACAGTTGGCCAGGCGTTCGAGGTTTGTCACAAACTGAGTCTGCAGCACACGCAGCAGAACGCAGACGGACAGGAGGACTGCCACAGCGAAAAGAACGGCAGCGACTCCATCGCAGGTGCCCGAACGTGAACACGCACACACACACACACACACACAGAGAACAGTCAGCACTGTGGGTAAATGTTTACAGCTGCAGCTGCTGAAAATCTTAATATTTTTTTATTTTATGTGGTATCTATATCTGTGCTCGCCCCCTGTTGACTTCCATGTTACAAGAATCAGAAGGCAGCATAAGACAGAAGAGCTACAGAGTGCAGGGTGCATGACTCGTGTGGGAGTTCTATATTTTAATGGAAGGTATTGAACTGGAAAAAGTATCTGTTGCTACCTTCATGAAGGTTCACGACGGTTCATGAAGGTTCATGAAGGTTCATGAAGATTTACAAAGGTTCATGAAGGTTCATGAAGGTTCATGAAGGTTCACGAAGTAAAGGCAGCAAATGGAAAGAATGAAAAGCAGCGAGGAAACATGGCTTCTTTTGATGTTACTTATCCAGAACTGATGTGGTCTTTCAGCAGCATCATGTATGAAGGCCAGTGAATATTTCTGTGGTGAAAGCCTGATGAAAAGGTCTGTTCTATTATGTCCAGCATAGTTTCTCAGACTAAAAAACACAACAGACGTAAACACGACAGAACACGCATGCTTCTTTTTTTTTCTTTCTTTTTTTTTTTTTGGATAAACTCAGCAATAGAGAAAACACAGAGATAGGCAGACGTGTAGGTGGAGCTGATGTAACCATTCAGGGTTGCTGAAGCAGTGAGTGTGCTGATGGAAGAGGCGGAGGGTCTGTCTGGTTGCAGCTGTAGAAAAAGTTGTGAATTTGTCTAAAAATGAGGATGTCTGAGAGACTGTCGGGACTGTTTTTGTCGTGCAAGGCTCGTGCTACCAGGCTAAACTCTTGGACAATGTCTGTGCATTCAAATCAATGGAATATTTAAAAGTACAATAAGTAGAATATAGTGTCAAGCAGTGGTGTAGTTGCTGGTTGCAGCCGCCTCGCCTCACCCTCTCCTTCTTAGTGTGAAAGGGAAAAATGGCTGCATGGAAGAGAAACTTCAGCTTCTGTAGATAAAAGCCTCATTCGAAGATTAAAAAAACATCCAGATGATTAAACACTAAGAAAGGCTAATTATGCATATTATATTCCATTTCTGCCATATTCTGTTGATAGAGCTGGTAATGCTGAGACACAGCTGGACCTTTAAAGAAGATGGTAACAACAGTAGTTTTCATCAAAGAAATGTGAAAATAATGCTATTTTTGGCAGGGCATTGTTCATAGCTCAGTAGCTAATGTGTGTCCATGTAATTATTGCAATGTCCTTCCCCGTCCGTCGCACATTCACTCTCAGACAAATGCAGAAATACGACTAAAATATTCATTTTTAAAGCTGCAGCTTTGCCCTCCTCATTTACCAGCAAGGATCTCTAAATCCTTTCTCCTATCCTCTCTGGATATAATAAGAAAAAAAAACCTGTTCTGTCTGTTATGATGATATTGTAGTGACCAAGGTAATCCTCTAAAGAATGGGAAGGTCTTGGGTTCGGGGCAGGAAGCAGGGAAGATGGACGTTCGAGGACTTAGAAGACAGCATCCATTCGCCCCTGAGTGATCAAGGCTTCAGCTCAGTAATGGTGCAGAATATACGACACTGCTTCAGACACAGAAGGGAAAAAAAGGGTTTTTTAGGTCAATGAATAAAAGAGAAAAAATATCAAACTGTATCATCAAGGCCACGGCGGATTGAATATAAGGTCCAAAAATAATAGACAGTCCTGGCAACACCAGTGCTCACAAACACCTACCTACACACTTCTCACACAGTCATATGCCCTCAGATAGCACAAACAGATGTACCGCATACAGACTCTACACACACACACACACACACACATTCCTGCCTGCATTGTGCCCAAGTTGGCAAGCCGGAGAGGGGTGATGCTGGAGTG
The DNA here is from genome assembly GCA_028641955.1 of Protonibea diacanthus. Classification (NCBI taxonomy): domain Eukaryota; kingdom Metazoa; phylum Chordata; class Actinopteri; family Sciaenidae; genus Protonibea; species Protonibea diacanthus. The sequence continues at coordinate 3,844,516 of CM053979.1, read as the reverse complement.
AATGTCACGGATGAGTCAACCCAAAGAAAGAAGGCACCGCACACACCAACCCTGGTGGGCTGAGCTACTTTCATCTGTTGCCTCGTGCCTGGACAGGATGGGCTTCACTGCAGCCCAGGGACACGTGGCTCCGAGTGAGGTCTGAGAGGACAGACATGGGGATTCAGACTTTGGAAGAGTCCACGAACAGAGCTCTTTCACGCCATCGTTCCAGTCATTACAGCATCCAGTGCTGGTCCCCCTCCCCGCTGCGATCTGAGAGCGCTAGGCTGGGGTATGTTATCTCCACCTAACCCCATCCCACCCCCGCTCCAGTCCTCCAGAGACGAGCTCTCTTTCACATGCTGATGAGCCCGGAGATCACCCACCCTTTATCACTGTACATTCACACATAACGAAAAAAGACCCCACACACATACAAACTCTCATAGAAGGCTTTTACACACACTCGCCGTCATGGTGTGTTAAGCAACACAAGAGCCGTCACGCACAGCCAATGAGCTTATCTGGAGAACTAATTATCACGGCATTGAAAAGGAGGAGGGATAGAAGAGTTGGAGATAGCGGATTAGAGGAACGGGAAGCTGGAAGAAAGCATCGCTAGCGGAGGGGAGGAGGAAGAAGAGATGGATATTAGAGGGGAGAATGAACACGAGATTGTGGAGGACGGGAGGAGGAAGAAAAGATGAGATGTAGCTGTGAGTTAGAGAGGAGGAGGAGGATGGAGAACTGGGTTGAGCAGCAGGAAGTCAGAAGAAAAGGAGACGCAGCAGAAAGTGAAGAGCCGAGCTAAAGATGATTTGTTCTCAGGAGATTGTCTTCGCAGCGTTTCAGAACAATCTTTCAAAACAATGCAATACAAAATGAACAATATAATCTTATTAACAAACAAATAACAGAATGGCTTACATCGCTGGAACTAATAAATCCTACTCAACGGAATATAAAACCAAACCGTGGAACAATAATATTATCATTACAGTTCACATTAACATAACAGAGCCACCAGCATTCAGCAGTTCAGTGATCACTAAGTACTGAACACTGAATTAAAGCCTACAGGACACACAGCTCGTTGACTTGTCAGCAATATTCACAAGTGGTAATACACGCAACAAATACACAATTTGGAATTTCTTCATGCTGCCCAAAGGTGAGATAATTACACTTTTACAATGTTGTTTCTTTTGTAGTTTTATAAAAGCCTGTAGCTTAAACAAGGCAGATCATTTCATTTTAATATATTATGTTATTAGAGCTTATTTGGTGAAACAGGTCAGGCCGCTTAAACAAACCACTGTCTAATAGTTAAACTATAAGATACTGCACATGTGAGAGATATACTAATATTATAATACAAACATTTAAAGAGCCCATTAGTGCTGCTCCGCAGCCCGTCTGTCCAAAGAGTTAAAGGATAAAAACGTTTTAATAACTCTTTAAGATGCACACCACGTTGAAGCTAGTGATTAAAAAGACATGAAATGACTTAGTCAGTTGGAAATATTTAGTATATCAAGCTAAATTACTCAAAAGTGGTTCAGTTCAGCCGTTAACAGCAACGAATCCTGATGTTCCTGATGCACTTTTTAGTAATAATTAAGTAATAATACGTTTTTATTTATGCAGCGCTTTTCATGATAATCAAAGACACATTGCAGGAGTTAAAATCATCAAACACAAGCAGCTTTTTAAACATAGACGGGTTGGTGCACTCTGATTTCTTTTGGAAAGTTCCAGAGGACTCTGTCGCCCCAGGTCTGGTGCTCAGTGCTGAGTGGTGAAGACAGATTGGAAGAGCAGAGGCTGTGAGATGGAGTGTGGTGGCGGAGTAGGTTCACTGAGGAAGCAGGGGGTCTGGTTATGGAGGGCTTTGTGAGTTAGGACTTTGTGGGACAGGGAGCCAGTGGAGTTTCTGGAGATAGTGGGAGCCAGACTGGGTGAACAGATGGGCAGTAGAGTTCTGGATATATTTAGGACTTTGTATGATGTAGCAGCAGAGAAGAAGGCTGATGGGTAGAGATGAGCTGTGTTTTAGGTTGAAAAGGGCAGTTCTGGTGTTTTCACTGACGTGGTGTTTAAAGGAGAGGTTGATGTGCTGTGTTAAGTTTGAAGAAGTTGGCTTGCATACATGAGGATGAAAGTAGAGGTGGGATGGACAGTGGAGGTGAGCGGCTGAAGGAGAGAATGAAGATGGAAGAGGAAGTTGCTGCAGGAGGGGCACTGAAGATGAAAGGAAGGAAACAAGAGGCAGATTCGGTCCTAATTGCACAGAAAAGCACACTGAATAATACTCAGTCGTATCTGGAGAGAGTCAGTTAATCTGCAGTGAAGTTTGTTGAAGTGTGTGGCAAAGCAAATCAGAGCCGATGCAGTTTGAGCATCTGACATGATTTTCCATTTCCCCTCACTCTGAAGAGCTACTGCGAGATACAGCCAAGTTTCTGTTTGGGGTAAATAAAAACAAGATACAGATCATATTTCCAGAAGCGACCTTGCAGCTAAAGCGAGAACTTTACCAGATGGGTACTGCTGTCATCTGGAAACGGAGACGTGTTCTTTTTACTGCTCTTTGAAAAAAATACTCTGAATTTAAGGGTTACAAACATCCCTACGTACCTCGGGTCCTTCTTGGCTTTTAGATGTATGCTAACATAAACAGGCAGCTGTACAAAGAAAAGACAAAGCCTATTCCATCATAATGTGCTATAAAACAGAAATAGATCCAGAATTAATATAGAATAAATAAATCTGAGTTACTTAATTTGAAGGTACAGTGAGGAAGGTTGGAGATTCAAGCTTAGCACTGTACTGGCTGAAGGAGAGAATGAAGATCCTGTACTGGATAAATGGTTTCTCGATAAATGGTTTCCAAATTCTATCAAAGTTATCAGAGGAGCCATGAAGTGAGAGTCTCACATTTCTCTAAGATGCTACAACACGTCCAAAAATGGCTATCGTAAGATCCTGCAATCATCGTTCTGGACGGTTTTTCGAAAATTGAGCTGCAGTAAGTGGACAGTGTAGGAAATTGCCAAAATGAGTGTGCTAGAGAGGCAGGTGATAATCTGCATCTATCATAGGTATTATGGAGTCTCCATCTGGGAACATTTTAGGGCTGTAAACATCAGAGAAAAGAAAGCATCCTGCAGCAGCCTGAATTGAACGAGACAGTGCCGAGCACAGATTGAGGCTGCACGGACCTCCTCTGGAGCTTTTCTCCACCGCTCTGCCGTCACAGCCGTCCCTAGATCCCCTCCAATGCAGATCTCAGAGTCTTCACCGATGGGTTTTTGCAGATTAGACAAGAAATGAGAGATAAGATATTGCACCCTTTCTTAAAGGCTCAAAAGAAAAGAGAGTTTCCTCAGGTGACTCATCAGGAGAAATCAAAGAGTGAGTCTTTAGTTCTGCAAAGAAGCTATGTCTACTTACTGGATTTACTTGTTCTATTATGTATTATTATTATATTTTGAGTTGTTTTCATGTTTTTGAAATGCTTTTTTCATGAAACTTGCTGTAAGTAGCTGCTCGCAAGGCATCCTTGAGTAAATATGAGTAACTGCCACGTTCTCTGGGTGGAAATAGCTTTGCCACTTAAGTGAGCATGGTTGCAGTAGCTCCAAGAGCAGTCATATATTTTTAGCACCCTCACATTGCAAGAAAATGCAATTCTGTCTGGTAGGAAATTGTCAATAACTATGGTTGGACAAGAAACGAGAAAACAAATCACATATGAGTAAAATATTAACTGGAACACCTTCGTTTTCCCTGTTACATCATATTTTATTAGGTGAGGCACAGCCAGCAACGTCAGGCTTTGTATTCAGGGGAAGAAATGCTCCGGCCGCTCTGAATGGTGAATGGCCTGGTGAGACAAATCAAAAAACTTCAACAAAATTCAGGCCAAGGCAAAGACAGTGTTATCATTCTGGAGAGGTTTTCGACTCCCATTTAGGTGCTAGAAATTTGATGTTTTTGTGCTGACTTCAATGGAATATTTTAAGATATTAAGATGGACAACATGACAGCTCGCTTAAAGTGGAGCCAAAATATCTCGACATGTGACTGGTGGCAGAAAACTCACCTCATACATGTCAGCAGACATCTGCCAAACTAAAAAATAGAATTACACGTCAAATACATTTTTCCCCAAAGATGGTTTCTGTCGTTTTATGCCGTTCTTATCACACTGATGTTAGTTGAAAAGTTCATGATTGACAGCAATTTAGTCGGCAGGTTCCCAATCATCACTGCACAAAGTCTGATTTCAGCTGACGTCACCAGCGCAGGATGCCAGCAGACATAGCTGGGATGTTTTGGCTTAATTTTTAGTCCTGTCAAGCGGAGGTGCGTCATCCATCTAAATCCAGTACATGTCAGTGTTTTCAGTGTATTAATCTGGCACAGCCTTCAACAGAGTTTTATTGAACTAAACTGGATGGTTTCCTTAGTCAGTCTTTACCGAATGAAAAGAGAAAGAACGTCTCAGCTCAGTCAAGTCAAATGACAAATGGAGCCCAGTTTCATTAATCAAGTGCGGAGGGCTGAGGGAAAAGAAAGAGTAAGAGTGCTCCACATAAACTGTTCTGTTTTGTCTCATTCACGGGGAATATTGCTGATCTCCATTGTTAATGATATCTGCTTCACCGAAAACACTCTGTATCCAATTTGGTCCAATTTGTCCCATTAAAAATGTATTAACAGTAATGAGAACACTGTTTGAAAACTCCAAACACAAAATGAAAACTCCCATGAAACAAGAGACCGCTGGCAGCATTGTAATATTTTTAGATCTCTACTGTGTCACAGCTCTCTGTGTGGGACTAACTTCACGGTATTTTGTATTCTGCTTCTGTGGATAATGTTTCTTACCTGGGTGCCTTTATGTGTGTCCAACCCATGTGTGCGTGTGTACATGCTCATGCCCACATGTGTGTATGCAGGCGTGCGTGCTTATCCACCTGTATGTGTGTGTACTTTCCTCGGCTCAGCTCGGGAGCTAACGGGCACGGAGAAGACGGCGTCCGTCACCGAGGAGACGGATATCGACGCGGAGGAGGTGAGCCAGGCAGTGCCGGCAGCAGAGGAGTCGAACCTCAATAGAGGAGTTACCGATCTGGACGCCACCGCCAAGACGCCCGACCTGAACCACTCGGAGAACAAGGTAAAGCGTCCCTGCTTTTACAGAGATTTATGTCAGATCTCCTCGTGATCTTTCCTCATACTTGGTGCCAACGTGGAGAGAAGGGAAGGATGGCATGCAGCAGACGGCCGCAGGTTGGAATTAAACCTGGGTCGCTGCATTCAGGACCCCGCCTCGGTACACCAGTACACAAGTTTGGTGATGGTTACTATGGTTACTGTAGCTTTTGGTCAGTGGTTGACAGGTAATGCTTTTATGGACATTTTAGCTGTTTGTATTAGTCTGAGTGGCTGTCATAGAAAACATATACCAACATTGACTTGATTGGGATTGACTGATTTGAAATGTGTCATGTTAATGTGCTGAGGCTGATGCATGTAGTGCACATGTGCATGATTATTTATCATAACACTACAATCGTGGCTTCAAATGGGACATATTAGGGAGAGGAGTGCAGAACGTACCCCTCAGTACACCTCTTCCACCAGATTAGCTCTGGTCCTTGAACCGGTTCCATTCAGGATTCAACAACAGCCAACAATAAATAATCTTCTTGTTGGGAATAAACCTGCGCCCTGCATAAACTGTCTGGACATGAATAGGTGAATAATGGCGGCACTTGGAGAGCCTAATATTTCCTGAGGTGGTACGAGGTGTAAAATGTTTGAGAAACACATTTATATGCAAATCTGCAGGCTCAACCACCATACAGGTGCGTCTGTATTACAATTGACCCAGCAGCATTTGTAATTCAGATCCGCACCAAACTTTAATAGGTTCTTTCCTCGGCCCATGCTTCAACCTTCCACCAAGTTTCATTAAATGTGCCGGTACTTTTTCCCAAACAAACAAACAAACAAACTAACAAGTCCCCCGTGGCCTCGAGGTTAAGGCACCGACCATGAACCGTGAATGTAACATTCCCGGTTCGTCTTCTCTCATTTAATCTCATTTCGTTACTGTGTTAAAAAAAAAAGTAACAAAATAAATGTTGGGAAAATGTTGGAAGTGTGCGTTAGAATTGGGAGTCAAGCTTGAAAGAGGAGGCAAAGAAAGATCTCCCCTGAGGACGGCTATAAAGATATGTCTGTGCATCAGAATCTCAGTTCAGGTTCAGGCTTGAGCAGCTGGCAGGAAATCAAATATCTGCTCAGTCACTCCAGGTCAGACTGACCCGAGAGTAACAGTAGAAATTTAAAGTTTACACAAGTTTTCAGATTTCCTACCTTTATGTCTTTATGTGAGGCTTTCACATTTATAAGATTTCCTCAAGGCTTGAAATAAACTTTTTTATTCCACTTTGATTTAAATATTCGTGTCTGCATTAACCACCACTTAAATCGAGTTAACACCAAGTCTGCATGTATGAACGGCATGAGTATAGAAATAGCTCCAACCACTTGGTTTCCATTCAGAAGCTGTCATCAGTATGTTGGCAGCTGAGCTCTGAGAGTACCACGCTAGTCATGCAAGTTTAAGTGTTCGTGTTCGTGGGGCGTCATAGTGTTAGAGATATGATACAGCCCAGTCAGAGCGTCTGCTCTCCGGCCCGCGGAAACCCACCACCAACAGTCTGTGTAACCAGAGAAAGGCTCTGCGGCCTGACTAGAGGTGTGTGAGCGCTGCCGTCTGGCTCAGCAGCGTCGTAGCTGTTGTTTACTTGGATTTCCAGCAGTTTGCAAGGCTGTAATTGTGTATTTGTTTGAGGCAGAAGTGGGAGGACGACACACCACGATGAGGGCAGAGAGAGGGTGCCGGGTGATGTTTATTACCCGACTCTTTGGCATGAGACCTTGGGCTCTGCATCAAGTTGGCAACATTGGAGTATCATAATCATTTTATTCTGTTTTTATTTTTTTATTGCTTCCCATTGCTTGGCCTTGCCAAGTGAGAGAGGACAGTGGGCAAGGATAGAAGGCTGACCTGGGCTGGCTCCATGTGTTGTTTTGTGGCATACAAAATATTTTCATTCAATACTTCATTTAATAAGCCCAAGTCAAAAAAAGGAGCAATATCTAATTCCCGGCCTTATGCGCCATAAAATAGGAAGCAACATTTCATCTCCTCCAACTCTTGATGCAAAAAATTCCAACTATGAACCGCTGTGAACTCACTCATTAACGTTACAGCGGCGTGAGCCCAAAAATAAACAGATTTTTCTGTGATTTGATTGTAATAAATGAATCAAAACTATGATGATATAACCGCATCAGGATGGTGATTTGTGAAAAGTCTGAATTCATACAAACTCAAACTACAAGTTTTGGTACAAAGTTTTTAGTCAAACTCAGCCGCTATAACCGAGCAATTATCTCAGCTCATGTCTGCCAACATAAGCAGCCTCGCATTAGTTCTGCTCTCTGCTGGTCAGACGGCACCGAAGCTAATTCAAAGGAAAGTTTTTGTTTTTGCAGATCTTCATGTTCTTTTTTCACCTTCCCAGTGAAAATGTCCTTGTAGGAAAAGCCCTGATCTGTAGTGAACTCTGGGTAATTCCTCAGGCAGCCTCAAGTAACTGTAAATAATTAAACAGACAAGCTGTGAGGCGACACTCGACGGCAGAGTGTATGAAACTTCTCATCAAGACACAAATGAGTACTGTTATGTCACTTTAGGCTCCGACATACCTGTTAACTCGCCGCATGGTGACCCGTTTCAGGTCCTGACTCGGAGTTACAAACCCAGACTGCTCACGTGTTTAACAGTCCCATTAACGTTAGAGTTATGAGAGCTTTCATTACAGCCCCTGATTGAAAGCAACACGGCGTGAAATCACTGAAACAACGAGCTCTCTGCGACGACCTCTATTCTCAGGTCATTGGAGGGAGTGTGTGTGTGTGTTAGTTTGTGTAGCTATTTCGGCATGTACATGTACTGAATGTATTCTTTTCGATTTGTTTCCTTCAGCGCATTTGTCACTCTTAACAGCTTGACAGATTAAATGGGAATGCGGAGGGACAGGGGGAGGAAGGTAACATTGAATAAGATGTGTGTGTGTGTGTGTGTGTGTGTGTGTGTGTGCGCCTTTCAATTCGCGCCCATGTGTATGCATTTTTATTACACAACTGTGTGTGTGTGTGTGATTTGATTCACTACAGGGTTTCTCTGGAAGCTCATGAAAGGGAAAGCAGCCTGCGAGTGTTAAAGTTCATTCTCTTCCTGTCAGCTCCCGTTAGACTGACAAATCCCTCGGCGCCCTGCGTCCAAACGGCCCCGGAGGACTCGGGGAGCTCACATCAATCCTACCTCGGGGCTCCGTGTCCATGGGGTCGAGTCGGGACGGTTACTTTTGGCCTCAGAGAGAGCAGAAGACCAATTGGAAAGATAAGTCACAGTTTAGATAGCTGCGTTTTACACATTTCAAGAGGTCGTACTTTGGCGGAGACAGATGCTCACGGATGGTTTCAATAAAAAGTGAGATAACGCTGTGCTCGAAACAAAACGTCCAGATGATTTCAAAGCTGTAAACTCCCTCTTACATAAATCTCGTGTTTATAAGCTCTCATTCAGATTTCAGAATATCCGACAAAGAGAGAGAAGGACACTGTGTCTCCTTCATGTGCACGGGTGCTTTAAAGCGAGGCTCTCCAACAAATGCTCTGATAGAGGTTTTTGCCTCTGGCCCACTTTCAGATGCTGTCAGGCAGGTGTAAACACTCTGATCCATGAGTGTAGCCCTACAGGCAGCACTCCACTCACAGCACGCTTCCTCTTTCTTTTTGTTTTCCCCCCCTCTCATCGCGTCATTAGTACGCCTCAGTTGTTTCAGACTTCAAATTAGGAGCGCGACCTGACATGGACGGATCGCTGATGGGATGCGACGGGCACAGGCCAAGGAGTGCAAGAGGTCATGAGGCCTCCTGCGTCAGAGCCTCTGTTAGAAGTGACTGTATTGTTGGAAAGTCACAGAGTGTTATTGAAAAGTTAGCATGTCCTGATTGTGTTGTGTTGTGATTGTTTTTTGGTCGTATCTGCTACAAAACACTTCATTTTACAGCTCGGTTCATGCCTCAAACTACGGCTTGTTGGCTCTTATTGCTCAAATATGTTCAACAATTTCCAAGATATTTTTTTAAAGAACTATGTGCTGACTTTAGAGAAACTACTGTGTTCAAGATTAACTCAAAATGGTGACCTATGCATGGTGTCGGATTGGCTGCGACCCCTTCGTGACACTGAAAAATAAGAGTGCATGAACGAACATTTACTTTGGTTTAAATTAAGATTGTTGTATCAAATTCTCTCCAGGAAACGTCTAGAAAATTATTCAGAATTTCTTATAAAATTACAGCATGTGAGTTTTTATAATAATAATATCTTTATATCACAGCTGCAGAGCGTACGGAGAGTACCATATCATTAAAATGCAGTCTTGATCCTGCATCTCAGGTTTCCTTTGATGGTTTCTCTGTGATATTTAGTATATTTATCTTAATATCTGTGCAGAGGGGAGCCCGTGTGGATCTGCTGCAGCTGAAAGCTTTGAACAGAAGTTCAGACAGCTTCTCTTCATAAATACTGATGCTGTGTTTGAACATCACCTGAGCGTTACGGTTTGTAAATGTCACCCGATGCCAAAGACTGAAAGACTTTGTGCAGCTGGTGTCACATAATCTGTCCATGCAGCCCAAGTCCATCACTGTTCGACACCCTGATCCAGTAATCCAGGACTCAGGATTAATATGAATGGTATTTGCACAGCTGATATGCAAATAGACATTAACTACACATGACATTAACTATTAACTATGAATGCACTGCGAACGTCCTCGCTGGTGAAGCTCTTTGCTTTTATCGTGCGAGACCGTAAACATCCTGAATGCGGCTTTCACACGTTTGATTACTTACCTGACCTCAGGTCAACTGTGTGATGTTTGATGATTTGTGTAAGGAAGGAGCTTCGGAGGTGTGAGGAGGAAGTTGTGCTGAACGTGAAATGGTAGAAGTCACAGTTTTCTTGTTTGTGTGACTTGGAAACGGATGTGTTGACATACATTACACAGAATCTAGAAAACACGCTGCAGTGCCAAGAAGACTAAAAAACTCCTAAAATGCAGTCAGTGTGTTTTTGCAGTTTGCTCACAGAACGTGAACGTGACTGTAAACTGAAGAAAAAGAGACTTGTTAGCCTGAAAGCACACGTTAGGATGACAGTAAGTGTGTGCAGAGGAGGCAGATATTCAAAAACAAACACGATTATTCTGAAAATGTATGCAGAAAAGACACTATGTTCCTCTTATCTTATTCTCTTTACTCACTCAAATATTGTATAATGCTTCACTTAGGATGTTTTTCATTTTCAGACTAATTGAGATGTTTTAAAACAAATCTGAAAAATCATAACCCATATAAATCACATAATTTTTTGGCTCTGTTCATCAGTTGCACAGAGATAAAGACATCTTTTACCGAAGATCATAAGGTCTGTCTGTGAACATTATTTATGACTTTCATCAGTTTTAATCCCAGAATCAAACAAACGCCTCTGAAATGAAGAGCTAAAAGGCTCACAATGCTTACATGTAACATCTTATAAATAAAGTAATATCTGCATAACGATATAACATGTTCTTACTCATGTGGATTAGAGGTGATCATGGAAGCAAGTGACTCAATTTCAAGAGCGAACAGGGCAGAAGAGGCAGGACGATCCCGTCTCGTAAGATGGAGAGTGTGTGTTCGACCTGTTACATGTGCTGCAGACAAAGTTGAAAGCGTTGTAGCGACGGCACATTAAAGGGTTAACATCGCCGACAGCTGCTTCTTGTCTCTTTTTAATTTGCCAAATGTCGTTTCAGTCGATTGGCACAACATTTGCATATTTTGTTGCCAGCTGTCCTTCATATGTATATTTTATCATTATATAATCAGTGTTATGGATCAGAATGCTGCACTATGCAGTTTCATAAAATTTTGTGCATAAACAATATGTACTGTAATAACATAACTGTGGGAGGTTGCATACAGTAAATGATAGGATTCATCTGGAAAAGAATATGATATTTTGTTTGTTTTAAGTGAGTCTCTGTGTTTATTAGCTAATAATAATGCAGTTTTTGTTTTGGGCATCCAGAGCAGTGATTCTCTGTATCGACACAAAGATATCTTCACCATCCACTGAATCCACTGAAACCATCTTATCTTGACTGAACGCTCTCTGTATTTTGCTTATTGTAAAGTCACTTGGATATTTGAGCTCCACTGTGCAGAACGATGTACAGACTCTGTTTTCTTCTTCATCTGTTGGAGGGGTCAAAGTTCTTCTACGCTTACCTTAAATCACTTTAAATCTCTCAGTTTTAGACGTGTGTGATGAAGCATCCACACCGGAGGCCTCTCGTGTTCAACACATTTACATATTCATAGATTCTAATGAGGGAGAACAATGTTGTTCAATGCCCATTATTCTTATGTGTTTTTTTTTTAAAAGTCGACTCCGTCTGGTCACAGCGTCTCGTCTTCCTCTTCATTCTTTTATCCACAGCTAACAACATCCACTTCTCCTCAGCCTTAACTCTCGACCTCTTTACCTCAGGAACCAGAGCACACTTGGCCTTTTTTTTTCTCTGGTCGTCTCCTCGGCAGCCTCGACAAGACAGAGACTTATCTTTTCAATACTCTCCGCACACAACCAGGTAATAAAAAAAAGACTGTCTCTGCTTTTCACTCACTGCAAACTCGATGGGTTTGTGTGAGAATATTGCTTGACCCGTCTATATTGGAGAGATGAGGTCCAAGTTTTCCCCTGCTGGGGTTTCTCCTGATAGCCTTGTGGTCTGATGATTTGATTTCTAAGTGTGTGTGTTTGTGTGTGTGAGGGTGTGTATGTGTGGACTTGTTAAGTTGTGATACAACTTGCCAACCAGAGAGAAGTCGCAAGGCCAGTAGCCAAAGATGCTGTCATCGTACAGACGTTGGCGCTCGACATTCCTCTACCCCGTTTCTGTCCACATCTGCTCTCGTACATGCACATCTGCTCATGTGGTATGTTGACCTGGATTCATCTCATGTAGGAGGCAGCTCATCCTGAGCTTTGCACATGGGAATGCTGTCCTATGAGCTGTCTGCTGATAACAAACCACAAGCAGCATCATCCCATGAACAGTGACCTTTTGACCTCAGGCAGAGCTGAGTCAGTCCAAGTTTAATCAAGATGTTTTCATGGAAGTCAGATCCACTGATTTGAGCCAGTGGAATAACTCACACACACTTTTACCTTTTGCTTTGTTTCTCCCTTCTCATTTTCTCTCTCCGTCCCTCTATCACTTGACTTTCCACTCCATTAGCCCACATTTTGTGCTGACATTCAATATCTTTTTCCAAACTCAACCCTGTTCGTGCCAGGAATGTTCGAGTGCAGAAATGTGCCACTCCATTTCTCTCATGAAGCCCGAGTTCTGAACATCTTTTAGGGTTTGATCCACCAAAACTGTCCGGCTGTTAAACTCTGGGATATTAACCTTTAAAGGTACCTCAGAATAGACGGTTTAACACCTTTGAAAACAGGGAGTAACAGCAAACTTGCTAAACTAGCTGCAAGTTTCAACACAAATTATATTTTATGACTGACGTTCAAAAGTTCAGAAGAAAGCTTCAAAAGAAAGATGGTGATTTTACAAGCATACCTAAGCAAGATCTGACCTGCTAATATGATACATACATGAGGTTAGTCATCTTGGTTAGTCTCCCCAGTGTTCCAACCATGACCGATTTAAATGAAATCGGCACACACAGCTGATCTGGGGAACTTGGTTGCTCTTCCCTAAACTAATCAAATTTGCCTGATCCAGGACCACATACTCGTGATTTGTTGTTAACTTGTGAAATCTTATAGACCTGGATCTGTGTCTCTATCCTAGCAGCTAGTTAAGTGCATTCACCTGACGTTCCTGGTCTAGACACTGATTAGACACCTCGAAACAAAGCCAACGCGGCTCTGAGTGCTGACAAAGAACCATAGAGAACCACAGCTTTGATTTCACAGACGTACAAAGCAAAGCCAGAAACTGTGTGCCCGTATGGCATCATTAAAAATGAACGAGTAAACCATTAGCTGGGGAAACAAGCGTGGCATTTAGAATTATTTGGACAACTATACCGGGTACGGGGAAAGGGCAACGAGGGCAGCTTAGATAACACAAGGCCAGAGAAACCCTCCAATTTGTAGATGTCCTTTAACAAGCTCTGTGAGTCCAGCCAGACTGTGCATGAAAACAGACGTCATGTCGGTGTTAAAATGGAAAAGAGTCAATGGAAACTGCAGAAGGAATGGAAAGGCCTTATCTGAAAGGTTACACAACCGTGCCACATGATATTTTTGGTCAGCGGCAGACTGCGGCAGACAGTGACTGCGGCCTGGTGTGTTAAAAATTTGTTAACACTGGGAAGTCCAGAACAAACCACATGCGGAGCTTTTGTGTGAATATCATCTATAAGATCATGTCGACATTTGTTCTGAGATAGTACACTGGATTATATAAAAATCCACCGACAACGTTAAATAAAAACAATATTTATTGGCGACATTGCACAGTCCGTGTATGAGAGGATATGTTGTGTTACTGAGTGTTGTTCCCTTTTGTATTCCCCCCAAATAACTGGACAAAGATCACAAATCACGATGAGAAATCTCTGAATGCGGCAACAGTTCTTATATCAGAAAGTGCTTAAGCATCGGTTAGTACCCTCAAGAGACCAGGATGCAGTGCAGCCACATAATGTCTTGTATTTAAGGAGCACGGTGCAGAAAGCTAAGCTTTTCTTACACATAACTCACAGGTAAAGGCCCGTTGTTAAGTATTATAATCTGTTTCTGTAGCTCGCTGATATACCGTACTGGTTAGCTCAAGAACTCATGATCGTCTTCCAGTTAGCATGGCAGACTAGTTAGCATGCTGTTTAGAGTTTTGTGACTGCCTGTCTGAAAGTCCAATATTCACTCTCACCTCTGAGATTGGTCTCCACTAGTTCCTGAGGGAAAATCTCTTCAGCTGCCAAATGCTCCACTCACCGTCACTAACTTTTTCTGCCTGGCATTCGGTGCAGGACAGATGGGCTTTTTAGAGGTTTTTCACTGGAAACAGATGCCTGCCACAGACGAGAACGACGCCATGAGATCAGCGAGACTGAGCCAGGAGAACAGTGAAGTCTCGAGCAGGAAAACCGAAACAATAAGTCAAGAAACGATGAAACGCTTTGCAGAGCCGAGGAAACCTGCATCTCTTTTTACATACGAGTAGTCACCTGATCCGCTGTTAATGTAAAAATATTGATTATAGTCGGGTTAGGCAGTGTATTTTTGGCATTATTGGTCAAATATTCTGTAATAACCTTTCTCCACCTCCGCTTGGCTCTGTTATCAGAAACTTACCCCGTGACCGGAGACTTTAGCCAATCACACATCGGTAACCCAAAGCCATCTGTATTTGATGACCTGGGAATGAGACTCAGCAATCTTTCTGCAGAATCGATTACCTTTACGCAAACATCCAATCCTGCCTCCGGAAAATGTTCTCCAAATGCCTGACTTAAACATCGTACTTTACGGGCACAGTTTGGTGTCACAAATCTTAAGTTGCCAGCAGTACTTGCTTCCATCATTGAGATCATAATTTGCCTCCCTGCTTATAAATGTTAAGCTTGGTGGGGAAATATTCTATTAAGTGATTTATTCATAGAAACAGGAAAACTTAACCCAAGGGTTTCCAGGCTTAATGTGAACACTTGATGTGAACGAGACCTTTTCTTCTACAACTCTTACTGCCGTGTAATGACTCAAGTCGATGGTGTGATCTGATATCACAGGCGGGAGAGCGATCTCTCAGTTTTTTTCTCAAGAGCCCTTGATAAAGTTGTAAATCTGTAGCTAAGGCTGTCAGTGGTGAAGAAAGCCAGACCCTGTCTCACCTCTTGGTGTTTTATTGCCTCGGTGTATGTGCGTCCGTCTGTGTGTGGGAGGGGAGCGTCCGTTTGACAGTCAGAGTGTAATAACAGCTGGAGGAAGAGAAATAAAGACTTCCTTTATCCCGTGTCATCTATCTTTAGTCTCCTTTCTGTCTTCTTTTCCCCTTTCCTTTTTCAAAGCCATCCTTTCCTTCCCTGGTCTCTTCCTTGACTCTTTCTGTCTCTCAGTGGGTATAACGAAAGGCTAAAACATAAAGGGAGACTCCAGCTGCCTGCTAAGAGCCTGTATTAGCATGTGTATGTGTGGGAATTAGACGGTAATAGCTGAACCTCCCTCTGGCAGGCCAGACTCCAGCAGTTATCATGAGGAATTTGAGTAGTAGGCCGTTTTTCTCCGTCGTCTTTAACTCCCCCGCTCGCTTTCAATATCCTACTCTGCTGTCTTGTGTAATTGGGTTCGACTTTGGAAAACAACTTCAGGATCCGGCGTGCAGGGATGGATTGATGGTTCTCACTCTGTACAGTAAACAAAGTACAGAGAGGCTCAAACAGTGTTTGAATATGCAAGTCCTCACTCCTCAAACCGCTGTTGGAAAGCGTGTGAAAGTGTGTGTGTGTGTGTGTGTGTGTGTGTGTGTGGGCATATTTGTGTTCAAGCAGTCATACTGGATTCAATACTTGTCTTCAGATTTTTGTCTCAGAATTAAAAATGGATCACTGTGGATCATCTTCATCCGTCCATCCATCATCTCACTTCATTTGCTCCGTCATCCGCCCTGCGTGAAATCTTCAAGTTAACCAACTTTGAAGAATTGATGGCTCTTATCACTGCTCGGGCATTTTTTTCTTATAAATAGACTTTTTACTTCCCGACACCCAAAAAGCTTACAAATGTGGTGCTTATCAGTAATCTCCATCCACTAAACTGCTCTATTAAACGTCCTTTATGACATTTTATGATATGTCGCCGCCCTTTCCAGCTCCTGCAGGCACCGCGCTTCCAATCTTCATAGCTGTTTGTGTGATCGGCTCAAGGGTGTGCTGTAATTATAGGTCAACACAAGGTGACATATTTCAGTCAAAAAATAATAATCTGTTTGGCCCGGAGGGGGAAAATGTCCACCGCCACCTTGATGTTTCATGGCTGCATCTTTAAATGCAGTTAAAGGTCCAGTGTGTAACATTTAAAAGTATCTATTGACAGAAATGGAGTATCATATTCATGACTATGTTTTCATTAGTGTGAAATCAGCTGAAAATAAGAATTATAGTGTTTAAGTTGCCTTTTATATCTACAGAGGAAGCCGGTCCTCTTCCATGGAGTTCACTTTGTCAGTAGCCCGGAAGGGACGAACCAAACACTGACTCTACATCGATATTTTAGTTTCACGGACACTGTAGTATCTCCTTCGTGTTTGAACCGAGGAGAGGTGAGGGGTTTTCAGTTGGTTGCAATCTGAATCTTCACGACTGGATTCCACTAATTTCTACACACTGGACCTTAAAATATGCAAGACAAGATTTGTGACCAGCAGGCAGCAAATATTTCACTTCTGCTCTGAGCCATCTGGGCAGTTGGTATACGCATACACTCAGCTTATTTTGGCTTTTTTCTGGAAACAGCTGTTTACAGTCTCTTATAGGGGTGTTAATGAGAGCCCTGAGATTTGATAGCACTGTCTACGTTCCAATAAATTAGCTAAAGGAGACTAAGACAGCTTTCCAACGTCTGATTAGGTGTCCGACCATTTCTGTAATTGTCCAAAATCCAACATTCACACGCACTTCACGCAGTGATCAGCCGGCTGTGTGGACGTGAGCTCTTTTAATTCCAATCTTGACACAAAGAATCATGTTTGCTTTTCATGTGAACAACCGAATGCAACACTGTGGAGAGAGAGACTGTTTGAAAGTTTGCACTGTTATCCTCGTTACATTGCATCTCCTTCATCTCTGGCTTTTCATTTAGCCTTCAAGCGCTAAATAATTATTGCACTACCCAAAAATGTTCATACAAATACTGTGGGAAGCTCTGCTATTGTGCACCAGTGAACGTAAATACTTGTATAGAAGTGTTTATTGGTTAAACTAACACTGTTATAAGAGTGGGAGTGTGTTTTTTTATGTGATAATGTTGGAGATGAGCGCTCAGATGTATTTTAGAGTAAGATTTCTCCTCCATCTGTGTTGTATCACACTCAGCTGCTGCTGACAGTCTGTTTATGTCTGTCTTTCCTTTCAGTTGCTCTGTAATTGAGAGTCGCTGCCGTATCCACGGTGCCAGCCAGTGTCACCATTTCTCCTCTCTGTTAGTTTGACTGCTGAATCATCGTCTTCACTCTTCCAGTTGCTGAACATTCCCGTTTTGCCTGACAAGGCTCGCTGTTTGAAAGATAAAGCAGTGATCCTGTTCAACATCTTTTTCTCAGCAGTGTCGTTTCAGGCGTCTGCGAGTAGCCTCTGTGACAAAAAAGGTGAAAGATGTGTCTCTTTTGAGGACGCACTTCAAGATTCATTACGCGATAGCACCAAACAACTTGTCAGCTTGGATAATTTCCTCTCATTAACCTAAAAGATCCAGCTCAGACAGGCCATCAGTCATATATTCCTCTCATGGAGAGTGTGTCTGGGTGTGTGTGTGTGCCTCATTGTCTGTGTGTCGCCAGAAAGTGCTTAAGGAGAGACAGATGGTGAAGTGTTTTGGCATCGATTCCTTAAGGCAGGTTCAGGTTCAATTTAATCAGGTGCCGACTTGTTTGCAGACCACAGCCGGCGTCGTGACTTCAGTCACTTTGAAGCACCTTGCGTCTCCTGTTAGTGGTTTGACATAGTTTGGATTCAGTCAGCAACCTTGTTGTTCAAGACTTGGCAGCCGTGAAAATGTATTAAATGCGGGCGACACCGGCAGAAACCTGAAGAAGAAGAAGAAGAAGAAGAAGACGTAGAGCCAGTCATGTAAAGCCAGCAGTGCACATTTAATTTGGTTTTAAAATGTGTTTTTTTGCCTTTTTTATGCAGCCAGAACTTTACAAGAACAACATTATAGCTTTAATATTAAATAGATCTGTTGAGAACTGTTATGGTCTCCATTTGTATCCGCTTTGTCTATCTGCATGGTTCTTGTTGTTGCATCAGCTTTATGTTGGATTGTCTTGCACTTAAATGCACTTAATTTTCTTGCATCACAATGCCGGCTCAGTTTCATGCAACAAAAACGAAACCACTTAATATTCTCAACATGTGTCTTAAAAGCACTCAGTTCCATTGCTTGTTTCCACATTCAGTGTCTGATACACACGAGCCGCTCTAATCTCTCTAAAAACTATTTGATGGAGCAAAATATGCAGTTATCCACTTCAGGAAAATAGATTTTTGCCCACTTCATGTGTTGCATTTTTTTTCCAATTGTAAAGACGTCGACAAAGTGTTCGAGACTGGGTGAAGGTTGTCAGTCAGTTAAGTCTGTAGACGAAGGGCTGTCAACCTGTGTCTGTCACTTACTGCAACCCCTGTTATTCCACCGGGCACGGATGCGGAGCACGGAGGTAATTGCGGCCATTCTACTGAATATTTTAAACTCCATTGGGCCCGCCGCAGTTGGTTTCAGAAGCGGGCCTTCACTCGGCTCCGCAGAGAATACAGAGCAGTTCTATGGACGCACAGAAGCGTATTTGGAAGCACATAAACCTGACCTGCGTGACAGAGACGCTCCCGTCGTGTCGTATTGGTGTAAGCCATTTAAGGTTCACGATCCCACTTTTCTTTTCTCTCAGTTAGCCAGACCAGTTGGCAGCGACACGGTCATGATCCCTCACTGGTTTCCCAACTTTGAATGGCCAAATGTGCGTCATAGGAAGGCCAACAAACGTCCTGTGTGGGTTGAATAGAGCTGCTGTTTTCTTGTCCTCCATAGCAGCTGCGAAGCTTGTTTGTTTGTGTTTTGTTGGAGGTGTACTCTGGACCGAGCCACTTTGGAACATCGAGGTGTTACAGACACACTTCCCCACTTTCAGGTGTCGCCAGCTTTGACTTCATAAGTACCCTCAAATACCAAACGGAGCCGACGCTTCACCGAGCGCCACATCTCCATAAGATGAAATATTTCTGACTGATTGAATGATGGAAAAGGCACAATGTGTGACCGGTTACCAGCATTCGGTGCAGGAGAATTGAGTCCCAGAGCTCATTATTGTTTGGAGTGGAGTGTTTGAGTGCTGCTGATCTGCATTCTCAGCGCCGCTCATTCCACTCTGATGCAACTAATCAGCGATTGTACATTTCAAATTCAGACTCTTGTTTTGATGGCGACTTGTTCTGTAAGGCATGTTATTGATGCTGCTGCTCGTCCTGATTATAGTTATTTATTCATTATTCGTTTCTTATCTTCTTTTCGGTGTATTTGCATCCGCAACCTTGTAAGTTTTTGTGAAAAGTGATAATGAAAATCAGACATTATCATTCTTATTCACACGACTTTCATGTTGTAAATAAATAAGTAAAAACTGGATTGTGCCTTGAAAGATGTCGACTTCTCTCTTCATCTCTCTCTCTCTCTCTCTCTCCTCTCTGCTGTCAGGCTTCAGACGAGGCCTCTCTGCTGATATCCAGCCCCAGGATGCTGCTCCCTGCATCAGGCACGCTGCCCCCAGGTGCCCCCCTGTCTGTCCATCACCAGATCCAGCTGCTGCAACAGCAGCTCCAGCAGCAACAGCAGCAGACACAAGTGGCTGTGGCACAGGTGAAACTCTCTCTCTCTCTCTCTCTCTCTCTCTCACACACACACACACACACAACATTTGAAACGGCTGTATGTTGATCGTGTAGCTTTGACGATTAGTCGATCGACCGAAAAAGAACTTTGATAATCGATTGAAAGATGTTTTCAGCCTCTCAAATATGGAGATGCTTTTCTCTGTCTCATATCATATTACACTCAATATCCTGGACATTTTATAGACATAATTAATTTAGAAAATACTTCATGTATATTAATACCAGGCAGGTTAATTGATGATGAAAATATTCGTTAATAATTGTGCGTGTGAATTGTGGACGTAAAAAAACTGTTCAAGGAGTTCCATAAAAATCAAAAGCTGCTACTAGAACTTCATCTCTGATTACTGATTGACAATTTAAAGGATGTCTTGCCTATAATTTATACCATATGAACAATAATTATATTGTAATCAGTGGTAAGTGAACCAAGCAGTGATTAAATCATCACACTGAACAAAGAAGGTCTCTGGGGGGATGTTTGACTCTCCCTTTCCACACGTCCACCTCAGATATGAATTGATCTGTATGAGATGGATTTCATTTCTTTGTTTACTACACAAATTGCCGGTTTGCAGTGATATTACACTCCAGGTTTCTCCGATACCCGCACAAAGCGCGATGGTCATCAGCGTAACGAGTGGTACTTAGACCTCGAGTGTATGTTGCCGTGGGAACGGTTTTTCTCCTCTGCAATTACACGGTTTAATTTAAAGTCAGTAGAACATCGACGGCAGCATTACTGATTCATCCATGCACGCTCTGTTTCTTTGGCACCTCAAGTCCATCACGGCAACAGTTGTCGGCAACATCTTGAGGCAATTTTAAGATAAATAACAAGGCAAAAGACTAATAAAGCCTATAACGGCAGCAGAGAGGTTGTACATGTGGAGAGTTAAAAAACATAAATGTATCGAGACGCTCAATAAACCTGAATCAATAAGTTGTCTAATTCCACAAACATCTGTTAAAGTGAGCAGAGTTTATGTCAGAATATATTCATAGAAACTACCCACATCAACAAAAGAAAGAAAAGAACATGTGATCAGCTGGAAACGCTCGAGGATGACTGACAGACAGACGGAGATCAACGCCCTCCTGCAGTCCAATCTGGATTTGAAAAAAAAAAGTTAATACCGAGTGCACCCGGCGTCAGGCATCAATCACTCAGCCCGAGCGGCTGCAGTGGGAGAGTGACTAGTGACAGCAGTGGCTTTGGGTTTATGAGCTGCATGAACGCACGCACACACACACACGCACACACAGAAGTTTGTCAACCTGCTCACGAAAGAGCTGTGAGACTTAAAACTGCAATTTCACAACTCAACACGCCCTCTTCCCCGCACACACACTCCTGACCCAGAAGTGCCCCAGACAGTTAAATACTGACGTCTCACGGCTTCCAGAGACGGACCCGGCGGTCCTGATGAAACCGCCTGTTCACGCTGAACCCGGCTGTCCCCTTGTCTTGACCTGAACAACGTCAGACAGACGTCCGCTCCGACTGACAGCTCGCACATTCAGATTGAGCGTGCCCAGACAGAAATGCCATTAATTATACCTCGATGAAGACAGAGGTCAGAGCCCGATGGCACATGAAGGAACTATTTTACCTAATGTGGAATATTTCAAATGAGTATGTGCCTCCGTGAGGTGCGTCTGTCTGACCTTGGCTCTTTTGCCATTTAGAAAGCTCTCCCCAGTGGTCCTGACTTGTCTGAGCCGCTGTAACTGTTAGCTTCCACACAGCATCTAAATTAGTTTCCACTGACTCCTCAGTTTGTTTCTCTCGTCGAGTGAGTCTGACTGTGTGTGCTGATGTCGCCATCGTCTGAAAGGTCGCGAGATAATTAATCTGACAGGAAAGAAAGAAAAGAACGATAGACTGACTATAAATCTACCTCTGTGCAGACCAAAACTGCCAAAATCATAAATAAATAAGTGGCTGAATGAAGATGCCATTAAATACAGAAAAAACAATATTAAATAATAAATGTAGGTATGAATTATTTTGGGCACTGTGTGGGAGAGCAATGCATGTATAGTTCTAGATATATAGATCTCTGCGGCCTTATGATGACCAGCCAATAAAAAAGTGACACACATGATGAATGGACATGCTTTAAGAAAATGCATGAAGAAAGTTTAGAAATAAACGAGTTTTGGGAAACATAATGATTAAATAATTACATTAAAAATGAAGAAATTAACCAATTAAATGGGGACAAATAAATAAATATGAAGGTAAATGAACACAGAAGCAAATTAAAACAGAAATATCAGTTTTTGTCAGGTTAATACATTCACACATGGATTCATTAACTACTATTTATTTTTAGGAATGTTTATGGTGCATTTATTTACTTTACATGTTTATTTTTGACAAATTTTGAGACATTTCCAGAGTTAAGCTCATTTTTGGTGTTTGATGTATTTTCTAACATCTAATGATTAATCAAAACAAATTAAAACAAAACAAGATTAATGGAAAGTCGTGTGGCTTTTTAGTTGGACTTTTATTAAATACTTGATGTATACTTGTTAATACAAGTTTTTTTTTCTCAAATCAAGTCAAATTTGAATTAATTACTTATTTGCACTTGACCCATTTATTTTTACATTGTAGTCTGCACACACTCAGACATCTTGAACAGGACCACACATTGTTAAAGTGTTTATCAGGAGAGAAAGGGAAGCTGTTTCCTTCGTTTTGTGCTCATAACAAATATCTACAGTGTCACTCTCTCTCCCCCTCACACTCTCCGACAAACTCTTTCTCATACAAGACTAAACCTGCCTGAGGCGACTTCTAACCACCCGTAATGAGGAGAGTCTGTCCACCACTGAAGGTCAAACAGAAGAACGTAATGAGCTGATTAGTTCTGCCCAGATCAGGCACAGTGTGAGTGCAGAGAGGCAGACACACACACATGTGTGTGAATCTTTATTTGTGTGTTTTTGTGCTTATTAAGAATTACACTAAACTTGTTGTTTCCCGTTCACTCCCCGGTGTCTCTGCTTCAGTTTTACACCAGAAAATATCTGTTCTGTTTTTATTTCTCTGGCATTTAAAGTGAAAGTGTTTGTTGAAAACATTTCACAGGATCACAAACTCTCCAACATTTTTATGTGCAGATATTTCTCTCCTCTCTCTTGTTCGTGATTTATATCAAACAACAGGAGCTGGCTGATTTTACAGACGTCAGGTTTGAGTGCAGCTCTGCCATTATAATAATGTTGCTGTTTAATGCTAACATAACACACGGTGATAAACAGACATGCAGCCAGTAGACTGTTTTCTTCTTCAAACATAGAACACAGTGAAATGAAATGATGTTCCTCCATGACTATGGTGCTACACAGAACAACACAAAAGACTACAAAGAGCCAACTAAGACTACACAGACTTTTTTGGCTGCAGAGGCTCACGCACAGATACACACATATTTAATGTCGGTCTGCCATTCCTGACAGGATTCAAATTGCCAGGCATCCACAGGAAAGGCTTCGTTTGTGATTTAGTGTTCGGTTTGTTGTTTTATCACGCTGAGATCAGCCTCACTGTTTGCTCAAACGCAGGCGTATCAGAGGTCAGCTGTTGTGTTGTGCTGTAAGCTCGCAGCAGTGGGATGTTATTGTATTACAGGAAACGCATTTGTCATCGATCGTGGTTAGTGCAGACGGCACCTCAAGATTAAATGTTTAGTTGATTAATTAATTAGTCGATAAACAGGAAATGACTCTGCCATTATTTTGACAATCGATTAATAATCTTTAGCAAAAAAAAAAGGAAAAACAAAACGCATTCATTAGTTCCAGCTTCCCTAATGTGAATGTGTGTCGATTGGTCTTATAATTCATGTAAAATCTGACTGAGATGTTTCAATTTTCTGATGTTTTGAGGACTAAATGAATTATAGATGAATCCTGAAGGAAATCATCATTAATAAATATAATCAAAAATGATAATTATGGGTAGGCGCAGCCTTATTTCTCTTTAATTCATAATCTACAACTCTTTTCTCAATAATCTCATCAGCTGTATTTCAAAGAACTGATGAAAGTACCTGGAACTTTGTGGCCCAGCCTGGCAACTGGGAATATCTCCTCGATGTTGAACTTGAGTTCAGAGTAAATGGAGTTAAATTAGTGAACTGGCCAACACTAATCAGAGCTCACTCAGGGATGAGTGGAAGTGGTTTAATGAACTGACGGAGTTCATCTGCGATCTGTTTAAAGACGGAGTCCGCTCTGTAGATGCTTCTCTGTCGCTGCTTAATGAAATTTGACCTCTCTCTCTCTCTGTGTGTCCTAGCTCAGTTACTGATATCTCCTTCAATCCTTCCTTACTCCATTTCCTCCCTTTCATTCCTTACTTACTTCTCCTACATCTGTTTGGTCGATACTTCCACATTTCGCCTACTCCCTTTTTATTTTCATGCTCCTACCAGCTATGTTCACTCATTTCCTTCCTCTTTTCTTCACCTCCTACACCTTCCTTTCCTTTTTCTTTCTCTGGTGAGTCATTGGTCTGTCTCTCATTTCTCCTTCATTTGCTCAAACAATGATGCTTGGTCTCTTACCACCTTATGCACATGTATTTAAATCACCTCTCTTCAGTTTATTTCCCCAAAAATGACACAAAAACAGGGACAACCCAGAGCTGGAGAGGTTTCAGACACTTCCACTTCAAAGGAGCCGGGCATGGGCAGGAAATGCGATGACGGTAATCCTGTGTGAGGAGTTACATCCCTCAGCAACCAACCCCGTGGAGCCAACACTCCCAATCGCCTTCCACTACCAGTGGGAGAGACACATCAGCCTTATTGTTCAGTTTTTTACATGATCTGGAGGTGATCCACAAGCCCTTTATTTTCTATTGTCTCATTTTGTCGCTGTATTTAGTGCCAAGTGCTCTTTAAAGAAATGGTTTGGCAGAGCACGCTCCAGTGATAACGGATATTTTCCGAAATGGCACTAATTCTAAAGTAATGATGCACTGTGGGTACAGGTTGAATCCCTGTTGTGTTTTATGTAACAGAAGCAAAACAGAGAGCAGTATAAGAGAGCAAATGATTAATATTAAATCAGTGAAATAGAGATATTTTCTGTCCTGACAAGATGGAAGGAAACAACAGCAAAAAAAAATGTCAGACCGTTGTGAGCGAAAGGAGCTGAGCAGATGAAAATTGTCCTTAGGCGCTCTTCCGTTCCGGGGGAACAGTTTTGAACAAAGAAAGCAATAAAATGGAAGAGAGATGCTGCTGCCGCCTAATTAGAGCTTTAAGGAGTCATTTGAGTTGCTTGAAGCTCCTTCAATTTCACGACGCTCAGATAAGAGGACAGAAAACATTGGGGTAGCAGCAGGTTTACTACCAAGGGACCACCACAGCGAAACACAAGTGGAGCACCTTTTTAATTGGCTTTTTGTCTGCGTTCCACTTTTAGTAAGAGGTTTTAGATCTTCTCTCTCTCTGCAAGTCTTAAAAGGAATATCGACGTTGTTGTTTCTAAACTATTAAGTTGACAGTCTGGTGGACTTTATTCCTCTCTATGCATTTTCTGTCCTTAATCTATTCATTCATATATGAATCATTATTCCTGTGAAAGAGGAGCTCTGTGCAGTCAGGCTGAGAAATGTTTTTTACCCTGATTAAACCAATTCTCCATCTATCCTGTATTTTTTTAACGACCTGGTCATTACACAAATAGGCATATCGTGTATGAGGTCTGAAACAAAATGAAATTATGTTTGTGTGGATGTGATTGCGATCTACACCTTTGCAGAAAATGAATTAGATAATGTGGAAAATTGAGTTATTACTGTACAGCTCCGATGCTGCGCAAATGAACGACCTCGAAAGTGATGCAGAGAAACAATAGCTTTAATAACCGATTTTTGTCCTCAAAACCTCGTTAAAATCACACACTGCAGGACTTTATCAGCACCGGGGCGCTGATGCCGCAGACATTTTCTTTAACCGCCAAACTGAAAATCTTTGTGTTTTCTGGCAGCACGGACAGTTTGTGGGTCAGTCTCAATTTGTGAGACATGGTTATAAACAGGCTCTGCAATTTTTCTGTTTAGTGCAGATGATTACTGAAGCAATGCACACTCCTGCAAACCCAGGTCTGAATATTTGTACTACTATTTTCAGACCACAGCAAACAATCAGTGTTGGTATTCTTCTTTATTTAAAGCTGCAGCTTTTTGATGCTGCACTGACCTTCCCAGTGATTCCCAGTCTGCACCCCGTACGTCTGTTTGTACTCCAGGTACTTCACTGGTATTTCACTGATTTGGTGAAACTGGATCATATTTTATGGAGAAGATGTTTTCTGTTTTTCCCTCCGTCGTGCTCCAGCTGCTGACGGACAGTAAAGTAAACTGCTGTCATCTGTAGCTGCTGTTACCTAACACTGGCTCAGTTTGTTAGCTGGGCTGTGAGCTCAGAGTACAGGAGGAGTGTTAGCGTTTGTACCACAGGCGTTTCAGTCCACTGGGAGGAGGAGGAGGGATATTGCAGATGCGAAGTGGAGCCAGTGTCTGACTAGAGCCAGAGCTGAGTAAGTGGGCAATTTAAACAGGCTCCACAGCCTCTATGGACATAATGACTGTCAGAACAAGGAGCTGCTGATCAGGAGTGAATCTTCGTGAAATAAAAGGCTGAAAGTCAGACGACAAGTTGTCTAATATTAGCTGGCTGCTGTGTCTTGTGTTGTTGCACTTGCTCAATGTTTGGCTGTTAGCAAAGTTGTCGACTCTCTAGTTTTTAAGCAGTATAATCATAACAAATACACCTGTACATCTGTCAGATATACCCCTCAAATATTTCTTTGTAAATTAAATGATATTCCAGTTCACGTGGAGCCATAAATAGACAATGAGATGGAGACACACAGCAGGACAAAACGTACATGTGGACAAAAGGAAACGGCCGGAGAGATGCAGCTGTAATTATTTAGGTCTTATCGTCTCTCATCTGATCAATTTTTCATTCCAGTTTTATATATTTTATCTGTAGGACCAGCCACTGCTTCCACAGAAACCAGGTCTGATCATCTACAGAATAAAACTAAATGTAACCTCGCGGGGCTGCATCAGAGCCGCTGTGCTCTTTTTTTTGATCAGATATCCAGACGCTAAAGCCACAGTCTGACTTTAAAAAGCAAAATATGTTCTCAGCCTGTTCAGCTTTCTTCTCAGCATGCGGCCGTTCAGTGTTCTTTTACCAGCCAGTGCAGCTCAGTGAGACATTTAACATGGACAGCATCAGGATAAATGTGACATTTTGCTCCCAAGGCCTCAGTGTAAACCATGCCGGGGTGGCTGATGTGCTATTAGAGTTGTCAGCTGGGCGGCATATGTCGAAGTCAAGCTCCTCTTTTCTGCAGCTCAAGATGGGAACCCGTCAGCTGGAAATTACACCACCAAAGTCATCATCGGGGTGTCAGTCTTTACAAATGAGGTCGGCAGAGGCAGCCTGGCCCGAACACAATCTAGAATCACCTCCATTTGTTGCTAAGTGCAAGGATAATGGAAGTAGATGACCGTCTTCCTCAACGCTTGTTTTTTTCTGTCTAGTGAGTGGATGTGGGAGAGGTGGAGGAGGTGTGGAGGCCTTGGAAGGGAGGCTGTGAATTTTGACTTCATTTTGTTTCTCCGCTCTACTGATTCCTTATCAGAGTGTGGAGGGACTGATGAGGTTTCATTATCTGTCATTATGTCCAAGACAGAAAAGGAGGGATGAGGGAGGAGATAGAAACATCAGAGAAAAGAGATATCGAAGAAGCAAAACCAAATGAGTAACAGCACAGTCCATCAAAAAGGCTACTAATAATGATGTATAATGATTTAATTCAGGCCATAAATATTCATTCGTCTCAAATTGAATGTTTGGAGAGTAAGATTAGTCAGTGAAAGGGAATAGATAACAATGTTAGTCAGTCATTTAAATAATTTATTAATTAAAAATGCCAAATATTTGCTTGTCTGCCGGACAAAACAAGCAGTTTGGAAAAGGCTTAATCTCCGGTGGCTCCACAGTTTGGCTAAAAACAAGATCGAGCTCAACTCAGGGTTGGTCAATGCCAAAATAATGTCATTTTGTGAAACAGCCTACGCCGTATATCAGAATGTTGTGTTTACTGTAGGTGGGCAGTGTATAGAGGGGCACAGAGTTTCCTGTTCCATGCAGAATATACGAGCAGCCATTCTAGCTTGTGTGCACAGCTTGCAGCACTGTCTGTGAATATCTTTATCATCTAATAAATCATTGATTAATGGCTGAGATATTTCATTTAATTACACACGCATAAAAGCAGTAGCAGATTAGAAGAATTCAGGAACTAGGGTTAGGGTTCTAGATAGACAGACACATTACCAAAGCATCTGCGACCATAAATATTAGCAAAAAAAATGTCAATTTAAAGACATGAATTCAATCTTTGAACAATAATAAAGCAGGTTTCAGCATGCAGAGCAGTAATTAAGAGAGAATATTAGAGTAACATGCACTATAATTAAGTGTGGGATATTAATACAAATATATACCAACAAAAGAGTGCTGAAGCCGGCTTGGTATTTTGTTCAAACACCAATTACACACCATACATTTGTTTTGTAGTTGGTGCTTTGATATGTGCCACCGCTGACGTCAAGAGCCAAGAGCCTCCACGCTACCACGGTAACGAGTTCTGTGTTACCACATCAAGCTGAAATGAGAAACCAGGGGGTCATTACGAGTTTCAATGACTTGTACCTCTGCATGAGGCCCCCGTGATTCACGGCTCTGAAAATACACCGCTGCTCTTGTCGTTCCTTCACACAAACTGCCTGTCTGGAAATGGTACGGGCGCCTGCTCAGACGCTCTCTAGTACTGATTAAGCTATTTGTATATGTTGAAAACAGAATACGAAATGGTTTACTGAGACGCCTGGGGAAATGCTGTAAGAAGCACCTTTGGATTGTTGCTATTTAACATTAAAATGTTCTCCACTAATTCAATAAGAGCATGTTACACTCTCTCTTCTTCAGTACCTCTTTGCCTATTAGACAGCTGATATTTGAAGTCCTGCTGGAACGTGTTCAAACTTCAGGGTTAAGCTTCATCAGACTATTGAGTGCCACGCTATGTCTCTTGTCAGAAAATCATTAGTAAGTGGGCTTCTTCAGCACGCCGGGCTTCTTTCTGAACCCTTCTTGTGATTTGGAACCTGGAGAATTTCTCCTTTGAAATTGTTGAAAGCAATTATGTGCTCGAGACGGGAGATGGCTGAATAGGGTGGGAGGTGGGGCCACTAACATTTGATTTGGAGAGTACTTTGAAGTAAAAACGGGAGTCATTGCTGCCACAAAAGCGTGTAATGGCGCGTGTGTGTGTGTGTGTATATTTGGACATGTGTGTGTGAAGTGGACGCTGTGATTCTCCCCACCTTACATAAATGATTCAGAGTCTAATAGAAGTTGTATCCTTTCAGTCGTGGTTTGAAATAGAGCTTTAATCTTGCAGACCACAGCAGACTGTGGCATTAAGGTTACATGAGGATCAGAGCAGACACTGTCATAAAAATGTGACAGAAGGACATAAAGCCACAGTACTTACAAAGATCACTCGTTTCAGTACCTTGCACCTGTCTGACTGTGTGTATTTGCATTTTTGTGAGTGCACATAATGATGAAATATCAGAAAGCAGACCAGCCTGTAATAAAACTACTGATCCGCTAGAGGATACCGTCAGGGAAAAGCACCATTGTGTATGAAGGTTCAATATAAAGAGCAACATCGTCTACATATAGATGTGCACGGGCTGGATGGATCAATCGCCACACCCTCTCCTTCGTAATGTTAATGAGAAATGATTAAAATCAATTAGAGGGCCTGTCCAGTGTTTAGTTTATCCATTCTGGGCTTCTGTAGAAACACGGAGGTTTAACATGGCAACAAGTTTTCCCGTCTGAACCTGACTGAACTGCAACTTCAGCGAGCTTCATTTTGGAAGTGTAAGCAGACACTGGCTGTAAAGCATCTGAAAATCCCAAGGTGACATATTCAAAACGGTTTTGTCCAACAGTGAAAATTGAAAGATGTCGATTTTTAAAACAATATAAAACAGATAAAAGCAGAAAATACTGAAAAGTGACTAAAGGTCAATGTTGCTTTATCGTCTCCTGAAAGTGAAAATTGTCTTGGACTGAATGAATTGCTGCATAAAAAACAGACACGTCTCAAAAGACAATGGATGAATTCAAATGCTTTTGTTTAAACTATTGTTCTTAAAGGTATAATACGAAACATTTCTGCATTAGGACGTCAAAAAACACCAAACCTGTGTTACGCATTTTGTAGAGTTGCGTACGTACATTATCCCAAATGTTTCCAACAATGTTCAAATCCAGAGAAGTCCTTGATTTTATCCGAGGTAATGCTGCATTTCATTTGGTCATCTGTCAGTCCCCCTCACTCCCACCAGTGAACGTGAACGTAACAAAACATAACGTGAATGAAACTTAGCTCGTCCGTGAACATAGTACTATATAGATGCTACTTTGCAACCTCATCAAACTACATCATTTGTGATTGTTTTCGATGTGTTAATAGTAATCTGATGGCCCTCTAATGAATTCTGAAAAATTGCTGACGAGTAATTTTCTATCAGTCAATATATTGTTTTAGCTCGAGTCACAAATACATTGTTCCGTTGACGTTTATAGATCTAACTTTAATCTCCACATGAAACATGCGTCCAGCTTTTGATTATCAAACTTCAACTCGAGCACAACGCTCCGATTGTGAGGCGACTTTTCCTTCACACGTCCCCCTCCGGAGTGTCACTGATTGATCTGTTTCCCACCGACTGTAAAAAAAAGCACTCTGTACTTTCTTGACATTGCTTTGATTAATTACCGGGCAGTAAAAATACAGTGTGATTGATCAGTTACTGCCACCTGCTGAGCTGAGTCAGCCAAATCTGAAAAGCCTCTCCTGATTAATTGGGTTATTAGGTGAAAGCCTCAATAATAGCTGAATTTGTTAAATGAATTACCTCTGATGTGGGTAAAAGCACTCATTCACATTTTCCTGAAAAGAAAAAGCGTTTTAATGTACAGCACAAAATCTTTCCGGATGTTTGATTGATGCCTTTTCTCAGAAGCAAGATAAAGTCAGAGTTTTTTCTTGTGTGCTAAAAGTGGTTACCCTCAATCTAAAAACCAGATTCTTTATTTATCATTCTCTGCTCATCTAAATCACCCGTGAATAGCACTAAAATGTATTTTTTTTTCTCTCTCATTACAGCAAAAAAAAAAGAATAATTCTCACATTTTGAAAGAGAACGATGGCCCGAGTGATTCAAATGTAGCAGAATTACTTAACACCTTCCTCTTAGAGAAGATTTGATTTAAGAAACAAACTCTGTGTTTGATAGAGTCTGACAGCCTCTCATTAAGCACCTTTGAATCAGAAGACAAACATCTTTCACTTGTGTAATATTTTATAGTCTCATCTAAACTGGAAGGAATGTGAGTGGTGGGTTCAGATCACAGGGGGGATTATCTAGACTCTTTGGTGTGTCCTTTGTTTTTCACGTACCGATTCAGTGTCAAGCAGATGCTTGTGTAAACATCCTTCGGCTTTATTATTGTTCAACTGAGCAACATTTGGCTTCATAGTTATCTGTGTATGAACCAAGGGTGCTCGATAAAAATGTGTTTGAATTCAGAACATATGTTGTTCACAGAAAAAGGAATAAGTGTCCAGTGCTGCAACATTTGCAGAGGTGGAATAAAATAAAACGATAATAATAATAATATAAAACAAGCATGTCTGACTCACACATGACTATTTGAGCACCGTGTACTTACCTTTAGGTTATAATTATCTTTTCATTTGGTATTCATGACACTAATTTATTGGTCCATCTAGCCAGTGTAGGTGGGTGTACGTCTTTCCACTGCATGGCTGTGAGAGTGTACAAAGTTTTAATGATGTTAGTGGAGGTGGCCTATATATATATATATATATATATATTTTTTTTTTTTTTTTGACTCTTTGGCATGTAGGAAAAACATGAGCTGAACAAAAAGGACTATGAGCATCCTTCAGTCGGTTATTTCTGTTGTTGTTGTTACTTTCCTCAAATATCTGAAGCGAGCAGCACTCGCTCCTGATTTCCGAGCACATTCTGTTTGAAGGGCCAACACAGTTTGACCCTGGCCTTCGAGTGCCATGCTGTGTGGTCGGTGTATCTGAGTGTTTGTTGAATTCAGATCGCAGTCGTACTGATCCTATGAGTGGTGGCCTGGGGAAAATGTTTGTTTACGCAGCGCCAAGCTTCTCTTCTTATCCCTCTCTCTGCTTTCTCCTCCTATAACTGTCCATCTGCCTCCCGTGCAGGTCCACTTGCTGAAGGATCAGCTGAGTGCGGAGGCCACGGCTCGACTGGAGGCTCAGGCTCGAGTCCATCAGCTGCTGCTCCAGAACAAAGACCTGCTGCAGCACATCTCGCTGCTGGTTAAACAGATCCAGGAGCTGGAGACCAAGATGTCCGGACCAAACTGCAGTGAGTTGATCAAATATGAGGCTCAGCTTCGGACTGAATTGTGCATCATAGTACACGTGATGAAGGACAGTTGTGGGATGCATCTGCCAGATCTTTTAGTGCAGTAGTTTGTGGAATAGTCTCACTTCTCAGCTACTTTCAGCATCATCTGTTAACATATTTATCACGAACATATGATATAAAATAGTCCACATGCCCACAGAGATCATACACCACATGAATACAGTTAAGCTGTAATAAAAGATCAATTCAAGTTCCTGTAAAGACTTCGACCATTTAGCTGATTTTGACAATGTTGAATTTTATTCTTTGAGCTGTCGTATACACACGAGACTTCAAAGTGAAGAGCTGATGAGGACAGAGAGGAGAAGCAGGTGAACCAGAGGCTGCAAAGTTGTGAAGCTCTGGAGACTGTGGTCCGATGCCCACAGAGGAGACTCCACAGACCAAAAACAAGCCAAGCGTCCAGAAAACGCTTAATTTTTCTTTCCTTAACGTTGTCAGACACTAATAAGGTCAGTGGCAAAAACAAGGACTTTTAATGAACGTGTTCTGATGGCACGCAATCACCCGCAACGATTGCATTGTCGCCCTTTTTCACAGCCGCAGCACTCTTACTCAATACTGGACCGAAACCAGCAGAAAACAGGGAAAGACAAACAAAAGGACATGAGACAAAGTGAGACGTACACTTATAAAGCTGTCCTCTGTGACCTGCTTAGCTTATTCTGCGTCACCAACGCTGCAGAAAAACTTCAGTCAGGACGCCGTGCCCAACTGAAAAGCATGCAAAGGTGCCATGTCGAAACAATAAAACGAACAATGACTAATAGTAAATGACAGCAACATGGCGGGGATGATTCAGCACCTTGAAGTCAACACACACACACACACACACACACACATCACCGTCCGCCACACGTCAGCTATTCTTACAGCGACCTGCACACTGAGGCTGCAGAGATGTTCAGCTCACACAGACAGGGTGACGTTAATGCGAGCCTCTAAATGGAAACTCTTACATTAAAGCTTCTGAGTAACACAATCGTCTCTGCACTGTCGCCGTCCGGCCGGCACTCCAATTGTCACCCGGCGACAAAACAGTCTTTTATCTTATTAGCCAGCGGGGAAAGTATATTTTCTCATTGGCACCTCTGCATGTTGGACATTTTTAAATGCTCCTAAGGTCAGCAAAACTGTTTTGGAGGCAAAATCTATCTTCAATGGAAATGAAATTGCTTTTTACGGCACAATGAGATGCTGTGGTCAAATATTTTTAACACATTGACAGAAATGGACCTTTCCATGACGCATGCACATTGGTTATCGTGGCTCGGTAGTGTGTCAGAGTGAGTGCTGGGACTGTGCATGATGCTTATTGGCACACCTAAATGGAACAGAGCCATCATTAATTTTATTAGTTACAAGGTCTATTTCACAGCATTTCTACCACATTCAGTGGAATATTACAGCATGAAACATGAACTGAGGTGGGGATCCCATGCAGGAGGTCATTGCTTGATCACGAGTAAACCTTCTAAATGGATACTCCCCTGAAAATGTATGTTTTTAATATCCTATACCCTCCTTCTGTAGGCTTAAATGGCAGCTCTGAAAGGCTTGTAGGATAACCTCGAGCTGATGATCAGTACGTTCAATGAAGTAAAAACAGTATTCATTTTATGTTTAAATGAAGAAATTTTGTGTCAATGCATCAAATGAATGTAGGTGCTTTACGCTCCCCATAGGTCCTTGGAATCCTTAGAAGTTTTTGATTTTTTCAGGGGGGAAACGTTTTTAAAAAGACTTTACTTGAAATATGTTCATTGAAATTGCTTAAATTTATATATATATATAGAGAGAGAGATATGTTTTTGTTAGTAATTAGGCTTCATAAATAGGCACATTGATGATCGAAGTCGAATGATGCAAGCGAGACAGCTGAACGTTCTGCTATGTCTGGACTCAAGTTTTCATCTTAAATATTCTCAGTGTTGATCTGTGATCTGTGTGTCAAACTGTGCAGTGTTGGGTCCTTGAATTTGAGGGAATTGGGCATGGAAAGTCCTTGAAAACTGGCGTGGGGAACCCTGTTTTATTCAAAGCGTTTTACATCTTACACAGCCTCTAATTACACACTCACACCGCTGGCCGATCATCAGGAGCTACTTTGGATTCAGTGTCTTGCCCAAGGACACTTTGCCATGTGGATAGCAGGACTGAACCGCCAACCTCAGGATTAGCGGGCCACCCACTCTACCTCCTGAGCCGCAGCGTCGTAGTCTGAGGAGCATTAAGCACCGTAAATGAGCCCAGCTGCAGTTCATCCCATTTGCATTAAGTGCTGCTAAATGGGGACCTGATGCCGGGCGGGTCTGATGCATGTTTACATGTCAGGAGCACAAAAAGAAAAGTGTATTCTTCTGCTGGGGTGCATTCATCCTGTGAAAGCGCTCTCTGTGAGAAAATATTAAATGGCCTGATGTTGGGTTGTTGTTGAGCTCAGCAAAAAGATCAGTGATTGAAAAGTTAGTAAAGAGATTCAAACGGCACGCCGCACCGAAACTTCGAAACTGCTTTGACGAGATTAAAAATCATATAATGGCCTTCTTAATAAGCGGTACAGCTTCAGTCATATCACAGTGAACAGGAGCCGATGCGAGCCTTTAAAAGTCGATAAAAACAAATTCAAGCAAGACGCAGCTGCAGAAGACAGAAAGTTGTTGCATTGCCGCTCTTTTGTCTTGCGTTGTGGTGCCGAGTGGAGAGTTCCAGCAAAGTCAGGCTGATTTCAGGCATAAGTAAAACAAATCACATCCCTCTGTTTGTTTGAATGGAGCCGGTAGAAGTGCTCCTACAAGGTCGACCAGCAAAAAAAAGTTTAAACTTTTGCTTCAAAACATTTTAATCCAGCAAGTATTTCGACTATCTTCCACACAATTGTCGTGACAAAAGATAAAATAGTTCCAGCCAACATCAGGGTTGTAAAATCTAGTCTGTGAGTACAAGCTGCAGCATTTTCCCATGATAAACCCTTAAACCCATTAATCTGTTTCTCCAATTGGACTTCTCGGATCGTATTTCACGTCACACCAGCACTTTAAACGCACACACTACCTCCTCCAGGTTGTTTTCGGTCTGACTCTTTTAATCTGCGTTTCTCCTCAATCACTGTTTCAACCGTCTCTAGTCTTCCACGCTCCGTGTGAGCTGCAGCTTTTTACACAAAGCTTTTCCTCAGACTTTAACTTTCAAACACACCACACACAGAGGAAGCAGATCGCTCTGCGGGAGCGGCTTCAGAGGTGTCTATGGATATTTTGATATTTTGTTGTGAATCTAATCTGACTACAGCTGCCGTCCTCCGTGGAGGAGTCATCTTTAAGATGAGTGCGTGTTGGCGTCGATGCTGCAAAGATGGAGTGGAGTGAAGGCACTTTTGGGTGGGTGATCGGTCTAATAAACGGCAACACACAGCTATAAGGACGCTTTCCTCTCCCACGTGTTGCATTTGTAGTCACACAAACACACACACACTCACTCTCTAGTCTAGTGCGCGGTCTTGCTCCAGATTCCAGAAGATTGGATCTCATTTGCGGGCGTCAGGGAGCCGCTACCAACATGTGGGAGACTCCTGGTACTTCCAGGAGAGTTGGGATGTCTGGATAAAGATATGCATAAGCCTGTTTGCATGCCCCACCTTCACGTCTCTATTCCCCACCAGTGAGGCGCAACCACACTTTGAGAACCGCGGCTTTAATGTATCTTTCTCGGTTTTTCAGCTCCAGGTCTGTTCACGTTTCACCAAGCAGCCCTGATGATGATGAAATGCTTCGAAATATATATATAGATTTTTTTTTTTCTCTTCTTGTTTACTCAGTGTGAAAGCAGATTGATTTATTGGTAACTGAGTGATTGATTTTGGATCAGTAGTCACAATTATTCTTCTTCTGCCACAATCCAACAGGAGCGGTGAGCAGATGAATTTAAATCAAGGCACAGTCGAGCTTTTAACTGTGGTATGAAATATTTGATCAGTCCTTTCTTCTTTGTCTCTCCCTCTCTCTGCTCTTTCATCACTTTCCCTTCCCTCTTCTCTACCTCCTCTCATCTCTCCAGTGGGATCTCAGGACAGTTTGTTGGAGATCACCTTCAGGTCTACAATACCATCTGTGATCTGCGACCCCACAACGCCGAAACCCGAGGTGTCCACCATCAACCTCCCTGCGCTGGGCAGCTCTGATGGGACCAGCAACGCCTTCTCATCTTCCAACGGGACTCTGGGAAGCCCCCTAGGTAGGGACCAGTGTCTTCTCAAACTGGAGTGTTTCCGTTTCCTCCCGGGGCCTCCGCCTCCTCGACTCCCCTCTCCTCCCCCGCTGCTCAAGGCTAAAACGCCGGAGCGTAAAGATCAGGAGGTGTCCGACACAAAATTGTTCCCCCGCGACGGCAAATCTCTGGGCTTCCTGGACTTTGCCAGGTTTCGCGAGTCGGGTATCGCCTCGGAGTACGAGTCAAACACAGACGACAGCGACGACAACGAGGATGAGGGGGAGGACGATGAGGAGGAAGGGTTGGAGATCTTTGGCTGGGGGACGGACGAGGAGACGCTGAGGCTGCTTAATGTTCTCAACAGGCAGGGAACCCCCGACTGTCTGGGAGATGAGATAGCGGTGTAACACACTAACCTGCTCCCCTGACGATAAAACACAATAGCCTTGACCTGTTTCCGTCCATTCACATCAAACTACTCTGTAGGAATAACCACATAGAGAACTAACCTCCGTCAGACGTGCACAATTATACACACACGGATCACGCCAACATGTTGGTGTAACGTATGCAGCTGCATAAAAGAGGAAAGACTCACATGAAAAAATAAATTTGCTGTAGGCGGCGAGAATTGAGTAGCTCTGATGTCACGTACATGTCTTGGTTAGCTTTCATACGGACCCTGAACATGTCAGTCACTCAGGCGTTCATTCAGTTTGTTTGTGAAGGCAGTGTGTGTTATTAATTTATTAATGTATTACACCAGATAAGTCACTATGAGAACATTCCCCTGCCTGCACTGTGTCTGTTTTGACATATCTTGTTAAAAAAGATATATTTTATTTATCAGATTATTTATTTACTATAATTACATGTTGGATTACGTGTCAGGGCTGTCAGATAGTCCTGGATCAGGGCTACAGCATGAGTTAAACACATTTCAGTGATCCCCCGTGTCGAAGCTGTAGAGATCTATGAATGTACAGAGGTGTTAGAAGCAGTCAGGGCTCCTGGTGAATAAATCAGTCACGCTCACTCAGAGAGTGCATGTTGTCAGCCATCTTTAACTGTCACATTAGTGTTTGTTTGCTGCCAATAAATACATGAAGGAAGATTCACGCTCACTGAGAATATTAGGATCTCCTGCAGGCCGGGATGCACCAGCAAAGATGAATTTAATCTCAGATTAGCTCTCATCAGAGTTTTAAATGAGCATGTCAGGATTATAAAGAAAGCTCTGTTGCAAAGGTTGTTGAGTTAAATCAATATTGAGGAGTTCGCTTGCTTTAACGTCTCGCTGCTCTACAGTCCAACAAACAAAAAGTTAACGTTTGTTCGTCATTTCTCTGATTCTTCTTCATTCACCTTCTGGAAACATCCGGTGGCGTAAAATCTCAGGGCGACCATGAATAGGTGAATCGGTCGTACAGCTGCATTTCTTCCACTGCCGTGTTTGACAGTTGGCTTGTGACAGTTTCCTCGCTGATCTGGTATCTTGAGGACAAATTAGGATTGAGTCTGTCTCTGAGCTTGATTATTTCAGTCAATCCATCTAAAAAAAAAAAAAAAAAGCAGCTGTAGCAAAAGTTAAACATCCTCAAAGTTTTTTTGTGAAACAGAATTAAATTTATTTTAGTCTTCAAGTAGCTGTGCTTTAACCATTCAACCATTTAATCTGGTTTAAAAATTAATCGTTGTTGGTGCAACCGAGCCTAAATATGCCCTATTGGTCACAACAGTAATACAAGTCAGTAAACTGTGAATCTAATCTCTAAACTTTATGCATATTCATACACCTACACTAGACTTTAAAATCCACTGCTTCTTTCCATCCTTTTATTTTGCCTCTATTCTTAATTACAGATACTTTTAATATACATATCACATGCACGTACACACACACACACAGAAATCTCCTCCCAGCTTTCTGTTGCTGAATTTCAATGTGAGATTTGGGAGCTCTGTAACAAAATCAGGGAGTTTAGTCGTCTTCTTTTTTTTTTTTTTCCTCCTTTCATCAGATTGAAATTGTCAGTCAGTCTGTCTTCATCATGAAGATGTCAGGATGCAACATGAAGTCAAACCAAAAGTTAAGGTTAGTTCAGGTGCAAGCTTTGTCAGGACTGGGAGCGTAGCTGTCAGTCAGACCGGCGTTAACGAGTCGTCAGAGGCTGAAGAGCTCTCGTCCTTTCCCGAGTGAAAACTCTTAAGCTGAGCGAAGATGAACACTTCAGCCAAACCCTGGAGGAACTTTACTGCCTCTGTTTGGAGAGGGGAAAGTCCTTTCTTGCTCGGCTAATAATTAATCAAAGACTATTTTTAGACAAAAATCTGAATCTGTACTGTACGTACAAACTTTGTTTTCTACGTCGTCCCACTGAACTGTTGAACTGCTCCATCCTTGACTTCTGCAGGCAGTCCTCTCTTTTTTTTTGTCTCTTCACAGTTTGTTGACTTGGTAGTCGGAGCATGTTTGCACTCTTCTCACTTGTCCACATATTTCCACGCTTTTTAATTTATGTAAAGCCGGGATTAGTTGGACCTCAAGGAACGCTGTTTGTTTCTTTTATTCTTCCCGTAAACAAAAACTCTTCCCTCGTGCCAGAACAGCAGCTCACGGATGACAGCCAGAAGTGGTCTCGTTTGTTTAAACCCGGCTCTGTGTATGGCCTCCAAGCACAATGCAGTATTAAAGTGTTCATTTTGTTTCACGAGGAAAGCCACAGAGTTTTCTTTCTGTCTATTGTGGCCCCAGTTTGTGGGGTGTTCTCCTGTCAAATCAATGCAGACAAGCCAGTATTTGGCAGAGGTAGACGCTGCAGAGCTTGAAAGGGGGGGAAACGGGCCAATTCTCAATGTGCTCACTATCTTTTGTAAAGCGCTTTAGCCTGATAGGATCAAGACAATCTAGTGAGAGTCCGGTGAACTAACTCCCAGTTAGCCGCTCGCTTTCTGAGGGTGTTTGCATTAAAGGATCACAGAGATTCAGTCAGAGATGTTTCTCTATGAAAGTTTGTTTGAACATTTGTACAAACTTTTCTAAATCAGTCTCTGTAAAATAATTTAATCAGAAAGACTTTGACACAAATGAGGACCAGTTACGTCTTCTTGGATCTAAAGTTTGGACCGAATCTACGGGAAACCACCCGACCAGTGCGAATTAACTGATTTTCAAAAAACAAGAGAAAGACCTCATAAGAAAGCACGATGCTTTACAAATTAACAAGCAGCCGCTGTCAGGAAGTGTGACATCCGTTTGGATCCACTGGGGTGTTAGTTGTCATTGTTATTAGACTGAATATAATTTTGATTTGGCCCAATTTGGTTTCCAAGTTGACCTGTGACGATCTCTGGTCACAGCTACCCCAGAGAAGATTTTACTTGTTGATTAAGGGTTAAATATCCATTATTAATTCCACCTCTATTACCAAAATGATAGGGAGTGATGGTGGAAAGAAACAGAGCAACAAAGGCGCCTGGCCGAACCCAAACCGTGGATTTCGTGGTTCATGGTCACCGACTTCTGCGTCACGAGGGCGTCCCATCATTACATTCTCCACTTGAGATGTTTTGAGATGAAACTGAACTAAACATTTGCCAGAAATAACCTCACACACACTTAAACAATCCCCAGCAACACACTGACAACCACTTCACTCTTAGCTTGGCGTTCTCTCTTTCTGTGAGTTGTTTGGTTTCCGTGAAGTGTTCGCTCGTCTTCTAACATGTTTGAACCGGATGACAGGAAGCACCCGGATCAGTATGAAGGATGTCCTCTGTGTTTGACGCACATTGTTTCTTCTCCACAAAATGTTTTTTTTTATGACATGACAGCTTTGACATTAACGCATAAAAATGAGACTCGTGCACCTTTTCAAAGCGTTTCACGTGTCAGACATCTCACCAACAGGGCAAAAGATAAGAAACAAGCTCACAGCAGGAGACATTAATAAGCAGACATTTGATCTCTAACTGGAACCTGTGAACTATAAAATTCATGTTTCAGCAACTGATTGTCAGATAGTATCATTTAAAATGTGATGAAATGGCCCAAAAATATGTTCCGACCTGTTGCAATAAATCTGCAGTTAAACACGCCTCCACACTGATATTGCAATAATTTAAAAAGGTGACCTCATCTTACGGTTCAATAATCATTTTTAATCAGAGGATGTGTTACACTCTCAGGTAAGAAATTACTTCAATATCAGGCTCAATCACATTTTTCATTCATGTAGAGAAGGTTACCTGGAAGCCTGAGTACATGGGCGTGTCTGGAGAACAGACGTTAACTGAAAATATATAAAGATATTTTATTTTTATTCACTCCCATCTTTTTCCCTCAACCCACCAATTTGACCATTTCAAAGTAATGCAGTGAGAAAGTCCACGGTGGCCACGCAGAGCTCAATTCATCTTGACGAGCTGTCCCCTCTCCTGAAGTTATGGTGCCCTTAAAATAAAGCCATCCAACTAAACAAGAACAAATGTCCCAAACCTCACTGCGATGCCAACAAGGTGTTTGTTCCACTAAATCTAATTTTGTCCTGGAACCAACTGGCAATCGTCTGACAACCATTTAGCCTCTCGAGACAATGGCTACCGGTGAAGCCAGAGGATAT
Organism: Protonibea diacanthus; assembly: GCA_028641955.1. Taxonomy (NCBI): domain Eukaryota; kingdom Metazoa; phylum Chordata; class Actinopteri; family Sciaenidae; genus Protonibea; species Protonibea diacanthus. The sequence goes on along the minus strand of CM053979.1, from coordinate 3,803,238 downwards.
CCAGGCCAGAACTTCCTCTTCCGTGCGCCAATTTGTGACGACATTTTGGCTAATCTCTAGAAACAGATGACTGTAAATGAATGCAGATAAATTTAAAAGCTAGATCCTTGTCCGGCGATAGCTGTTGGGTTCAGAGATTGTGTCTCGGCTAACTTACAGTCCACTCAGTTGTGATTGGTCATTTCGACTCAGACCACAAAGAGAAACCAGATCTGATATCAAGATCTCGTCCCTTCCCTTCAAGACCCAACATGTACTTTTCACAACTGCAATGAATAGCTTACTTTTTATACGACAACAAGCTTCGCTGGAAAGTAACGTAGTAAAAGTAATTTTTAGGCATTGTCTCAATGTTTCTTTATGCAGCTTCTAAGATGTAATCTCATGCAATAGCACAAAAACCTTTCAGATTCCAGTTATGAGATTGAAGTTAAGGGCAAGGTCATGAGATTAAGGTAACAGTATGTAGTACTGGTGAAACTCGTTCCACCTTGGTTTGGGTGAACCCAAAAATTTCTTTTGCCTTTTGATTTAATTGCTAATGAGTTTTACAAAAACAAAAGAACACATCCGAGTGCACAAACACCGGCACACACTCCTCCTAACTATCACACTATCCTCTGGGATAAATACTGTCAGTTCTCCTTTCGTTTTATAACATGTATATCTCTCTCACGGGTGCTTTTGACTAATATTAACCGTCTGCTGGCAGGTTCAATAAAGTATGAAAGTCTGAACTCATTCCTATATTCTTAACTAGTTATTGATCCGGCCTCTAATGAATTTTTGGGATACAGTCGAATTCTACCAAACTTCATTGTCAGCAGACAGCTGGGACAATTGACTGACACCATAATGGGTTTCTAGCAGCAGAGATGAAACAAGTACTCAGATTTTGTATTTGTACTGTAGTAATACCACTGTAATACTCCAACAGCAAGAAGTTCAGCGGACCAACAACTATAAGTCAGTCCCAGATTTACTCTTGTCCAGCGACGTCTTGCTTGCTCACTCTCTCCTTTTTTCTTCTTAACTTCCTCCTTCAGCGTCCTCTTCATCTCTGCCATCATGTCCAAAAAGGCTGAGCACGGTTACATGCCTGCTTGCCCGGCTCCGCTCACCACCAGCATTTCCCCTCATGGGCCCGAAAACTTCCTCTTCCCAAACACTCCTCTGCTCCTCCAGTGCTCATAGTCCAGGCAGCCTGGCTAACAAACGGAGCTAACAGCAGCTATAGTTCTCAGAAGTTTACTGTCCATCAGGAAACATGTTGCATTTTATTTGGCTCCAATTGACAATTTAGAGCCTCACATTAAAAATTATTCTAAATGTTCTTGTGTTACTGACTGGAATCTTTATTCTATAAAAGAATCTTAGTTTGGTCTTTAAATCTCTTAAATCCTCCTCTTCTATCAAATGCAATGCTTTAAACTGTTGAATAGTCTAGTCTGATCTTGAATCCTTACCTCTGTCCTAGTCTCTCTTCCTCACACACTCTGCGGTTTCTCCTCTCAGCGTTAATTAATTGTCTGATGGGGCTTGTCTTTGCCATCTGAGGGCCATGTTGCCAGCCTGTCCGACCAAGCGGAGCACACTTTTTGTGACTTAAATCGATTTCCCCGTCGCAGGCATGTGTTGTTTGAAACCGGGGTTAACTACTGGGACAGCAAGGGAGCAGCACGAATCAATACACTTCTTTACGAGCTTAGTCTGTCACCTGCAGGGGAATGCATAAAAACAGATACTGTGTGACCGAGCCAACTAATGTCTGACACACACATGGATCATAGACATATGTCTACCAGTTGGTTATAACATGACAGGTTCAGTTCATGCTCAGTACATGTTGGGTGAACAGTATAGGACTTGTTGCCTTTTCAAAATAGCAGGACAATAATCTAAAACATACTGCATGGACAAAGAAACCAAGTTTCTTGGGCCCAAACTGATTTGTTATTTTGGGCCTTCGAAAAAAAAAGATGGGTGCAGAACAGACCTGAAGAGACCTGAAAATACCAAGGCGGATATATCCTTGAATATATTACTTACCTTGTGCATAGAATAGATGGATGCTTTACTCAGTTGGGAAATTCTTTTTTTAGGCCACATAGCGACGTCCTCATCCTCCTTGCGCAGGAGGTCAAGCTACCAGCCCACCCTTCATACTTAACCAGCCACTATCCAGGTCCCAAGCCAGATCCCAGCGGCCTGAGCTACTGCTTATGTATAAAGTAAGATCTGTTGTTGGGCAGTTTCAAGACATGTTGCACTTCTCCTAGGCATTTAACTTTAGATGCTGTTTCCTCTGTAGCTTCTCTTTAAATCTTTAAGGACTTGGAGCGGCTATTTGATTGTATAAGAAGTCTAATGTGGTTTCTACAACTGGATAATAGTCCTGGAGATTTAAAATAGGGCTAATGCCAAAACTCGTTGACATTTGATACATTTGTGTCAGTAAATATTGTCCCGTTACTCACCACTAGCTGCAGACTCATGCTTATCTTTGCTGGAGTAGAGCTGATGCAAAACATTTACCATATTGGCAGACCTCAGTGGATATCTCCGTGTCTTTATCAGCTTCAAGCCAGACCTTATCGCCCAACGTGACTTAACTGATTTGGCTGAAACCGTGCAGCCAAAATCTGGTGGAAGCCAGAAGAGCAGAGGCCGTCAAAGCAGCAGATTAATGTTTTTTTTTTTTTTAGAAATGTTCAAAAGAAAGCACACACAGTGTAAAAGACACAGATACAGAGTATTAAGTGCGCCCTGTGCTTGTGAGGAGTTAGCCAACGTTGTTTTGTTAATGTGAAGTAGCACTGACAGAGACACGAGAGGTTAGAGGGTCACACATACAAACTCTCACCACGGACCGTCGTGGCGTTAAAATTAATGATCGTGTCTGCACCAGGAGAGCAGAGGGAATAAAGGACTTAGAAAGTCGAGCAATTAATCCTCTGAGAATTAATGATCAGAGCCGAACAGGACAAAGTCACACCGAGAATGCAAAAAACAGATCAGCTTCTCAGATCGAACCACTCACTGTAACTTAAACTTAAACAATTCATTATTTAGTTGTTTTACAGTTATTTATCAAGCACACACCCCTGTGCATCTTAACTTTTGCCCTCTTTTTTTCTTAACTTTTGCCCTCTGCAGCATTATATTCACAGTCCCTCCCCGTATTTTCCCATCAGGTCTTTAGATTTGAGCTGGCGACCCTCTGCTCACGTCTCTAACCTCTTGGCTGCCGCTGAAAAGTCAGATTAGACTTCCTATGTGGAGGCGTTTTTCTTCTGTTTTCCTCACCATTCATGCAGCATAGAAAGGCAGCAAAGCCCAAAGAGCTCATGTTCTGAATAGATTTCGGCTGTGTGTGTCGACATCTGGATGTGGTGGCGATTCGCTTTGATGTTCCCATGATGCAGAGCTACAGGGCCGTGCTACAGGGCCGTGCTGCGCGGCGGCTTGGCGTGGTACATAATCTGGAACATGTGCAGCTCCAGATGCAAAGAGCTAAAAGAGCAAACTTGATCTTGAATCGCGGCACAGCTGAAGGCCCGTCTCAGCCACATCTGTCCGTCAGCCCCGTCTGTCTGTCTTGTCCCATTTCTTCCCTTTTTATGCAGCTTCCTTTGTGCTTCCTCGTATATACGCTGACAAAAGCAAGCTGACAAATGTGACACACACACACACACACACGCTGAATTTAAAACGGAGATGAATGTCTGCTTCAACCTTAGAGAGATCTCCCACAGAGACAAGAAAGAACTGAAGGAGGAAAGAATAAAAGACACCTTTGATCATTTTTAGCTGTTTGTCAGTAATATTTAACTTTTTGTGTGTTTGGTGTGTCATATTAAGACTCGAGACAAGACGCGCTCCGACACGTACAAGCTCCCCTTGGTTCAATCTGTCTCGTTAAGAACAAACTCTGATTTCCAAACACACAGAAAACACACAGTTTGTCTCTCTTGTGAAGCCTCTTACCTGTTTTAACTTGACAACGTCTCCGTGCACGAAGCCGCCTCCATAAAGTTTCCACAGTTTGGTGTGGGAGAGCTTGACTGGCCTGCACAGAGCCCAAACATCGACCACATCCAACACCTTTGGGGATAAACTTTGCAAGCCAGACTTTATCAGCCGACATCAGTGATGCCCTTGTGGCTGCAAATCCTCACAGTCATGCTCCAGAATCTTTGGGAAGGCTTAAACCAGAAGCTGTTATAGCAGCAGATTAATGCCCGTCACATATCATATCCTTCACCTGAACCCTTAATGTAAACCTAATCCCTGCTCAATTAAATATTTAAATCAGCTGCTTCAGGAAAACTCCGTCATGGCAACATCATCAGTACACAACGCAGAGAAACACAAAGAGAATCAGGAAGAGAGGAAAGCAGAGAGTAACCGAATGCCCGGAACAACTGACTTGTTATTTTCCTGCTGCTTCATTCATGGCTACGCTCGCACTTCTGTGTCTCAGACACGCTCACTCCGGGGAGCCTCGAGGTCAGACAGACCGTGATGTGGCAAATGGCTGAATGAATTATTGATCTGATGACTTTGATACGGATGAGACTGAAGGCACCCAAACACGTCTGGCTACAACCTGCAGTCCTGCAGTCTGCCCAGTTTTTCCTGTCGACACGAGAGCAGAAATATAACCTGCATTTCAGATCGGGTTAGTTTTATATTTTTGTAGATTAGCAGAAAGACTTTCAGCTGCACGGCCGCCATAAAATGTGACATATAATGTCTAAAATATCCTGTAGCTCAGCTCTGATGTTTACTATAGTCAAAGCTTTGTTTTCTGATGAATTTTTCTGATTTACGGCCTCGACTGCTTCTAGTTTGGTCGGTAATTTTCCCGGAATGTTTATGAACAAGTGCCAACAAGTGGAGTGAAGTGAGTCCATGCGGCTGTGGGTTTTTAGCGCATGTGGAGAGGGTTATCGTGATATTACTGTCACAGTGTTGTAAGCTAAAGAGAGCAGGCTTTCCCAGCTGAGAAAAGCTGACATTTGTTCCCTTTAATTAAAGCAAAACATGTGCTGTGACTGCAATGCATTGTGGTCTGTTGAGGCTGCAAAGTAAAGGGGAAAGGTTGAATGAGTATCTCAGCATCTTTTATGACGGGTGCAACAGTGCGACGCAGCGAGTCTGACGGGAATGTCAATAAAACCGACGTTCGCTGTTTCTGCAGAGGAAATGTCGAGACAGAAAATCACATTGCGAGTCTGGAAAATGCTAAATATGTAATTTTATGGCAATGTAGGTCAGTCAGTCCACAACACTCCAGACTGATGGACTGAATATGTACGTTTCTATGTAGCCTGGAGACTTTTATTTGGTTGGACTCTGCCGCTCTTTGTTTGCTGACCTGTTAGAAACTCAAGTTTCTTTAGTTAAATCAACTCTAAACTTCACAAAACTCCATCTATACTCAAAATTACTGCGCTCTCTCTCCTCCACGATCCGCTCCGTCCTTATCTGACACGTCACAGCCGTCCATGTTGTTTCCATTCAGACGACATGTGCGTGTATGTTTAACTGCGAGATACTTTAATCAAGTACAAGAGCCGCTCTTTCAAAATTTGTGGAGAATAACATAATTAAATCTCATTTTTCTAAACAGAGGTAGCTCAGGTATGGTAATGGGGTCTGCGAGGTCATGACAGGGTAAGAGGTGAATAATTGCAAGGCAGCAGTAAACATATTTAATTATAACGTCAGGCACGAGGTTGTGCAAGGTTTGAGTTGACCAGCTGAGAACTAGTTTGAATAGACGCCTTTAAATCTGCTTTTCTAAGTGTACGTGTGTGTAGGAGGCTACAGCATGATACACTACTGCTGGACTGACAATATTCTGCCAAGAAATGTAGCAGTGCCAGCCAATAAAGGCCAGGAAGAAGAATCCTGGCAGGCAAACATGGATTTAGGTTTCATAATCCTGCAAAGAAATTGGCTTTGCAAAATGTTTTGTGAGAACAAAAAGAGCAGCCGTCAATCATGTTTTTCAGACCTTAAAGATGCACACAGTGTGATTTGGTGAGAAACAATGAATGAATATTTTATTTGTTGTACAAAAATCTCAGGGAACTTTTAATATCAACATCAAATAACGCTGTAGTAACTGTTTTACTGTTGAACAGTCAGGGAAGTCCAAAAAATGTAATCCGCATGGGATTCATTAGGGATTATGTGGGGTTATTCTTTGCATGGTCTAGATGTTGTAGCAGAGCATCATTAGCATTCGTTGTTTCAGCTTTAGCATCAGTTTTACTCGACAGCTGAAAAACAGCACAGTGTGAGAGGGTTACCTCAGGTGTGGAGGACCGGTTGGTTTTCTTAATAGAGCCTCTGGTTTCCCCTGAGACTGAGGGTCAGACCGGGAGGCTCAGCCTGTCACAGCGAGATAGATGCTGACTGATGTTTTCGGGGAGGTTTGGGATTCAAAGTTTGCTGCCCTGCTCTGTTTGACGATTAGGTAGCCCCCGTTGAAGAAGAGGAGGGCAGCTCAGCTGTGACACGAGAAAGAAGAGAGATCTACGAGATGGAGCGTCAGTCCTCCGCAGAGTTCAAAGTTTACCGCGGCGCTGTCAGTTCCTCCTGATGCACTGCTGAGTGCAGGAGAAAAAGCATATTAGGGTAATTAGATTAGATAAAAGTGAAATGATGTCCTGGGGGGAAATTGGAGGGTGGATAATGGGCTGTAGATGGAAGCAGGGAGTACTGAGGGTAATTTAATTATTTAAAACAACTGAACATTGACAATAGTGTAGGAAATATATGTACCAAAATCACACTAATGCAGGCATAATTTTACATCAAGGCTGTTACATTCTCCCAACAAGAGACCTCTTAGCATGAAATTCATCGCTGAAGCACCAAAAAACCTCTTCAGGCGGTCGGTTTGGCGTCTTCAGACTCCAGAGAACATTGTTTGCATCCTCTCTGCCAGCACCTAAACTTAGTTTGAGTTCCCTTTTTAATGGATTGATTTGTCTGTGAAATGTTAGAAAATTTTCATTTTTCATATTTGATCCTCACGTCAGAGAGGAACCAGAATGTGGCTGTTTTTGTCGTGTAAAAAGGATTATTTGATTATCTAATAGTTTATAGATTTGTTTTCTGACAATCGATTAATCAATTAACCGTTTCACCTCCATTATCCTTAAATATTCAGTTGTTACCTTGTTGTTACTGGTGGTAAGGCTAACAGAAGACAAATTTAATGACTTGAAGTGACTCCTGAATCCAGTGCAGGGATGGCGGACTCTACCGCTGACAATGCAAACTATAGTGCAGAGGTAAGATATTAAATTTAAGAGCTACAGCAGAATAAATGTGATCCATAAATTATATCCAAACTGTGGAAGTGCCCGTTAGCTCACCTGATAGAGCAGGTGATGAATTTCCTGTTTTTAGGTAACACATTTGTTTAAGATCTATAATTTTAACAGAATCTTCTTAATAAGAAACAAATACATAATTGTGTTTTCAGATTTTTGCGCTCTCGTACCTCCAGACTAACTTTCCTCAACCCGTATATACGCACAGGAAATTCTGAATGTTTCATCTGTTCCTTTATAAAACTGGGAGTGAAATCCAGACGGCGTCCACTGTCCAAGATGAAAATGACTAAAAAAAACGGACACACAGTTAAAAATATGAAAGGCGACGTGTCAGTCAGATAAATCAGAATCTTCGTCCATTAATCCTGTCCTGCATACGACCCCTCATCAGTCTGAGACGAACCCCCAGCAGAACCCACCTCCTTCAATCATTCATGTTATAATGAACCCAGGTGAAAAATTGATGAGCAGGCGCTACCTCTCGTCTGTCTGTGTGTGTGTGTGTGTGTGTGTGTGTGTGTGTGTGTGTGTGTGTGTGTGTGTGTGTGTGTGTGAGTGTGAGTGTGTGTGTGTGTGTGTGTGTGTGAGGTATTTTTCTTCCCTCCTTTCAAACCTCAGACATGATTTGCCTCCCGTACACTAATACTTTTCCTCACGCTCACACACACACACACACACACACAAACCAAACACACACACACATATCTTAATGTAGGCGAGTGAGGAGCTCTAATTTAATACATCAGCGATAATGACCCTGTCTGGCCTGAGGATTAGTGTGTTTGTGTCTTCAACCAAGTGTGTTTCAGGTCACTCATCCTCTCCCACAGATTTCACCCTCACGGCGTCTCGCTCTGATCTGTTGCACCAGAACATCTTTACACTCTGCGGGGCTCAATCAATTACGTGTTTCAAGGACAAACTTTGATTAAAAAAATGTAAATTGATACTAAAAAAACGTGATAGATTGAAAAAACAAAACTGTTTCACTGTTTATGACTTCGGCACTGAAACATTTCTCTCTTCACGGGTGCTCCATGTAGTTTACAGGGAGGCTCAGTGAATATGTGAAAAAGTATAACATAGAATAACCTAAATGTGTCTGATGTAGCAGTTTGGGCAGATTTTTTTGTGTATGTCATGTCGTCTGAAGTCAAACATGGGCTCAGTCGTCGAGTGAAGATGGGATCACATCACATAATCATGATCCCAGAGATGCTAAGCAAGTAAACAAAGGGAGGTGTCTTTTTCCAAGCTTCATCTGTGCAGAGGCCCACAGTCTCACACTTTGTTTTAGACGTCTTACAGAGTGAAACAAAAGACACCGCGGGTCACCGCCATGTTTCTACAGTCTGAACGCTGGCTCTAGATACGAGCTAACACGTTCTTTGTGCATTTCGCAGCCACTGCAGTTTCTCCTTCATGCGAGGAAGGAAAGAGTAAAATCAGCATCTACACCTCTAGATGCCACTGAATCATACACACTAGACTTTTAAGACCAGAATATACTTCACACAGGCGAATGTCCACAGGTTTCGTTTGGTGAGAGTGGCTGTTTCGTTGATGTACTGTACATACGACATTTTTTCTCTCAGTTTTGAGACATTGAAGTTGGTGTTTTGGTGTTTTAGTCTCCTAATGAGTCCTTCAAACTTGTTTGTCGTAAAACAAGGTGAGGTGAATTTGAGTGCAGTTTCAAGAATTTCCTAGAAGTAAATGTGAGTGTGGTTGAACAAGAAAAGACTTTCCTCTTGTGGTTACTTTCTTTTGAAAAATACTGACTTGCAATTGACAAATCAGTCTCAACTCAAGGTGCACTTACTCTGGATATTTCAACCGCCCCCATCTGTGCTAAATTTGTGAGTTTGCCCAGTTGCCATGGATTTGTAGATGTTCAAACTTTCTGCTCAGACTCGTCCTCCATCAACTTAAGCTGGAAATCATTCTTGACCTTGGAAACAGCATTCGATAAAAACAGTCTCAACTCAAGGTCCACTTACTCGCTTTTCCTCAGGCTTCACATGGTCTTCATGAACAGACCAAGATCAGTGTCTGATGAGTGAGATCTTAAAAAGCTCCAAAAGTTTGTGAATCAGTCAAATTATTTCACTCAGTTCACAGATCGTCTTCAGAGACTTTTTTGTTGTCAAAACTCAGTTCAACAGAACTTATTTGTCTGAGAGAAGACAAAAAATGACACATATCTGAGGGAAGTCTGGATGCATGTGTCTCAGCGTGTGTGCAGCGTCTCGGTGACAGAAGTGGGTTACCCTCAGCTAAGAACAAAGAGAAGAGTTTGCCACTTTGATCGACGATGCCAAAGCCAAGCAGAGCTAATTACAACCTCGCACTGGAGCCGCTCCCCGAGTGGGCGCAGAGAGCTGATTTGGCCAATTACAAGTTTCACATGATGAAAACTATAATAATAATTACATCGTGATTCATCATTATTCCCTATTAATACAGAGGATGTCTGTGGAAAATGGCCCCGCAGTGAAAAATAAACATTATCGTGGAGAAAGAAATTTGTAATCAAGGTGTGAGGAGCTGATGTGTCGATGTGTGCTGGGAGCAATGACAGCAAATAACTTTATAACTATGAAAAACTGTCTGCACTGTAAGCAATAAACATGATGCTATACAGAGTATGTAGACAGAACATTTGTTTTCTGGTGGAATAACTGTGGATAAAACCAGTTTAACACTGAAACAACGAATGTCTGTCTTAGTGCACTTGCAGGGTTGATTTCTTTTCTTTCCTTTCAACATCAGCAGCCCTCTGAACTCACCTGTTCTCTGTTAAACTGCTATTAACCAGTTCATGTGTGGTCACATCAGGTCTGCATTTGTCTTTTTACACAACTCAAGTGAAAACTTGTCATTACTTTAATTACTAATTAAATTTGTGTACGTGCTTCTCAGAAATTAGCACCATCTGGAGAGTTGCTCACGTTGCTTACTCTCTCTTTAACCACTGCTCCAAAAAGCGAAATATATTCATCTGATAGACATAAAATGAAAACTTTGCAAAGCAGCTCGACTCGCGAGATCCCAAAATCGCAAGTTCACGCAAGAAGGCAGGCTTTAAGCTCTGTGGTTCAGCCCAGTCTGCATCCTGTGAAGAACTACTGGCAGCTATGACAGTTGAGGTTGAAGTTCGTCCATCATAGACGGTGATGGATGGATGGTTCAACCAATAACCTTCTCGAACCATTTGGAAAGTCATCACAGGAAACAGTCACGTTATTTCTGCAACAGGATGTTACCACAACTGAAATTCAATAGATTCAAGTCAATAAATTATTGATTAACTAATGATTAGTCCAAAAAAAAAAACAAAAAAAACAAAGATGTTCGACTGATAGAGAAATAAATGTAGAGAAGTGAGAAAGTCTGAACAGAATATATTCTTTCTTTTTGAAGAACTCCACACTAAAACTTAATTCCTGTCTGTATTCTGGACTTTGTCTCACTGGAGGCTCACTAAGTTTGTTTCTTTATACTTTAAAGCACAAATAATCTGCTGCGCTCACCGTCACTGATGTCGTCTGGACTCTCGTTTGTCCTTTTGAGACGAGACAAATTATGATTTGTAGATGAATCCATAATTAGACTGTAGAATTAACAGGATTTTTTTTTATTTTTAGGGTAGATTTTCTGCTTTCATTAGTGTTGCAAAAGATTGCGTTATCATTCCAGCTGATTCAGTCGGGCTGCCTGCTGCTGCTGCTGGTACGTGAGGGGCAGTGAGAGCTCGCTGCTTAAGTCCTGTTGACCGCTCTGTTTGGTGCAGAGTAAATATTTCTTTACCGCACTGTTTCTATTCTTGCTGTATTTCCTGTTGCATGTGCAGGATGTGGAAGAGACGGCTTACACGTGATGAAATCGTTGAAATTTAACTGCAAATCACCTGAGAGTGCGCGAGGATTACACATGGGATTACACACTTTAAATAGCCGACACAACTCTTCTGTAATGGCGTGAACGGTGTCTGTTTGAATAATGCCGTTAATTCGCAGCAGCTCCGGAAGAAAGACGGAAAGAATGAAATCCTCATTTTTGTGTTAATGAACGATAATGAGTACAGATGCAATCCCTCAGGCGTGTTTGTAATTAAAAAACGACATACACACACACACACAAACACACACACACAGTGTTACACAGTCCTCCAGGACAAAACAAACAGGCTGCAGGAGCGTTTGTACTCACCCTGATTAAAAAAAAGGGACGGGAAAGATCCCGATGTGAAAGAAACATGTTGCCTGTTTGTGTTTGGAGATCAACAGGAAGGTAGTTATCGAGGTTTGACCCGCTGATTCAAACCACTCATCAACTCTGTCGGCAGTTTGAAACTGCAGCGGCGTCTGTGACTCACAGCTAATGAAGGAAATGAAGGTACTTAAACGACTTCTCCTCTGAGTCATAACTCAGTCAAAGCTGAGCACACAGACACCGTGCACATATTTTTAGATTCGGTGTAACGTACACAGTCAGAGGACGGCATTATGTCCAATTTCACAATCACAAATCAACATCTGTAAACTTCACAAGAAGAGAAGACACTTTAATCTTCCAGAACTTGCCTGAGAATCATCAGGTTTCAGAGTTATCCAGCGATAGTTGTCTGTGCTTCAGTGCAACAGCTAATTCAGCAAACTTTTAATGCTGTTAATCTGCCAATGTGAATAAACACAGGCTAAAAATACAGCAGCGATGTGCTACCTGGGTTGGAGGGTTTGTTGTCGTCTTGATTTAGTTTGTGAGGTGGATCAGACATGCTCCAGTGTATACTAACATATATTATACAATATCTTGGCAGTTTTGCACAATAAATTCATGCTTTTATTACTTTACTTCTTGTTTTTCGGGGCTGTCATTGGAGCTTTAACACCAAACTCTAAAGCTTGTTTGTTAGTTGTGAGTTGCTGCCTTTGTCCTTGAACGCTACACTCCAAACTCAGACTTTTGAAACACGAGCTGCTATTTTTAAGTTCGCCTCTGACTCTCAAACCACAGGGACACAGCGCTGCTTTGGTGACTTCAACAACCTTTCATGAGTTTTAAAACTTAATTTCGTTCACGACGATTTCTCGGTTTGAAACTGGATGTCAGACAGTCGAGCTGGAATGTACTGCGAGCACCGCACGGTTTGATTTAGAAACAGTCTTCATTGAAATACTGCCTCCGCTGAAGTTACCACACAGGGTGATTTAACAATTACTTCTCTAATTTTAATGCTTCAGTAAGCAAGATTTGTAGAAAGAAAAAAAAATCCCCCGTTTCATCAGCCTAAATCACAGCGGGGCTGCAGCGCAGGAGGAGGACTGTCCCATCTCCAATTGTAATGATTGGGAGGACATAGATTTACTGTTTGCCCAAATGAAATCCTCAGCTGTGAGTTAGAGACGCTGCTGGGAAAACTCAGCGAATTGAACGTCGTGTCAAGAGGAAACAGGACTTGTTAACGTCAGATCTTTCAATTTGTGAGTAGTGAAATAATGTTATCTCCAGAGAGAAGTGACGGTGCTTTTTATTTATGATTCCACTCGAGAAAGACGCTTGTTCACCGGCCTCTGTGACACACTGAGGAGTTTTACACATTGTGCCTCTCGTCTGGCGTTTCCCTGAGCGCTCGATTTCGATTCAAAAGTTGCAGAGGAGGACAAAATTAATTACAAAAGGGAACAATTCAAAGGAGCAGAGCTGACACTTTGAATAAAATGGAAACATCTATAAAGCAATTTGGTTTGATTGTGACCAAATAAAGAGAGTCTGGAGATCGAGCCGAGCTGCTGCACTTCAAGTTCAGCTTGATTCATCTTTGACCTTGTTTGTTGCTAACCTTTCAAATTCAATGAGACGACAGCTGTGCATGACGTAAGCTGAAGGCAACCCTGAACGGACAACAGACTTTATTTTCTGGACAAAATAATATTCATGCACACAAACCTTTCTCTTCAGTTTCCCACCTTCTTCTTCTGAAAGAAGAATAACATCAAATGCCTTCTGGAACATAATTCTCAAATGCTCTTCACCGGTCTACGTTGGTGATATGAAAGTCTAAATGTCTAAACATCTAGGTAGAGATCACAGCAAAAAAAAAGTGATAAATATGTAGCATGTGAGCGAGTTCAGGCGGGCAACTCGAGCTGCACTTCATATACGCACTCCCTCCCAATGTGGAGGTTTATTTTGCTGCCCAACTGTCTCCGAGGGGTTTCAGATATTTGCTCGTCACTTTTCAGTGACGAGGCCAAACTCAGACTGTGATCTGCTGCAATAAATATTCAAAACATGAGACGTCTGACTGAAATGTCACTTTTAATGAAAGCAGTAGCGTGATGGATTGCTAAAGGTGGATGGGAACAGATTCGATTGTCATGAAAGCTGTCAGATAATCAAAGATTTTGGTTCATACTTGCAGTATTTAAACTTGTGGAACAAACACGTTTTGCTTTGTTACTACACAAACTCTTTACCTGCTATAAATGAAGTTACTACAGCCATTTCTAAATCGTCATCTTCCTCCTGAGTTATTAGCTATAACTTACTCGTGTTGACTTACTCGTGGTTTTAAATTTAACTGAAGGTATATTTCCAGCTTCGTCTCCTTCGCTGTAACTCACTCTGTTGGGGGACGGCTGACCTCTACTCACTGTGGGTATACCGGCATTTGTACGCAGCACTTTATCCGACGGCTCTTTGAGAAATGGCCAAATTTGCATTTGTTTAGAGTATACAGGGAGCCGTGAGAGCAAAGCGTTTCGGAGCTGGCTCAGGGACAGTCCGGCGGAGAAATGGTCATAAATAGTGATAATAAATCACATCTGTGTGTGCAAATGAGCCAGACCGAGACACCTGGGCTCATTTCCAAACAGCAGGTTTCACCTTTCCAGAAGACAAGCTGAGGGAAGAGCTGCAACACATTAAATGTGTTGAATTTTACATACATTTTCCAGAGGTGTGTTGCACAAACATCTTCCATTATAGCGTCCTTCATAAAGCCCTCCAAAGGGACTTACTACATCACAAAGTCCGTCCATTACCTCAGCATTAGGACTTAAAGTGGGAGGAATATGTGACCTCATTGTACGGTGGGATCAATAAGATGTTTGATAGCCTGTGCAGTGTGTCACTATCGATCCTGAGACCACTCGATGACCTTGATGTACAGTCAGTAGCGTATACATATCGAATGACCTTGGCCGAACATTGAACAAAGACTTAAAGCATGTAAATTAAATGTTTGTATCAGAGAAACAAGTGGACAAGAGGGCGACTCATGCCGTCACCTCAATGAGCTCTGAACGCTGGACCGACATCCTGCAATGAAAACAAGGCGTGGCTGCTGAATATTTTGAATATTTTAATGAGTTTCACCAATAAAACAAACCCAGTGCTGATTACACTGATGCAAAATAACTAATACTTTGAGTACTTTCTTTTTACAGCGCCCAGTATTTTTGTTTAACGATAGAATAATAATGTCACCAAAACGTGGCACAAAGAAATTGATTAATTCGATGTGCAAAATACGTGATTGTAGTCGTGTTGCTTGTTGGTAGCTGACGAGCTAACTGGTAACATACTAACAATGTTCAGTCATAATAACTTCTTTCTGTTTGCTCTGTTCTGGGTTATTCACACCACCATCCCCTTTATCAGCAAGTTATGGAAGCCATCGAGGTTGCTTGCTGATACTTAGCTGCTCCCTCGTTGTATTACACACATTCATTCTGTGTTTTGGCGTCTGATACTCCTTCAAACTCTCACTTCTTTCATTCTAACCGGATTATATTTCATCTTCTTACGTCGACACCGATGACTCCTTTGTAATTTTAAATGCAGCCTCCAAAGTGAAAGTGAAGTGCATAAACTTCTGTCCATTATTAAAAAACTCTTAGACACTCTGACAGACGACTGAGCAGGTCTGAATGTGGCTACCTGCGCACGCAGACACACAGTCTGCTGTATAATTAAATTTACTGCCTGATCCTCTGTGGTTTCACTTTGCACCACTCTGCTGTAGTAATTGATTTGTGACTTGATGGCTCCTATGAATAATTTCCTGCAAGCTGTAAAGTAAATGTATATCTTTCCCTCTGTTTTTCTTACATATCTCCCTCCCTCTATCTCTTTGAGCTGCTCTAAATGTCCTGTGTATCATGTTGATTCATAATAGTGGATCACATTTCCCTCGGCCTCTGCGCTAATGTGCTCTTTGTAGATCTCTGGATTGGCTGAGTAAGTGAAATGCTCTTGCGTTGCAAAGGGAAGTCAAGGTTACAGATTTTGACGCTCCATCTGATCCCACATAGAGATATGTTTTCCTCCATTTATCTGGCCTGTACCTGTTACCCACTACATCCTCTGACCGCTTGTAAAAGACGTGAATCAGCAGGATCTTTGTGCCCAAAGCAGAAATATCTCAGTAACCTGCATCTTTAGAAGTGAAATGATCTGAAATGTGATACTTCTGTCTCATTAAATGCCTTCCGAGAAACGTTTCTCTCCAAGAGGTAAGATCTTCAGTCCACCGCCTGAACCTTTTTTTATATTGTCCTGCATTATTGCTCCATTTCTGCCTCATTTAAACTCAGTTTATTGTTGTTATTTATGTGCATGTTTTGTTTGAAATATTATCCCATGGTCGGTGCATACAGTGTTACTGCCCTGCCGTCTGGCCCTCGTGTTGTTTTCATCCTCAGAAACACCTTTTGAATCTCGCTGTGGTGATGCAACATCAGTTTGTTTGCACAGGAGGGACGTGACATGATCACTTGAAGGAATACTCCACTGAAATGCAACATTTTGAGCATCAAATTCTCCCTGTTAGACAGCTGGAAAGTGTGCAGAGTCACAGCAGTAATAATGGTGATGATTGAAATGAACAGATCAACAGATTCTTGTGTTTTCAGTGGCGTATTTCTTTAACTTCTGTGTGCATCTCATTCTCAAAGCAAACATCCCATTTGTACTGTCTGCTGCTTGAACGCTCTGCAGTTTTCATGCACATCTTCTGTTAAATACCGCTGTGTATTCATGAGTCTGTCCTTCTCCGGTCTTCTCTCCTTTTTCCCCAGTTGATCAAAGCATGTTTGAGAACTCCATTGCGCAGCAGCAGAGTCCTCAGAGCTCCAGGCCAGGCCAGACCTCGGCCCGACGCTCCCTAGCATCAAGTAATCCTAACATGGGGTCCGGCTCCGTCGACTCTCCGTCCTCCGGAGGCCAACAGAGGCTTAAAAACGCCATTAATCTGGGCAAAGCTGTCGGCGCTAAGGTTAGTTCTGCAGGTCCACAGAGGTTATAAAGTCGGTTTATTACTTCATCAGAACAACTGATTTAATTGTGACTTTCTTTCAGGTCAATGACTTGTTAAGAAGAAAAGAGCCCAGCCACCTCGGGGACATCGGGGTCACTGAGATCAACAAGAACGTCGGTGTCGCGTGGAGCTGTATGGACCAACTCAACCAGACCACTGCCAACAGGTACACACACACACACACACACATTTGTTCCTTTATCATTATTTGTGTTGTGAGGAAAGTACTCAGCTTAATTATAATCATAATTTTAATACTAATCTTGACCCCTAAATCATCGTGAATTAAATATTTACTCTCCCAAATAAATTCAGTGGTTGTTGGTTTATTTCCACACACTGACTGTGCAGTTTGGTTTTTCATCACTCTGCGTCGACTTTTCCGAGTCGTAAATCTGTGTGTGTTTAGGCGCCTATGCAAATATTGAAAGAGTATAAGAGCTCAGAACATTATGACTGAAGTTTATGATCGCCATTCGCTCTGTTATGTCTCATAAGTTGTTGGTTGGGTCTGCACAGATCACCCTAAAATGGATAAAAATGGTCAGAAATCTCTCCAAAGTGCCACATTAGGACACCGAGAATTCATGCTGTGATTTGGGCATCAACAGCTTTTGATGTTTTAAAAAGAAACTTTTAGATATTTCTGTGAAAATTGCATTTTTTTTTGGTGATTGGACGGCGAGTACCAACCAAACGAGGCAGGTGGACTCAAGAGATCCCTGAAAATCTGGCACAGTCAGGTTGGGTTAGCACTTTACGGTCCTCTGAGCGCCCTGGGTGTCTAGTTTGTGGTTGTACAGTTTCATGGTCTCACTGTACTGAAATGCCTACTATGGGGACTAACATCATCTCACATGTAGTGCAGTAGTGCAGAACAGTACGGCTGCTTGAGGAAATGGTGGTGAGCCACGAGAGGCTGGAGTTCAGCTTTTCGATGCTGGTTCTAATAAAGCAGCCCGGACCTGTTTTGAGCAACTTATAATTTAGCCAGACTCGTTTTAAATGCAACAAATCCACAAGAGTCTTTCCATCATAACAAATTTAAGCAATTCAAACACAGTTTAGGGAGCAGAAACATCCAAATACACGAGTGAAAATTAAACCTTTATGCTGCATGGAAATGTCTGACTCAGGGGAGACTCATTTTTATTCAGATATCCAGAGGTCAGAGGTCAAAGGACCCCTCTGAAAATGGAAGAGGTTACATGAGTCCTTTTTTGTGCTTTTTATAGGACGGTATGTGAAAATCACGGCCACACATTCAGTTTAATAATAAAACAGCTGAAAGACATTATCTTATTGTCAGCCAAAAATATTAAATTACTCGTCCTGAGAGAAGAGTCTATCGCTATGAATTAAGCAGCGGGTCAGAAAAGGTGAACGATTTAAGATTTTTCCCGTGAAATGTGGTTTTAAATTAATAATGACACATCAAAGCTGCCTGAGACTCCTGAAATTCAAAAAGACTGAACTTTTCAGCTGCTTGTGTATTCATTCATGCGCTCGTACAGCGCAGCCAGGTTGTTTGTGTGTCTGTATTTGGGGGGATTTGTTCCAGAAGCATTGATCTGTTGTCTCTTCAACTGAAAATCAGTCAAGCAGAAGTCATTTTTCAGCAGCTGTACTCCCATTTGTCTCCATTTACTGGACCGTGAGTAGATTTAGATTCATTTAACAGTGATGATCTGTGAAGATTTTTGCCAAAGCAGCGACTGATCCGGACAGTCTGGGGATTTTTTAAAATAACTGACCGTCTCCACGTTGTTGAAATCTGGATGCATGAGGTGAAACGTGGACTCGAGCCTCGAACAGTCATCAGCGTCTCTTTAATAATTCTTCAGCTCAGTGTCGTTAGGTCGTGTCACAATTTCAGTTTTATTTCATCGAAAATCAGTCGCAGCTTTGATTATCGAAATCAAAGGTCAGCGATTCTTCCTAATTGTTGCAGCTGTTGTTGTAAAGCACATTCTGGCCTTAGTTCAGTACGTCACAAAAAAGATATAGCATGCTTATTATATGGGGATATGGTCATATCACACTTGATACCATGTAACTTAAACCTTTAATCTTAAAGAGGGATTCGAAGATGACTGAATGAACTGTCGATCTTCACTAATCAAAACAGTGGCAAAGATGTTAGTGCTGAAAAGAATCGTGACATCTCTGTTAATCATTTGTCTTTATATTTATTAAATTATTTGGATTGTTGTCTCTTTTCTAAGTCAGTCTCTCTCTGAGGAATCACTACAAACATTTGTATGACTCTGTAGGTGAGGGGCCGAGAAGTTTCTGTTTGTAGTCCAAGCACTGACCAGTCACGTTTATGTGAGTTTTTGTTGCAACAGTCCGTGTGGAGTCCAAACGAAGCTGAGTGCATCCGCTATCGTCTGATAACAGTTTAGCTTTTTTAACAGTTACCTGCAGAGATTAGTCAAAATGATTCTCATGTCTCAAGGTGCTCATCAGGCTGCAGAGGAAAGAAGAGACACACGAGTATAAACAAATGAAGCCGAATCATTGAACTGAATTGTCTGTGTGCGGCTCCACGATCACGCAGCGGCGTTAATATGTTCTTTCTCTCCACCGGGGGATGTAGTTAATACATTTTGAGAAATTAGTGTGTTTTTGTAAACAGCTTCAGTGCACAACGAGGAGCCATTAGAGTTTCTGGCACTCGCCGCCGTCTTCCACCAACGCATCACTTACAGTACCTGGATGACTGTTGTCAATACTCAACGCGCCAACAGTCCCTGAGTTCATGTTTAGTTCAGCCAGTCAGCCTTCAGACATGATGATCAGGGAGATGATGATAATTAGTGGAAAGATCTTTCAGGTCCGAAGTTCAGCCAACACCTGCATTCTTTCTGATCCTCCACTGGCTTCGTCTTATGTAAAAATGTCTCTTTCACACGAGTGAGGCAAAACCAGCCGCAGAAAAAGCTCCTTTCATTGTGTCGTTCCAAAATACACGGACATTAAAAGAGCAGTATCGATCTTTTCATTTCTTTCTCTGCAAGCGAGCGACTAAGTGTGCTTGATGACTGTTTCTCACTGTCGAGTGTGAAGACGACAGCGCAGAGCACAGTCGAGCCGTTCAAAGAAACAAGCAGGTTTAAACGCGCTTTCACTTTCAACCAGAAAACTCACAGCAATTCAGTGAAGCTGCAAGAAATCAAACTTTTTACAGCTCAGTTCATTGATGAAATAAAGGGAGAAACGTGGTGTGTGCTTTCTCCACCAAAGTCCTTCCAAAGTTACAATTCCCTCCTCACAACCTCAGCCTCTTAGAAGAAGAATAATAATAGTAACCATATTTTATTTTTACTTTTTCTTTTAGCTGGTTTGATACTGAAATAAAACAAATTATTTATTTATGAAAGTGGATCAAGGCGACGTCACCTGGCAACAACATGATGAAAATAGAGATTTGAACGCAGCATGTGTCACGAATGTGACTGTCACTAAAGTTTTCCTTCTCTCCCCTCTTCCAGTCACATCTCCTCCTTCGACTCCTTCCCTCGTCTCGACCCGCCACCCCCGACGGGGAAGAAGCGCCTCCCTCGGGCGCTGAAGACCACCCAGGACATGATGATCTCGTCTGACCCCGTGGTCTCCTCTCCAGACACTGCCGACTCTTCCTCCTTCCTGTCTTCCCCCGACAAGACGCCCCTCATCGTTAAGGAGGAGGAGCAGCAGCAGGGCGAGAAGCAGCAGGAGGGGTCAGAGGAGGTCACATCACCGCTGGACCCGGCAGAGGAGAAAGTTGATGCTGATGTGGAGACGACAGGAAGCCACAACAAAGTTGATGGAGCGATACAAGGAGAAGAAGATGGTGCGGAAAACGGGAGCACCGAAAGAGGCGAGGAGGAGCATCAGACGCAGCTCCAGCTCTCTGTGCCAGACCTCATCAACAAAGATCCCCCTCAGCTGGAGCCCAGAGCCAAACCCTGTGATGTCTGGCAGAAGGTGTCAGGGCCGGACTCCCGGCTGGCCTCCACCCCCTGCTCGGGGAAAACTCCCTGCCGCATCAGCCTTGGCGAGGAGGTCCTGCTGGGGAATGGCGCCCCGTGCAGCAAAGGCAGCGGAGTGAATCCCGAAGACTCGGAGCCGCACCCGGACCTGCTGTCGTTTGAGTAACGAGCCGAGCCGAGCCAGGCCGGGGTCAGACCAGTTCAGTATGTCTCAAAAAAAAAAAAAGTTTGGGACTCTTTTCTCTTCATTTGGACTCCAGAGACTCGAGAGGTAATTCAAACAGACTGTAAAAAAGTACTGCGGATCAAATATTCACCGACACCTTTAATTATATAACTGGCTCCAGGGTTTGCTCGAGGAAAAGGGAACAAGTGCTTCCCGGAGTCGGATCAGATGATTTTTTAACTTTTTAGCAACTTTTTCGATGAGTTCAAAGGTCGCGGTGACGTAATCCGACCCTCCAACGTGGCTGATCTAATGTCACCACCAGCTTTTCCAACACTACACGATGAACACGGAGCGAGAGAGTCGGAATTTTAACACTTCAGTGCCAGTACACACAACTGATGATGATGTTTGAGCTCTTAGAGCGTGTCGTGTCTGCTTTAGGGAGGCGATAATACCAGATAACGTAACAATGAATGTAATTAATGATCTGAAATTTCCCTTTAAATGGGCTGAAAAT
The DNA here is from genome assembly GCA_028641955.1 of Protonibea diacanthus. NCBI lineage: Eukaryota > Metazoa > Chordata > Actinopteri > Sciaenidae > Protonibea > Protonibea diacanthus. The sequence continues at coordinate 3,781,898 of CM053979.1, read as the reverse complement.
TTAAAAATCCTGATTCATTTATTTCCTGAAAAAGAAAAACATCATAACTTTCTAACTTTTTAAGAATGTGTGTTAAGTTATCAGTATTAAGTTATTATCAAGACGTCGATTTCAAAGAACCATTTTTAACATTTTGAAACCATTTAAAGGGACGTTTGTTTCATGTTGGTCGTACAAAAGCTGCTGCAAAGAAACCAATCACACACCGCAACTAACATGAGTTACACAGCTATCTAAATTATTCTAATCATATATCGTTTATATAATCATTTCATCAGCATGGAGGTTTAGAGTTGAGCGCAGATTTAGGAGGAGTCGAAGGGAACGTGAAGAAGAAGCAGAACGGTTGTGGACGTGTTACGAGGTGGAAAGGTTTTCTGGGGGGGCGTTCACTTTCAGTTCAGTCGGTACAGTCTGATCAGCACTGGAAGCCTTTTGACCTTTGACCTTTGACCTTATCCATGTTAAATGATTTCTGACGGGCTTACACAACTTCCACGCCGGCCTCAGGCTCAAATCGTGACCCTGAAAGTTGCCTTTTAGAGCGCTCGGCAAGCAAGAATATCGATCAGCTTCTCGATCGATTGTTCACTTCTCTTTTAGTTTGTCGTTTTAGATTTCAGGGTTGTTTATTTTTAGATGAAATGGTCTATAAATAAACATTAATCCAGGTTATAGACACCAGATTATGAAGATTTTGGTTTGTTTTTGTCAGCCATTTTCTTCATCTTTGGAAGACATCTGAGCGGAACAGCAAGAAACACTGCCGTGACATGAGGTCCATGTTAAACAGGTGATTTGCTGTAGTTATAATATTTCATAAACCCACAGGATGAACCTCTTAACCCCGAACATCCTACATGAGTTCATCTCTGGCTTCCAGGCTAAAAACTGTAAACTAGCTGAACTGAAAGTCTTATTACCCCCCAAAAACCCGACAGAGAGTCACGATGGATGGATGGACAGGTGGGTGGCACACGGAGGGCAGACCGGTGAAAAGTTGTTTTTGAGTGTAAAAAGAGAGGCGAGATAATGAGCTGTCAACAGGAAGGAGATGAAAGAGGTGTGTGTGTGTGTGTGTGTGTGTGTGTGTGTGTGTGTGTGTGTGTGGATGATGATGGTGTGTGTGTGTGTGTGTGTGTGTGTGTGTGTGTGTGTGTGTGTGTGTGTGTGTGTGTTTTATTCCAGCAGATCATTAAGCGACGGACCAAAGACACAAATTAACGGCTCAGTCAGACAGGTTGTTTTTGTCACGTTGCGTAGTCGCTCTGAAAAGCTCTGAATTTTAGATTCGAGCGAGCTGTCTGCATGAAAAGAAAAGCAATAATTCACACAAAACGATTTTATTTTCACTTCATCGACTAATCAGAGAGTGAAAACCAAAGTCAAAGTGTTTGAGACATTTTAATTCACATCCAGACTCACAGAGAGTCGGGTGAAGGTGAGCTGACATTAACAGAAAATATCCTGCAGTTTTATAATTAAACGTTCAGTCAGGCTGCTTCGACCTCACCTGTGAGTCGCTGTCAGAGGGGAAAGATGAAGCTGCGACGGTTGTTTCAGCACAATCGAAGTCGATATCTTCATTTTATAACACTATTATATGATCTGAGCGTCTGTTCTGCAGATCTGTGCGACTTAAAAATCCTGACCCTGAAGCCGAGCACGTTTTTCTCTGTGAGGTCCTGCTGAGGCCTCTCTGTGACCACTGGTGTCCTTGCAGGGATTTCCTGAATCTTAAAAAAAAAAAAGAAAAGAAGGGCAAAGTATTCCCAGAAGACAGACGGACACAGAGCTACAGCTGTAGTTGCGGTCAGGTCGTGCCCAGCAGAATGAGAGGAATGTGAAGCTGGACTCTGTTGGAGAAAGGAAGCTTTGTCTCTCTCCGTCTGTCTCCGACCGAGAGATCCTCGTTTATTTTAAAGCTGCAACAAAACAACTGACGTCCCCAGTGAGCCCAAATTACAAAAAATAATCTTCCCAGTTAGTTTTATCCAGAAATCCACAGACCTGTTTTTATATTTTCAACTAAAAAACAAAAACATGCTGCTGTTTTTCAAATGTCATTTCTCAGCTGCTGCTGTGGCAGATGTTTCCAAAAGAAAACAATTTGCATAGCGAGATAGACGCATAAATGGGAAAATGTTTTGACATTTGGATGAACTGACCCGTAAAGAATGAGAAAAATATTCTGAAAATAAAATATTTAAAAGCCAAACCGAGGCAGCAACACAAAATCTGACCAAAACTTCATCGATCACGTTTTAAAAATGAGATCTTGGCATCATTTTATATTTTATGCTAATTACTTTTTGTATTTCTCATCAGATTAAACATTAATCATTAAATATGCAGCAAGTTAAATAAATAATTGTGTATTTATAAGAGTTTAACACTCCACTGAGCCCAGACCACTTTAAACCAGTGACAACAAATACAGAAATGTCTCTTTGGAAATAACCAAATATTTTTGGACCCAGCACATAAAAAAAAGTTTTCATGGCCTCGAAATGAAAGAAAAGTTTGTCTTCAGGGTTCAGGTGATGATCCAGACTTTCACTCAGCCCGACATCAGCTTCTGTTTTCAGTCAGAAAAGCAGTGAGGTGAGCAGACGCTCGGACGACTTCGATCTCTGAGAGAAGTCGAGGCGGGTGTAAAGAAAAGAAGCCGGGCGGCTCCGTTCTTTAAAAACCACTGCGGTAGATTTTGATTGTATTTTCTGATGAAGGAACAGCTGGTGTACATTTTATGGAAATATTCTATCGCTTTTTTATGATATCTGTGAATATGCAAATTTGTTCTTGCTCTAACGAATGAAGGAACGTGATCATAGACTCTAGTTACGTTATTTTAGGTGATCTCAATAAAAGAAGAAATCATCTCGCTTTGTTTTTTTAAATTTTTTATGTTGTTGAATCTTTTTTGTCTTTGTCGATATATAATATCATCAGATATGAAGAATGAAGGAAGCTAAATGCTGCACATATAAAGACATAAATGGACCGCTGAGGACAAACTCTGGACTTTCTTTTTACTCTTTTTATCCATTATATCGGAAAGCTTGATGAAAATATGCTACAAAAATCAAAATGAATGATTATTTTGTTTGTTTTTATTCCCTAATGTATCTTTTTTTTTAAAGTGGAGATGTAATAATGACTGTAATCTTTTAAAAAAATCTGGAAATAGACCTAATCATGACCTTCTTTCATTGTGTTTGTGTCTTTTTAACGATTAATGCGACCTTTCCTCTCATTTATTCTGGGCATATCCTGTTTTTTATGTCTTTCCTTCGTCGATGGCAGCCGGCCTCCCACTCAGCCCTGCCAGCAAACTTCCTGTTTTGACGAAGCCGATGTCTCAGTCAGATTTAGCAGATTTTTTCCTTCTGAATCTGTGTCAATCCTCTGCACAGACCCGCCTCGTGTGTCCTCTCTGTTTCGCAGATCGTCTGAGACCACGGCGACGCGAACTCGGCAACCGTAGCCGCTCTGATGTTTAATTCATCTTTGTTTGTCCTAATTCATGGAAATCCTGGGTTTCCTCTTGGCATCTCTCCACGTGAAGCCGACCTCATGTTTGCCGCTCTGTCAAGATGCATTAAAGCCTTTCAGCAACACGCTGGAGACTGGAGACGACTGCGGGATGAGGCGGGTTATTTACCTAACATCGGTGGTGTAAACAGCCACTCAGCTAAGACACACAGGTCGTGTCATTGTTTAATAATTCAAATGTGATGCATTTATTCATCCTCTACAAAGGAATCTAGGCCTCCATGCATAATGGATCATCCAGTGTTGGGAACGTCGGCAGGCTGGATGCTGTTTAAACAAGTTTTTTGATTGCATGTCCCAGTATGATTTTCTTGGCTAATTTGTGGAAAGAAGTCTTCAGACTCATAAACATCGAAAATATGAAAAGTTTTGCCACAAAAACAGTTTAAACTTGAGTTATTCTGATGCCTGAAAACGCCTCAGATACGACCTAAAATGTGGCATCAGGTGTCGAATGTTTGCTGTCAACTGATACGATACCGTGTAATTTATTGAAATTAAGCACTGTACTCTGACTCTGATTGGCTTACGCTGATATTGTGACTGTAACCAACTTAACCAACCCCAATTATACGAAGGCAACACGTACTACTCAATCAGAGGCAGAGTGTTGCAGGATGCTAGCAACTACTGCTTTAGAGCGACAAAGATGAGTTGATTCCTGGTAGTGTAACATTAGATACTAAAATAAAGTTCTGTGGCATTCAGGCAGGCCATACAGCAATGATGGAAATCATAATATAGTTTTTTTGCATACTTGCACAGGTCAGTACTCAGAACAACTCGGGTTTAAACTCAGAATAAGTTATTAAAACGTGCTGTTACTCCAACTCAAAGCTCATGCGAGGTGTTAAATTATTTGGCAGCATGTTGGTTTAAAAGTGGATTAAGATGCTAGAGAACAGACCAGAAGCTTAAAGGAATTCTCCGGCTATTTACTTGTTAACTTTTGGTGTGAAAATTTGAGGTCAGGGTTAAAATCAAAGCAGCAGAAGCAAAGATGTCCTCACTTTTAGCATTCCCATAATGCAGCTAAATAGCATTTAAAGCCTTACTGAGGATTAAATCATCTTTCAAACTCCACACTTTGAATTTGAAAATTCGTTGACACTATTTTGAGTTATTATAGCGAAGCAATTCTCCAAATGTTTTCACAGCCAGTGTAGAACTAATCGTGATAAGTACACTGAACTCTGTTTAAAATATAGATAATTAAATAAGTTTGTTTAAAACAGATTAACGCAGCCTCAGCCCACATCGGGAAGGATTTGAAAATCTCTAAAAAAGTCCCAGAGAAACTGGAGTCAGAGCGTCCAGAGATTCAGTTATGTGACATATTTATGAGTGAAACTAGATTTTTGCACTCGAAAGATTCATCTGTGAGTGCTGTGAAGAAATCAGCTTTTAATATCCCATTTTTTCACATTTTTAGATTTACACTTTTCATCAGTGTGACACACGGAAGAATTATTGAACTACTTCTAATGTTTTATCGGGTTTAACAGAGTGATTACACCCGGTGTAATGATCCTGCTCCCACTTCCATCAAACAGAACTGTCTCACCAAAGCGCCGTTATTTCTACAGGAGAGGCTGACTGCACTCTGGTGATGTGTCGATCGTGAACGAGCCGGTTCAAAGAGCCGCCAAGTTCATTAGGCTACAGCAATTTACTGATATTAGAAAATGTCATTTTTACTTTTGAATACTTAGAATATTTGGCTAAATTATAGAAGGTATAAGTTTTAACATGAAGAGCCGTTTGGGAGCCGAAAGAGCCGACTCTTCTTGGTGAGTCGAACGATCTGGCTCCCTAAAAAGAACTGAACTTCCCATCACTAGAGCACACCACACTGATTTTCCACCAGGTTTTTTTTTCCAAATTCAGACCTGAAACTTTCAAACTGTGGACGCCACTGCAGCAAAAATGATCCAGAGTGGAACAAAAGCCAAAAAACACTCAGACAAGCCCGATTCTCTGTGAAGTATCAGTGCTCCACAATGTGTTGCTTACGTCACGGTGTTTTTGTATCATGCCAAGAGAGACCTGAAAGGAAAATTAGCAATCAGACAGACTGCCTTCAGAGCGAACGAAGCTGCTGTCGATGAGCTCTTCTGTGAGTCGTCCTCAGAGCAGAGTGATAATGAATAATTATTTGTTCTTTGTGATTGTAAAAAAAAAAAACAGGCCCCGTGCTGAGTGTGAGGTTGTTTTTCTGAAGCTGTAATCTCTATGCAATGTATATTTAATGTGTTCTGTTATTTGATGAGGCATCACACACTGACACACACTTTCTGCCACCCAGACAGAGCAGATTAATAAAAATGTGCTCACCGAGCTGAAAAACTGTGATTCAGACGTGACGTGTAATTTATTGTTCCACACTTTTTTTTTTAAATGCCATCCATACATGGCAGGCGAGCTGCACATGTGAATGAATGTAAATGCAGATGAGCAAGTCGAGTGAATGTCAAAAGATAAAACTTCCCGTGACCTTCTCCCCGTGCTGATGACCTTTCTCAGTTTAGTTTTACAGCCTGTTTGCTTCCTTTTTGTGTCACTCCGGCTCCAGTCCAGTTCAATACTATGTATACTACATACGTACGTGTGCACTAAGTGAATAAAAAGTGGTAGCGTTGGTTCTGTTAGTTAGCTAGTTTAGTTAGTTACATAACATAGGGTGACCATGTTTTCCCCAATCCCAGCACCCTCATGCTGCAAATGTATGTGCAAAGTGTAATATTAGAGTTTAACAGTGGTTTAATTTTGGACTATTTGTTGAAAAATATTTGAGTGTTTTACAGATATTTGTCAGGACTTGGGACGCCCAGCTTGAAACCGAGACAATCCCAGACAAACTGTGAGATTTGGTCACCATAATGTAACATTTAACATCTGGCAGTTCACTTACCACCAACTGTTCTTTTCGTAGAAACTAGATTGTGCTGCTTCGATTGCAGTAACATGTAAATCTCCACGTACTGTAAACTTTTTTAAAATTTAAAAACAGGTGATGCAACCAGCTCTTTGTAAAACATAACACAAATTCACCAAGTGAGGGCGCTATAAATCAAATTTAACTTGTCATGAAACGTGAAGGATGAACATGCACGCGCATATATAACAATCCCAGCAGGAACAAATAAACATATTTACTTAAGAAGGTTGTAACCTATGAACAGTGATGGATTATGGGTGTTTCTGTGGATCCAAAGTCGCAGATCTCTGAGATTTAAATTGTCAAACACAACAAGGTGTAGATTTTCCACACACACACACACACACACACACACACACACACATACATCTGTCTGTGGTTTGTCATCCTCGCTCTCTCTCCGTCTCAAACACACACAGCCCTCTCGACCCATTCATCACTGCCAGCTGGCAGGATGGACTTCTTATCAAGTTTATTGATCAGCGTGGGGAAAGATTATGGCCCTGTGTTTGTTTGTGTGTGTGTGTGTGTGTGTGTGAGAGAGAGAGAGAGAGAGAGAGACAACCTGAGAGGACTCTGTTTGTGCCAGTCTAACACCACAAAGCCTGAAAGCAGCTCCATCCACGCAGTAATACCAAAATCTAATCATTAAAGCAGCTGCAGCTCAGTACACTTCACAGGTGTTCCACCAAAAGAGTTCCTGGTAATGACAAATTATTGATGGATAGACTGATTAAAATATTACTCCCAGCAAATCTAATCTGAAGGAGCTTCAGCCTCTTTCCAAAAGGAAGCTACTTCGTTTATTGAATTGTGTTGTGATTCAGTGGAGCTGCGCCAACGTAAAAAGCCACTAAATCAGCGGTTCCCAGACTTTTTCTGCCCCCTGTGCGCTTATAAATCTGTATCAACCTTCAACGTGTTGTCAGGAGTTCATTAAAACAGAACAGCGTCTCTAAATCAATGCACAAAGAATATTAAAGTGAATTTAAGGATGGCAGCAGTGCTTCCTTCATGCTGTGTTATCAGATAGTAGCACCCAGTAAAAGTCAGAATTTTAAGGAAAATTTTAAGAAAATAAAGTCTGAAATTTGAAAAAAGGCAGAATTTTAGGAAAAAAGTTAGAATTAAAAAAAAAATAAAGTCTGAATTTTAATTTAATAATGTCAGAATTTTAAGAAAACAGAGACCTCACTTGATGTTTGGCTGTTTACAAAGTTGTCAACTCGTTAGTTTTTGATCATAAGTAATGTGATCAGGACAAATACACGTCTTAAACTGTCCATATTTAACACAGCGTTATTACACTCCACAATGTTGCTTTAAAAGACCAGCTGTGATATAAATACAGCCTTGTTTTTTTTAATGGTACAAGCAAGATAAAAGACTCCAACTTGGTTCAGTTAAAGGTCCAGTGTGTAAAATCAGGGTCTCTATTTTCAGAATAAGGCAGACGTGGAATATAATCTCCATAACTATGATGTCATGCATGTAAAGTCATCTGAAAATAATGATCTTTCAATCAGGCATGAGGCTCATGTTGAGAACATTTAGTCTCGGAACAATCTGTAAATTACAAGGTGAGCAAGTCAAGATAGATCGCTGATGGATCAAATTTGAACGTTCTGCTACTTCAAGGATAAATGACCAAATTTAATTATTTTATTTACTCATGAAGTATTATCACATTCAAAGTCCATTTAAACAAACACATTTCAAACATGGTGGATAAAGAAAATAACAAACCAGAAGAGGAAAAATGTTCTCTGCATCCGCCTCATCCTTTATTTTCATATATCAGGACGCCTTGTCGCATATGATGCCTTACTTACTGAAATACAGACACTGAGTCATACTTTATGTTCATTCATTTAAATAGATTTTCTGCTTCTTGTACACTCATATTTTATTAAAAAAAGAAGAGCGTAGGAGACTTTCTCTTTAAGTTTGCCTGTAGACGTCTCAGAAATGAGAATTTGAAGAAAAACTACAATTAAAACTGCTACTGGTGTTGCAAAGAGGCCACTAATTATCTTATTTCTTTGCAGTTGTGAATCTAAAAGCCTCTTTTAAGAGAGTTAGAAAGTAACAGAACGTAAGAGAGAGAAGAGAAAACAGTTTTCTCTACAGAAAGTGTCAGAAGTCCCTCTGGTTTTCCTTCCTTTCCTTTGTTTCCTTTCTTTTATTCTTCTTCTCTCGTCTTGTCTACCTTTCTCTCGCTCTCTCTCAGCCGATGATCTCAGACAGTAATTGCTTCTGTCTCTCAAAGCCCAAATGTCTTTGACTTTTGTTCATCCTTGACTGACCAAAAGACAAAACACAGGTCTTCAGAAAAAAAAAGAGAAGGGTTTGCTGTGTATATCTAATTTACAGCCTCCTCTCTCTCTCTTTACCTCATCCATCCATCTGACATCTGCGGTGCTATTGCAGCCTCTCAAAGCCCAGACGGATCCTCCTTTATGGGAGGAGGCTGTCAAAAGAAAGCTCTCTAAACAGGATGGGAGTGGCGGGATGCACAGACAGATAATCAGACAGACAGGCTGTTAACTGAGGCAGCGTTTGTCACAGTTAGAAAGAGGCCACACGGGCTTTACTGCAAAATAACAAACAGTGATTTTAACAAGCCAGCGAATGCAAACAGAAATGTGTCAGCGGGGTAAAAGTTTTCATTTGTTTCCAATCTTGCTACTTGTTTAGATATAGAGCTTAAATTAACAATGCATTATATTTTTTCATTTCCGTTAGATTGGGCTCCCTCAGGAGCTGAACGAAAAATAATCGAGTGCCTCACAAACAAAACAAAACAGAACAAAAAGCAGCAGTCAGTTCAAACATTCACACGCCTCCGGGGCAGCGTTCAGAGAGCAGAGTGCACTTTGTGTTTTACACTTGGAGGAAATCAGATGTTTAAATTGTTGAAACAGTCAGCTACAGATCACACCAGCCTGCACTTACTGTATATCCACCAGACTGCACCAACAACAAACTGAAATCCCTCAGTTCAGAACCCAAAGCACCAAACACATCACATCAATGTTCACTTTCTTCTTTATATTTTGTGCTGTGCACACTTCGTGTTTCATCACAGTTAGATATCTGTCAGATGCATTGGTACACATTCCATTTAAGTGCCTCTTGGCTTTTCCTGTAGCACCACCATGAGGCCAAAGTCTTCAATTATCCAGTGAAATATCTCAACATTTGCCAGATGGACTGCCGTGAAACTTTGGACAGACGTTACGTAAAAATTGGTATTTTTACAATTTAGCACCACCAGTTTCAGTATGACATCACTGTGGTGAATATGGACAGTTTACACTTTTTATTATATTACTTAAAAAAAACTGGCAAGTCGACAACTTTGCTAACAGCCAAACATCAACAAGGTTAACAACAGCAGACACAGCAGCTAACATTACTGACTAGTCCAACAGCAGTCAGCCCAGCTCAGCATCTGTCAGCTTCTTGCTCAGTCACTGTCTCCTTTACTGCTTCTGTCATTATGTCCATAGAGGCTGTTGAGCCCGGTTACATTGCTCACTTGCCCAGCTCCTGTTCTGGCACGACACTGGCTCCACCCTCCTCGTCTTTATTCCATTGCAGCCCAGGGCTGAAAGCCGTAGTTTATCAAGCACCATCATCGGGTTGAAATTGTCTGATACTTTTAGCACAAAGCACTGCTGTGCCTAAATTACAGCCCTTACAGCATGGCTGTGGACATGATTTATAGGCCGGTGTCTGTCTCCTTTCCTCTCTTAAACACTTTGTAACTACTGTTAGAAGTGATTTGCAGATTTCACTGATCACCTTTAAAGCACCCTGGTCTGGTTCCAGGTTACATAACAGACATATGATACATTGACACCATATGAGCCAGTCCCCAGCCTTAGGTCCTCGGGTGAATCCATTCTGGCTGTTCAGGTTTAAAACTTTTTGCCATCAGGCTCTCATGAGGCTCTCAGAATCTGTCAGTATGTTTACATGCAGCAAGAAATTTGAGACTTCTTGTGACTTTGTCGCGACTTTTTTGATATTTTAATAATTGCATTGTTCTTATTTATTTTGTTATTGCTATTTGTATGTATTATTTATTCTTAGTTAATTATTAAATAAAGTGTTAAAATCTGATGTTTGAATGTTCTTTGGCGTTAAAGCTTATTGATGGGGGGGGGGTATTTATCCTATGCAGTACCATTGACCAGGTGGTTGGTTCGTTTCTGATGACCGTCATCATCATCATCATCATCATCATCATCATCATCATCATCATCATCATGGACGGTGGACAGAGTCAAACCTGAAATGCTGTTGGGAAGGAAAGAAAGTTGAGCATTGTAGGTGGGCAAAATGCAAACATCATCATCACTAAAAGAACGTCCCTTAAGTCCTTAAGGTGTAAGAACACAGCAGAGTCTAGTCCAGATGTGTTGGCCCTCCTGTGTTGAGCCATGCACTTGTTAAATAGAATAGTCTCTCATTCAGCAATGACTAAATGTCTTCATTTATTCAATATATCAGATACATTATACAGTGCTTAACAAATTTATCAGACCACCTGTCAGAGATCATCCAGCATCATGAAGCGCTTTAATGCTGCTTGTATGAACAGGAATGAAGAATTTCAGACTGAATTCACCTTTTTATACCCAAATTTGAGCCGGCTCTCCGGGCTTCTCTGAGAAATTAATCAAGCATAAACATTCAACCACTAAAACTAATTCTGTAATAAATAAATATAATTTGACATCTTCATCAAGAAATGGGCTTTAGTATTTTTTTCCACTTTTCTTGTAAAATAGTAAATATGAAATTTCATGGATAACAATAATAATTAAAATTTTGCATTAAAATAATGCTAATAATAATTTTGGTTAAAGAGCTTGTACATACTGGTGTATTAACGATTATAAAAACATAAAAAATGATTTTGGGCCAACTGTTGCATAAACTTTACTTTGCGTGATGGTCTAATAAATTTGTTTAGCACTGTATAAAACATTTTATACAATAAAATACTATTGCATAATTATATATTTGCATATACTTACTCCTGTTGTTATAATAGATGTTATAAAAGATGTTATAATATCTAAATCAATTCTGTTAATTAATGTTAATCATTAAAAGGTTCATCAGTGAGCTGTTATATCTGTCCTGCTGTTAAACAAAGAAATGTCCATCATAACAGACTAAAACACCAGCTGCCATACTGTGTCTTCCTGAGGATAAATATATTTAGTTTAGACTGCAACATAATTTGTAAAGACATCAGTGAAGCTGAATAAATGAAGAATACCTGCTGATTTTCGGCCTGATAGTCTCCATTCACACAGACCTCTAAGTAAAATGATAAATGAGAAGAACAATCATTACTTCATTTACTGTACATGCAGTAAATTAGACTTAACAGTAAAACAGTAGAAAACATACCCGCTTGAGATGGGTGCTCAACCCCGCCTGTTCCAGTTTCTGTAATGAAACATTTGAAAAAACACTGTAATCAACAACTTAATGATGTGGGATGTCAAAAACATGACAGGTTTCTAGTGACTGAATCCAAAATTTTACCTCTGTGGCAACATTCTTCTTTCTGACGCAGAATAGAAATACTACAACTCCTATAATTACTATAACAATCGAAATGGACACAACAATCCAAATTGAATTGTTTTCTTCACATTCAGCATCGCTGAAGCAGTTCCTGGTTTTATCGCCTTTGATTCGCATCTGAATGACAGAGGAACATTTTAGGACAGCATGAGTTCACAGGTTGTATGAATTCACTGTCAGGTGTGAAGCTTCACTTCACTTTGTGTGTGGCTGACAGGAAGTTAATGTGCCATCTGAAAATGTTCCATCAGTGCAGTTAGAGCAGACTGTGTCCGACAGCGCAGTTCCTGTACAAACACAAATTATATCTAATAAAACTAATTTAACAAAATATAGTTATTATGAAGGTATTAGTGTTCATCAGATGTGTCCATTTCTCCTCAGTGAATAAAGAAACATTGTTTGATTGATGATGTGAGACAGAAAATCACTGCCACTTTTTACAGCCTCTTTTAATTTGAACTCTGGTCTTCTCATTTAACACTTATAAAGCACCTCTAATTTAAAAGTCACTACAACGAAACCAACCTGTTTGATTGATGAACTGTCCTGGACGACAGCTCGAGTGTTTCTCTGCTGCCCTACATCCTCTGTCTGGGAGTCCACACAGTGAATCCCTCTCCTGAGGTTCACAAACTGTATCTGATGTGTTTGTACACATGCCTTTATTTTCAAACTAGACTCTGTAAAACATACAGACGCATACGAAATGATTATTCTGTTAAATGTGGAGCAACATGCTAATTACAACAAAGTCTATACTGATATCAACAGCTTGAAAAAAATAGAACTTTTGTTCAGTCTTGTGTTTAACTTTTGTTAAATGTCTGTACTATGACGTAAGATTGAGGTCTGTGCTTCTACGATAGTTTGTAATTTTCATCAGTAATGTAGTTGCCAGTAATTTTATCAGAATAAGTCTCAGTTCTGCTCTCACAGTGACAAACCAGAGTTGTTTCAGTTCTCAGTAATAGTTAGTCTGTGTTTGAATCACTAGTTTCTACTAGTGATTCAAACAGAAAAGAGAAATCTACTCATCACACTTTGTGTACAGTCAGAACAGTGATTCGCTTCAGTAGGCTGATCCGAGTAGGTTCCCTCAGTGCAGGGTGTACAGGTAGTATTAGAGTTGAACTTGCTGCAATCATCTTGAACTCGTTCTCCTGTTAAAAAGAAAAGCAATCATTTGTTTCTTTTGATTAGAACACACACCAATCAGCCCTAACTTTATGACCATCGACAGGTGAAGTGGATAACAGTGATTATCTCGTTATCATGGCACATGTCAGTGGGTGAGATATATTAAGCAGTAAGTGAACATTTTGTCCTCAAAGCTGAAGTTAGAAGCAGGAAAAATGGACCTGTTAAAAGTGTCCAAGGAAGGAAAAGAGAACTAGTGACAGAGCCATGCAAGGCTCACTGATGCACGGTCAGAGCCAACAAACAAGCTACTTTAGCTTAAATTGCTGAAAAAGGTCATGCTGGTTCTTATAGAAAGTTGCAAAGTGACTGCTGTCTACTACAGCACCTACTGTGATAGTAACACTGACCTTCACACTGTTTGGATTCTTTTGAACACAAAGTGAAATATCTCTTCAGTATTAATTAGGATCTTACCAGTTGGACACAAACGACAGCATTAGCTTCCTAGCTCATACTCCACTGTTGACATTTAAGGAATTCCCTTCATAGATCATCATAAATAGAATCTGTAAACAGAAAGAGTATGAGGTCAGAGTGTGTATGCACACACATGCACACTTAACTAATTAAATGCATATTTGCACATTAAACCACATTCATTAACAAAGATTTGAATTTATATATATAAAATATATGAAAACAAAAAGTAGTTTGAGTTGAGTTGGACTGCAGAGTGAAGGAAAAGCAGCAACATATGAGAACTCCTGACCTAAAATGTAATTTACTCTTTGTTTACCACATAATCTCCACACGTTGTTTTGCTCACAATTTCACATATATTTTTCGCAAATTCCAAAACTACTTTTGTAATTCTTCATTTGAAAAGTACTTTGAAATGTACGTTCACAGGCTCCTATTGTCACACAGCCCTGCACTATCATCACACCACTGTGAATATTAACCTTGCTTCCTCCACAGAGGTTAAAGGCAGGGCAGCTACTCATCACCAGTAGAGCTGATGAAGCCTTCTCTGATTAACAGAAACCACTTTTCTGTTTTCTTGTCTTGAACAACTATGAGTTATTGCCAGGCAAATAAAACTTCATATGATAAATAGTTTTACCAGAATTGTTGCAGTTGTCAAAGTGTGTGCTCCAGTATTAATCCTTTGATCACATGTTACAGGATTTGGGATGAAGTGAGATGTAAAGTTTCGCATTGCATGACTGAAAACTGAAAACACAACACACTGTTTAGTGCTCTACTGAGCTGACTGGTTCTTTCTCTGTCCAACACATTTTTATTGTGTTCTCGACCCTGTGTTACCCTTCTGCATGTGGCTTAAGTAACTCTGGGACTGAGTTTTAGTGTAGCATCTACAGACTTTCTGTGTTAATGCTATGCACAGCCTTTGGCTTATTTTAGTTTTAGTTCAGTTTGCTCCAACCTCCCCTCTCTCCCCTCTCTATACGGTTATGCACAGCCTTTATTTATTTTGGACTCCTCATCCTGTCACATACTCTGCACATTTCAGCACAACAGCTTCTTTTCTTTTAGAATTTTATTTGTCTGACTGTAGTATGGGAATTTGGGCTCAGCTCATCAAACGGATCTTCATTTTACCACTTATGTTTTATAATTCAGACAATGTAGCACCATTTTTGACTCATGATTTGAATATACACATATATCACTTAATCATAACGTAAAAATTACATTTTATAGTATCACTGAATTGCTGCAGCCAGCTGTGATTGCATTTACAGTGTGTAAACTGCACTCCTCTCTCTGCACTGCTCGATAATCCCGGTGTGCGTTTTCTAAAACGCGCGTAGACCTGCGCAGTTCGGTTTCGGCAACGCTCAGGACACTTTTTTTGTGAACAACTGTTATATTGTTACTGATCTTCTACTCCTCTACTCCTCTCTCTCCTTCAGCGTGTCTCCCTCCTCTAGCCTCCTGTCACCATCTTAGCACTGCTACTAGCTCTAAAACTCTCTGCATCACATCCGAAAGTTGTTTTGTTATTTCCCAGCGTGCAGTTTGAGAGGAGGCCTAACCTTGAGACGACATTCAACGCTCAGGAAACTATGTAATCAATTTTGTGTGAAAAAGTTGAAAGAATACTTATATAAAAAATAAAACAGCAAGCAAAAATTACAAATCAAAAATAATAAATAAAATTAAATTAAAAATACAAGATTAAAAATGAAATCATATGAGTAATATTTTTTTTTTTGCTTGCTGTTTTATAAGTATTCTTTCAACTTTTGACACAAAACTGATTCCACAGGAAAACTAGGGAAGTCAAAATGAAAAAGCAGGTATCTGAAAACCCCCTAAAAAAAAAGAGTTCAGATCTGACCTGTGGCTCTTTCCCGCATGTTGATCCCAACATTCCCGTTACTCTTCATTTGTCTCTATCAAATAAATAAACTTAATAATTTAGCACGGTGTCGTTTTTTAAGACTAGGTTCGTGTCGAGGTTTAAAATTCAGCCATCGTTAAACTTGGCTAAACCTTTTAACCTTCTTTCAAAGAAGAAGAGGAATATAAAGAAACTTTTAAGATAAGAAATATGTATACTCACGAGTCACGCCGCGTCTGTCGTGTTAATGCTCTTCACCCGTGTCCGATCGGAGGAACCCGGTCTGTGTATTTCCAATTTGAAGCGGATGTAGTTAGTAGTTCCAGATGCCCCAGATGCTTCCCTTGTTTAATTTCTTCTCGTTAACGTTACCATGTCAATGTTGCACCTCAAAATGAACTGCCACAAACACGTCCATCTTCGCTTAAGCAACTTTTAATAAAACACAAGCGTCCTTTTTTTCTAAAGGATAAATTCAAGCAATCTCCGAGAGAAAGTGCGCTTTGACACAGAGTTACCTCTCCACGGTAATCACGTGATTCAAACCCGAACTACAATTCCAATGAATCACTTCCGAGCTGTGTCTCAATTCAGAGGATGCATATTACTTATACTTTCTTCTTCTTTTACTTATTACTAATTATTTTTACTAATTACTTATATTTTATTACGTTTTTTCAACGGCTACGTTAAAAGTACCAACTGACGGCAGGTGCGCAGCTGGTGACGCAACCAGGAAAGGCTAGACCGTCCATTTGAACAACAGTTGATGGCTGCTTCGCCCCTCTGTGGTCATAGCAAAGCATTCATTTAGATTTAATCATGAAGACATAATTAAGTCGAGTGATTGTCATCTGATTCAGCACTCAGTCAGTCAGTTACCTACATAGCCTGGACATGTGCTTTGGTCATTGTTCTATTACTGGTCCCATTAAGCTCAAACCAGATGGGATGTCACTGCTGTGTTGAACTTTTTGACTGGCATGTAACCCTTTTTTAGTGCAAATACTTTTAGGATCATTGCTTAAATGAACTAAATTGAGGTTTGAAGCACAGCAGGACGTTCAGCTTCATACGACATACTGCAAGAGAAATAGATACAGCTTATAAATATACGGCTTAGCAATATCTTGTGTAATTGTAAAGACATGACAAACTGTTCCTTCCCACCGACTGCTGCTCCAACCATTAATGGTTATTCTGATTTCCGTCAGCCTGATTTGCATCTTTTGTACTTTTCTGAAAAAATGATAATGAGTGACATTATTTTATTACTTAGAAGAATTACTTATAACTACTGTACATACAGTAAAAGTAGACTTTTTAGAGAATATATATTAATTCATAGAAAAACAGAGAAGACATGCAGGTGGGTCATGGTTCCATTTGCTGCTCCAGCTGTAATAAACATTCTAAATGAAAACCTGAAATCAACAACTTAATCATGTGTCATAAAAACAATGATAGTGCTTTTATTGTCTAAATGCAAAATCATACCTGCACAGATAGTTTACTATCAGTGCTCCAGTTACTAAAAAAATCAGTAAAAGTAACACAACAAAAATCTGAAATATTGTCCAATTTGAAAAGTGTCCACATTCAGCATCAGCTGAAACAGTTCCTGGTTTTATCAGCCAAAGATTCATTGATTCACATCTGAATGACAGAGAGGAACACCATGAGTTCACAGTTCACAGGTGTTGTATGAATTCACTGTCAGGTGTAGTTTCACTTACCTCGTGTGTGGCTAATATTGTTAATGTGCCATTTGAAAATGTTCTGGGTGCAGTTAGAGCAGACTGTGTCCGTTGTGCTACTGTTCCTGTACAAACACACAAATTATGATTTATGACAAATGATTTCCTCAATGACTTATAAAACGTATTATTAACATTTCTTTGCAGAGTCAATCTTGGCATTCTTTGGAGGGATGGTGAGCCGCTTTTTCCAAGTTATTAGATGGCAGGCAAGAACATAATTAAAGGATAGTTTAATTGACATAAAATGCAAACTTTCTGTCCCGACTATTATAGTGTCTTAGCAACTGCTATTTCCCTGAACTTGGTACTATCATTTAAACTTTAATTACACCTCTAATCTTCAACTCGTGAAAGAAGAAACCAACCTGTTTGATTGATGAACTGTCCTGACAACAGCTCGAAAGTGTTTCTCTGCTGCTCCACATCCTCTGTCTGTAGAGTTCACACAGTGGAATCCCTCCAGAGGTTCACAAACTGTGTCTGATGTTGTTGTACACGGTGTCTTTGTTTTCAACCCAGAGTCTGTCAGCACATAGTTACGATGATGATGTTAAGTAGTTATATGAGAAAACGTGCTTCTCTCCAGTTCTCAGTGCTTAAATTAGGCTTAGTCACTAGTTTTCCTACTAATATTTGGGTTTATTATATTACTATTATTATATTATTATTATATTAAGTATTAAGAGAAATCTACTGCATCACAGTTTATACAGTCAACACATACTAGTTCATCTGTAGCTGATTCATGTAGGTCCCTCCTGCAGGGGTCGGCAGGAAGTACTTCTGGACTCTGTGCAGTCTCTAAAAACATATTCTCCTGTTGAAAAGAAAAGAAAACTTTCAGTTTGTTTCTGTTGCTACATATCTTTCTGTTAAGTTGGAACATACTTTATCGCACCGCCTAGTGGCTCACCTGTAGACCTTCACTTTTCCTTACACCTCACTTGGAGCATGCAACCCATGTACCCAGGCTAAGTCCTTAAAGGGAAAAGCCCCCAAAAAATAAAATAAATAAATAAAATAACATAAGTGATCTTGACAATAAAGTGCATGCGATGCACTCTATTCCTGATCTTAACAGTTACACACACAGACGACAGCATCTACCTGCTAGGTAATACTCTGATTCTTGACATGCAAAGGCACATCCGACGAAGATATTCATCCAAAGAAGCATCTGTGAAGAGAAAGAAAGTGATTTGTCCAACCTCCAGGTGGGTTATGGCATGAGGTTATGTCCACAAAGGTCATTAGTCTACAAATAAGGAGTATATTCACCCTAAAGTGGTCTGCAGGGTTGTAATGTATGTTATTTACCCATCCGTTGTGTTGATGGAGTAAGACAGGCCCTGTCCTCTGACCTCAGTTACTAAAGTAATGATCAGAATCACACCTGCTTCCCCTAAACACAAAACATCATGCTGTGCTGCTGTGTACACCACTTCCTTCAGAGATTGCAGGCTTTCTATATTTGACATTGATTTAACAGTTCCATCTGCGCCAGCTGAAACCATTACATCTTTAAATAGTCACCCAGAATACTTGTTTTGATGAATAGTCTCTGGTTGTGGTATAACAAGTATATGTGTTTATGATTAAATCAGATTTACAGGACAGTAATTGTCTTGGAAGACACGAAGAACAACCTGCAGCCTAAAAGTGACAGTTACCTTGTGCAAGAACAGACATTCACCCGATAACAAGTCAGTATTACACAACGCTTATTTCAAATTGTCAGCGTCTGGTAAAAGTTACATTCATCAAAGCTTAAAACAACATTGTGTTTTTATTCCATCATGTTGAAACAAGATCATTTTCAGAAATCAAATAAATGTAAACTTTTAGAAATAGCACTTTAAAGCCACAAGAGACAGCCAAAACATGAAAATGTTTCGTCTATTTCTGGACCCCTCTGATGTGTTCACGACAGATTAACAACATCAGCAGCAACAACATCAGAGCAACATTTGTTCTCGTTAATAAAAAGCAATACTAAATATAGCTACAAGCAGCAATGAGGCTGCTTCGCTAATTGGTCGATCATGGAATAACAGTACTTACTTACATAAGAGCATTTATTCACAATATCTGCAACCATCATATTTCAGTTCTGAACTTGGCACATCAAAACTAAAGCGCCCCAAATGGCCGAATTGAACCAAAGGTCCAAATTTAGCCTGTCCCGATTCCGAGCAGGCTGTAGCGGCAGAATGTAATTCAGAAATTGAAAAATCCATCTCCTAACTTTTTGCGGCTTGGTCTAAGATCTTTTGAGAAATTTTTGTGAAAATTGGCCAAATTTTGAAACAGCTGGAACTTTAGATTCACTATCGCCAAAATCCAGTATGGCAGCCGCAATCTTATGCTGACATGAAAAATTTTGAAAGGACCTGAATTGAGACCTTCCATTGGTATCAGCAAACATGAAAATTTAATGTAAACTCCAAACACGTCAAGAACATTTTTTGCGCACTTTGGAGGGAGTCTCAATGCATGTGACCAAATTTGGTCTTTGGAAGTCATTGGAAGAGATACTGACTAACATTAAAGTTGGCATAAACTATCAATGGGGCAACTCACAGCATTCAGACATCACATTTCATTTCAAGTAAAAACACATCAAGAGATATGAGCAAAAACAATGTTTTGTTGGCACAGTGCCCTAGAGACAAAATGACACCATATTTCTTTCCTGCACTTGGGACAGAGCCTCGAAGCATGCCATCAAATTTGGTTTTGTTTCGCCAAAGCGTTCATGAGATATGAGCTGACATCGAAATTGGCGCCTTCGCCACTGATTCCGATTGGCTGCAGCGGGCAAACAGCGGTCAAAATTGAAAATCCATCTCCTAAGTTTTGTGCGAATTAGTTCGAAGATAGTCTGTGCCGATTTTCATGAGAATCAGTCAAAAATTTACACCACTGAAAATTTTGTTTCATTTTCTCAACAAAATCCAAGATGGCGGAAAATCTTATCATGGCGCATTATGACATCACGTTGAACTCGGTATGATCCAAGGAATCCAACGATACCTTTGTTTTTGAGTAAATTGGGCTAACGGTTCAAAAGTTATACACAAATGAACCTAAGACTTTGACACGCTGATATGCTAGACCGTGTTTACCAACATGTAACTTGATGAAATTAAAGATGCGACTGTCCTTAATCAATGTGCAACATTTCAAACTTTTTACCATACGAAGTATGTGGCTGCCATAGACTCCAATGGCAGAAGAAAAGAATAATAAGAAGAGAAAAAAGGTGAAGAAAAACAATAGTTCCCTACGCAGCTTTGCTGCTTGACAGATCATAAATAAAATTGGTTTAACTCTGGCATAGATGAGGTGTTTGTTATTGGGTCATTTATAATATTTTTGGGATAGTTAGTATATGAAATCTAAATGTACAGTACAAGATAAGACAACACACAGTACACATAGTTTGTACAATCTTGTACTCATGGTGTTTCTACACACGTGGACAACACTGCTGGTAACCCTGTATTGTGGTTCAACAGAATCGTTTTCTTCAAACCTGAGGTAGTTGGAGTTTGCTCACGAGGAGTGAGCCAGAATACCTGCTGACAGGTGCAAGTCAAAAGCAATGACCAACAATTTTGTCCATGTGTATCCAGCTCTGCATCCATATCTACTTTGCCTCTTTCAGATAGTGCTGCCTGGAACTGCCAAGGGACTGGGTTAGCTGAAGCTACCTTCGTGGTACCGCACCGGCCAGGGACTTGCTAACTATAGCAGCTACGGACTGTTCGGGTGGTGTGGTGCCGTGTCTCTGGGCTCACTGAGCCTCGCCTCCAAAGCTACAAATAAACTACATTATTGCAAGCACCATTATCACTAAAGGAGGACGAGGAGTAACTAAACATAGGCAATAATAGGCAGGAGAGAGCAGGAGAGGAGAGAGAAGCCATTTCTATAGCTAGGCTACTTAGTGTGACTAACAGAAACTTGTAAAAACTGTTGGTAAAACTGTGATTGTGGTTCCTAGTTAAGACCTGTTCATGCACAAACAGAACAAGTCTAAGGGTAGTGTAGATATGCAGATTAATGGCTGATGTGCAACATACGAAAATCTGTTTAGGTGAGCAGAGCAGAGCACCGTAGCAGTAACAATCTGATAACTGGAAGTAACAGAATATGCTTACCGGTAAAGTGATGATGTTACTGATGGCAGCAAACCAACTAAATATATAAAGTTATTACACAAAAAAAGAAGGAAGAAGAGTGTCCAGATTATTATTGCATAGTGAGTAACTATCATTCCTTCCCTTCTGTCTCTTAACTCTATTTCCTCCTCCCCCAAGTGAGGAGTTGTAGAGCCTGATGGCCTGAGGGACAAAGGACTTCTTGAGTCTGTTTGTCCTACACTGAAGGAGCAGCCTTCCACTAAACAGGCTCCTCTGGTTGCTGATGACGGTGTGCAGGGGTGGCTGGCATTGTCAAAAATGTCCAGCAGTTTGTCCAATATCCCTGCCACCGTAACGAGTGAGTCTAGCTTCATGCCGACAACAGAGCCGGCCCGCCTGATCAGTTTATCCAGTCTGGAAGTGTCCTTAGATGTGCTGCCCCCCAGCACAACACAACCTGCTTTGTGTCCTCAGCCTGAGGTCAGGTGGGTCTCTTCTGGCTGTTCCAAAATCAAGGTTTGATGACCGTCATCATCAGTGGTGTGGACAGTGGTTATTCTGCTGTTCGGTGTCCTGGAAAGGGATGAAAGTTGAGCATTTTAGGTGGGTAAAATGCAAACATCATCATCACTAAGAGAATCACCCTGACCCCATGCAAGAACACAGCAGAGTCTAGTCCTGACACGTTAACAATCATCTGACAAGAAATATTGTTTATAATGTTCCTCTATGGTGGTGACCCTGACCCTTCCTGTGTCGTACATTTGATTGGCTGGTTTGCATGCAGACAGCACGTTGACGTTCATGTTAGCGAGTGTCAACAGAGCAAAATGGACCGTTTTGTAATATCCAGAAAATGAATGAGAGTGGATGAGAGAAGAAGAGAGGGGAAGAGGAGAGGAAGAGAGGAGTGAAGGAGAGGAGAATAGAGGAGAGAGAAAAGATTTAGTGAGTTAAGAGACAGTGGTAAGAGTATACTGTATTACACAACTATACACCGTACTACAATTCTCACAGTTACACTCTTGTAATCCACAGATGTCTCTCTGTGGTGGCTAAGATTTCTGTTGTTTGTGCTTGTTGTTTGGCTTTGTTGTCAGCTCTCCATTTCAGTGCCAGTGGACAAAAACATCCAGGTTTGAACAGAGAACATCAAGAAGGCTCTCAAAGGGTTACACTTCCTGAGAGTCCTCAGGAAGTACAACCCAACTCCAACCTGCTGCTGACCTTCACCGGCCATCCATAGAGAGTCTGCTGACATACTGTATCACGCATGGTACAGCTGCAATTGTTGCAGACAGGAGAGGATCCAGGAGTTGTAAAGGCAGCTCAGAAGATTACGCCGTCCCCGCCCCTCCCTGATGGACATTTACACTGGCCACGGTTCTCAAACACTTAACACTGAAGGCAACATGGTTTGCTTCAGCTGACAAAGATAATAAACAAAATGCCACAAGCAATTCAAACCATATGAAAACCTCGGAAAGCAAATACACACCACAATAAAGTGTATATTTAAGCATTAAAATAATGCTAATAATAATATTGAAGAGTCAGCCATTACCTGGTGTATTAATCATTAAAGAAATATTTAAAAAAATATTTGCCAATTATTGCTGTCAATTTAGAGCAGTTGTTGCATAAACTTGCATTAGTTGGGATGGTTCAATAAATTGTTTATAATATTTATACAATAAGTAGAATATGCGTTATAATTATGCACATATCTCTCATAATGGTAACTTTGTATATACTTACTCCTAGAGATGTTATAATATCTAAATCAATTCTGTTAATTAATGTTAAATTATTAAAAGTTGTTCATCAGTGAGCTGTTATATCTGTCCTATTGTTAACAAAGAAATGTCCAACATAACAGAAATTAAAACACCAAAGGCCATACTGTGTCTTCCTGAGAGATAAATATATTTAGCCTAGACTGCAACATAATTTCAAAGACATCAGTGAAGCTGAATAAATGAAGAATACTCTGCTGATTTTCGCCTGATAGTCTCCATTCACAGACCTTCTAAGTAAAAATGATAAATGAGAAGAATATTACCATTTACTGTACATACAGTAAATTAGACTTAACAGTAAAAACAGTAGAAAACATACCCGCTTGAGTATGCTCAACTCCTCGCCTGTTTCAGTTTCTGTAATGAAACATTTGAGAAAAACACTGTAATCAACAACTTAATGATGTGATGTCAAAACATGACGGTTTCTAGACTGAATCCAAAAATTCACCTCAGCAACATTTCTTCTTTCTGACACAGAATAGAAATACAACCTATAATTACTATAACAATCGAAATGGACACAACAATCCAAATTGAATTGTTTTCTCCACATTCAGCATCAGTTGAAGCAGTTCCTGGTTTTATCGCCTTTGATTCGCATCTGAATGACAGAGGAACATTTTTTAGACAGCATGAGTTCACAGGAAGTGAAGAATTCACTGCCATGAAGCTTCACTTACTTTGTGTGTGGCTGACAGGAAGTTAATGTGCCATCTGAAAATGTTCCATCAGTGAGTTAGAGCAGACTGTCCGGATAAATGTTCTGCACACAAATTATATCTACTGAAACTAATTTAACAAAAATATAGTTATTATGAAGGTATTAGTGTTCATCAGATGTGTCTGATTTCCTCTCAGTGAATAAAAGCAAACATTATTTGATTGTTGATGTGAGACAGAAAAATCACTGCCACTTACAGCTTTAATTTGAACTCTGGTGTTCTATTTAAATACTTATGTTACACCTCTAATTTAAAAGTCACTACAACGAAACCAACCTGTTTAATATTAAACGTCCTGACTCCACAGCTCGAAAGTAATTTCTCTGCTGCCCCATACCCTGTCTGTAGAGTCCACACAGTGGAATCCTCCTGAGGTTCACAAATCAGCCTGATGTGTTTGCACACTGCTGCCTTTTTATTTTCAAACCAGACTCTGTAAAAACATACAGACGTTACATAATTTTAAAATGATTATTCTGTTAAATGTGAGCAACATGCTAATACAACAAAGTTCTGTTGATATCAACAGCTTGACTCTTATGTCTGGGGTCTTGTGTCTACTTTTAGTTAAAAGTTGTTCTGCGATAGTTTGTAATTTTTTAATGAATAAGTCTCTAGTCTGTCTTCACAGTGACAAACAAAGCAGTTGTTTCAGTTCTCAGTAATGTTAAAACTGTGTTTGAATCACTAGTTTCTACCAGACGGTAAAATATTAAGAGAAATCACCTGCATCACACTTTGTACAGTCAGAACAGATTCGCTTTCCAGTAGGCTGATCCGAGTAGGTTCCCTCAGTGCAGGGTGTACAGGTAGTAGTAGAGTTGAACTTGCTGCAATCATCTTGAACTCGACTTCCTGTTAAAAAGAAAAGCAATAATTTGTTTCTTTTGAATTAGAACACACACCAATCAGCCCTAACTTTATGACCATCGACAGGTGAAGTGGATAACAGTAATATCTTGTTATCATGGCACCTGTCAGTGGGGGGAGATATTACAGAAAGTGAACATTTTGTCCTCAAAGTTGATGTTAGAAGCAGGAAAGTGTCCAAGGAAGGAAAGCGTGAATCCAGTGACAGAGCCATGCAAGGCTCACTGATGCACGTGGTCCGGAAACAACAAACAAGCTACTTAGCTTAAATTGCTGAAAAAGGTCATGCTGGTTCTTAGAGAAAGTTGCAAAGTGACTGCTGTCTACTACAGCCCCTACTGTGACAGTAACACTGACCTTCACACTGTTTGATTCTTTGAAATATTCTTTTTGAAAAGTGAAATATCTTCAGTATTAATTAGATCTTACCAGCTGACACAAACGCATACAGCATCGTTCCCCTATCATATACTCCGACTGTTGACATTTAAGGGAGATATATGCTCCAGAGATCATAAATAGAATCTGTAAACAGAAAGAGTATGAGGTCAGAGTGGTGTATGCACACATGCACACTTAACTAATTAAATGCATATTTGCACATTAAACCACATTCATTAACAAAGATTTGAATTATATATATATATATATATAAACAAGCTATAAAGTGGCTTGTACATTACCTCAAACAAAAACAAAAGTAGTTTGGAGATGAGTTGGACTGCAGAGTGAAGGAAAAGCAGCAACATATGAGAACTCCTGAACTAAAATGTAATTTACTTTGTTTACTCACATAATTCCATTTGCTCTGCCTGCTACTCTACATATAATATATTTTTCAACTATATTATATGCAGCAAATTCCAAAACTACTTTTGTAATTCTTCATTTGAAAACTACTTTGAAATGTACGTTCACAGGCTCCTATTGTCACACAGCCCCAATTCATCATCACACCACTGTGAATATTAACCTTTGCTTCCTCCACAGAGGTTAAAGGCAGGCAGCTACTCATCACTCAGTAGAGCTGATGAAGTTTCTGATTAACAGAAACCACTTTTCTGTTTTCTTGTCTTTGAACAACTATGAGTTATTGCCAGGCAAATAAAACTTCATATATGATAAATAGTTTACCAGAATTGAGCTGCTGCCAAGTGCATGCTCCAGACATCCTTTTGGATCACGTGTTATAGGATTTGGGATGAAGTGAGATGTAAAACTTCGGCATCACAAAACTGAAAGAAAACACAACACACGCTGTTTAGTGCTCTTACTGAGCTGACAGGTTCTTTTTGTCAAGGTTCATTTATTGTGTTCTCTAATTCTGTGTTAATCTGCATGTGGCAAAATAAAACTAACTCTAACTCTCTGGGACGGTGTAGCTGCCTACAGACTTTCTGTGTGTTACGGTTATGCACAGCTCTTGGCTTTATTTTGGACTCTCATCCTGTCATATACTTGCACATTTCTGCACAACAGCTCTTCTTTTAGAATTTATTTGCCTGACTGTGTGATGGGAATTTGGGCTCAGCCTATCAAACGGATCTTCATTTTACCACTTATGTTTTATAATTCAGACAATTAAGCACCATTTTTGACTCAAGGATTTGAATATGTGCCATATATCACTTAATCATAACGTAAAATGACATTTTATAGTAACACGAATTGTTGCAGCTAGCTGTGATTGCATTTCTTACAGTGTGTAAATTGCAAATTCTCTCTCTCCTTCAGCGCCTGGTCTCTTCTGCCTCCGTCCCCGTCTCAGCACTGCTACCCTGCCCCCTCTCCCCTCAACAGTTCAGAGTTTTCCAGTCATTTCCTGAAGCGTA
The DNA here is from genome assembly GCA_028641955.1 of Protonibea diacanthus. NCBI lineage: Eukaryota > Metazoa > Chordata > Actinopteri > Sciaenidae > Protonibea > Protonibea diacanthus. The sequence goes on along the minus strand of CM053979.1, from coordinate 3,755,153 downwards.
CAGTCGCAGAGAGGGGGCCAGCGCGTACCGTCAGTTTTGGCAGCTGTCAAGTCAGCCAACCAAACCTTTGTAACAACAACATTCAACGCCCAAGAAACTAGAAACAGTCATATCAGTGAGTCTCTGGAAACCCTTAAAAAAGTTTGTTCTGTTTATTTTAATGAAATACGTGCAAAACCTGTTTACAGGCAAACAAATGATTTATTAGTGTTGTTTTGGCCTAGTTGGTAGATATCCGCCCATGTGCAAAGGCTCAGTCACGTCGTTCACAACATTCCTCGTCGTTCTTCAGCTGTCTTGTCGTGTCGAGGTTTAAAATTCAGCTATCGTGTCAACTCCTACAAACCTTTAACCTTCTTAAAGAAAAGTGAATATAAAGAAACTTTAGGACAAGAAATACGCATACTCACGTGAGTCAGACCGCATCTATTGTGTTGATGCTCTACACTCGGTCTGTGTATTTCCACTGGAAGCGGATGTACGTAGTAGTTCCAGATGCGCAGTTCTAGATGCTTCTTGTTTAATTTCTTTCTCGTTAACATTACCTTGTCAATGTTGCACCTCAAAATGAACTGCCACAAACACGTCCATCTTCGCTTTTCTAAGCGACTAATAATAAAACACAAGCGCACATTTCTGCTCAGTCTCTTAAAGAGACAGTACTATTTTCAAGCACTGATACAAGCATTCCTGAGAGAGAGCGCTGTGCCACAGAGTTACGCCCACAGTAATCACGTGATTCACACTACAATCTCCATGAAATCGGAATCTCCTAAAGTTCCCTTTTGTGATGCAGAGGAGACAGACAGACAGAGAGATTTTTAAATCAACCTTTATTCCTTAATTCTTCTTTTTACAGTTCATCCTTTCTTTTTTCTGCAAACTCAAAAACAAACCAAAACACAATAAATAAAAACCAAAACAAACAAACAAAAACTGTTAAAAGTTCAGTACCAGAGAGTTCCTCTAACTGAACACAGAACATCCTTCACGCCTACATCTTTACAGAAACTCTCTGTGTTCGCCCAGTCAGTTTATAAAAACTGAACTGTACCCTGACACCATGGACACAACGTCCTCTGACCCCTGACCTCTGACCTTGTTCTTCCTGGTCTTCCAGATAGCCAACTTAATGTCCCTGAGACAAAGTTTAATAGCTGGTGGACAGACTTCTTTCTATGGCAATAATGTGGCCCAAAAATAAAAAGACCAAAAGAAAACACCTCACCTAAGCCCTGAAACCATTACTCCTGTAGGTCAGCCTCTCTAATCTGGGACTGACAAAGAGATGGAAGACTGCTCCTGACTGGGAGCAGAAGGACAGCCGTTCCCAAGTGCTTGGATCAAGGTGCACCAGATACCTGTTTGTAGCTATGGCCCCAGCACAACTCCACTTGGACAGACAGAGAGAGACAGACAGAGACACAGACAGACAGACAGAGACAGACAGAGACAGACAGACAGACAGAGAGAGACAGACAGAGACAGACAGACAGACAGACAGACAGAGAGAGACAGACAGAGAGAGAGACAACCACAACCATTTTGAAAAAATGATTCAGGCCCTAATTAGATGATGATCAACTTTAATTCTTTTGTTTTTACAGCATAAATAGATACTACATAGACAGATACAGATAGATAATACATTTATACAAACACACTACACTCAATCTGGATACAATGACAAATATAGTCAGTATAGCAGCAGGCAAGCCCAGTCTGCTCAGGAAGGCGCTTATGAGTCCATACACCAAGTTTGGGTGTCAAATACATCAAGGCATGGCAGATATTGGCCCATTTCCTGTTTCCATGGATTTGGATTGGCTGTTACGGCAAAAAGAGTTCGGAGTTCAAAACATGAAACTTCAAATCCATGAGCCAAAGTATCATCGGAAGACCATACCCATCAAGTTCCATGTAAATCAGACAAAGTGTGTGCCCAAAGTCCAAAGCAATATGAAGACATGAGTAAAAATGTTTGCTAAATTTTGCTAATTACAGCGCCCCCCAAAGGTCAAAGGTCACCAAAATCGTGGGCTTCTCAAAGAAGTGGTCATGAGTCTGTTTTAGAAGTTTGAAGTGAAAACATCAAACTGCAGTTGCAGATAAGGCCTCACTTCCTGTTTGGGGCTGACCATGGACTGTCTGACTGAGCGTGCCAAGTTTTAAAACTTTTCACTCTTTCACTTATAAGATTCCAGGGCTGCCATAGACTTCAATTGCATGAGTAGATATTACTATTATTACAACATTAATACAAAATGTTTTGTAAAAATATGGAATGAATTAGATTACAGCACGTTGGTCTGTCCTCCCATCGCAGGAGGTAAAACAGGGCACCATGGCAGCTACAGACCATGAACAGAACGTCATTGGACTTGGCACAAAGGCGCTAAAATTAGGCTCTTTGTTGTTGTTAGTAATATAATCCAATACATTAGTTCTACTAGTATATATTTTTTGAGATTCATAGAAATAAACAGGCGTTTCAGGATATAATAATAAAAATAACAGAATATTTTTTGAAATGATCAAGAAATCCTGCATAAGATAATAAATAACCCTAAGGTGTGACGGTATCAGTGCTGTGATGAACACCTCTGGCACAGTGTCAGCTGGGATCAGATCCAGCCCCCCTGAGATATTTATAATGATAAGCAGTTATGGAAATGAATGAATTAATGAATGAATGATAATAAACAACCATTTAAATGAAGTACTTGGCCAACTGTCAGTATAGTATTATTAAACCGTGTGTAACAGAAGGTCCTGATTTATATTTGATGTTTATTGGTCCTGATGGGCGGAGCGTTGTTTAAAAGCAAATTGGTGAAGCTGTCAGCCAGATCCAGTGTGTCGGATTGTGTCATGTGACATGTCTCATTAGTGTACTGCAATCAATATGTGTTACTTAGAATAAAGGCAGGGAAGTAGACGTACTGTTACATTACTGAAATATTACTCAAATTACAAGTTAAACTAATACTGATATTAAAAAAACAGTAAAGTACAAAGTATTCTTCTCATTAGTTATTCCAAGTCTAATTGTTAACAGTCATCAAAAGGAACGTATGTGTCCATGGCATGGCTACAGAAATACAGATGAAAGGTTCAAATAAAAATCAAACTGTGGCCTACTCAGTACTGAATTATGATTTTAAAAAAACTTACAAAATAGATTACACAGTGCTCAATAATTAAGAGTAAAATTACAGGATGTAAACATATACCATGAAAGTACCTCTAGAATTATAGTAAATACGTACTGATGTTTCATGACAACTTGTTAGCACCTACATCACTAGATGCCACTAAATCTTACACACTGGACCTGTTAAGAATAAAATAATACACATAATCTCAGATTCATTATTAAGGCATTTAACATCTAGAATATTCAAACCTCAACAGTCTCCAATAACATTCTGTAGAGATTTAGTTAACAAAGGAACATAGACCTGGATATTTCTTCACCCCGACGTCGTGCCTGTGATGCTGTTTTGGTCTGTCCTCCACGCAAGTGCAAACTCCAGCGGAAGCGATTCAGAAGCGTTTTATAGCTCTGAATCTAGCCATCAGTTACAGTACCAGTCAAAAGTAGATTAACAAAACTATGAAATAAATGAATAAAGGAAAGCAAAATATGTTTCAGATTTTAGATTCTTCAGAGTAGATAGCTTTTGTTTTGATGACAGCTTTGCACACTCTCAGTATTCTTTGGCTGCTTCTTCTTCCCTCTGTGGTCATAGCAAAGACCATTTAGATTTAATCATGAAGACACAATTAAGTCGAGGATTGAAGTCATTCGATTCAGCACTCAGTCAGTCAGTTAGCCTTTACATAGCCTGGACATGTGCTTTTGGTCATTGTTCTATTACTGGTCCCATTAAGCTCAAACCAGATGGGATGTCACTGCTGTGTTGATTTTTTGACTGGTACTGTGTAACCCTTTTTTGTGTGTGTGTAAATACTTTGAAGATCATTGCTTAATGAACTAAATTGAGGTTTGAAGCACAGTGCAGGACGCTCAGCTTCATACGACACACTGCAAGAGAAATAGATATAGTTGAGAAATATATTTAGTTTAGCAATATCTTGTGATCAGATAGTTTACTATCAGTGCTCCAGTTGCTAAAAAAATCAAAAGTAACACAAACAACAATCCCAAATATTGCCCAATTTGAAAATGTGTCCACATTCAGCATCAGCTGAAACAGTTCCTGGTTTTATCAGCCAAAGATTCATTGATTCACATCTGGAATGACAGAGGAACGCCATGAGTTCACAGTTCACAGGTGTTGTATGAATTCACTGTCAGGGTGTGAAGCTTCACTTACTTTGTGTGTGGTTGACACGGTTAATGTGCCATTTGAAAATGTTCCTTCGTGTGTGCTAGAGCAGACTGTGTCTGACAGCCATTGTTCCTGCACAAACAATAAATACGTGATATCTGTGGAAACTTGTTCAGCACAGATCTAATGAAGAGTTCAAAGTGTTACAACACAGCAGTACATTTCATCAGACCTGTCTGGTTTCCTCTCAATGATGCATTACATATACATAACATTTCTTTGCAGAGGTCACCTTGTGCTTCTTGAGGGATGGTGAGCTGCTTTCCAAGCATAGATGGCAAGTAAGAACATAATTAAAGGATAGTTTAAACTGATTGATAAATGCACCTTCTGTCTGACTATTATAGTGTCTTTTAGCAACTGCTATTTCCTGAACTGGTGTTGTCATTTAAAACTTTAATTACACCTCTAATCTTCAACTCGGAGAAGAAACCAACCTGTTTGATTGATGAACTGTCCTGGACAACAGCTCGAGTGTTTCTCTGCTGCCCTACATCCTCTGTCTGTAAAGTTCACACAGTGGAATCCCTCCAGAGGTTCACAAACTGTGTCTGATGTTGTTGTACACGGTGTCTTTGTTTTCAACCCAGAGTCTGTCAGCACATAGTTACGATGATGTGATGTTGTTAGCTTTGTTGGCGGACAGCAAACGTTTCTCCCAGTTCTCAGTGCCTTTTAAATCTAGGCTTAGTCACTAATTTCTACTTCAATATTTGGGTTTATTATATTATATATTAATATTATTATTATATTAAGTATTAAGAGAAATCTTTACCTGTATCACACACTTTGTACAGTCAACACATACTAACACATCTGTAGGCTGATTCATGTAGGTCCTCCGTGCAGGGCCGGCAGGAAGTACTTGGACTCTGTGCAGTCTCTAAAACATATTCTCCTGTTGAGCAAAAGAAAAGAAAACTTTCAGTTTGTTTCTGTTAAGCATATCTTTCTGTTAAGTTGAAACATACGATCGCACCGCTTCAGTGGCTCACCCGGTAGACCTTCACTTTCCTTACACCTCACTTGAGCATGCAACCCATGTACTCCAGGCTAAGTCCTTAAAAGGGAAAATAAAATAAAAATAAAATAAAAATAAAATAAATAAAATAATATTAAGGATCTTGACAACAAAGTGCATGTGGGGAGCTAGAAAGTACCACAAGAATGACATTGGACAACAAAGTTTCAAAACTGCTTATGTTTTACTGGGTTGAATAAGACTAGTCAGATGGAAGTCCCTCACTTCAGCATGAACAGCAATCGACCGTGACAGTAACACTGACTCACAGAGGAAATATATCTTCAATATTAATTAGATCTTACCAAAGGACACAGACTCATTAAAAGCATCACCTGCTGTGGTAATACTCTGATTCTGACATGCAAAGGCACATCCGACTTTAAGATATTCATCCAAAGAAGCATCTGTGAAGAGAAAGAAAGTGATTTGTCCAACCTCCATAGGTGGGTTATGGCATGAGTGTTGTCCACAAAGGTCACAGTCTACAACAAGGGCATATTCACCTCAGTGGTCTGCAGAGGGTTGTAATGTATGTCATTTACCCATCCGTTGTGTTGATGGAGTAAGACAGGCCCTGTCCTCTGACCTCAGTTACTAAAGTAATGATCAGAATCACGCCTGCTTCCCTAAACACAAACATACAGCTGCTCTGTAACTCAAGGAGAGAAGTCAGTGTCCTTATAACAAACTAATATTTAACACTATCCCTACAGTGACCTCAAATCACATGCTTGACCCTGTGTAAACCCCATATGCTGGAATATTACAATTCCCTCAATGTACCTGTCAAAAGTTTCGCTGCTCTCTCATGTTCACATTTAAATGTTTGCAGATGTGTGGGAGAGAAAATCAAAAAGGAAAAACAGTTAAAGTCAAATAAAAGCTCGATATAATACACTCATTTACCAGCATTGGTGCAGATGTCAAAGGTTTTCTTCTGTGCAACACGCACTCCCAGTTTTCACTGGCTGCAGATGTCATCTTCTGCGATTTGGATCAAAGTGAGGAAACTACAAGAAAAGACAAATGTAGAGATTACACCTATGGACGTCCTAAACAGTCATGCATGATACATTGTATTTCCTCTGTTTTCTTCTGAGAGGACTGATTTATGATGCTAACTGTCATTTTGTGCTGCTTGATAGTTTTGTCCTTTAGTGCAGGGGTCCCCAGAGGTACTGCTACAGCTTTCACCAAAATAATATGTGAGAATTAAAAAATATAACAAAAATTATATATATATATATGCAATCATGACTCATGACTGACTTTCACTTTATCATTAGAATCGGGCCCGGGCCGGGCCGGGCCGGGCCGGGCTTGCATTATGACTTGCGCGCTAAATGAGCGATCAAGTGGTGCGTTTCGATCTGCGCGAGACAGGTGCAAAGATTGATGCTGAAACGGAGGTTATTTGAATAACATCGGGCTGCAAACGGGTTCGGGCTCTACAAAGCTGTCAATCAAAACGGGCCGGGCCGGACCGGGCCGGGCCGTTTCATGCTCTAGAGCAGACACGCTGCACGCAAATGAATGATCTCGTTCTCAAGAGAAAACGATCTGTGTTACATCGAGATATCGAGATAATAAGTCGTCACGATGATAATTGGGCTATCTTGGTATTTGGGAATAATAATAATAAATAATAATAATAAACGTACCTTATAAAGCTGTCCGTACATGTCCTATGAAAAGTTGCTATGTCATCCTAAGTCCCAGCTAATATCAGGAGGCACTGGTGGTGCTGTTGGGTGGCAGGCTGAATTCTGGCGACCCTATTGGCCACCCTAAACCCAACCACCGCAGCACAGCTGTCTCTACTTTCCGGCGTGCCGAACCTTTCCTGCACTGCGGTGGCGTTACAGGAGTTACTCATCGCTACTCGGAGGATGAGCTCACTCTCCTTCTTCTTTTCGTACATACGCTCTCTCGCTCGTCTCTCTTGGATTTAAAGGGCAGAGGATGACCCTCTCAAACTGTCCTCCCCACCTCCCCATCCCCTAAAAATCGTCACACATGCTCACTTCCGGGCCTGACAGTGGAGGTCTGCAGCCAGGTGCCTCTCCTGACTGCCGGCAGGGCTGTCGTAATGCACTGCGGTCAAACTATCTACACTGGTTTGGTTTGCTGTATACCACATGCCGTTTAATGATCAAAACAAAATGATAAAATTATTGAAGCAAAACCAATCGCCCATCCAGATTCAATTCTGCATAGTCAGATTATAAAAAAAATCATTAACAACACAAATCAAATTGTTTTCACCAAACTCCACTGCATTCTTGTTCTGCATCTCCCAGGTACCTCTGTGTATATTTTGAAGTCCTTTGACTGTACCATTTCCTAATAATCCCATGCTAAATTCAAACTCAATACACATTGTATGGCTACACAAGCAGTTTTCAAAAATTCATAAAAAATCTCTGCGATGCCTCAATGTATCGCCACAAAACTTGGTGTATGGACTCATGACGCCTTCCTGAGCAGACACAGGCTTGCCTGCTATGCTGCTAGGCACCCCCATCACTGCTTGCAGCTATATTTTTGTTTATGTCAATAACTGTAGTAGTTTTGATGTGGTTACTGCTCTGAACTTCTTTGGACAACAATCATTCATGTCCAGTCATAGAACTAAACACCAGTTTTGTCATTTGCAGTCATTTCTAGTCCTTAAATTGCTCCTCTGGATCCAGAGTTACTGGGTGGAGGATTAGGATGTAGTTAAGAGGGTCGCTGGTGGTTTGAAGTTTGGGTCACTGGTCATGGGAGGATGCTGTCATAGGCAATGTAATGGGATTTTTCTTAAAGATCACAAGTTACAATTGGCGTTTGTGACATTTTGATGTATCAAATACAGTAGTTCATTGATCAGAGATCATCCATCGAGTGCAGACTGATCGTGAAGTCTGTGTTGCCTCCTTTTCCAGTGGAGCTTCCTTCCAGCTCGTCGTCTATGCTTCTTCTTCTAAGGTGACAGTCCACGTCCTGTACAGGGTGAACGCCAACTTTAACCAGCCTCTCTGCCCTGCAGTGTCTACCACCACCACCACCTGTACCAGGATCCCAACCGATCCAAACATATATTTGGTTTTAGTTCATGCTGCTTATCAAAGACATGAAAATACATTTCTGCCAGTGGATGCTCACTGTGTGACACTCATTATTTCTTCAGGTTTTGAGATTCACGTCTGAGATTTCTGCTTCCACACCATGACTACACAGGAAAGTGAAAGTTTCTTTGCGGTCGTCATAACATAACAAAATGAGTTTTTTAAAAAAGTGAAAGAGGACACCTCCTCAGATACTGCACCTCGACCACCTTGACCGTTTACACTGGAACTATCGTTCTACATGAAGCAGAAAGGGCTGACGGGGAAGTCTTTACTGGATCCAGATGTCAGCATATGGCCTGTCTGATCTTTAAAACTTTGCACAAGAACACTACATTTATTCATCTTTTCAAATCATAATCCATGACACATCAAGCTTCAGTGCAAGAGTTGGTTTTTATTATTATTATTAACCGTTGACACAATCAGCAGAGAAACGAGACGTGACGAAAGACAGAGAGAGACACTGGACTCAGATCTTATTGAAAGCTGCTACGTCGACGCTCTGGACCTGAAACAGAGCAGAAAACGAGAGAAACAACCAGGATTCAATCAGTGCCAGGGTTTTAATCATACTATTTTTCAGCCACATGATGGCAGCAAAGTGCTGGAAAGTGTCTAAATATTTGCCAAAAAGTACCTTGGAGTTTGCGAGTTTAAGTCTAGGTGAATGTTAACTTATGATTTGGGTAAGACTCACAGATTAAAGACTATATCTTCAGTGACACCTGCAGACATCCTGATGAATCACAAATCTAGATCACAGTCATTACAGATGTCTAAAGACGTGCAGTACTTACGTAGTCTTCAAACTTGGTGATTTCTTCCTCCAGCAGGTCTGTTCCCACCTTGTCGTCCTCCACCACGCATGCGATCTGGAGCTTCTTGATGCCGTAACCCACAGGAACCAGCTTGGACGTGCCCCATAGCAGGCCGTCAACCTGCACCGAGCGCACGCACTCCTCCAGCTTCGCCATGTCGGTTTCATCGTCCCACTACAAAAGGCGGAGGAGGAGGAGAGGGGATAAGTGTAAGTCTCAAAAACAAGTTTAATTCATTCTTATTTAAAGGCTCCTGCAGGATTTGTTACTTAAAGTTCAGTGTCAGACTCACAGGTTTGACGTCCAATAAGATGGAGGACTTGGCGATGATGCCGGGCTTCTTGGCCTTCCTCTCTGCGTACTCTTTCAACCTCTGCTGTTTGAGTTTCTCTGCCTCTTCGTCGTCTTCATCGCTCCCAAACAGGTCGATGTCATCGTCGTCATCCTCCTCCTCTTTAGGAGGAGCGCTGCTCTTCTGCTGGACGGTGGTGCCCTAAACAGAGGAAAGATTCTCACTTTGACGAACTGGAGCAACAATAAAACTGAAACACAAGATGGCCGACTGGATACAAGCATCCCGGATGAACTCACGTTTGTGTATGGGACTGAAGGAGCGGGAGCCGGGGTGACAGCAGCGGGAGATTTCTCCAAAACAGCTACCCGACACTCCAGTTTGGAAAGTGCAGCCCTCAAGTCATCCACCACTAAAGAAACACGGGCAGAGTCAATGAGTCTTACATGGGAAAACATCATGGCAGTAGAGTGCTGTGTATAAAAGAGGAACACATTAAAATAAGTACAGAAATCATGTAATCTGATGACAGCTTTCACACCAGCCATTTGTTCCGCTTTAAAGAGTTTGTTTCCTCGGCATTAACTGTTATTTTTTAGTATGAATGAGTATTATAAAGGACAGACGCTGCAGGTCGTCTTCCACAGAGTTTGATGTATTTCTACAGTAGCCCAGAACGGACAAACTAAACACAGGCTCTCGGGTCTTTCAGGGTTGCAATCTGCAACTACACCATTGAATGACACTGAATCCTGCACGCTGCTCCTTTAGTTTATTTTATTATTGATCCATGAATCGATTGTTTAGTAACACAATTTCCCAAAGCCTGACAGGTCGTCTTGCAGTGGCTTCCTTTGCTGACTAACAGTTAAAAATATTCCACACAGTGCCTTGAGGACACTAAAACAGCCGAAGAAAACAGAATGTCCACAAACAAACCCACCTTTGTGTAGGCTCTGGTTCTCCAGCTCCAGGCTCTTGATGCGAGAGACGATTTCTCCTTGATCGGCTGCACTGCTGCTGCTCTGCACCGGAAACAAAGAGGGAGCGTTTACTCACAGCAACATCTAATGGCCTGAAACAAAGCATCAAATCCAGCAGACCCCGTATGTGAGCACACAACACACAGCCAGTGTCCATCTCAGCAGCATCTGCAGCGGCTGCAGACGGAGCCTGGTAGAAATATAAGTGATAAAGCAGCTACGTGAACGGGGTCTGCAACACAGTCACCTAAAAGCAGGCTAATGTTTGAACTCTAATAACTCGAGCTGGGATGTCAGCGAGGTGCTTCCAGGGGACACACAAGGCGGCACTTACAAGCTGAGACTGCCGGCTCGGGGGAGGTTGAGCAGACCCTCTGTTACACAGTGTATTCTTCAGCTGAGGGGTGGAAAGAGGGGATTTGAAGCATGAAGGAGGGCAAGAAGGAGGAACAGAACTGGATGAAGTAAATGCTGCAGAGGTCCTACTGAGGAAACTTAGAACTGAAAGCAAAGAGGGCGACCAAGGAGAGAGGCCGTAGAGCCGGGAGGGTTATGGAAGATAACAGGAAGATTTCAGCTGAGCACCAAGCTTCTACTTGAACTTAAACCTACAGCCTCTTCTGTCACTGATAGAGGTACAAGACATGATCTAAGGTGCCACAATAATCGTCCTCGATGTTAACTATCTTCATTTTGAAGGTGAGCAGATCAGCAAAGTACATACTTCTCACTGAAGGTTTCATTTAGTGTAACATTTATGCAGCTGCAGGTACTTTTTTAAGCAGGTTTTTAACTTTAATGTTCAGGTTATCATCAGTAAATGTTTCCAAGTGAAGCTGGAGTTTTGGAGATGTGAAGAGGAGGCAGATTCACAACAAAAATAAACAGATACAGCGACTCTGGCTGAGCTCCAGTTTGACGTTCACGGAGCTAACACACGTGTCCTAACACACGTCCTACACACCCGACTTTTAAAGCAACGTGTTACACAGAGTAGGTCAAGTGGGACTTTGATTGCTCAGGCTACACACACACACAGTAGTACAAGTGGAAAATGTGAGATAAGAGGGCAGATACGGCACGCGGCGTTCACTCACCCCTGCTAGAGATTTCTGGATGTTCTCTCGGGCTCGGGCAATGTCTTGCAGAATGGTGTTAGCGCCAACATCCTTAAAGAAAACGAACAGGAGTCAACGTTCAACGTTCAAGTCAAGCTGCTTTTCCAATCACGACCCTCTGAGACCGTGCAGGTACCTGTGTTGGTTGCGTGGGGCCGTTCACACGCTCATAGAAGCGTCTTTCTGCCTCGTCGTAGCGAGTTTTGTCAAACCAGATCTTCTCCTGGGCCAGAAAGTCCAATGAACTCATGGTGCTACAGGGGAGAGGACAAGGAAGGACAAGAGAGGGATGTATGAACAGGACACAGGAGGTCAGGGGAAAAGGACAGAAATAATCTGTATTACTACTTAAAAATCACCCAATATGTGATTTATCTTTATGTTATTAGCTGTAAAATCTTAAATTGTATGATTATTTATCTACAGTTCCCACAAATAGAACATCCCAACGCAACTGTGCAAACGAAACTTTAAATGAAGTTAAAGTGGCAAAAAACACAACAGTGGTTCACACGAACAACAGTCATACAACAGAGCTGAAGGAGAAAAGAACAAATGAACCAAGATGAATGAAAAATAAACAAACAAGATGAACCAAAAGAAAAAATGCACGCATTCAAAAAACAGAAAAACCAATGACAGATAAAACTGATAAAACATCTGCAGCGGCTCCATTCTCCCGGGTTGGTCATACTTGTCCCTCAGTGGGGCGGCGGAGGCGACTGACGCCGCTTCCGGCCTCCGACCCTTCTTCACCACCACCGCTTCACGCCCACTGTGACCATGGAAACGGCTCTCCGCAGCGTCATACCGCCACTTGTCCAGCCACACCCGCTCGCTGTCGGGGTGAACGAAGTAGCGGACTCCAGAGCCCGACCCTGATGCCGCCTCTTCCTTCTCGGGGACCTCAGCTGGCTCCTCTTCCTCCTGAATGGGGAGCAGAGCGTGGAAGACCTCTGCTTTACCCTGCGGGACCACCCGTTTTTCCGCCGCTGCTGCTGCCGCCACTTCCTCATCTTCCTCCTCCTCCTCCTCTTCTTCTTCTACAAGGCTTTGAGGGTGGTCGCTACTTCTGGTAGTGGAGGCACAGCTGGACCGTTTGGAGGAGTTGTTACCGTACAGGTTTTGGTAGAAGGCTGCTTCGGCGCGGTCGTACAGCGGTTTCTCCAGCCACACATCTCTGAGCAGCTCCACAGGAATGCGGGGCAGCCCGTTAATCGACTGTCTATTGGTTGGAGTGACAGCTGCTTCTTGGATGATGGGGGTTGCAGGAGTCGGAGCTAGAGACTGATAACCTTCGTCGGGCGTTCTGGGCGTGATGGAGCGGTTAGGCTGCAGTGGGAGGTTCAGAGAGTTTGGAATGGACTGCACGGATTCTTCAACAAAGCGGCGCTCTGCTTGGTCAAAGGACGTCTTGTTCACCCACACGGCCTGAACGACGTGGTGGCAGGCCACCTGGTCGCCGTGGTGGCACGCTGGTCCTGAGGAAGATGGAGCCACAGCGGGTGGAGACTTTGAGGCTTTCCCTGGGGCTGAAGGTGAACGTTTGGACTGGGTGGTCCCATTGGAGGAGCTCGCCAACCAGGACTGGTAGAGGCTCTCTGCTCGCTCATAGAGGCTGCGCTCAAACCACACATTAGCACACTCGGACTGCAGGCCAATCAGCCCAGCACGGGGGTCAGGTGACTGGGTGGTCTTTTTGTCTGGCTTCTCCTCAGTCTTGGTCTTACTACCGTCGACCTTCCCCTCGGGGCGACTCTCGGGATTGGATGAGCGTTTCTTGCGGCGGCGGCTTTTCCCGCTGCGCTTTCCGTCTCCGTTCAAGCTGCCGCTCTCCGGGGACGACGACGCCGTCTCTCCGTTTCTTTGACCCGATTCGGCCTTGATCCTACACCCCAGTGATGCGTTCGCGGACCGGTCCACCTGACAATTGCCTGGAGGCTGATCGTTCTCCGAATGATCCACTGCAGAGCACTGGGGGATCTTCTTAGACATCATCTTTGATCCGTTGCAGGAAAAAAAGAGAATAACAGGTACATGCTTTTGGATTAGTTAGAGACGCAGGAAGAGACACAAAAGGATTTATCTAACAGACTCAGTGTCAGACACTGATTCATTCATTTTTCTAACTTTTGCGTACGATAAAACACTGCAAATCAGAGTCTACAACACAAGCAGCATGCAGGAAGTTAGTGGAAACTCATGCAGTTGAGCTAAAATGTTTAGTGGATGGTTTGTCATGAGTTAGTATCAAGTGCAGAGTTAGGAGAGCGTCCAGCTGAGCCAGGAAGGGAAAATTTACTCCGGCTTTCACATATTTGAATGTAAACCTAAGGAGTAGTTTGCATAACTGGGAAAGCCCATCAGCATGTTGCTGTTTTGGTCTGTTCTCCATGCGACTTCAAACCCCACCAGGAGCGTTTTGGCCTCCAGACTTTGTTAACTTGCTCTGATTTGGTCATTTTTGGTCATCAGAAATAGAGCAGGTGTGTATTCTCAGAGGAGCAGAGTGCAGACCTGCTGCTGTTGGGACGCTTCTGGTTGGGTTTCAAACATTGACTAGGACGGCCATGACTACAGCGGTGCACACGGAAAGTGATGCATCCGTGCGTGTGAAGCCAGAAATACAAAACGAGGTTCTGATGCGTGCTGCAGATTTTCATGTTATACTATATTTTATAAAGATTCAGGTTTACAGTTACCTGGACAGTGACTGCTTTGAAGTATATTTTTAATGTGCACTGCTATGATACGCGTGGAAAAAATGACACAGCTATATTTTACCAGGTGGGCAAATCCATTTAATTAACTCCATTTAATCCATTTAACAATAAAGAGGCACAGTGAGCTTTCAGCAGTGCCATCATAATATTATAACGTGCCCTGCTGCTGCGTATAATAATGCAGTTTGTGTTATCAGTTCTGAATTAAGACGCCTGGTTCCTCTGAATATTCACAACTTACAGCTGCGTTCAGAGGATTGTTAATGTCTTTTGAACGTACACAAATTAACAAATGATGACAACAACTTAATTTAGAGACTGTTGTACAGTTTTCTTTGTATTTCTTTTCATTTTGCACTTTAAAAAACAAGAAACAAGACTTGACAAATCTCGACACGACACGAGAACATGCAAAAATGAAAAGGGGTTGACAAATCTAAGGCAGAATATATTCCTTTAAAAAAATAAAACACATGCTGACACTGGCGGATCTGTGAGAACACTGACATGCTCATGCAGGCAAACTAATTAATTCAGCAGGTAGTAAAGCTTTGCTCTGTTAACGAGCCACACACAGCACACACCATGCCGTTTGTGTGACATTACATTATTCTGTTGCTTTACAGGAAATGCGTTCCCATAAATGGTTCCAACATGTGGATGTTAGTAACGTGGGCAGTGTTTATTCAGGAAGGCATTTCCTGTTTCATGTAGAAAATCTCATTCAAGCTCTGAACTCACCTTCCTGGGTAAAGGTGCCGAGCTTAAACTAGTGTCAAAGTCAAACGCTCAATGCGTTCTTTTCATCCAGTTAACCGCAAGCCATTGGGAAAGAAATTGAACAATCACCACCTCGCACATGAAAAAACAGTCAAACTGAATGACTACACAGGAGACGGGGAAAGAGTCAGCGTCATAAGGAATACTTACTCATCAAATTCTGAAAGCAAGATGAAGGGAAAGAAGCTCTGTGTTAAATACTCGACATGAAACTCTGCCTCTCATATTAAGCAACATCTTGGATGCATCCCAAACCGTTCTCCCTCCTCCTCCCTCCTTCCTCATCTGCTTCTCTCCTCCCTTCAAACTGAAGCACTTAGGCGCAGTTTATTTTCCTCGCCGTCATCAAAAACTAACGTTTGCTGTCCTCCCTCGATCCAATCAGCCGTTCAAGCACGTTAGTGGCGATAGCCAAGATGAGATTAGATGACAGGAGCCTCGTTACAGAAGAGTCTGAAACCTTATCTCAGTTTGGGATGACATTACAGAAACGTGTTTATATCCCGTCTGATCTAAGCTCAGGAATTTAGCTATTAAAAGGAGCATCCTAACTGAAGAATTGACTAAGTTGGGATACATTTTTCTTTGCGTGCTTAGCATAAAACCACACGTGAGCTCATATTTAAAGTCACAGATTTCCTATGTTCGGTGGAAATTAGCTGAATTCCCTTTGCCAACTCAATCTGCTTGATCAAGCCTGTGAGCGGCTGTACATTTTAACGGTGACGGGACGAGCGCCGATCGAATAATCAGGTTTAAAGGTTCAGTCAGGACTTCTTAAAAAGGTCCAGTGTGTAAACTCACCCTCTATCTGAGCTTGTAAGAAAAACTGCCAGATTTACATATAAATCAAAAGGTTAATATCTAGATCGATGTTTTGTTTGTCTGCTCAGGGCTACTGTAGAAAAATGGCAGACGCTGTGGAAGAGGACCCGCTC
Organism: Protonibea diacanthus; assembly: GCA_028641955.1. Taxonomy (NCBI): domain Eukaryota; kingdom Metazoa; phylum Chordata; class Actinopteri; family Sciaenidae; genus Protonibea; species Protonibea diacanthus. Next base: position 3,739,009 of record CM053979.1, on the reverse strand, counting down.
TCACTGTAGATATAAAGAGTTCGTTTAAAGACAATAAAAACACAATGATTCTTATTTTCAGCTGATGGAAACATACTAACACATATTATATTCCATCTTACACACTGGACCTTTAAGTTAAGCTAAGGTAGGAGGTCTGCGATGGGACAGAGCACAGCAGGAGGAAGATTATTATTCTGTAACGAGGCCCTGGCACGCCTGTGTACGCAGACCATAAGCCATGCTGGCAGCTACACATGCACAGCTCTACTGACAGCATACAGCACACAGATATCCCTTAAAAACACTAAAACCAGCAACGCTGTAGGTCGATCTCTCCGTGCTCCACAACACATCTGCTGATCAAGAACTTAACGAATACTTAATTTCCTTTAACAGCTGGATAATGCCGTTTTTTTTGAGGAGGAAACTATTTTAAGCAGCACATGAATACACATTTGGTGCTGTCGTGAGTATTTCTGGCAGAGGGACCGCGTGTGTGTGTGTGTGGGATTAACTATAAATAAACTAGACTGTGCATGTTAATCATAATGAAGAACAGGTCACAGAGGGCACGGGGTGGCTAGTGAGGCGTTTTTTAGTACTCTGTGGACAACAATGGAGCTCTACTGCACAGATGGGTTACATCAGGGCGTAGAGATGCAGATAATACTCATTAGCAGGGTTGATTTTGACTTATACGTGAGATCTGATCATTATAAAACCTTCAAACGTTTAATTACAAGCTCATATTTACTGCAGGGATGCTGTTTTTATACCAAATCCTCCTATTACAGCTGTTTTCTTGCAGTATTTTGATGCAAAAACAATAAAATGACTAATCTGATACATTATCTTTGTGCCTTTTTTAATTAAATATGAGGTTTTGAGTGTAAGGTAGGCTGTGCACATCTATCCCCATGCCGTCACCTTAGATAACCTTTGCCAAGTGTCCACAACCCTGCTTCCTACAGCTGGTAGATACAGTCAAATATCATTTACTTCATTCATAATGTTCTATCCCATTGATGCCCTATGGGGGCAGTTTATAACTGCCTCACGGGGGGGGGGGGGGGGGGTCAACAGGGGCAGATGCAGTGCACCACCCCAGGATGGGTGGGGTACAGTACAGTGTGCTCAAAGGACGCGTCGACATGCCAGATGCTTCACTTACCGTTCATTCATTCATTTACACACACGTATAAAGCCTTATTTTAGCATTTTATCTCACATTTTAAACACATTAGACACATTGTGGTGATCTGAGATGATCCGTGTGTGTTCAGTGAGATCACAGCAGCTTGTTTAAACTCGAAACTCTTTCGTTAAAAGCTCATAAATGCGTGATTTCGTGAAGAAAAGGCCAACAGAGCTGTCACCGTTAGAAGGTGTCGCCCTGCTAACCTTTTAGCCGTCTTCAAGTAGCCGGTCAGCGTTTGACGTGACACCGAAAAATCACAATGTTTGATATAAAATGTGACATTAAAGCTTCACTTTTTAATTGTGACGCTTCATATAAAATGTCAAAGCGGCACAGCGGCCACTGGAGCCGGTGTCCACCCGGCGTGACAGCCGCGTTAGCCGCACTAGCCGAGCTAACCGCTAGCCGCTAGCATCGGCTAACACACGCAGAGTCCGTGCTTCCTGCTCCCCCGGCTGAACAGTCATCAATCTCGGCGTTATGACGCCTAAATGAGCCCCCCGGTGCTAACCCCACAAGAGCGGCACACAGGCTGTCAGTCACCGCTAACGTTACTTACTGCTGTGTCTTCTTTCGTCTTGTCGGTGTGAGATCAGGCCGGTGGATAAAACGTGTGCTGCTCCTCCAGCAGTGAGTGACAACGGGAAGGAGGAGGAGGAGGGAGGAGGGAGGAGGGCGGAGGAGGAGGAGGAGGAGGAGGAGAGGATGGGGGAGGGTGGAGGAGGTATGAATCATTAATGTTGCCACATGATTAACATAATGACACTCAGTGATGTAGCAAAATGAGCTGGGTGAAAATAGAGTTTTTTTTAAATGGACTGTTTCCTGTGCTTTCAACCTTTGTCCCTGTATGACGAGCTCTCACTGTTTATGACAGCTAAGTGTGGCTGTAAAATTTCACTCACTTCCACATTTTACACCCTTAATGTGACGAAGGAGAAGAAGAAGGAAGCGTGACTTCTCTCAGATTTAGTGGCCGTTCTGGAGATTTCAATCATATCTCATGATCTTCATCACCCCGATTCATTCTGATAGACAGCTGGACCCTTCCATGTGTCGATGAAGATCATTATATATAATCAAAAGCTCCAAAACTGCTACTAAATGGACCAGGGGTGTCAAACATACAGCCCATGGGCCAGAATTGGCTCCCTGAAGGGTCAAATCTGGTCAATGTGACAAAGCTGTGCTCCGGGCTTTATACAGACGTCCAAACAGACTAGAACTTCTGGACTTTGGGCTTCTACAAGCCAGGAGGGACGCTGCACTATGAAGTCTACCTGAAAGGAAAATGTAAATAATGTGGGAAACATTATTCATTATTTAAATGATGTACGTATTTCTAGTCTCAAACTGTTGTATTGTTACTGCGTTGTAGAAAATGACAATGAACATATTGTAAAAAGAAAAAACTGTGTTCCAGGCTCGCACACAAGAACTTAAATAGAATTGAAAGAATTTCTAAGAATTGAAATTGCTTGATTTTGTTCTTCAAACTGCCCAAAAATATCCAATTTATAATGATATAAACCAGAACAAAGCAAAAAAAACCTAAACAACCGACAAGCTAGACTGAGTGTTTTTGCTTGGCTGCACGTCCATCCATCACAAGGCTCCACTGTTTTTTTTAATTTAAGGGTTTCTCTGCATCATCTGTTTTCTAAGTGATCTGTGTATGCTCATATTACTTCTACTCAGTGAGAATTTAAAGCCAGGTCAACTAAAACTCCGACAAACAAGGCGATGCACAAAGGGAAGCTGGTTCACATGACGCTTTATCGAAGATCATGAACGTTGCATTATACACAAAACCATAAAGTACACCTGGGACAGAAACTATCAGCAGCAGCAGCACAAACACCATCATCCTTTAATAATCCCAAATTTAAGTTTTAGGCTTCATTTGACAAAATATTTGATACTATAATATAATTAAATACATTCACGTTTCGCATCCATTCCCCACACACATGCACAGAATAACCCAATCGTGGCTCATAAGGCAGGTTTGGATTTCGGAGCTGTAGATTCGTGGCCTCGTTGAGTACGGTGCATCTTGTCATGATCATCCACAGCTCTGGGTGTAATTCTAATTCGAGTGACATCTTGTTTGCATTTCTGCCTCAATCAGAAAGGACTGGATTATTTGGTGTGCACGTAGACGTAACCTTTCTCTCAAAAAAGTCACAGGATCAAATCATTTACTTGATTGTGTCAAGATCGAGTCGATATCTCCTTCTTGCTCGTAACAAATCAGTCCGGTCGAAGAAGTATGAACTGCATTTGTTTGATGGAAAATGGGTTGGTTAAATAGAAAAGGTGCCTGTTCTGTCTGTGATGGTGATTGGTTGAGCCAAAAAGGTTTGAATAAGATCCATTGAGGTTATTTAAAAGGCAGCTGTCATTTCCTGCTTCCTGCTCCTGCTGACTTCCGGCCGAGCTCCCGGGCTCTCTCGGTGGCAGATTCCACGGCGCTCATGGTCGACGCCCTCACGCCGCCCTGTTCCAGGGTGTGGAGCCCATAGATGGTTGTTCCACCCGGGGTGCACACCTCAGAGCGGAGCTGAGCTGGATGCTTCCCAGAGTCACGTAACAGTCTCCCAGCACCCTGCAGCACGAAGAACAGAAACTAAGTCAATGACAGGTTGGTTCAGATATTGTGAAGAGTAAAAGATTAAACGGTAGTCTGAGCTATACTAAAACTGCTGATGTTAATGCAGTGAAACAAAAGCACACACACACACACACACACACACACACAGTAAGACTGACCAGAACAGTTTGAGATGCGATGCTGTGTGCCAGAGCACTGGGCATTCCCATTTTCACAGCTCCTTCTGCCAACGCTTCAGCAAACAGATACACCTGCAGAGAGGAATCACATGCATAATAAGTCATAAGTCATAATGTGCACAGCCCAGCCCAGCCCAAACCTGTTTTTTGGATAGGAGCCACATTTGGAGGTGGTTTGAAATGTGATTACAGCAGCTCATTTCAGATTTTAAAGTGTCTTTTGAGTCATTTAAACTGTGACATGATAGCGTCAAATCCAGAGAGATGGAAGTGCATCAGAGCGAGGAGGAACAGTCTGTCTGCTGGCGCTCGGAGGACAGCTTCATACAGACAAACCTGTTCCCTGTTGGAAGGCCGTGCCTCCAGCGTATGGGACTGTTGCCACAGCAACTCATGCAGATTGGTTGTTGATGTGCTAAACAGTGTTGGGGTTAGCGTGTTACAGTAAGGAGAGAGGACAGATACGTCAGGTAACACTTGGCTGCATTCTGACTGAGCTTCCTTTGAGTTAATTTAAAAAAGACTTGAGATTAGTCATGCATCAGGAACAAGCATTGTTAGCATATAGAGGAGAAAAATGTGTCTGCAAAGAGTTCATATTTTGACATTTTGGCTTGCTGAGACTGTCTCGATCGGTATTTTCACCGGATTTGATGAAGACCAACAGACCAAACTTAAGCGTACAATCATGGGATACTCACAAAAGCGACTCCACTCCCGCTCAGTCCAGTGTGGATGTCGATCCAGGCTTCAGGCCCCTCCTCCACCAAACCACAGCGCTGCAGCAAAGAGTGAAGCAGAGCTCCGTCTTCCTGTTTGGCGTAGGAACCCCGTGCGAACAGGAAAGCGCCTTCCTGAACCAAACACGGGAGATTTGGCATCAGCCTGATGACGACTGTATTCTCTGGCAGGAGCTTCGGATCGAAAGAGAGAAACAGAACGTGGCTTGGGTCACTACAGAACAGCGCTCAGATTTAAAAACACTTCACATGGTGTAGGTCGCTCACCTCTTCCAGTGTTGACAGAGTCACTCCTGCTGCAACAGACACAATAATGTGTCGTTTAGTGACGTGTTGTGAGACCTCATTGAGAACTTGTGAAACCAGGTGAGGTTTGACTGCTACAAAAACCACATCCGACCCACTGACCACCTCGACGTTGGAGTGAGTGACGGAGATCCCGAGCTCCTGAAAGACAATGGGAGGGGTGTTAATAACCCAAATGTTCCAGGACTTTCAATTGCCTGTGTCTATTTACAAAAACTCTCATGGTCTTGATTTTTCCCCCCTTCCAAGGATTTCAAGACCTTGTGGAGACTGTAACCAAACATTCTCTGGTTCCAGATACAGCAGTGTGAGGATTTCATATTTTCCTCTTTGGTCAGACAAAACCAGAAATTTGGAGACGTCCCCTTGAGCTCTAGGAAACTATGACGGGTTGTGATGATAATAGACATGCTGCAGGACTCCATAGAAACAAGGTCGGCATTATGTTAGATTGGTTAACAGGATGACCGTTCACGAGGAACCCGATCTTACAAACAGTAACCATGATCCTGAACGGCTTGCTGCCCTGTGATCCAACCCATCCTACTGAGAACTGACGGGAAGGCAAAGAAAGAAGGTTTGTGCAGCTTTAAGAGGAAAATTCAAGCACTTTTCAGGCACATTCAAGGTACCTAAACCAAACATTTTCAGACAGAAAGACAAGCATTTCTCAAGGAGAAAAGTCTCAAATATTAAGCATTTTTCAAAACTTTCGAGGCTCTATTCGAACCCTCAAAGAAGGGTAAAAGAAGTACCTGAAAGCGTCCCAGGTTCCTGGAGGAGGGTGCGCTCACTTTGACATTCACAGGTAGAACATTTCCTAAAACGAGAACACAGAACACACAGTTAACACCTTTACCTCAAACATCTCTGCTCTGTTTAAACAACTCTCTCCAGACTCACCAGACAAGATGCCCTTCGCGATGCCGAACACCATGTTCCCCGCCCCGATGAAACCGATCTTCAGCTGCGAGTCCATCTCAGGGTCCATTTTGATCTAAAAGGAGAGAACGGCTTCAGTGGAAACATCGACAATGAGCTAAAAACGCCTAAAAACTGGGACGTGGCTCACAGGACGACCTACGACACGTTCCCCACAGCAACGATGGTATCACACAACACGAGTCCGTTATATACGATAACACTGCAAGGCGATTAACGCAATTAGTCGATCAATAAAAAAATTATTCTGCAACTATTTTGATAATCAAGCATCATCAGCAACAATCAGTTATTTTTTAAGTAAATATGCCAAAATTCACAGGTTCCAGCGTCTTAAATATGAGTTCAGACTTTTCTCTGTCAGATTGACAGTAAACTGAATATATTTTGTTTTTAGATCATGGAATAAAACAAGTAATTTGAATACATCACCGCGGCATGACAGAAAATATAATGACCATTTCACTATTTTCTTACATTTTCTGAACAAAATAAACAGAGAAAATCATCTGCAGATAATCATTTATCATTTATTAACTAAATATCTGTTTAACTGAAGTGGCACTGCCCCGGTATGGTGGCAAAACTCAGCTATACCTTTATCAAATATATTAGGATGTTTTCACTTTAGCAGATTTTTACATACAGGTGAGACGAAATATAAAACAGTGTGCACAGTCAGAGCTTTTTAACATGTGCAAACTGTACGTGCCACAGTTCACATGTAGATTATCCCTCAACATGAAAAGTCTAAAAACTGACATGCCTGGCACTTAATCCACGATCCATACACTCAACACAACACCATATATCACAAGTTTTGCAATTTAGCATGACTGTGCTGTACAATATGTAGTTTTGGGACTCCTGTGTCAATAGCACGTGAGAAGAGACTATTGATGCGAATGCATCAACACCATACACCAACAGAGAGATGCACTGCGGCTGCTGACTGTGTCTACACGCACACAAGAAACCGGATTACTCGCAGTAATCAGGTTAAGGCAAGAAATCAGATAACATGTTAAATCCTGGTGGACCGTTGGTCAGTAATCAGTTTTCTCCCCCTCTCTCTCATCACTGCTCCCAAAGCATTGCTTCTTTGTGCTGAGCCTTCTCATCATGCAACAAATCCTGAATTACCTGAGGTTAAGTATAAATTTTGTTAAACATTTAACCTGCACTTTGCTCTTTAACCCAGTTAACTTTGCAAGGCCAGCAGAAAAACCAACGAGGTCTGCAAGGAAATCAGATTTCTCTCGAGCTTTGAAAGCTGATGATGTTTCAGACAGAAGATTGCTGCAACTGAAGTAATCAGATTTCTCAAAAGTACCTACACAGCTGATCAGTGTTGATAAAAAAAATCCCAAACATTTGAGGTCTCCAGCTTGTCAAATGTGATTTACACTGCTCGAAGGCGCCACTTTGGGCTCTGAGAAGCTGTGATGGACATTTTATAGACTAAATAAAACATTTACCAATGAAACAAAGGCAGGAAAAACGCCGACAAATATATCAAGAAAACACTTGTGTAAGATCACGTGTTGCTGAAGCAATCACTTTCAGTCGGCAGTTTATTAAGTCTGAGGTAAAACTAATGCACTTTAATGCAACAAACCTGCAATAAACCCTGTCTTCATTTCAACATTTTAGGTCAGTTTATTGTTGTAACTATGCTGATTTAACTTCATGGTCATTTTGGAGGCTGTAGTTTATGATGCTGTTGAATTTTCTCAATTATTCTGAAGATTTTACAGGATTATGACGCCTCACCAGACTGAACATCCAGGGATTGGATATAGTGTTCACCTCAACAACAAACTGGACCAGTCGGACAACACAGACGTCCTGTCCAAGAAGGGTCAAAGTCGTCTCCACTTACAGAGGAGACTGAAGTCCTTCCTACAACACTGTGGTGGCATCTGCATTATTCTATGGAGTCGTCTGCTGCGGAGGGGGACAGAAAAAGACTCACCACAGATCCTTCATTCAAATATAGTATTGTCCACTTGTCTGTGGCTTTGCAAAGCATTTTGCTTGGCTGTTTTTCCAGCTCACCACCAAATATTTGCAATTTATCTTCTATTTCGGGTAGAAAGGCATGTAAAAAAAAAAATAGTTCCCCTTGAGGGATCAATAAAGAGTATTTTATTCTATTTATGAGTAATTTCTGATATATATATATATATATCTGTATACGAGCTGCTGTGACAGTTGGATTTCCTACTGAAGTTTATTTTTATGAAGGTCTCCTTGCAGACTTGTTGCATTAGACTACATCAGTTATTAGATGAGTGCACATCAGAACAACCCAGAGACGTGTCCACATGTGGTCACACAGTCGGGTGAATGAATTCATGCATCTGTAAACAACACACGAAAAAGGGAAATGACAGTATGATCTAATGACACATCGCATCCACGGACATCACCCCTACAATTAAATCCAGGTTCTGAGTGGAATTGTCCGGGCAGGGCTGCGGGCAGGGCTGCGGCCAGGGCGGCATGGACGCGTCTCCATCCGAGTCTTCAGTCACATCATCATTATTCCTGTCCGAGTTGACCCCGGCTCCAACCAGAGAGTGTCTGGACTCCATGATAGCCACCATAGTCTTCTCATAGCGCCACCAGCACTGTATTTTGGTCGGCGCCGGGGAGTCGGGCTCCCTCTTACATTTATAATACGCGCTTTTGAGAAGTTTCCAGCGAAACTTCAGCTGGTCCACGGACCTGTGATAACCGGCCGCCGTCATTCTCCGGTGCGCCACCTTGAACAGTTTGTTATTCCTCACTTTCCTACCGTCTAAGCACTTCTTCATGTCCAGCTCCTTGAGGATTTCCAGAAACAACTCGGTCTCCTTCACGTCCCAGTTTTGCTTCTTCATGCCGGGGTCGTCCATTGTCGAAGCTGCCCGCCGCCCCCTCCTTACCCGCCGGTTGGCTCGGCGGCTAGCAGACGTTAGCCTAATGGTCGTTAGCCCAACGGTCGTTAGCCCAACGGTCGAACGCTCGCTCGCTTGTTCGTTCATTCGCTCGCGCTGGCTAGGTTGCTAATTAGGCGCTAGCATGTGTGTCGTAGCCCCGACGGAGCTGCGCTGATGCGGGCTCAAACTTCAGCCGTATGACGCCTGCAGGTCGATTAAAGTTTAATTCAATATCCCGCATTTAATAACCCGCAAACTAGCCCCGCGCGACTGCTCCTCGTAGGTAGCTCGCGGATAGCTACAAAATAATCCAGCACCAGATGAGATTAGAAATACAATGCACGTGCTGTCTTGTTGACTGGACAACCATAAAATAACACGGAGTGACATAAACACGCTCGCCGGGGCGATGCTGTGAGTGACACCGGCTAAACGCTGCTGCTGCTGCTGCTATAGGGTGTTTATTCACCTGATGCTGAGGTCCAACGCTTAGTAAAGCTCAAGGTGGAGTTTAATTTAAACCCGAGCGGTCCGGTCGGGGCATCTACAACAACACCGAACCGGAGTGTGACAGTTCGGGTGAACTGTCTTTTAGGTGGGTTGTTTTTTTTTTTTACTCCCTTTGCTGCTGCGCCAGGTTGGGCGGCACCTTCAGACACACACATTCCACGCATTTATTCAAGCACCGTAACTCTTCTGTCTCAGCGGTGTTGTAAATCAAACACACCCCTCATGTCCTCCAAAAATGCGAGTAATTCATTGGTCGGTTCCTCGTCGTATAGGGCGGAGAGCTGCGGGACTACAACACTTAGCGTCATTCCAATCAGCTGTGTGCGGGAGACGAGGACTTTGCTGCAGAATTAAACAACAGGTACATGATTTAGACGTATTTACATGTGTGCATTTAATCCGGAGTGCGTTGAAAAGAAATGTAATTAATTTTATGTTATTTTTCTCTCATGCGTTCCTGCAAAAAGTTTGTATTTTGAATTATTTCCACTCTGTAATGAGTTTTTCTTGTGTTTCTTTATTGCAGATTTATATCGGCCTATTTGCCTTTTTTAACACATGTCTTGCTGCCTCTCTCCTCACCTAGTGAAACAAAGTAAAAATGTTAATTTTAATATGACTTAGTGGGGGTTTGACAGTGGGAGGCTTGTGCAGCAGTGGCAGGCATGCCTGGGCAAGCCTCAGTGTCTCTTCATCCATCCAGCCATTCATACATATGAATTAAAGTTTTATTATTATATCATGCATACACTTATATTCACTATGTATGAACTCAAAGGACACCCTATATACATATAAGCCTGATGTTTATAGAGAATGATGCATGTACATCAATCATTCAAGTAATCGTTTAAAACATATTGGCTGTGTTTGGCGCCATCTAGCGACACCATCGCGGTTACTACACCTCAAGTTGAGTTTTAGAAAGAGATCTTAATATTAGGATTTCTGATTTATGTGACAGAAAATTTATATCTTTATTACGCCTAACCACGCTTTGCTGTAATGATGGTGGTACATGGAGAGATGAATATTTTCTGAGGTGGTACGAGGTGTAAAAAGTTTGAGAAACACTGGTAAGATTATTTAACATTTACACTCATATTTGTCTAGAAAAGTCAGAAAGTAACAGTATTGGGGAAACACTGGGTGTGTTCAGAGTTAAGTAGAATAAATACTAAGATGAAGTACACAAGATCCTAAATGACAACATGAGTGAAGGAAAAGAAGTGAATCTGTTTCCCAAACAGCTTCTCATTGTTTCCAATAAAGATTTAAGTGACTTTGTTATGCTTCTTGTGTTGCAGACATGGGTCGTCTCCTGATCCACCACCTCTGTTTCCTGCTGCTCTGTCAGTGTCCTGCAGTCAGTGGCCTGTTTGAGTGGATGAAGCGGACAGAGGCACCTCCGGCAGCTCCTCCTCCTTCTCCAGCAGCAGCAGTCCCGGCACTTCTCGCAAAGGATGCTCAGTTTGAGATGGTTACTGCTGATGAAAAGTTTTTGGCCGAGGCAAAGCACATGGAGATCAGCCCGCTGGACAGCTGCCATTACAGGGTAAAATTCAGACATTCAGGGGTTCTCTTACTTGCTCACCAAAGGTCATGGGTCTTCCTCAGATTGACACACAGCTGTTAGACACAGTACTCACAGTAACTGTGTTACATTGTTGGTCCACTGGTTTGAATAAAGCACTGTGCTCTGTTGTAGGTGGTTGCCCGGCTGAAGGCGAGCTGTCAGAGCCTCTCAGAGGAGCAGCTTGCCAAGCTCGGTGTTGTTCTGTTCAACTGCCAGGCGGAGAGCGAAGGCCGCCGGACCTTCCCGTGCACTGAGGAAATGGTAAAAATGATAAAAGCTTTCCAAAATATGTGTGTGTTTGATCTTTGTGGAGCCATTTCTGATCTGATTTTGGCGTTTCAGTCTATAAAGGAGTGCACAGCAGACATGGATTCAGACACGTGGAACGCTTACCACATCGTGAGCAACAGAGCTCGCTCCGTTTGCTACGCAACCCGCCAGCAGCTCTTCCGACGGAGAGCTGAGCACACGGTTAATACTCTGATCTCCACGGCCACAAGCCAGCTGGATGCAATGAAGGACCTGAAGGTAGGCCAGCTGGAGCTGAAGGAACTGACTGCAGCCTCCTTGGAGAAGGTGCTGGACGGTCACAGAGCTCTGCAGGCCCAACAGGGGAAACTGTACGAGGGCCAGGAGCACATGGAGAGTTCACTGAGGGACAACCTGCAGCGTCTGAGCCAGGAGAAAGCCCTCATTGCCTCCGGACAGGAGCTGGTGGCACAGCTCATTCAGGGCATCACAGAGAAAATGGGTGAGAGATTTCATATTTCATATTCAAAATTTGGTATGCTTGGTATATTTGGCCTATAACGTGTCCTCCTTTTTTAGAGAATGTGAGTGAGCATTTGCAGGTCCAGGGCTCAGAGGTGCAGGACAGCCACAATGCGATTGTTAAAGACCTCTCTGATGTCAGACACCAAGCTCAGGACATCTACCAAAAAATTGGTAATCAAAACAAACGGTTACAAATTTAAACTCATCAGTTTAGATCAAATCAGTTCTGATTTTTCTTTCTTTCCCCCGTGGCGGATCAGACCACAGCATGTCGGAGTTTCTGCAGTACCAGGACCAGACCTCACAGTACTACACTGACCTGATGAACAAACTGGAGCGCATGAACAGCACCCTGGGATTCATGCTGCACTACCTCGATAACATGCAGAGCCGGTTTGAGGAAAGGCTTCACATGATCCAGGGCTACCTCGGCTGGGCAGGTGAGACATCAGACCCACGGCGCAGCTACCGCGTTTGTCCAGCTGCAGGGTGTCTACAAAAGAACAAGGATTTCTTTTTTGTTGTTACAGGTTTGAGCCTGACAGCCATGTGGACGTGCATTGCACACACAGGTTACTTCGTACTGTGCGCCGTCCTGCTGACGTTCCTGCGCTGTCCAGGTTTCTCTCGAGCGATGCTGCTGCTCACCGTGCCGCTTAATGCCGTGGCCGAAGTCAACCAGCAGCCGGCGCTGGACCTCACCGGCCTCAGCCTGCTGCTGCTCACTCTCTCACTGAGTACAAAAAGCTGCTGATGAGACAGATACAGTGCCTCCAATATTCTCTTGTATTTGTCACAGTTTTTTTTTTTTTTTTTACATCTGTGCAGGTCACTGGTTTGTCACTCAGTTGTGGACCAGCTTCCAGATGAGAGGAAAGCCAGCCGCCCCACTGCCACTGGCCCCGTGTGACATCGTGGAGCCGCAGAAGCCGGCAGTTTCATCCTGCCACTCGTATCCGCCGTCCTCGACACCGCAGAAGTGAGTCATTCTGTCTGTGCTGCAGACTACGGCTGCAAATAATGATTGATTTCAATTAAAACCTTAAACGTTAAAGCTGACGATTACTTTCTCTATTAATTATTTAGTCCATTAAAAAAAAGTTGTTAAAAATAGAATCTTCAGCATGTCTTGGTTTGTCTGAGTCGAAAACCCAAAAATATTCAATTTACAATAATATAAACAGAAAAGCAGAAAATATTTTGATGCTTAAAAATGTCCCAAACTGTTATTAATCAGAGAAGTTGCTGATTAATTTTATGTTGGATCAATCAGACACCAGGCAGCTCAGCTGCTGGCCTGTCTTGGATTTTCCAATGTTCTTCATCATATAAAGAAATCTACCTTCCATGCATGGAAAATAAATAAAATCTCACGCGTACGTTCAGTCCTTTTTCAAACGTCTTCAACTGGCACTGTGGGCTCATGTTCCTGATGGTGGCAACCATTTTAAATTCACAACAAATCAGCCGTTCGTGCTGCCACAACTTTCACTAGCCAGCTGAGCAGAAGTGTTAAGACGCTGTCATCACAACCTTGGCGGTTGTTGTGTCTTGGTTATATATATATATATATAATATACATATATATATTTTTCCTTTTTATGAGCGTGTGTTTTTGTGTCATCTCAATCTGATGGTCACAATGGACCATTGGAGGCAATGGTTGGGAGTTCAAGCCCGGCATTGTGCTGCGATGAGTGCTCTTGTTTTTCAGTAGCTGGTGAATTTGATGCAGTCTGTCTTTTTCTTTTTGTCCTCAGAGATGAGAAGGACGACTTCGACGTGTTGAATCAGGACAGCTTTGTATCAGGTTTGAAATAAACAGAATGCACCAGAACAGTCAAGTCATGGTTCCTTTAAAGAGAAGTGATTCTGTATTTGCTCTCACTTCTTTGTTTACAGGTGACTTTGGCATCTCAGCAGTGTCTCCCCCTCACAGGAAGCTAATGCCAGAGTCCAGGTTTGTGCCGATCATCTGCACATCCAATCACTCGACTCCCCGGCTGGTGCCGCAGCCAGTTCTTTCAGCGGTGAGCAAATGGAGTGAATGTCATATGAAGGATAACTACTGAAATATTTGAACTGTTAACAGGTGTCATGACACAGTTTGTGGTTTGATTTTTAAGGCTCTGGTTGATGACATCCCTCTGAGGAACCTGGGAGGTGTTTTTGACGCAGTGAACGACTCGCGTGACTTTGTGAATGATTCGCGAAGTGCAAGTCCGACGCCGTCACTAGTCAGCAACAGGTCAGGCTTTAAAGTGCTTTAAACATGAAAGCTCAAGTACTTTTCCACAGTAGATATTTGGATTATTCATAAACTGATCATGTTTTTCTTTTTTCCAGCTCTCTATCAGGCCGTCAGCTGTGCAATGGCATCACAAAAACAGGGAAGGCCTGTAAGAAGAGAGCCGTGCCAGGACAGGAGTACTGCCGAGTCCACGAAGGAGGGCACGCCTCCTACGTCCACACCTGAAACACTCAGCCTCCAACTTTTACTCAATCTTTCTCGCAGAGCAAAAGAAACTGTTAACTGTGATTGTGTCGTCGTGTCATTGTTAGTCCTGCCTGCTTTGCTTGAACATTATGTTCGTTAAATGAGCTCTATGCATGCAGATTTTTAAAGCATTTTATATGTTTAGTGGCATGTTTGTAACTGTTCACTTTTTAAGTTAATAAATTATTTCTTTACCTACGAGTCTGTCTGTTCATGTGTTCAAACAGAGCAGGATTAGTATTATCAAATTAAGTTTCAGATCAGAAATAGACACAGACTTTAAAGTGATAGCTCAGGTATTTTGAAGTGAGTTTGGATGAGACATTTATTCATATATCGGTCTATTACTTATAGTTGGCGGTAAGGGAAAAGCAGAGATATATACTGCTGTGGTGTACACTGTACTAAAAGCATTTCCATCTCATTATCTTGATGTCAGACAGCCTTTTCTTTGGTGCTCACTGTAGAACTTGAACCCACTTGTGCCGCTCACTTCAGCTATTTGTATCAGTTTCAGCAGCACAGCCAAAGAAACACAAAGCCACACGTTCGTCTTCTAAATCTTTAGAAACTGAGTTAAATTTCAGTCTGGTGTCATACCTCTCTGACCCAAATAGCTGATCTGTGGCATAACACAGTGCATGCTGCATTTGGGTTTCTGTTGGTAAGGTACAGCAGTGAAAACTTCTTATTATAGTGTAAACCAAACATGTTGGTCATGTGGTTAACATACATTTTTCAGTCCACAGCAGTGTATAGACCTTTAAAAATGAAGGAAACATACTTAAGACAGATATTATTGGTATAAAATATTTATTTTGTTCATATATACTGAATAGAAAAACATCCAAGCCACCAGTTGAACAGCACGTACCATCACAGTCTTTCTGTTCATTAAATAAAGTGAATCACAGTCAGGTCCTTCCAACTCCCAAATGCTAACTGCTAGTTCAGTAAGAAAACATTGACCTGCTAGAAAATAGTTATATTAGACAATTCCTGTGATTATTAAACTGTACCAGAACCTGAATTCCAAAATTTAAGCAACCGAAATGAGTAACACTACCATAGTGCCCACAATTACTATAGTCTGGTAAACCTGAAGAGAAACAAGTCTGCGGAAACATTCACAGCATGACGAGGTGTTTGAGATGAAGTGAGATGTTGAGTCCGACAGTGACCGAATCAAACTGACATCATCCAGTAACACACATCTGCCTGTGCTGTGTTTTCTTCCAGACTTCTCACCCCATTTCCCAACAAACACCTTTCCCGTCCAACAGAACGGGCTTCTAGATCAACACATTGTGATCTACAGAGGTTTCACTTCCGGGCTGAGTCATAGTTGGCTACAAACCAATCACAGGTTTCCTTTAAAGCTGCAAGTAAGAGCGAGAACAATCAGTGAAGACACGAGTCAGATTTAATCCAAATGTATAAAACATTTCTGCTACGTAGACACCCACAAAGTCTGACTCACCTTGATTGAACGGTGTGAAGGTGAAGTCAGGCAGGTAGCTGCGCAGCTTGGCATTGCTGGCCGTCTTCTTGAACTGTCCGTCTGCTTTACTGGTGTCAAACTAGAGGTCAAAGGTCAAGGGAACTACAAGGAGCTTTAAATAATCACTTTATGTACAAACGTTTAACGACCATAGTAATAATTCTCACCAGTGAGCACAGATTTTGTGTAACAGTGTAAAACATTTAAAGAGAAAAAGACAGCCTCTTCTTTCAGTCAAACTCCGTTCAAACCTTAAAATGTTCACATCCTTCACACATTATGAGTTTTATTCAACTTTTAAATCACATTCATATTAATTCGATCTTTTCCCAATTGCCCAACTCTTTATATTCTTCAGCTGCTTCTGATATTCAGTTCTATTTATTATTCAGCTTATTATTTAACTTGATCATATGATTATTAAAGATGACCCCATTCATAAAATGTAATAATATTGAATACAGTATGCTGTTAGAACTCAGCGATGCTACCTGGAGCTTTTTAGAGTTTCAGGAACTGGACCAACGCCTCAACTGTGCCACTTCCAACATTCCTATAAATGCCGTCCTAAGCCTCTTGTCCTCTTTCGCTCTTGTATTACACACCGCTCTGGCCCACCCAATTTCTTTCTCCGATTTCTCTCCTTTCTTCTCTCTGTAGGGGTCTGGTGGGGGTCCTTCGTGTCCAGGTGGTACAGCGGATTCCTGACCGAAGCTTCCAGACAATGCAGCAACAGACGGAAGACGTCACTCACTCACAATCTTTCATTTTGTTCATAAATCATTTAAATGGATCTGGTTGATGGATGATTGTGGTTCTTGCTAGTGAAGTGATTTACTGAGTTATTCAAATACTCCTGTTGAATCAGACCCGGAACCTCCTTAAATCGGGAACATGAACTACAGTTAACGATAATTTAGTATGATAAAAAGGATACCACCACTTCCCCTTTAAAGTTCAGTCCTTGCACGACAGCTTCTGCTGCTTCTTTGATGGAGACTTCGTCCTCCTCTCCAACTGAAACCAACAAACACAACACAGACATGACTAGAGCGTCAAAAATGTAGATAGACAACATCGCTGTTAACTGGATATTCCACAGTATCTAAAGTACCAAAGTTATTTTAAAAAATTTTTAATTCTAGTATTGTACTGAAGTTTAAATTTCTGGTATCATGGCCGCCTCAGACATAGAGTTATGAGCTCGCACATCTGGAGGGAGCTCGGGGTAGAGCTGCTGCTCCTCTAGAGGGCACATCCGACTGGAAGGAGACAGACCCAGAACCCGCTAGTGGACCGCATTGCCTATTTAATGTGGGAACAGAACGCATCCAGAAGCTAAACTTGCTGCCGACGCAATTCCACCCCGGATGAACGGCTATGGATGGACGGTATAGAGATGACATTATTGTGAACTACTGATATGCTGTGTAGGAGGACTCACCAGAGAGAATGATTGGATCGACCTCTGGATAGTCTCGCAAGACCCACAGGAAGAGACGAGCCAGGTCCAAAGAGTAAATGAACTGTCTTCTGGGAGTGCCAGTGCCCCAGACCACCAGGGGCTTGTCCTCCTCTAAAACATACACACAAACAACATCCATGATTTTTATGGTTTACAAAATAACTACAAAATAATTCAAATCTGTAGACGCCTCGACTTACTCTGAGCAATGTAAGCTTTGTGTATGAGGCCTGGCAGCACGTGACCATCCTCGATGCTGAAGTTGTCATGGGGACCAAACACGTTAGTGGGAATCACAGCTGTATAGCACTTGCCGTGCTGCTGGAAATGCGCTCTGTGAAACATGCACACACACAGTTTTAAATCTTCATTCATGCGTTAGTGTGAATTTACTCAAAACATGACGAGTGAGTGAGTTCCCACCTGTTGTAAACATCAATCATTCTCTTCGCGTAGGCGTAGCCAAAGTTCGACTCGTGAGGCGGACCGTTGTGGATCTTGTGCAAAGATGTAAAATAAAGTTAGTTCACGAATTTACTGACACGTGCCAGCTAACTGCACACACAGAGGGAGGAGGAGGGGGGCTTCTTACCATGGTCTCATCGATGGGGTAGGTGGTCTTGTCAGGAAAGATGCAGGTGGACAGGCAAGAGACAACCTTGACCACGTCGACTTCATGTGCCGCCTGCAGCACGTTATCATTGATGTAGACATTGTTTCTCTGCAGGCAGACGCAGACAAAAAGACGTGAGGAGAATATCTGAGAAGTTCAACAAGCTCGTAATGAATGAAGTGTTACTTCCTCGTACCCAAAAGTCCAGGTTGTGCTTCATGTTCTTGAAAAGCCCGCCAACCATAGCAGCCAAATGAATGACATGCGTGGGACGATGTTTCTCAAACACCGCCTGCGTCTCCTCCTTGCTCCTGCAGGGAAGTCGACAGCGTGAGGACAAAGTGCGTTACTCAGTTATTCAGTCTCGTTATTCTGACTCGTGTTTGTTAGTATTTGCGTGCAGGAGGAACACATTCTCACATGAGGTTGGCATCTTTGGAGGAGAGGAATATCCATTCCTCCCCCTCCCTGGCTCCCCCTTCCTCTTTGACCACATGCTGTATGGCCTTTCCCACCAAACCGGACCCGCCTGTCACCAGCACCCTCATCGGAGCGGTTTGACAGCTCATCTAAGATAAAAACCAAAGATATGACAGCACAGGGTCACGAATGAGTGCACCACAAACACCATAGTATACACGCACAGCAGGGCTACACTTAAACACACAAAAGAACAGGTGTATGACAATGACAGCTGTGCAGTATTGTCTACAGGTGGGTGTGTCGCACCTGAGGTGGAGCCACGTCATCAATTTAATTTGATATTATGCACATTTTTACAACAGCTAAACAAACCGGCAGGTTTTTCCCACTTATGAGTAATGGACAGTAAAAATCAAGCCAAACAAAAATAAATGACACAATGTAGCAGAGTTCACTCACCTGTATTTTCGGGGTATCACAGGTACAAACTTTGTCTCTTCTTCGAGGGGTCCAGACGAGCTAACGCTGTTAGCCACAACTTAATGTTAGCCTGCTGTCGCCGGTAACGGATAAAAACAGTCTCTCCTCTTCCCGCGAGTGTAGTGAGCAAACTCTGACTAACACAAATGTGTGAATGAGACAGTTGTTTGTCAGCCGGGAGCTGTAAACTGCTCTGAGGAGCCGGTGTCACGAATCAACCGGGGACGGTTCAGAAAGGAGACGCCCAGCTTCCGGTATCTGTGTCACGTGGTTAGTTTATTTATCCCCTCCCCTCAGGAGGGGGACAGGCAGCGCCTCTATATATATATATATATATATATATATATATATATATATATATATATATATATAAATATTAAATGACTTAAATGACTTTTTTACACTGTGTTTTTTTATTTATTTTTTATAATTTATATTATTTTAATGCTGCTTAATTTATCGTTATATGTTTTTATCTTATTTTTATGTATTGTCTGTCTTTAATTCGTAATTGTTTTATATTGTGTTCGCTTTTAAATGTTTTTTTTTCCCATTCCAGTGTTCAATCAAATCATATTTTTCCTGCTTTGTTCGTTCTTCTGTTAAAACTATCCTGTTTATGCCTGTTTGTCAAAGCACTTTGTAAACTCTTCCATTTTGTTCTTATGATATGATTCATTCTTCATTAAACTTTAAACTAAATCTTGTTCCATTGTACTGAACTTCTTTGCCGGTAGTGCTGGCCCATAAATTTAATTATGTAACATATGATCGGGATAGTGTAAGAATTTGTATCATTGCTATAGATACTGTAAATTATATCACATTATTTCCTCAGAAACACAATATTGCTGTTACTGTAGCCCGTTAATACACTGAAGAAGAGGTACAGCCACAGAGGCTTGTGTTTTCACTTCTCACCACACCTGTGCAGATCTCACAGGGGTCACATGGAGTTACCAGGATATACCTAAGACTCTCAGTGTCTGACTTCCAAGTGTTTGACTTCCAAGTTTCAGCCGTTTTTCACAGCTTTGTGGGGTTCTGCAAAAGTATTCAACAAATTACTGTACAACTGCTGTCTACTGAAGAAACAGTCCAATGTGGTTATTTTAAAACACAGTCTGTTACTTTATTTTTCACTTACATCGACTGATCTTGAGTTAATCCATTATAATCCATAATTCAACCAAAAACACTCAAACTTGGGCATTAATTATTTGAATAGCTTCAGCTATGATTTCACTGCAAAGGCAGACAAAAACACAGTTTCTTAAATTCTTAAAAATCACAGAAAAAAGCCTTAATTTCAAAGATCTGTTACTTAAATTGGCCCCATATCTTCCTCTCCTTGCTGTGTCTACTGAGGAGAAGAGAACCTGCCGAGGAAGAGGATGGATTTGGTCTTATTGTGCCTGATGAAGAAGAGGAAGGGGTGATCTGCTCTGAAGTGTTCCGGAAGGCGGGAACACATAACTCGACAAACTACGCCTGTGGCTGCAGCCGCCTCCGTCCCCTCCTCGTTCACCTCAACAAACGCCTTGTGGGCCACTGTAGACACGAAGAGCCCTGGGTCACCATTCATGCCGGACAAATCGGCCTTGGCTGCACAGAACACGTCTGTCATGCCCAGTTTGGCCAGAGGATCGTTCAGCTTGTAGTCTTCCTCCAGTTTGAACTTCGGCAGGTGAACTTGGACTTCGGGGTTATACATCTTATTCCTGTTGGTCCACTCTTCCAGGTTCGCCCGTGTTAGCTTCTTCTCCAGCTGGAACAAAACACAAACGTCGTATTGCATCACTACTTCATATGAGCATCAGTTTGTAGGGTTGCTTGTTAAATCCTATAATCATTGATTGAGTTGCTGTTGTGTAATTGTCTTTGTTTAGCCGGACTAATGTTTTTTAACCAAGGGTAACTTCACAGTTGTTCTTCTGCATATTATGAGTTATAGAGACAAAAGAGTGTAAATGATGATTTTCTTTTGAAGCAGTTGTTTTTTAGCTTACATACCATCAGCAGAGCATCAGGGCCATTTTTGGTCTGTTCAGGCAGCAGGATGAACATGCTGAGCTCCTCGTCCACATACGGCAGCTCCAGGATCTGCAGACCAATCTCAGGGATGTAGTTGTAGGGGAACTCCTTCATCTGGTACATCATCTGGACCGACTTCTTCCCATCCTGACATGCAAGAAAACACAGAAAAAAATCAAGGTTATTGGATCATGTTAGGAAGACTGTTGCTAGTTTCTCAGCTGCACATCTGGCTGAGGTAAACTCTCTTCAAACATTACATCTCTACATCTGCAAACTTCAGCTCAGTTGAGTCACCTTATAGGTTTCAAAGGGCATCTCTTTGGTGTTTGCGGGATCAAATCTGTTCATCCAGTTTCCTTTGAAGTAGATGGCATTAACCAGAGCCAGTCTTGTCATAGTATCGACTGTTCCTGGCTTCAGAAGATCTTTAATCTTATCTGAAAGCGAAAGGCAAAAGCAACCTGAGCACTAATTCACATATAGTCGCTATCAAATGGTTGCGCTACAAGCATAGGATGATTTTGTGTCCACTTAAGATGTAAATGCTCACTTCTGTCTGTTGCTCCAATTCCAGGTGTTGATCTCCTCTCTGCACGCATCTGGAGCCCCGATGAAATCAACAGCCTTCAGGTCTGCATGGTAATACTTCTGTGTGGCTTCCAGGAATTCCTAAAGAGAGCAGATAACACCAATTCAGTCATAAAAAAAGTTACTGATGCGATCTAAGCATTCAGCATTCCAGATAAGCGTCAGCTGAAAACTCACCGAGAGGAAGATGGCGGTATTTTCTCCATAGAGACGGTTGGCTAGTTTCAGGATGTATGATGCTGATGGCGAGTTGATGTCGGCGTTTAGTTTCTCAAAGTCTGCATGGACGCCTTCACCAGAGCTGAACGAGAGCACCTGTGTGAAAGTTTTGAACAACAGATTTTATTCAGGAGTCAGAAAGATGGTGACAATGAAGCTGAAGCACATTACACTGCTATGGAGCCATGCTACTCGTGACGTTTATAGAAATTTATATCTGTTAATTGGTCAGTGATAACTGTTAATTAATTTAAATTAAACTTACAGGTTAGGTAATGATGCTTTCCTTTTGTTGTTATAGATTGCTGCAGAATGATGTGTGTATTCGTAGGCTTTGTTGATTCCTCAACAAAACACCAATGGCAGTAAAAATAACAACACCATGGTTGCAAAATCCACTATGCATTAAGTGTGTATCATTTAGCCACTTGTTGTGAAGCCGTGACTTGTGCTGTGAGCTTTATATTTACATCTATGCATCTATCTCTGCTTTTAAGCCAACACTACCTTCCTTGTTGCAGCAACATTGATCATGGTCAAAGCATAGGTGGGATCAGTCTGAAGACACACCTGTCAGTCCATGCCTAGATACACACTCGTCAGTGGCGGATTTTGGGGATAGCCCAGCCACCCCTGAAATCCTCATTGGCCACCTCGCGGCCACCCAGATCTGACACTTATGAGACAGGAAATCATGGAGAGAGAGGGGATGTGACATGCAGCAAAGCACTGGATTTGAACCGGGGTCAAGGCGCATGGCATTAATCTCTGTTATGCCATGGCCACCCCACACTAGCTTTGAGTCCCATCCTGGCCACTCCGGTAAAAACATCACGTGACGAAGACATGCACTATTAGAGAGATGTGGTGTACTGACCTTCATCTGAGTAGCGGTGTTCTCTAGCGCCTACAGGTAAACCATAGCCAGGGCCGAGCTGATGCTCAGCGCCAGACAAAGATGTTCCGAGGATCTGCCTGGCTCAGAGTGCGGAAAAGCTCACAGGCAAAATCTGTGTTGGAGTTGCTGATGGCGGCCATGACTGATGATGATGATGATGTACACTCTACCTGTAATGAGGAAATGACATCTGAGATGGTTACATAACCCAACAAACGCAAGATACATATCAGACAGATCTGGATGTCAAATTTCAGTTTCACATCCAGTTGAACAGTTCGTTCAAATATGACCCCTTAACCAACCCGAAACACAAAAATGGTGATTTTCATTTTCATTTCATTCTTCATTCTTAATTTTAGCCCATTGCTCCAAGAGATTTTTTGTAGGTCTTGCCATGTTCTACACCGGCTGAGGTTTGCTAACTCTGTCCAAAAACTGCATGGGCTGCCTCAAAGAAAGTTCAAGGAATTACAGAGCACTTGCCCTGCCCCCTAATTAATTATGCAGCCGAAATTTGCATAATACTGGTCTTAATAACCACAAGAAGTTTAGGACAGCTCTGACAAAGTATATGAAAAGCTCAACACTTTTGCCTGAAAATCAGCCAAAAGTCAATGGAGTTTCAAATTTTATCGAAAAATCGGCACTTTTGATTTTGACGGGCCACCATGTCTGCATAGTTTCACAAATGACCCCAAAAACACGAAAACGCCAACTTTGAAACAAAATGGACCCGGTGCGCTTCGTTGTAGCCCGGGTCACCAAGAGACTTTTTTAGAGGCCTGGGGAGATACATGTGGACACCAAAACTATGTCTCTATGTGAAATTTTGTCAATGGCAGAGGCCCGCATAAGATTTTGTAGGTATGCCCACCTTGGTCCGAAAGTGCCATGAACTGATTCTAAAAATTTCAGCACACTTTACTGCTTGAGTTTTTCGTTTCATGCTGAGCATGTTCAGCCCTGAAAATACCCAGAAGCGACACAGTGGAAAAAAGAAAGAAAGAAACGAAGAAGAATCCTGAGGATACAACAGGGCTTTCGCTGGTAGTTTTAGCTCTTTAGCTGCAGTGAAAAGGACTGACAGTGTGTGTGTGTCACCGAAGAAATTCGTGTTATGACTTATTATAAAGTGTATCACGTTACCTGATGATCCTCCTGCAACGACTGAAGCACAATCTGCTTGCACACACGCGTGAAGAAGTGAAAGTAAAACGGTGGAGTTTCTGGGCCGTGTTGGTGGAGTGAGATCCAGATGTGAACTCCTGCTCATTTATACGGACACACACGGGCTGGTTGGGTGTCGGCGGTCTGTGGTGGGACACATGCCCGGGCGATGAATGGAGTTCTATGGAAGCAGCAGGGCCGGTTTTTGCTACGGGAAAAACAAAAAAACAGACCAACTCAAAACTCTAGGTGTGTTATGTGAAAAGTGAAAATAAAATAAATAAAATCTGTGCAGACATCTACGTGATCATTTGACTCACTGGGCCATGGATCAAAGTAAAAGAGAACCTGCCGAGAAGAGGATGGATTTGGTCGTATTGTACCTGATGAAGAAGAGGAAGGGGTGGTCTGCCTGAAGTCTTTCAGCATTTGGAAAACACTTATTCATGCAGACTGTGGCTGTGGCTGCAGCCGCCCGCCCTCCTCGTTCACTCTCAACAAAGGCCCAGGCCACTGTAGACACACGGCGAGCCCTGGGTCACCATTCATGCCGGACAAATCGGCCTTGGCTGCACAGAACATGTCTGTCATGCCCAGTTTGGCCAGAGGATCGATCAGCTCGTAGTCTTCCTCCAGTTTGAACTTTGGCAGGTGAACATGGACTTTGAGGTCGTACATGTTATCCATGTTGGTCTACTCTTCCAGGTTCGACACACACGGGCTGGTTGTGTCGCAGTGTATGGGTGGGACGCATGCCTGGGCGATGAATGGAGTTCTATGGAAGCAGAAAATAGTTTTTGCTATGTGCAATGTGGGCTTAACAGCCTAGTACAATTAAAGAAAAAAACATTGATTGACGGGCTTAACGGACGG
This sequence comes from Protonibea diacanthus, assembly GCA_028641955.1. Classification (NCBI taxonomy): domain Eukaryota; kingdom Metazoa; phylum Chordata; class Actinopteri; family Sciaenidae; genus Protonibea; species Protonibea diacanthus. The sequence continues at coordinate 3,714,500 of CM053979.1, read as the reverse complement.
TGTGTGTTGGTAATGCAAAAGTTAATGATGTGAGTCTTCATCTTCATCATGGATCAAAATCAAAGACCAAAGAAGCCATCAGGTACCCAGTTCAGAAAAAGAAGAAGAGAAGAAACGGGCCAAAGATAAAGGTATGCAGATTTATGAGTGACAGGAGGCTATAGGCTATTTATTAGCCTCTCTTTAAGTTAATATGTTGCTATTAGCCACAGAATACGACTGTATTTGGTTTTTAGTTTTGCTGAATTTGCAACTATTAGAATTGAGGCATCATGTCATGCAACAAATTTCAGCCATAGGCAACCTAGTCTAGTTTGTTTGCACACAAAGTGCAAATTCACAGACGTCCTGACTGTGGAATGCTAACTTAAATAACTTCTAATATACACTGACATGGCATTTTGTAAGCTACATGTGATATAGCTTTTTAAATAATTTGTAGTGTGTCATGCTTAGTTTATAGGATGTTAACAAATGTTAACACAAATGTGCATTATGGTCATTTTAATTGGGTAACTGATGCATGTGTGATGTAAGGGTTTCTCTTGGTCTTCTCTCACATAAAAAACACCGGTGCACCGGCAACAACAGTCCTCGTAATTCACTTGTTGTGGCTTGTTTTTATTTGCATCTTTGTTGTTGTTTTATTTGCAGTGGCGCTTTCTTTTTGTTTGCAATGACGGAATCCCGACTAATCGTGATGTACTCTCGTCAGTGTGTGACTTCCAAGTTTCAAAGCGTTTTTCACAGCTTCTAGTTCTGCAAAAGTATATTCAACAAATTACTGTACAACTAAGCTGTCTACTGAAGAAACAGTCCACGTAGTTATTTAAAACACAGTCTGTTACTTTATTTTTCACTTACATCAACTGATCATTTGAGTTAATCCTACACCAAATCAAAACACTCAAAACTTGTGCATTAATTATTTGAATAGCTTCATCTATAATTTCAGTGCAAAGGCAGACAAAAACACAGTTTCTTAAATTCCAAAACATCACAGAAAAAGCCTTAATTTCAAAGATCTGTTACTTAAATTAAGCCCCATATCTTCCTCTGCTTGTTGTGGCCTACTGGAGGAGAAGAGAACCTGTCGAGGAAGAGGATGGATTGGTCTTATTGTGCCTGATGAAGAAGAGGAAGGGGTGGTCTGCTGTGCGTTCCTCCTGAACATACAGAATGCTATGATGCCTGCTGTGGCTGCAGTTGCCTCCGCCCCCTCCTCGTTCACCTCAACAAAGGCCTTGTGAGCCACTGTAGACAGGAAGTTCTGGGTCACCATTCATGCCGACAAATCATTTGGCTGCACAGAACACGTCTGTCATGCCCAGCTTGGCCAGAGGATCATTCAGCTCGTAGTCTTCCTCCAGTTTGAACTTCGGCAGGTGAACGTGGACTTCAGGGTTGTCCATGTTATCCCTGTTGGTCCACTCTTCCAGGTTCGCCTGCAAAGTTAGCTTCTTCTCCAGCTGAACAAAATACAAACGTCAGACGCATCACTACCATATGAGCATCAGATTATAGGTGCTTGTTAAACTTATAATCATTGATTATGCTCTGTTGTGTAATTATCTTTGTTTAGCTGATCTTACGTTTCCTATATAACCGAGGGTAACGCCACAGTTGTTCTTCTATATTATGAGTTATAGAGACAAAAGAGTGTGTAAATGATTTTGTAATTTGTCTTACAGCTTCTACGACACATCTGTTTCAAGTCTATTTTTCATTGAGCTGCATTTGTTTCTCTTTGGACACTTCTGGGAGCAGTGCATTGCGAGCAACAGCTGCATACATTCGCTGTTGTGTTTTGCCCACCTGGTCAACAGAACTCTGTTGGCCTCCACTAACTTCTAAGGTCCTACCACACTATCTCACTTATCTGCAGGTGGCTAATGGATACATGGTGCAATGCACCAACAAAAGATGGGAAGAAAAGACTCCTTAATGAATCTTAATGATCCTTAATGAAGGAACCCTGTGAGAGTAACACTGAATGTGAACATAACATTTCTTTTCCCCTGAAACTGCTTTTTCTTTTTGAGGCAGTTGTTTTTTAGCTTACATACCATCAGCAGAGCATCAGGGCCATTTTGGTCTGATCAGGCAGCAGGATGAACATGTTGAGCTCCTGCTCACATACGGCAGCTCCAGGATCTGCAGACCAAGTCTCAGGGATGTAGTTAGGGAACTTCTTCATCTGGTACATCATCTGACCCACTTTCCCATCCTGACATGCAAGAAACACAGAAAAATCAAGGTTATTGGATCATGTTAGAAGACTGTTGCTAGTTTCTCAGCTGCACATCTGGCTGAGATAAACTCTATTCAAACATTACATTTCTAAGATCTGCAAACTTCAGCTCAGTTGGAGTCACCTTATAGGTTTCAAAGGGCATCTCTTGGTGTTTGCAGGGTCAAAAGCGTTCATCCAGTTTCCTTGAAGTAGATGGCATTAACTAGAGCCAGTCTTGTCATAGCACCGACTGTTCCTGGCTTCAGAAGATCTTAATCTTATCTGAAAGGAAAGGCAAAGCAACCGTTGGAACACTAATTCACAGAGAATGCTTATCAAATGGTTGCGCTTACAAGTATAGGGATGATTTTGTGTCCACTTAAGATGTAAATGCTCACTTTCTGTCTGCTGCTCCACCCAGGTCGGGTGTTGATCCTTCAATGATTCTGGAGCCCCGATGAAATCAACAGCCTTCAGGTCTGCATGGTAATACTTCTGTGTGCTTCAGGAATTCCTAAAGAGAGCAGATAACACCAATTCAGTCAAAAAGTTACGATGCGATTCAAGATTCAGCTATATTCAGATAAGCGTCAGCTGAAAACTCACTGGGAGGAAGTTACGGTACTTTCTCCGTAGAGACGGTTGGCTAGTTTCAGGATGTATGATGCTGATGGCGAAAGGATGCTCACAAGTAGTGCTCAAGCAAGTCATGGACGCCTTCACCAGAGCTGAACGAGCGCCAGGTGAAAGTTTCTGAACAACAGATTTTATTCTGAGTCAGAAAGATGGTGACAATGAAGCTGAAGGACACTGTAATGGAGCCATGCTACTCGTGACTTTTATAGAAATCTATATGTTGTAGTCATCCCCTCCCCAAGATAACCACAGATTTCTTACATTCAACTAAAGATCCATCAAGGTCTTAAAGACTTTGGAGAAACCAAGGGTAAAATATGAACTACTTTTAGGTTTTAGGATCATTCCTGCAGCACTGTGCTGTGAGCTTGATATTTCTACATCCATGTACCCTTTTAGGTCACCTGTAATTGTAAATGTTTAGTCGTAGTTGTTTTAATGTGCCTGCTCTTCACACAAAGTCCAAAAGTATGCACACAGGCATCTCTCCAGACTCTCATGTACTTTGGGTCTAGGGCTGCTTTTTTATGGCATGAGTTAAATACGAAGTCGCACAGCTACATTGTACAGTTATGTTCTAAACAATCGCGCTCTTCCAAATTTATACAATAGTTTGTTGCGCACAGAGCCCTGATCCAACACCTTGTCATGAGAGTTGAACACAGACTGTGAGTCACGCCTTCATCAGCGTTTGAATCTCACTAATGCTCTGGTGGCTAAATAGACCAAATCCCTGCAGCCAGGTTTAAAATCAGGTGGAAAGCCTTCCCAGAAGAGTGATGGCTGCAGTGCGATTACGCCAATGGTTTTGGAATGACATGTCCAAACAAGACAACATGAGGAGAACCACACTTACATATATTGCCATTACAATATTCCTAGGTGCTGTTATTCTTTCAGTCAATCATTCACCGTCAACCTGCGACTAAAGCTATCACGCAGAAGTCATCAATCAAAATAAAGTAAAGAACAAAACTCGATAATTTACTCTAACCTTTCAAGAGCAAACTGGTTTCATGACACTGCAACAGAGCGTGACAACCTTCTGCTTTTAAGTCAACACTACCTTACTTGTTTCAGCAGCGCTGACTGAGGTCAAAGTACAGGTGGAATTAGTCTGGAGACACACCCTTCAGTCCATGCCTAGATACACACCTGTGCCAATACCACGAGCTTCAAAACTGCTTGTTTTATGGAAATAGGCTGTGATGACTGGGTGTTTCACACAGCTTTTTATAACAGTGCTAGAAGACGTTAAAGGACATCAGGTGACGAAGACATGTGCATCTATTAGAGAGATGGTGTAATCGACCTTCGCCATCTGAGTAGCGGTGTCTCCTTTAGCGCCCAGGTAAACCATAGCCAGGGCCGAGCTGATGCTCAGCGGCGAGACAAAGATGTTCCCGGAGGGATCTGCCTGGCTCAGAGTGCGGAAAAGCTCACAGGCAAAATCTGTGTTGGAGTTGCTGATGGCGGCCATGACTGATGATGATGATGTACACTCCACCTGTAATGAGGAAATGACATTTGAGATGGTTACATAACCTAACAACGCAAGATACATTTCAGACAGATCTGGATGTCAAATTTCAGATTTTTCCGTCATTGTATTTTGATGAATGAAAACATGTTCTATCAAAAATTACTACTCTGCTTTGCTCTTTGCATTTTTTTTGTTCTTCCTCCTCCTTGTACTCCTTTTTTTTGCAGTACTGTACCCTGCACCTCACAAACCTTTGTCTCTGTGATACTGCAGTTCTTGTCATTCTCGTTGAACCTGCATGTCCAGGGCTATACAATGTCCTTACTATGGTATACACAGCTCAGACTGGGTTGCACTCTAAGTCCTGCTTCCCTCATTGTCAGTCCATGGACCAGAACATGCTCTGTGATTGTCTTCCTCTTCCTCTTCGTCCCCCACCTTGCATACACACTCGTCCTCTCACATGGTTTCTTCTATCCATTCTCAGACTTTCTCATTCCCACCTTCAACAAGCTGTTTGCTCTCTGAACCGGCTTACATCGGCTGTGTCACATCATTTGAAACAAGTTAAATCAATTTTGAGTGTTATGTTCAGTGACTTGTCTGCTTCTATTTGTATTTAATTGTTGCCCCTTGTGTTTACCAGTATGGATGACGAGCATTAGAGTGCAGAATGTGTTCAGAGTTTTGCTGAAACGTGTAAGTGAGATCTGCACATTGTGTTCCAACATGTGAAATGGTTTAAAGTGACAACACACTGAACAATCAGCTAAATGAGTTCAGCCAACTGAAAACTTTGTTCAGCCAATGACAGAGAAAAACGTTTTTTTCAACGTTTCTAATCTCCAACCTGCAAATTAAAACAATAAATACATATTTTTAAGCAAAGTTTCCCCATATCCTATATCACAGTTGCGTTCAGGTACCCGGAAATAAACCCACTCACATGCGCAGTTTTAGCTGTTTAGCTGCAGTGAAAAGGACTGATAGTGTGTGTGTGTCACAGACAGGCCTGTGTTATGATTATTATGAAGTGTCTCACGTTACCTGATGATCCTCCTGCAACGACTGAAGCACAATCTGCCCGCACGCACCCCGCGCGTGAAGAAGCGAAAGTAAAACGTAAACGCAGAAAAATCCCGCAGAAAACGGGAAACGGTGGAGTTTCTGGGTTGTGTTGGTGGAGAGAGGTCCAGATGTGAACCTCTGCTCATTTATACTGGACAAACACACGGGCTGGGTCTGTCGGCGGTCTGTGGGTGGGACGCATGACTGAGCGATAAGTCAGCCACTGTTAACAAACAGAACATCACAATGAGGAAGACAGAGAACCTATACAGAACGGTGAAACAACGTTTGCACAACCTTTAGCACATTTCTGCGTGCTGTAACTTTTTACTGCTGGAATAATTGATTCATTATTTATTGATTGTATCTTTTGCTGTCTGGTGGAAGCAGGATGAGTCCAAACTCCACCCAGCAGAACCACACCCATCCATAACCAGAGAGCAACGTCTGGAAATATGTCATGAGTATTTAAAAACCACAAAATATCACATTTCCTTTCTGTACTTTCTCATCTCTCCACATTATAGTCAATAAAAACCGTCTCTACATTGCCAGGTATGTTAGAAATGCTACATCTGTTTATTTAGTTCAGTTCTTTGCCCTTAAAACAGTCAGTATTTTATTTAAGTATCACAGTCAGCCTTTAAAAGTTTCTAAGTTGTGTTGTGTTTGTGTAATCTTTCAATATAAACGCCTCTGAAGTCATTAAACCTCATAAATTTCCAGGAATATTACCAAAGACACGGCCTGTCCTATAAGACAGCTATGACCACTAATGAGAAAAACAGGGTCAGGGTCAGTTATTAAGTGAACACAAAAGTGTGTTGTGTGTACATTTACTACAAGTACAATTTGGACATACTTATGTCCATTCTTTGCCACCTTACTTGACTACATTCAATAAATATTTGTACTTTTTATTCCTCTGTATTTGTTTGATTCAGATCATTAATAAAAAAAAAAACATAAATCAACAACTGTAGTCTGATGAATCATCAAATATTTACGCAGCAGTACATAGTCACAGCTTAAAACTGATTCTTACTCATCAATGCATCATTGTAATCAAATTATATACATATATTATTCTGAATACTCAGAGATTTGAAATATATTTTGCTCCTGATACTTTTGCACGTCTAATCGAGTAAAATTTTGCTCTGCTTTATTTGTACACCGTCGTCCTGGTACTTTTACTTCATGAGTATTTCTTCCAACGCTGTTACTGTTTTCAGTCTCGAGTGGAGCCCAGAAAAGATTTCTGAAGAGTCTCAGAGGATTTCAGAGTTGAGGACAAGATAAACCATGAACACAGTGTGGAATGAGAGGTTTACTTTGGGCTCTTCGTGTTTCACTCTCAGTATAAATAGACCGAGTTTCTTCTTAGAATACTGAGTCAAGTGAAAGTGAATCCGCGTGCATTTTGTTTTTTTTTCTTTGTAAGTGGGAAACTTAAGAGATGAACTAATGGAATAACTTTCGAACAGCTTTTTTTTTTTTTTACAGAAATCATTCTGTAAGTTTCGTCTCATTCTTCTTCCCTCTCTGGTTTCTGTGATTTCAGTCAGTCATTAAAATGGCTGTCACTGATAAAGAGCACATGAGCTTGTAGGGTCAGTTCAGTTTGCCTCAGCTGATACAGGTTTCTCCTTTGAAGCATTTCATAACTAAAAAAAGGCGCGTCTGTGTGATTTACTGCCCAGAGATTACATCTTGTCTCCACCCGTCACAGAGGCTTACCTCACAGCCTTGGAAACCACCGACACATGATAAACATTTCGGATTCATTGGAACCTTTGGACTCTCCGTTACATAACCAGCCACCTATAGACTGTCATGCTAAAGAAGCCTCCCTTCTTCTTTACAAATGAGTTTTTACCGTTCAATATGTGCCGATGTGACACTGGAATCTTGGTATGAAAGCAACACTCTTTTTCTAATAATAAAAGATGACGTATTGCTGTGCAGTGCATGCATAAATGACACGTTTCCTAATTAAGATCAGGAAATATTTAGTCAAAAAATATAAGAAGTATATAAAATGAGGCATTGAGGAGTGATAACCAGCACTGCCTACTGAAAACAGCACTGACAGTGGTCCTTGGTTGCAAATCCTATCAAGGCACATGCAAACAGAGCATGTAACGTCTGTCATCCACTAGAGAGAGCCAGAGAGATGTGCTGTCATACGTCACAGGCGTCTCCATCTTGCTTTTCTTCAGTACACACTCCTGCAGAAAGCACGGGACGATTTAGAAATACTTTATTTCATAAGCTGCCTGAATGTTTGGAGCTGGAGTAAAGATGGTGGGGCAATATAAATATGGCACTCATTAATCATTCAGTATCTTTTAAACTTTAATTGGATTGTTGTTCTTTACTATAAAAGATTTTCATCTCTCTCTCAAGGTTCTGCATTTTTTAAATGTTTGAAATGTTGGTGTCTTTCGCTTTATTGTAAATGATTGTATGTGACTATGATGTTAAGTATCTTATTTTTGATCATTTTGGGCCTCCACTACAATCCTCTCCAGCTTGTCCTTCTTAAATGGACAGTTTGTGTAGGCCTGTATGAGATATTTAGATGGCGCACCCCCATATTTTAGCCTCATAAAAAAAATCATTGTGCCATTATTTAGAATATTTGTCTCCATCAGGCGGCTCTTTTCTTACCAACTGTAGGCCCCTACACATTAGATCCAGGTCCGGTGAGGGTGCCTTCACTTCTGGAACAAGCTGCTATTTGACTTCCATCACAGATGTGTCCACATTCAGGAGCGGGCTAAAAAAAAGCCTTATTTGTTGTTATATTTTTGTATTTATTGTATTGCATACACTGTATTAAACTGCAGATCAGCTGATTGGATTAAAGTTACAGCAGCACAGGAAAAAACAGCTGATCTGCAGCATGATGCAGTGCGAGATGTGAGTCGTAGGGTTAATGCCAAAGAAAAAAGTGGTGAACATATTCTTAATGTTCATACACTTGAATTGGATACTGATTTTTTTAAGTGGCTGAAATACATTTTTCTGCTGCCACCTGTCTGCTTCTTCTCCAAACTGGGGGTGCGCTGACCGCCATCAACTGTAGGTACAGTAATACACTAACTATGTATAAGTACCTCTTACAATCCCACTTCAAAACCGAACAATCCCTTTAACACCCGTCTGAGTGAGTGGGAAACATGTCAGCCTCTGTCTCTCTCTCTCTCTCTGTGAGGTGTTCTGTTCGTACAGTTGGCGTTGGCATTTCCATTAGCGGCGGCACCTTTCTGTCCTGTCAACATGGTCCGTCATCACGCGGCCCTGATCTGTTCATGTACTCATCAGACATGTCATTCATGAGGGGGAACCGAACATGGGATCAGGGTTAGCCTTGAGGCCGATGAAGACAGTGTCGCACTCACGTGAAATGCAGCAGTAGCAGGAAAGCCACTGTAGCTGTGCTTGTTACACACTTATCACGTATTATTTTTGTTCTGCAACCAGTCTATATATAAATACTCAGTGTATATATATCCATGATGCTTGACAAAGTCACAGTATATGCTCTGTACTTGCTTGTTCTAACATGGCTGTACTGGTGCATCATGTCCTATATATGTATTGTACAAATTTCTCTCTAATCCTGCTTTAACTTTTGGTTACATCACACTCAGCATGTAAATCTGCAGATGTCTGCTCTCGTTTGATGCCCATGTGATCCTCAGTACCAACATCGGCACGTTGTCTGTCCATGACATGCAACTACTGTGCAAGTTCGTTTACTTAGTCTCCCGTTCCCTGCAGCCTGCCAGCTGCTGTCAATCAAACAGAGACACCGATATCACAGTCCAGCTGACGGAGGCGGAAAGAAGCATTTCGGACATTTCCCCAAAGACATTTCCCCTTTTATCTTCCTACACACTAAACAAAAAACTATGGATTAGTCAAAAAGTGATACCCAGCTACACCTCTCCTTTAATTCAAACAACCTCAGTCAAATCTCTGCCCTGCGATACTGCCTGACAGCTGCCTTGGATTGAATGTCAGACAACTTCCTTCGACTTAACTCTGACGAAACAGAAGTCCTCATCGTATTCCCCGAGAGTATTTCCCAAAAAATACAGCAGTGTGTTCGTCCCCTAGCAGCAAACCGTCAGAGTTCTCTTTGACCAACATAAAGGAAGCGGTCCAATCCTGTTTTTTCCAACATTGCCAAATCATCTTGGCTGTTGTGATTTGGTGTGTGTGTTTGGGCACCAGTTGATCCAAAAGACTTTTCATGTCGCGGGTCACACATTACATTAGTAGTCTCTACAGTTTCTTATTTATCCTTTCTAAATAAAGTTTACCTTCCTACTCACTTATTAAATGTGATTTTGAGACATATTTCCCTCTCGCAGACCAAAGACAGAGCTAAAAGAGAATCATGACTCAGAGTGACTGATGATGATGTTTTGTAGCTGCTGGATGTGTGAACAGGTAACTGTCTGCCAACATGTTCATCCTATCAACTTAAAATGTGTTAATTATGTCGGTGTTGTGTTCACAATTTGATTCCACTGCCCATAAGTGGCAAGTAAAAAGTCAGTTGTTGCTGGTGTATGGTTACGTTATAAATGAGATGTCTCAGATGCTCCTCATTATATTTTTATAGGCTATGGGAGTAGCTTGGTAAATTGACTTTAACATGTAAAACCAGTGGGGTTCCCCTTTAAATGGACAACATTAAAGTTTGATAGTTCTTATCTTTTATTTCGAGTTTACAGATCGTGCATTTAACTGACCTATGCGGTGGCACACTTCTCTGTTCTGTATGTTGCACTCTCTCAGGAAGAGATATGATTTGTTGGCGAAGCGGAGTGGAGTGTCTGACCTTTCATGAATCTCATCTTTGTTATTCTGACTTATTTACGAGTGTGAGATGAAAGCGTACCAGCTTTCCACCAGCAGCAGGGATGCGGGCGGGGCGTGTGAGGGGGTCTTTCACATTGTTTAACTTACTTTACCTTTTGTCCTTCAGTGGGCACATGAAGGGCACTCTAACGCTCCATACTCACAGTTTCACAGTTATAAACTCTCAGGGAGCGTGGCTTTCAATTCCAAAACAAATAAAGGCCTGTAGCCTCTAAAGCCGGCTTGCTGGACTACATCAGCTGCGACACAGGAGGCCTCAGCTGAGAAAACAGAAGTCTGAATAAAGTGAGTTGTGGAAAAAATGCAGGAGAGATAGTAAACAGATGTGATGATTTGTTTGTTCCACAACAAAGCCAAGGTCTAACAGCTTACCTGTACTGAACATGAATTTATGGGATATTAAATATAACTTAATCCCAACCCTGAGCTGTCCTCGGTTGTCTGAGTTCTTGGAAGAAGCCCGAGGTTACAGAGTTTGTTTGGTCGCTTACTCTGCCTTTTAAAGCCAAACAGAAGGAGTAGTTTTGGGAGACTGAAGATCAGTGTCGTCTTAATATATAAAGTTGATATAATTTATATTTTTCTTATCAAAAGACAATGTCAAGGCTACTCGCTCAGCACCAAACGGCAGACGGACAGACAGATAGCGAGTGGCTGGTGAACATCGTGAAGCATTTGGCAGCTCACAGGCCAGATATTTCCCTCCAGAATTGATAGTAACCGAGAATAGAACAAAGCTTCGACCTAGATCAACACATCAACAGAAAAGGTGATGATAGTCAAAATTTGATGCCCTTAGGTGGCCCAAGAAAGTTTTTTATGTCCGTGATTACCATTACTCGTAATATTCTCCGGTAAATGCTCCTCAGCAGCCACAAAAGACATTTTGTTCACTTCTCAACCAATCTGGAATCAGATTGCGTTTAACCTAACTTTATATAAAGACAGCTTTTTCAATTTTTGTTTGTATAGCGGTTAAAAAAACAAGAATCTTGAACATTAGTGAGAGTCAGAGGTGTTGTTTTCTGTAGATACAGCCAGGCTAGCTGCCTCTAGTTGTTGTGCTAAGCTAAGTTGCTGTAATTAGTTGTTATGCTAAGCTAGGCTAACCACGTCCAGGCTGTACTTCACACCTGACGTGTTGATCACCCTGACATATTATCACCATAATACACATTAGGCAAACATGCATCAGAATGATTATTTATTTGGAGTTGTGTTGTCCACATTCATCCTCCTTTTAGTTACTCCTCTTTGGCTGCTAGATTTTCTTCACCAGGCGGTCTCTAATTTTGACCTGTCACTGGGCAGGTAGTTCACTGTAAATGTATCAGAGCTTGTTTGCTAAAAAAACAACAACTGCGTGCTGAGTCTTAAAATGGCGGGTTGATTAGAGCACTGAAACTGAAGCGTACAGTAAATGTAGCGCTGCAGAGCTGGGTGTTAATTCTTTGATGGTCGTCACCTGGTCACGTTACACGATCATTTGAATCACGGCGTATATATAAAACAAATTATTGAGTGACACTTGAAATTAAATATGTGCAGCGAAGGCGAAAAGTTCATGCACGGCGGGTTCGTGAGTTCGAGTCTGTGTGCAAAACGCGTGCAGGCGCGTCTATATCTGACTGAATACATGCTGACCGCACGCTGGTGAATAGTTCAGATCATCAGATACTACCTTAGCTACGTAGTCACAATGCTGATCTCATCTTTAATGCATGACTCGAGAGTAAATGCTCCCCTTAGAGGCAATTAAATAAGGTGCTGTCTATTTGATCCAGATTCTGGAGTGATTCAGCCTGCCAGTTTGAACCATCAGACGGTGAACGTCGTGTACCAGCTCTTGTGGTGTTTGCTCAGATTTCTCCAGCTATCTAGCTAAGCGCTTATACATCAGTCGAAGAGCTTGTTTGTAATTACACGCTCTTATTTTCAGAATGTTGCTGCTACAGAATATATACCTTAGATGGTAACTTGTGCCACATGCTATAGTTATACTGTATATCATATCAAAAGAGGATTAGTCAGGGAAGCACAAATTTGTCCAAGAACACGCTGGGCGCTCATGCATGTGTGCGGTCTATGATTCGGTGAGGCGGAAATTTATCAGTTATCTTGTAAATTTGAGTTTTCGAAGCAGTAATGCGCCCATAAATATCTCATTATAGAAAAGTAATGAATGAGGTGGAGGCAAAGAGTGTTTGCATACATGGTCACATTCCACCAGTTCAAGATTTTCATGCACACTGGAAGCCAGTCTGAAATTTCGCCGTTGTTTTGCCATGTTTTAGCCAACCTGAGCAACAAATACTAATAAATAACTTCCTGTGAGGTTTGGAAACTCTTTAAACAATTTAAAATTAGACCTACATGTGTTTCAGTTTGTAAAGTTTGCACTGTGAAAGCAGGAAAACGCTGGAACAGAGCATTCAAATACAGAAAAACTATATTGCTCGTCATATAGCAATGGAAAAAAGACACAGTACGTGTTAGTTAAGTACTGTTGGATAAAAATGACTTGACTGTGCAGAAAGAAGTAAAGTGCACATATTGTCTGGTAGATGGTAAATGATCTACAGACCACTCAAAGAACTTTTACAACAGGCTGCTGTGCAAGGGGCTCATCAAGAGAGATACACTGCTTCCTATTCAACGTGCTCACACTGATACTAAGCTCAACCATGCACATTCACGATTCAATGTCACAGCCATCTGGAGCGTCAGTAACTTGTTCAAGGACGCTTCGACTGGACTGGAGGAGCCAGGAATCGAACAGCGACCCTCTGATTACGAGAAGACCGGCTCTGCCACCTGAGCGCTGTGCAGCTGGAAAAAAAACAAACATGGAGACAGATCATGGATTTTTAAATTCAGATTTTTTTTATATAGCGGCAGATCATAGCAGAAGCACATTCAACATAGAGCAGGTTTAGACCGTACTCTTTATAAGAATGTTTTCAGACCATGAGCAAGGACCAAGCAGTGAGAGTGGCAAGCAGACGCCGTCCTTCTGCTTTCAAATATTCATGTTTTATGCTTTAATAGTTATTAAACAGTTCATTCATTCATCCTGGTGTCAATCCAAACTGACACTTGGTGAAAGGTGGGATACACCCTGCCCTCTGGACAATGTAGAGTCCACATGCAAACTCCACAGAAAGGCCAAAACCACAACTCTGGAAAAGGCATTGGTCTGTTTCCGCTCTATCATCACTGCACTGTAACCAGGCAGCACGACCATAAATGCAGATTGCAGCTTTCTAGACACGAGATCACGTCAGTGTACTGTACCACTGACCACCATCACCCTCCATGAATACACCTCAGGTCAAGGCAAACACGGATGCCCTCAATTCTGTCCGCCGAGGGCAGTCCCGTCTGCGGCCGGCCGCCGCAGTCAGCTGGCATGCCGGCCTCATTGTGTGCCCACGCAGCTGTGACCTTCTCAGGGATCAAACAGGAATCTGCCTTCCTGATTGAGATTCCAGGTAAGATTTAGTGCGGCCCCCTGGAAATCTGTGTCAAGTGTACAGTGTGTCACCCGTCAGCCTCCGAAGTGTGCGTTTCGCAGCTCTCGTGCAGTCAACGCCTGAAAGATTTACACTTAACCTGAAGTCAGTGGCCCTCAAAAATCGTGATATGATACATCTTTAAAAGCTCTGCCGCAACCATTCCAGACGCTTTACGCAGCATATTAGGCTGAAAATACCGCGCAGTAAACGCAGCTCTTAAAATTGACCTCACTGTACGCCACATGTCACTCGGCATGTTTGCTTCATGACTTCCTGTCTGAGAAATTTGGCTACATGACACCGTCATACGACGTGTGATTGCAAGATTTGTTTGTTTTATGAGACTTTTCTTTTTATTATCTCACAAATATTTTCTTTGACTTATTATAAATGTTTTAACAAATAGTTTTCAACTTAATTTACCTTGATCCACATGAATAAACTCAATTTTAATGTAATGCAACAGGTCGTCAAAACAGATCTGATATCTTTATTAAGGGGAAAGTTTGCTCTAGTTTTAGCTCATGCTGTATGCTGTGGTATACATGTTTTGTAGCTGTGTGTGGTAAGCAGACATGCTGCTTCTTGAAAGACTCTGCAGTGTGGAGCAGGTGGTGTTACTCAGGTCAGCCAGCAGCTGTCTGTTTAACTGTGTTATCATCTTTCTTCTCAAGATGATGCCGTTCACAGACACAGACTTCCACCCCGTGCACGTCATCAGTTGCTCCTCAGGTCTGAACAATAATGTCTGGCACCTTATCATCATGGAGACATTCCTGTAGCTCCAACTCGCCTTGTTGACACTTTACGTACAGGTAAACACCACGATGTGGACTGGAGAAGAATACTTTGAAATATTTCCTGTGACATACATAGAGTGACAATGCTCTGCCAAACACTACTATTGTCCCAAGATAATCTAATTGAGTGTGAGCTAAATATAGCACAAGTGGAATACAAACATTTGGCCCGGGGCGACACTCCCGCGCTGACGTTAATCACTGTTAAACCCTGCAGCAACAGGCACCAGAGCAGCCAATTAGCACAGAGAGGGAAGGTAAGAGGGACAGGAGGGCGACAGAGGAGCGAGGAGGGATTCAGTGTCAGGACCGAAGACTAAAGACTGAGCCGACTAATGAGAAGGTCAGGACAACAACAGATGACGACGACGAGGAATAAAACAGACGATAACGAGACAATCCCGCGAAGAGAAACACGTGTTTGGCGCCAAAATGTTTGGTGACCAGCTGCACGAATCAATGAACGGAAAAGAGTATTCCATTAAAATACTTAGAGAAATTTTAAGTTATTCAATGAGCATAAAAATATAGTAAAATAAAGTCTTTATGTGCCTGATACTGATACCTTTGCTATTCTATTTGCTATTATTTATTCCATGTACAACAACAATAACAGAATAACTGATAAACTTCATAATTAACTCAAACAGTGAACACAACAACTGAAGGAAGTTTCAAATGAGATCAATTCAGTAGATTATTTCCTGTGAATATTTAATCAGATTCCTGATATATCTAGGAACTTTTGTACATTTCTGTGTCTGTATTTTTAATATTTTGTTTGATTTTTAACAATCATACCTACATGTTAGTTGTGTCTTTCATTGTTCCCATTGTTCTTTGAGCTCTTCGATTGTTTTAAGAAGATGTTTAACTCTCTGCTCTGTGAATACAGCTTGTGTTCAGGTCTTTACCGTGAAGAACATTACATCTGAAATAATAATCTAACCCTCTTCAGAGACGTGAATAAAATACAGAGAAACAGGCTTACTGTTAAATGGTAAATGCACTCGTATTTATAGAACGCCTTTCTGATCCACCGAACACTCAAAGCGCTTTTACACTTAACACTTGTCACATTCACTCATTCACATGCATTGTGTCAACTGTTCATCAGAAGTGGTACAGCTCACACCGGCACTTTATACATAAACACACACAGTCACACACAACATCAAAGCTAACAAGCAATTTAGTGGGATAGTCACCCCACGATTACTACTACTACTACTGCTACTACTACTACTACTAATACCTGATGACCTGCTCTACTGCCTGAGCCACATCTGGGTATATATACTGTAGCTGAATTTACTGCTAATGGTTTTCAGAAGTGTTCCTGGTTTTTAATGCAAAAAAAGAAGGTCAAAGGTCAGAGGTCAGAGGTATTCAGTGTTTTTGGCCTTGTTTCTTACATATAGAGCTATTTCTCTGTGTTCTCTGAATCCTTTAATGATATTTTGGATTGCTGATGGTGAAATCAACTAAAATTTCTTCCAATTATACATCAAGAAACATTGTTCTTAAACTGATGGACGATTTGCAGGTTTTCACAAAGTGGTCCCCATCCCTGATTGTGAATGACTGAGCCTTTCACAGGCAGACCTGTTATACCAAGTCATTATACTAAGACACTGTCACCTGTTACCAGTTAACCTGTTTACCTGTAGGATGATCCGAACAGGTGTGTTTCTTTCTTTTTCAGTCGTTTGCTGATGCTGTCCTGGTTTTGCAGGCATCAAATTCAGATTGTGAGTGTATATTTAACATTAAATATCACTGTAGCTCTGTATTCAATTGAATATATACACTCTGATTTTATTTACGTTGTGCATAACGTGCTAACTTTTCTGGAATCAGAAGCTAAAGAGCCAAATATTTGGTGGAGATGTAAAGGAGAGTGAATATTGGACTTAAATTATCACTTATGTTGCTTCATGTCTGTGTGACGTTATTAAACAACTGTTTGTTAACAAATTCGCCGTATTAAATTATTAAATTATGTCACTGTTGTGCTTACAGCTCGTTTTCACTGCTTCCAACTGGCCAAAACAAAAGTTAATACCAGTTTAAACAAATAGTAAACAACATGGAGGATATTTTTAAAAACCCCAATCTGTATCTTTGCTCCGTAGTCTGCCTCCCCCACGCTGTATCTCTCTCCCTCTCTCAGTCTATCATCCCTCCTCTTGCAGAGACACATGGTGCTCTGGCATGCCACTCATTCCATTATAACAAGCCACATTCCCTGGAACACTTCCTCCGCTCTGTCCCCGCTTGTGGTCCCTCGGTCCCAGAGCAGACACCCCCCCCTCCCCTGCTCTCCCTCCTCCTCCCTTTCCCTCACCCACCCGCCGCCCCCCCCCTGGTGCTTATCCCTGGGCGTCTGTGGCTCCCAGTGCAGAGAGCCACAAGCAGCCAGAGCTTCCCATTGAGCTGTCTCTCCTGATCTGTCTGTCTGTCAGTCACACTGGATCAATTTGCCCTAGCTGCCTGGTCTTTGTAAGGAGGAAGAGAGCATCCAGTACCCGGACCTAAAAACATAAACCAGTGGAGGAAGAGAGAGGAAACCTGGAGAGACGGACTCCATCACACCCATGAGAGACATGGGAGGAAAAGAGAAGAAGGTTTTGGTGATTGCAAATGTGCCCAGCTACCAAGGGTGAGTCTTCTGTGGTTGTCTGTGCCGACAGACGTCTTGCATGCATGAAAACTGCTGCAACTGCGTCCCTGATTGGAACGCTGCGGTTAAAGAGTTAAAGACGACTTTGACCTGCCTACAGCGACTATTTGTGTTATCCTTTAGAAACGCAAAGCAATCTTGAACTTGCATAATGACCATGTTTTAAATTCTAACACCTCTTCTCCTGTGGTATCAGGTTCATCCAGTGCAAGGTGCCACTTGTCAAGTTACCCGGCACACTGATTTATTTAGCGCACATTTATCTCGAGGGGTTGGTTTGAAATAATGTTTGACTGAAGGACTTTTTCTTCTCTTCTGTCTGAAACAGGTTGAATTTAAAGACAAAAAAACTACTTAAAAACTTTATTTTAGTATTAAAATGTTGATACTCTTCAAAAAAGGATCACACTGTTTGTAGATTGTAGATATGTAGATTTATGAGCAACAGCTCAACAAACTGGGCAAACTATCCTGATGAAAATAAGTAAAAGAATAATTTAATATACTCTAGGTTGCAGAAATCATTTTTCATACATACATTTTGGCGCAAAGCAGAAACCCTATCTACTGCGGACTAACATAAGAGCTCTTTGTTTGTTTCTTTGTTCACTGTGAAATGGAAAACACTGAGTGGAAGCTCTACAGTTACACTCTTCTGCAGAGGCTGCTGATTTGTTGTCAGCGTGAAGGACTTGGAGGGCTGTGGGCACTATATATCTGTGCATGCATATCAGTGCGGCTTTTGTGTCTGTCTATCTGAGAAGGCTATAAGGAGTTCCTGTACTTATACATGTGCAGCGGCTCTGTGTGTGTGTGTGTGTGTGTACATGGCACAGCAGAATTTCAGGGTCGCACAAGTTCGTTATCAATTTGGCCCCCCGGCCTAAGAGAACACCCTCAGTCCAACTATTTGCATCGGACGCGCCAGAGAGCTGTGGTGATGAAACGCTGATCACGGCTCGGCTTTGAAGCTGCTGCGAGCTGGCGGGCCTGTAAGGGGAGAAGGAGAAACATAAACCTGTGGATCACTTGATATTTTCTTGTGGGCCAGTCAACATGTTTAATTTGATGCCTATTAATTTGAAAAGTGCCTCTCTAATGAAGCAGTGTGAGCCGTGGGCTTTTTTTCTGTTGAGCACGGTTGCAGTTGAACATTGTGTCCTTTGGCTCAGATGATCTGGAGATGTCCACTTGAGGCTGTTCTGTATGTGCATTTTTTTGTTTTTGACATTTGGTCTTTGCCTCCTTTGCCTGAGTTGAGGCCGAAGACAAATTTGGTCGGATGATAACGTTCTGTACTATTCTATTCTCTTCTTCATACGCACACACTCAGAGACACCTCCCCCGCATTCCTATGGTTTATAGGCTTTGATGACTGTTTCCATGCGACTACTAAACCAGCACGACAACAGAGGCCCCCTGAGAGAGAAGAGATAGCACCCTGCGGTGAAGACTGTCCATTCGAGGGCCGCCCCTCCTACTCAGGCCGTCTGGGACTAGACCCCTCTGTCCTGTCCTGATACTTAAAAAAGGCCCCTAATCTGCCTGTTGCTGTTTCTGTACCGTAACAAACAAACCATAGCAGCGTTAACCCTTGGATTACTAACACACTTTTACATAATGTCCCTGTATACATGAATGAACACACACGTGCACGCCACACAGGCAAACATGCATGCAGCAGACTCTGTGTCTCCCCTTGCCACTTCATGTTATCTTAGCTGAGAGCGGCCGCTCTGTCTGTTTACCTAGCAGCGGATACACAAAGAAGAAGCTGGAGATGATTTCTAGATTTTCGTTACATGAGAGAAGAATCAGCGGTGCAGTATCTAAGCTTGGCTTGTTATTCTACACCAGGTCAGAGAAAGGCTGAGAGAGCCGCTGCTGTGTCAGAGAAAAATAAATAACAATTTGTAGCATTTCAAATATGGAGATACACTGCCACTTTGAATGCAACATCTTGGGTCATTTCATGTTAATTATATTCATGTATTCTTTAACACTGATGTGTAAAGATCTCACAAAAAACAAAGCAAAAACAAATGTGACCTTCCTGTTCATCAAATAAAATTATTAACAGCTGAAACAGTTTTTAAGTTTTAAACAAAACTTACGGTTGACTCATATTTTTAGGGTGAAGACCATCAGATATATATAGCTTAGCCCAAAATGGATCACCTTTGTCAAAGGTTAAGGATAATAAACCCCTCAAACTCTCTTATTACTGACATGTTTTACCTTGTAAGCTTCAAAGATAGTTACCAACACAAACAATGTGGATTTGTTTTAGAGTTAGGTAAGAGTGGAAAGCATGCTGTGAACAGCTGCTGACAATCAAGAAATAGAGCAACTGCGTAAGATGACTGCTCATCAAACCACATTTTCTATTTTGACAAGATACAATGTGTAAATATGCGCAGACAGAAGGCGAGGCTGGTGTTACTGTGGCGCTGAGTGTGAGAAACAAACCCACGTTTGTGCTGGATGCCCAGAGATTAAACTGATGTACAGCCGTATTTAGTGTTTCACAAATATTGATTGTTTTATGTATCTCTCATACATTTTATTATATGGCCACAGTCCTGCCTGATTAGTCTCATTACGTCCTGCAGAATATGTTTTTTTTATGGTGACAAAGGGACAGTTAGCCTACATCAGTTAACCTGATGAGTAGCAGTTCATTTTCACTGTAACAGTTTTTTTTTATTACACCCTTTGTGATCCCAGAAGCTTTTTGTGTCTTTCACGAGGCATAAAGCAGCGCGACAGTGAGCAGCGTTGAACTGTCACCTGTTGCCACCGTCTTTCATGGTGTCTCTGTTTTTAACCCTCTCCATTGTCCCCGGCTTGTACCTTGTACAATTAGCCTGTTACAATAAACCCACAGCTATGTACAGACTGATGCAGCATTTGGCCGCAGTCCTGAACACGTAGGAATAATTTTACAATACCAAACACATCCTGACGGTGTCCCCTCCAATTAGCATTATTGTCATAATCAGCACTTATCGTTCATGTGATTTTTCTTATTCTTTTAACCCCCACAGACGTCCAGTATAAATAGATTTCGGGATGCCTGCGGGCAGGTTTTTAACAGCTCTCATCACTTTGCTCTTGTGTCACATTTGGCATTTTAGGGGGGATCTGAACGACGCAAACCCATCTAAACATACACTCGTGGACTCACACAGTCCTCGGGGTCTTCGTGATTCATTGCTACTTTAAGAGGCATGAGACACATGCGGTTCTTCCTATCAGTTACATGGAAGGATTACGATGGAGAAGACAGATAGGAACCCCCTTGCCGTTTTATAGGGAGGGATTACCAAAGGCCGCCAAGCAAAGTAAACATACACAAACTACAGCATTGCTCAGACAGTGACACACCGGCTGCCAGCGCGCATGCACACGTAAAACACGGCCACATACCATGCAAAATACCCTTATGTAACAGGTGGTTAAAGCAACAACTGCAACAAGTCAAGGTGGCCACAATGGAAATCCATCTATTTAACTTTAATTCCTGTCTGCCAGGTGACACAACAGTTTTTCACCAACGGAGGTTTTCCATTTCTGCTGCTAGCGTGCCCCTTGAACCCTCGCCCTGTACTACAGGGTCACCCAAAATAAAGCCCTTTAAAGTGAGTGACCCGGGGTCACCCAGCCACCCCGTTGCATCAGGTCCTCTCCAGACCTGTGAACCAGCTCAGCTCCAGATGACACTGTCAAAACAGGCATGAGAGTTCTTGGAAGGACCTCTGCAAGACCCCAAATTTAAAGACACGGGCTGGGTGGTGGTCAGGTCAGACAACTGCTGTGTCTCACAGTGAGTGGCGGAAGAAGTGCTCAGCTCAAGTAAAAGTAGTTGTACACAAATGTAAAAATACTCCTAAATCTGTGCTAAATCCTTCACATGTATTAGCAGTAAAATGCACTGAAGTCATCATGAAGAACTGTCAGATACACTCAAGCTACGACAAGGAGCTGTCTCTTTGTAAGAATGCCATTTTTGACAACGACAACATTTTGTGGTGTCACTGACTCTGGCTCGCTGGAACGTCCGCTGCAATAAATGGAACTGAACCTTAATTAGCATCATTGGAAACACCTGAGTTGACCCTACGAGTTCAAGTCATGTCATGCTGGGAAAAAGGTCTACCAATGCTCTTTAGATGCACTTTAAATGCTATTTTAGATTGGATAATGGCATTGGCAAATGTTCATGGCAGACATTCTCCAATTTGGTACCTTTTAACTAAGCTAAATAAATGCAAATAAAAGTTAAAAAAACAAAACAAAACAATTAATATAATTTGAAACTGTGACAACTGTGAATTAATCATCCGATGTAAACAGGCCAACATAAGGAACAGTGACAGGTGCCTCTTTCAGTTTTAGCACTGGAGTTGAAATCCTACCCTGAGAAAGCCTCTGATGCTGAAGAACAGCCCTGGCTGTGAGATACGGTCTGCATTAGGGGCTCATGCACCATGTTGAAACTACAGCCCCTCTCTGACCTCTGTAATTGTCAAGCAAAGGCAGGACATTTACACTCCGGAGGTATAAATATCCCGAGTGATCTTCCATGACTCCCCCAAAGGCTCAACAGGTAGAAAGCCAGCTGTCACCAGCGGGCGTCAGGCCGGATTTCTCCAGCACATCATCAGTCATCCCATTTGGATCTGAGACACTGCTGCTGGACGACTGGACCAAAGCATATGGAGCGCGCTGCTATTTTAACAGTGTAGACGAGAGATGGGCAAAAGATTTTTCTTTACGGCTTACACTAACGCAGAAATCCTTTTAACTTAACGGGTTGCCGTATTAACCAAAAACAGACATTTGCTTCCCTCATCAGTTTGTTTACAGATTTAGATAGATCTTTATTTATATCTACATACCTTTCATCAGAGGATTATTGATTTCTTTTTTAAATGATTGATTATTTTTCTGATCAGCTTCTCTATTAATATCCATCTATAAAGAAAATAGTTCTGTCAGAAAATAGATAAAATTGTCCATAACAGTTTCCTAAAGTTTAAGGTGGTATAAGATGTTCTGAAAAGTCCAGTCAGTAGTTCAAACACAGAGATATTAAGTGTGCTTTTACAAAATAAAGACAAGTCGGTGAAAACTTGTTAAAAACGTTACAGCTCTAATTTGAAAAGAAAAAAGAAATTTCAGCAAGACCTCAACATTTTCATTCAATATGTTACGTCCACAAATTAATCAGCTAATTGTTTAGTCTGAGGAATGTTGGAAAAATTTGAAAAATGTTCATCACAGTTTCCCAGAAGCCCAAAGTACAAAATGATACCTTCAAATTGTTTTTCCTGATCAACCAGAGAAATAATCAGAATTTCCACATCTAAGAAGCTGTAACTTCTAATAATAAATCTTTTGTGTCATAAAAGACAAATCTGTTTTCCATTGATGAACTAATTGCTTTAACGCTGCTGTGCTGAAGGATTCGGATTCGTAGTAAATGTAACGATGTTGTCATTTCAGGTCAGACAAGAAGACTCTGTGTAACGAGTCTGTTTCTGGCAAGAAGAATGGAAAACTCCTATCGTCTGCCGTACCACCGCCGATACCCATGTCCCCCATCGTTGAAAAGATGGAGGGGCTGAAGGCCATACGCAACCGCAGCAACAGCCTTCGTCTGGGCCGCCTGGCCTTCTACCGGCACCTGGAGAAGGTGGAGACGATGCGCTGCTTCTGGGAGCTCAAACATGTGGAGCTGGAGGGAGGAAACCAGCAGGTAACAATCTACGAACAGATACTTTCTACTTCCTTTTAGTTTTTATTTGGTATTTGGCTCAATTAATGAGCTACTGAATTAAACGCAGGGCTACTTTTTTTAGGTCTATCATCAGCCGGTATTTATGGGAGTGGGATTAAATGAGATTGACTGTCTTTGTAACAGTGTTGTGCCCCCTGATGGTAATATATGCAACATGTGTTCAAACCTAAACCACAATCTGCAGTCTGTGCAGAAAGGAGCAAGAAGAGAACTGAAATAACCAACTCGTCCAGTTCTTGGTACCCGCTGGCAGGCACAACATGCTCAGACAGGTGGAATACTGAACCACAAGCCCACTAGAGGGAGCTGCAGATCTTTGAGTGTTTTTTTATTGTCTGTTTGAACCTCCTCAACTCGCAGACTGTCACTCACACACTCAAACATGTTTACTTAGTGAAGGGGACATCAGACTTTATATCCTTTTATATATTTTTTTTATATCCAGACTTTATATCAGGTTTACACTCACCACAGACCCAAATATCAACTTGTTTCTAATTTGGTGACTCAGATTTTGACCCCAATTAACTGCTCTTTAGTTGGAAATGTGTCCCCAAATGTAGCCTAAGTCAAAACTCACACACACACACACACACTCACTGTAAACCACAGACTGTAATGAATGCTCGGCGTCTGGTCAATGCACACAGATCCAGTTGCCACGAGATGGCGGCACTGGGCCAGTTTGAGTTACTAGATTTAGAAGATGAATACAGAGGTCTTGCACTCTGATATGAGTTGATGTGAATGTCAGTTATCATCGAGTGAAGATGTCAGAAACCAGTTTACTAGATTACTCATTTGGCCTCATCAACTTGACAAGAGTTAAGCACGACGAAACAAGTGGAAACATTTCAGAAAACGACGCTGCGGCCAGAAGGTCTGCTCAGATTAACAGTATAGTTTTATTATACCCATAATGAGGTCATTTTACAGCTCATACAGCTTATTTATTTTTTGTCTTATCCAACTATAAATCAGTGGCTCTTTTCATGTGACCACCAGGCTGCGCTCAGGGAGCTGTTAGGCTTACACAGGAGGCACCTTATGTAATTTAAGATCCTCAGCCAATCATAGTCCCCCTCAACTCTCTCCTCTTCCTCTCTACCTCAGCTTCCTTCTATCCTCTACACTCTACGCTCTTCATAGTTTAACGACTACAAACTTCCATGTTGTTATCAGAAACATGCAGAACAGTCAACAGATCCATCAGCTTCATTAACTGTCACTACTGCGGAGGTTCTCCTCAGATTCCCACTGGGGGAATATTTGCCCCTCCTAGGAGTCCTGCTCTGCAACCCCTTTGACCCTTGAACCCCCCCAGCTGCTGCTGCTTGTTAAATCAAGCTTGCTTTGGCCTGCTGCGCTCTAAAAAAAGTCGATCATGTTAAAAAACTCCAAAAAACTTTTTGTCTTTTGTCTTAAATATGTATGATTTAGTAGAATTTGGCTGTTTTGTGGCAAATTTCTGTTGCCACGAATATATTTTGACATATTTCTGATATAAATCACGTAAAAAACACACAAAAAATGTCTCATCCTCTCTTACAGAAAGGTTAAAAGACCTTCATACTGTAAACCGACAAGCTTAGCAGGGCATGGGGAGAGATCTGATCTGCTTGGCTGTCGTGGTCACATTTCACTATTCGGTATAAATCATCATCTCCATTCAGACAGATAGCTGTCACACACAGAGAGGCACTTGGAGTCCAAAAAGGAAACTGTGCAGTCCTCTGCTGACAGCACAGAGTGGACGTGCACATCTTCATCCACAGGTGTGTGCTGAATTTAAGAGGGTGAGCGTGTTTTCGTGTTTTGCTATTTTACACCCAGGCGGCCTCCTTTCTCTCTCTCGTTTCAACAGTGTGGACACAGAAGTTCACGGAAAAACACAACTACTTCAACTACTTTGTCATGTTTTTTCATCATGCGGGTCCAGAAAAGATAAACTTAGCAGCACACAGATGCTGGTGTTTGTTTACACGCGCGCGTGACTGTCAGCTTGTTTGCCAGTGTTTGCATCTGCAGTGATGCATGCACTCTGTTTGTGGGCTACAGAGTAGGCAAAGCGACAGCCTGACAGATATAGTTAGGAGTGCGCATTCATGCATGCATGAAGTGCTGTGTCCGAAGTTAAAGGATACCGCAGGGGTCTCACTAACATACCAGCAGCACCCGCGGGCATCTGATTCTGCGTACAGCAACGACACCCTGAACCCAACACCACCTGTCCCATTCTCGTCTCAGAGACAGCATGTTCTCTCCTTTTAGGTCCTGAGTGGGAGGGAGGCAGGGAAGAAGCCGGGTGGAGGGTGAATGGTTGGCTGAGTGGGCAGGTGACTTGACAGCACAGACCTCCTGTTCTTGTCCGAGTCTGTGGTGAGCAAGACACTGAGCATTCAATGCACAGCTATTACATAGTCAACGCCTGCTGTCTCGCCCCATGTCAACAAGTTGTTGCCCACCACCTGAGACTCTTTCGCCACAGGAGGCAGAGAGGCTGAGATAAGACAGGCAGGCTGTGCAGGCGGACAACAGGGAGACAGAAAAAAAAGGAAACACGTCTATCATGGAGGACTTTCTCAGGGATAAAGATATTTGGATATTGGGGAGTGTGTGTCTGGTGGCCACATTCCTGTGGCGACGGTGGTGGAAATTATTCTCCATTAAGAAGACAGGAAAGACCACATCACCCGTGGACACACAGGTAACGCTGCAAGAGAGGAATATGAGTCCATGCACCTGTGCTACATGTGAACAGGTGATTTTAGAAGCATGCCAGAAGTTCTTTGAGTCTGAATGGTTAAAAATAATGTGAGAAATCCACAAATCTTTGTCCACTGTGCTCAGCTGTCACGCTGTGGATTGTGGCTGACAAGCTGCCGGCCTCCATGAACCGGAAGTAATGGATGTTATCACGTTAACATCCGTACTAATGCTGTCTCAATGCCAAAGTGATGCAAGTCAGTTTATTTTCTTATCACGTTGACAGATTTGACCAAAGCTGTTGTTTGTGTTTGTTGGCTTCACTAAGGAGATTATGTTTTCCTTGTTGTTTGTCTGTGAGCTGATCTCTCGTGTCATTAGATCAGAACGAGATTTATTAGAAAGTGAAACCACAGATCGAGGAACAAGTGACGAGGTTTTTGTGGGTCTGGATCGAGGAATTTAAAGGATTCCTTAACAATAAGTTTGGACATTTTTGAACATTTTTACACATTTTTCTTGAGATATTACACTTAAAAAACTGGTGGTCGTCTCCTATGATGTGTATTTTGTATCATGAGCACACTCGACATAAATGTGTCTGTGCTTTTGCAGCAAGCTGCGACTTTTTTGACTTATAATTATTAATAAAACACATAAAAAACACAGGTAAGTATTTCAATTAATACAAATTAAAACCAATTTACAGCACCATGCAGAATTGGGATTTGTATGCATTATCTAACTACTTCCTGAATCATAATTTGTGTATTTCGCCTACAAAGCTCTGAATGTTGCAAAGCAGAGCTGGTGTTATCTGTGGAAGGGTGTCTGCTTTCAGCCTGAGAAGAAGAGTTATATTTCTGGTGGTGTGAACAGACCTGTTTCGTAACTGGTCTTCCTCGAGACAAAGTACTCTATTGTTGACTAATCATGTCTGAGTACAGAGTACTGGCAGTAAAAGTAATGAGCCCAGGTATGACTGGCGTCTGTGACATTTCTGGTATTGTGCAGCCGAGGTGGAATCAACAGGTTGCTTTGACAAAACAACGCGACAACAATAGTCCTTGGCAGGTGAATCAATGCTTCATCAGTCAGTGGAAAACATAACGTCACCTCACATGCGTCACAAACTTGTCACCAGCTGTGACATCTAAATTCTGTCCAACAGCACTTACCTCCACCACTCCATCCAGACGGGCCTGTGCCCTCTACGATACGCATACCGTGTCCGGTTTAAACCAGTTTATTATGTTAACATAATCCAGCTGGAAGCAAATGTAATTGACTCCTCATAAAGTGTGAGAGCTGTGGTGCTTTGAGCTGTTAAAGCCTGTCAGTGTCAGCTCAATATTTTTATTAGTCTCAGTCTTCTTGTCTCTGCTGACAGTGAGCTTATTACAGCTAGATTTATAACTCTGTTTAACGTTTCTGCTACTGCGGACAGTTTAGGTCTAATGAGCCAACATGTCAGCGCTGGTTTGAAAGCATCATTATGCAACTTTACAGCCTTACAATGTACGTAACACTTTAAGTCACACACCAAGAACAATTTCACAGATTTTGGTGATTCTGGCTCGCTGTGATTTACAGAGTTTCCTGATGGATAGGAAAATGTTGTAAACTGTAGCTGCTGTTAGCTAGTTAGCTCTTACCTGTGCTGCCTGGACTGGCTGCTCAGAGCACGAGGGGACAAGGACAAGTTCTGGACTGCGGCGGGAGAGGCGTGGTGGGCCAGCGGGGAATGTAACCGCAATCAGCAACCTCCGCAGACATGGCAGAGGCGAGGAGACTGAAGAGGACTTTGATGGAGGAAGCTAAGATGAGAAAAAGAGAGAGTCACAAAGTGACAGACAAGACAAGAGTAAATCTGGGACGTTGGCGAGAGCTTTGTGAAAGACAGACGCCGAGCTGTTGGACTAGTACGTAATATTAGCTGGCTGTCTTGAGTTGTTGCACCTGCTTGATGTTTGGCTGTTAGCGAAATTGACGACTTAGTGGTTTTTATATTTACGGGTGTATCCATGTTTACGATAGTAGTAATTAAGTGGACTGCACGATAGAACTGCAGACGTCAAATTACAAAAGCAAACAAATCGAAAACAAATAAATCAAACTAAGATTTTCAAAATTAAGTTTGAACTTTAAATTAATGATTTTTGAAACTTGGGGGCACCGAGATCTGTCCAAGGTGCTGAAACAACGCTGCTCCTCAGCTGACTTCTTTAACTCTCCTTACTTTAAACTCAGCCACATCTTGTTTAGTGTTCAGCGCACTAACCCGAATACATGTGCAGATTCTACAGTTGAACTGGGAGATTAACTTTCTTCAACTCCAGGCTGACACAAAAAGAGACAGCCTGCATCATACAAATGATTTTTGCAAGGTGGCCTGTACAGAGTAAACTGTAGCTTGTGCTAATGCGTATAAGCATGACTAATGCGAGAAGGGCTTCTCCTGCCTCAGATTCTCACACTTACATAGCTCAGACCAAATTAGCACACAAGCAAAACAGAGGAGGGAAGAACAGAGCCGGTGATAGTGTCAAGTGAAAGACTGGCGACTTTAAAAACACAAAGAAGGACATTCAGGACTGAATGTGTTTGTCTAAAGTTTGTTTTAAAGATCCTACTTCAGGGTATCTCGAGTCCTTAATTGAGACCTTAGTGAGGAGGAGGACGCTCTATGTTTTTACTAAATGTTACTAAATTTTGATGCCTCAGATGTGCACAAAAAATGCAGCTTCTGCTTGTCACATTAATGTGCAATTAAAGCATAAAGATCTTTAAAAAATATTCATATAAGCAAACAAAGAGATTCCAATAATGCTGGTATTATACTAAGGATATAGTTACTGATAGTTTGTACATTTACACACAAATTTATTTACACACTACGTACTGCTCCATGATGAAATGACCCCTGAAGGTACCACAACATAAATAACTTGTAATTTTATTGATGTAAATTATTAAATACATATTTGTTTGGTTGAATTTGATCAAAACTGAGGGAGAAAACATTAAAGTCAAGTCTTTAAAGAAACTTTACTGGATTCATTTGTTAACAGACGCAGCTTACACAGTTCAGATCAATAATTCAGTTGAACAGTGTCAGTATGTGTGTTACATTGATCAGCGACGCGCAGACTGTGTTCTGGCTTCTGTCTCTGGTATGAGGACTCTGGAGGAATGTGCTGTTTTCGCCTGGACTCATCTGGCCTCTCGGCCGGTGTCCACTTTCAGCCGTTTGCATAACTCATTACCAGCACAGTGCTGATACATGGTGGCACACACACACACACACACACACACATGCCAACACACAGACACACACTCGTTACACACCAGCACAAGCGCTTGCCAGCCGTTACTCTGAGTCACTTTGTGTGGTGCGTTGCACAAGTTCATCAAGTGAGATGATTTATTGCGCTGTGGTCGAGGCTGGGACCGAACACAGTGCGCACTGACACGCAGAGACGAGGACATAGTTCAGTTTTAATTATTAGGTTTCATTTACTGTCAATGTAAAAACCCAAAGCTTGATTTAGAGTGTTTCTCCTGTGATGAAACTCTGATTATATGACTTTGCCTTGATGCTAATATTACAGGAAAGTTATGTGAATACGCAACTTCACTAACTATCCTCGACTAGACATGACAGTTTGATGCAGCGGGGCAATAAAAAAACATCCAGAATCCACAATAACAGCAGGGGAGAACTAGCTAAATGCAAACATGAGTGAGTAACGAATGTGACTGTGGTGGAAGGAAGCAGCAGGAAGCATTGTAATACATATATCCAAAAATAACCTGAAATGAATCCAGACTGTGTGCAAATGCAAATAAGTAGACGCAGCAGCCACATGAGCAGGCCTGTGTCTAAACTCATATCCTACTTGCCCCTTAGAACAGGGGTCTTCAACCAGGGGGCCACGACCCCCAGGAGGTCCGCAGAGGTACTGCAAGGGGTCCGCCAATATTTGTCATAATAATTGACAATTCACCAAAATAATGGTGAATGTGAGGGTGCAGATCACTGAGAAACTACAAACAGCGGAGGCATTTCCACTCCACTTGGATGAATCAGTGGACAGCTCTTTAAGTTAATAACCAATAATAATTATGCATGAGCTTTTTTATCAGTCATAAACTCATACAGGTTAATAACCCAGTATATAAATATGTTAATGAGCTGAATTAAAAGTTGAATAAAGTAAATATAAAGGTTATTATAGGCCAGGCTAAAAATGTAAACTAAAAAATGAATTACACTCGGGGTCCTGTTCTTCGGGCTGAAAAAAGGCTATCAGCTATATTTATTTTTCATCATATTATTATGATATGAACTATTTAGTTTCCTCATAAAATCTCACAATTAAATGAAAAATGAGCCCACAGCAATACTACCTTAAAAAAATACACCCATCAGTGAAGGCACAATAGCTGTGACGATTTTTAAGGTGTAATAAATGTAAATTCACTACGAAGTAAACTACAATATTTTACAACAATAACTTTATAGTTCAGTTTGATAGTAGTAGTATTATTTGTTCATTGGAGAAAGGAGTGATATCAGTGGACAGTAGAAGACACCATGACACGGCTTGTAAGCTGAAGAGCAGTAAATTAATTATAGTGTAATTATAGTGTAATTACAGCGACAGTACTAAATGAAAAACACGTAAATCTGAACTGTCAGCCGTAGAAACAACACGACTCCTTCAACAAACCATCAGTGGTGACATGTTTATGATTTCATGCACTAAAAACTACAGCAACGACTCCAGTGGTGGAGAAAGCACTCAGATACAACAGTGAAGAAATACTAGTAAGGCTTGCAAAATGAGCTCCTCATACACTGTTAGACATCTTAAATTATATTATTGATATGTGAATATACTGATCACCTATAACAGCAGGCTACATTATTTCCCTCTGAATTGTTGCAGCTGTGCAATAGAAGAATTAAATTGCAGAACATATAAATACATATTGAAATTAAAACTGTTCGTAATTAAATACTTAATAGTTATAGTATAGTATAGTATTAGTCCAGTATGTATACACTCAAAAACAAAAAGTTTACCTGTTCATTTCCATCCATTCACATGGTTTTAATATAAATTAACAAACTTACTGTGAAGCAAGTAATAAGATTTGTGTAAGAGTGTTAATAAACTCAAAATGACTGCATTAATTTTCTCTGTTAGGTTTGGGCAAACAAATTAATGCTGAATGCATAAACCTGACTGCTACACTACTGTGGAAGCACATTAAGTTTATTAGTTACATAAATCTTATTACATGTTTCACATTAAGTCTATTAATTAATTCATATTAAACCTATGTCATTCAAATGGGTGAAAAATGTCTAAAGATTTTTGTAGTGTAGGTTTGGTCGTCTTGGTTTTTCAAGTATACGCAATATTTGCACTTATAGCTGCTGAATCAGTGATTAAACAATGTTACACTCATTTATCAGTTTGTACGTACCAACCACTGATGGTACCAACTGCAGTTTGATTTATTTGTTTATTTGTGATGCAGAAGAGTAGCAAACATAACATAACACCTTAATAACACTATGCTCATTCAGCATATTCAAATCACTATTTTTAGATTATTTCTGGTACTTTTAATGCCTTTATTTGATAGGTGCATCTTAAGATAGACAGGCAGGCAGGTGGGGGGGCGCGGGTGATGGGGTTTGCTGACATGCAGCAAAGGGCCACGGGTTCGAATTTAACCCCAGGCCTCTCCAGTCTTGGTACATGGCGCATGCTCTGCAAGGTAAGCTACTGGGCAGGCTGTCAGATCTCTTTTGAACAGGCCTGTCAGGTGCACACAATGATAGAAACAGAGCACATAGAACAGATCTCAAGCCTACAGTGGACTAAAAGATAACTATATGTATATATTGTATAATATTTTCCATAAAGTTGAATTAGTACTCTAAAAACAGTTTGTAATCTCATAACCATGCATGAATGAATGTGCATGTCTTTAGATCTCCACGCTAACTCAGAGAGTTTGCAGAGGAACAGTGCAGCAGCAGCAGCTACAACCTGACTCCAAAATAACAGAATTTCCTATCTGTGCACGTTGATTTTCATTCAGAAACGCCAGCAGTAATTAGAAGTGTTAATTTCCTGAAAGTCTATTAAAGTATCCATTAGAGAGAGCTGCAGGGTGAATGGAGAGCAGGTTGAAATTAAGATGAATTGAATTTAGGGCCAACATGAAGTCACAGCTGGCAATAACACTGATATTTGATTGCAGGTGGCGTTTATGATCTGTCGCCATGTGCAGCAGATCTTACACAGCAAACATCGACTTCTTAGATTTGTGTGGATGTGTCTGTGTGTAGGAGGTTAGTAGGTCAGGGTTCAAGGTAACCAAAGAGCAGCTGGGTGTGACCCGCCGTCCTGTCCTCAGGTAGTCTTCAGCAGGTTCTGTGGTCAGAGGAGGACTCGTGGCTCTCCGGTCCTCTTCTGCTATCTAGTGGTAACAAGACAAAAGTGCACCTTCCTTACAATTGAAACAACAAACATAATAATAATTTGCATGTTTTACATCGTTTACTCCAACTCATATACACTTTACATGAATTTATGTGAATTTGTTGCACAGTGTAGTCTGAAGATTTCAAACACTAAACAAGAAAGCGTCCGTGTGACATATCATGAAATAACAGCACAAAATAAAGTTATTAATATAGAAAACAAACATGTTTTCATTTTTTTTGTTGAAAAGTAATTATACTATATAATGCAGTGTTTATTAACATATTAACACAAGGAGATCCCAAACAGTAAGAGCAAACTGACACTCATAACTCAGTGACTTATTTTATGCATATTTCACATTTTATCCAATAACAACTGATAAACTAAATTCACCTAAATAGTGAACGCAGTAACTTCAGGATGTTTTTTTTTTTTTTGTCTTTTTGCTCAGATTTTTAGAAACACACAATTCTCTGTCTGTATTTGTAATTTTTAATTGTTAATAATCTCTCACTCCCACTAGGTGTCGCCAACGCCTTGTGGTAGATTAAAGAGAGAATTGTATGAAAAGTTCACAGGAAATAATCTGTGCAAAATTCAGCCAAATCACTTATTTTACACAAACTTCCTGCAGTTAGTCAGGTAACAACAGTAAGTACTGTACTGTTGTAATGCACAGAATATAATATATAATATGCCACTTAGTCCAAGGTCATCAGTTTACTCAGTGATAGAAAAGGAAAATGTTTCAGAATCACAGCTCTACTTCAAGGACTGTCTTTGAGGCAGAGTATTGAAGTCATGCATATCAATTAACTTTTATGTTTTTTAATTTTACATCAAATTATTTTTTAGTAAGCTGTAAGTTTACTCCACCAGCTTGTGCTGACCCTGTGACACTAAGGCGGAGCGAGACATGAGATCCTCTGTTTGAATTCTCCTCTAAGCTCTGCTGGTTTTTGTGCACATGTGTTTCTATGTGTGTGTGTGTGTGTGTGTGTGTGTGTGTTTTGGGACGGTGGGATTGACAAGTCATTCCACGAGGTCAGAGGTCACCATTTATCCTGAATCCTCTTTCAAACGCTGTCACGCCCTTCATGTTATATAACGCTGACAGCGAGCAGGAAACTCAAGATAACTGAGGGAAGTTTGCGTGTGTGTGTCTTTGGGAGTCTGTGCACATACTTGTAGCTTATGTAACATATTTACAGGCTATACAGGCCTCCCAACCACAAACACACATACGCAGACCCCGCTGACATCACGCAACACCTCCATGAGAGGAATTTATTAATGTCTATCCGAGGTCACAGAGAGCTGAACGAATGTTATCATGTGTTATTAAAGTACAGACTGTCACCAGCGTGTGGTGACACCGGTAGGTTCATCAGATAGAAAAGCAGCAGGTGGAGCTACAGAGATAATGTGTAACCTTCTTTCCGTTGTCGTACACTCGCCAGACATCTGTCCTCTAACAACGGTGGAAAAAGCAATAAGGAATCACACGCCATAAAAACAGAAATTTGACATAAACTCTTCGGCCCTCTCCATCAGTAACGTTTCATGTTGCAATATGAAGCAGCCACATAACTTTATTTGAATTCTATTCGTGACGCAGAGGTTTCCAAAGATACCATCTGTCGGGGTAATTTATGGGGCAATGTGCACAAATAGATTGTGTAGGACATTTTGAATATTTTATTTTATATACTAGTGCAGCTATAAAAAAAAACAAAACAAATATGGCATCTTGGATTACAGGTAAATACTAAAACAAATACTATAAGATGTAATTAATAAAAGCTGTGCATAATGTTTCCTCTGCTGTGTGCGTGTATTTAATCAATACATTTAGGCTTCCTGCATTACTGTCCATTGCGCCACATCTC
Organism: Protonibea diacanthus; assembly: GCA_028641955.1. Lineage (NCBI taxonomy): Eukaryota > Metazoa > Chordata > Actinopteri > Sciaenidae > Protonibea > Protonibea diacanthus. The sequence continues at coordinate 3,680,276 of CM053979.1, read as the reverse complement.
ACAGTTGAACACTTTGTTGGCCTTGATCTTGGAGAATAACAGGCTTTACAGGCTGACAAGGACCCTTTGGATACAGTTATTTGAATACAATTATTTTTGGTCTCCGGTAGGGCGGTGTGGGGTGAACCATGACTATGGTGCGGTAAAGATTCTTTGTGGGTAGGGATGTCATTTGAGGGGGGAAACCCTGGATGATTCAGGGGCCCCAGAGTTGGACCCGGGCCCTGGAACATGCCTGAGATCAGAGAGCTGTCAGTGAGCTGTTGTCAGGTGGACCAAAATTTCTAGTCTATCGCTAGGCACCCCTGGCAGCCTGTCTCATTTGAGGTGAAGGCACAGATCCATTTTAGGATCACGTGTAGGGCATGTGAGTGAACGCACATACAGTAATTAAAGGTTCGAATCAACTAAACATTTTCTGCAAAACCTGCCAATAAAATTCAAAGTACTTGAAAACGTGTACTTTCTTTGTGTACTCAAGCTGCAGTACTGCTGAATGCGGAGCCTGAGGCTATTATTGTGGCTCTGGGATAAAGCTTGTTGCATTCATGTTGTTCAGATTGAGTCTCTTGAGTGACATTGGATTACTAGACAGTCTGTGGCACTAGAATAAGCATTATGTATTGTCTGTGTCTTCCTGCTGAGTAACTCTATCTGCGGTGAGAGCGGCGAGGCTGCATCAGTCTCATTCCTAAACGGTGCTTCTATACCACACCGGCTCTCATCTTACCGTAGAACCTGCTCTGAGTGAGGGATTGCAGAGATTGTCCAACAGGGTACAGTTAAACCTCCCACTGCCATCAACACCAGAGCCAGGCCGATCAACCAGCACCCTATCATACGTTATCAGACACCTAATCTAGTTGCCGTGATGTGAGCAACGAGTCAGCTATGATAAAATAATGGATGCAGTTGACATCTATGTCCATAAAGGGTACTCAGTGACTTGTATACTTAACCATAGCCACATGCTGCAAGGTAAGGTATACAGTGAAGTCAACATTTAAGCAATATCACATAAGAGCTGTGCTTTATTGTCATTATCGGCACAGCAGTGATGTTACCAGATCTGTAAGCATCACTGCAGTCGGTATAATAAGTCTACCGTCTTTATAGCAACAGTGCGGTGTAATTTTCTGGTTCAGATATCACAACATCCTAATTTCACAGTTACAATTACAAAAAATATCTTTTAGATGCACCAGCTCTGACAGTTATAATGTTAGCATATAGGCTAGATGTGGAAATATGAGATAAGAATAAGAATAATAAGTATAAGCTGCTTTTGTCTACTCTGTTTTATACCAACTGCTGACTTCTGATCAACAAGGCTAGGTTTAAAACAAAGCACCAGGTCTGTTGTAGGCCACAGTTTGGACCTTATCGTGCTCAAAAAACATCCACAGACATGTTTGGTCTCAGCTTAAGCCAGATCATCTGCAGATTAATTCCAAAGCCAAACTGTTGTAATCTAGTAAAGTTAGACATGATACAAAATGAATAAATTAAATAGTTTTTGTTAGATTTGCTGCCATCTTGGCTGGAAGGGAGTCAGCTGCTTGCCCTGCTCTGTGTCAGTGTGGTCGCCATATTAGAGAGGTCAAGATCTGCTGGTAAACACACACCATCTGTGTTTTCGCGACAGCATTATTCCTGATCATCACAATGTGTTCAATTGCAGTAATCCACAGAGACGTGAGAAGTTTCTTTACTTTGTCGTAAAGATAGAAACCGTTTTCAGTGAATCTATTCAGGGGCTCTGGGTTGTGGTTGGGAAATGTATTTGGAACGACACGTTTCTGCTCTGTTGAATGCATTCTTTTAGGCTAATTTTAGGTGAGGTGGGCCTTTATGGATAGCTGCAGTATGTAGGATGTGTGGTGCTTTATATGAAGCTCTAAAAAAAACAAAGGTATTTTAATGTTTACACACCTTGTGAAAACCTTTCCTGATCTGTCTTCAGTGAACAAACCACAGTCTGTACTGTACTCCGCACACTTGCACACAGTGTCTTCTTTCAGTCCCACCTTAGCTGGTAAATTGGCACCATGGGTACGAGTGTTAAACCTGACAGCTGATGAGCTGTCTGTACTGGGAACAGTGCGAGGGACAGAGTATAGGTCAGGTTTTTCCGGTGTTGACAGATGGATGCCAGCATATAGGCGCCGGCGCTTTGTCACCCTGCCTACTCCAGATACCGCTGTACTGAGACGTGGAAAAGTTTGAGGTCAATGTGCACAGTCAGACACGTCTCAATAAGTGTCAATCGTTTGTGTCTGTTCATGAACATGAACAGGTCGTCCTCCTTAATTCGCAACACATGTGCACTAAGTCTCCTCTCACACAGTCCTCTCTCACTGTGTATCAACAGGTGTCAACGTTATCAACTGTTTCCTGTTTTCTTTCATTATCTTGTCTCCTGTCTGTTGCATGGACAGTGAGACTATATTGGGAAGCTTGAAGACTCTTTTATAATCTTTTTACGTTTCGTATGTATCGTTTTACAGTAAAAAAAAACTGTCAAACCATGACAGTAAAATACCATAAAATTTACTTTAAAGCATCGTTTAACAGAATTTTTACAGAATAATATATGATATAGTATTTTATATTAGAGACTGTCAATTGTACAATTAAACACCGTAATTTTACATGGCAAAACCTTCATTTATACGGTATTCATATGGTATTAACATGTCAGTTATATGGCAAAACAGTGCTGGATATGGAATAAAACGCCAATCTTAAATGTTAAATCAGCAGTACTAATATGCCTTTACCGTAATATTAGGAAAAAGTTATACCGTATTTATTATGGTAAAAATACTGGCAACCACAGATGACAGTTTATTACCGTAAAAAGACTTAAACAAGTTACCGTAAGTGAAGAACTATTGTTTAGTAAGAAAATCTCGACCCTGTTAATTTGTGTCAATTATGCAATGTACCGCTGACACATCCTCTTGGTAAAAACAAATCAGTTCTTAGAGTCTTGTGGCATTTGTCGTGGCTCAGAAATACCCACAATGCTTGTGTCTTTAACAGGGGTCCGAGTGGTTAATAAAGTTTTTGTGGCCTGCTCACACCTGTCACCCAACTTCCTATTACGGAGCAATGTGAAAGCCGTATACTTCCGTATGGAATCTGAAAATGAGATCCACGTTTTGCATAAAATATATACAAATCTACACCTGCTGCAACTTTTGCACGAGTTCGTCTCGATCACATTCGGTGTTCTTCTGTTCTTTTTTACTAGCTGTACATTTTATTTGTTTGTCTTGCTTTTTACGGCGTCATATTTCAGTCCAGGATTCTTGGGATTCTGACACCTGACTGAAGGGCACATAGAGATCCTCTCCAGCATCTCCCCCCTAACCCACATCAATCCCCAACTGCACACCCGAGCCCTCAGCTCTTATCACTGGCCACTCGGTCTCTGACGTCCATAGGGGGCTGCACTTTAATTTGGAGTGCTGCCATTTGCTATTCTTAAAACTCATCTCTCTGGTGCTGTGTTGGGGGAGAGATCCCTGTTCTCCCTCCACTTCTTTTCTTCTGGCTGTAGCTTTGTCTTGGTAATATGGTTCTTGTTGTTGCTTCCATTGAGCCTGCATGAAAGTGAACGGATTAAATTAGTGAGTAAAAACTTTCTGCTGCTTGTGAGGACTTCTGCTGTCAATCAGTCATGAGCTCCAGCCTTGTCAACTCTTTAGCCAAAGTCTATGACCCAAACCCTCTTCATGGTCAGAAGCCTGGTGGAAGGAAGCTCTCTCTTAATGGATCAGAGAAGTCCCAACCTCCCCCATCACCTTCCTCCCATCATGATGCTGCATTGCGCAGCGTAGAGAGCCGAATGGACACCCTGAGCTCTCAGATGGAGCGCTTGCTCAGCATGCAGCAGACCGTCTTGACCCGGCTGGATGGCTTGTCTCAGGACGTCAGAGGCATGGGTCAGGATCTGGCCTCTATGCGCGAAGAGGACCACGGGGGGAGACCATGCAAGGAGCTGCACAGGGCCAGCGAGCGGATAGAGAGTCAGGGACGCAGGCTGGATGGCGTGGAGAAGCTTGTTGAGGGCACCCAGCAGGTGATCAGCTTCATTGGGGAGGTGGTGAAGAGCTCAAGGCTGGTGGAGCTGCTGTTTAAACAACCTGGGAACAAGAGTAACAAGAAGAAGGTGAGAGGTTTAATTACAAGCAAGAAGTGGCCTTAAACAACCTGAAAATCAAACATGTCTCCATCTAGTTCCTGTTTACTTTGAGGAAGGAGCATTGACGTTTCCATAATGGTTCTCCTACATAGTGAGAGGTCTAATTGCATTGTGATCATTGTGGCAGATGCTTTAACTCCAAAAGGTTACAAATGGCATCCTCTTGATGGAATATGTGACATGCTGGCACTGCCAACCGACTCTAACACCTGAAGGTTGTGTAGGTGAAATATACCCGGCACATCTTCAAATGGCTCTTAACAGGTTTTTTAAATTCCTTCTCGGCATGTTAAGCCGCTGCTCACTCCTCTGCGTTCTGATATGACTCCTTGTGAATCTATTGTTAGCTCTACTGTACTCCCACATGTCTGCAATGTTAAGTAATTTTCCTCCGCATAGTAGTGATTGTCATTTACCTCCGAGGTGTGAATGATTAGAGTCAGGGCGGTTATCTTATCGGAACCATGTCTCTATCAGCAGCAAGCTGGGCTGCGGCTCGTCCAGCCTGTTCTGACTAGGTGACATGACCGCACTGATAGATAAGCTGTTGTCCTTGCATGAAGCCACACATAGTCTGCATCACATTGTTCGTGTTTGGTATTCTTAATACTTGGAGCGATATACAGAATGCACCGAGGTCTTACCGGTCTGTCTTTGCAGAATAGCTGTGAATGTTTGCGTGTGGGATGGGATGTCTTACATGCTTGAATTCTGCTGATTCAGAAGCTCTCTTTAGGAATAGGTTTGGAAACAGATTTATGAACCCAGACAGCCTCTGTGGGACGTATTAAATGACGGGAAAACAAGAGATCACCTGAACTTCTTTGCTGCCATTGTGTAAAAATAACAGAGTCATGCCTCGAAAATATTTCACTGATATTGTCATCATGTTTTGTTTTTTTTAATCACAAAGTGTGAACAAAACCATTTCCTGTGTTGTGCAACACGTCGTCTGCTACAGATGATATGTGACCTTTCCTCTTTTTCCTGGAGGAGGCATCCGTCCCCCAGAACATCACGCTCGAGTTACGGGGGCAACCATAGAAACACTAACAAACACTTTGGCACGTAAATGGAAAACATACCTGACCATGCTGTTCTCATCAGAAATCAGACTCCGTAACTTTAGATTACTTTTGACAAGTGAAAAACGATTCAAATAAAAGACATCATCATCATCATCATCATCATCATCATCATCATCATCATCATCATCACTGAGTTTAAACCTCTGTCTAATTGATCTTTGTTTCTTCTCTCTACAACAAGGCGAAGGATGACAAGGACAAAAACAAACTGAGCCTGAAGGGTTTGAAGACCCAGAAGAAGAGGAAACCTCAGGACACGTCAGGTAGGCTCAAACACTGTCACCAAAACACACACAAGTGGGGCATTTTAAAGCATCGGTGGTCTTTAGTAGACACACAATCCACCAGAGTAACTACAGTGACCATTTCTAAAATACCTCAAACCTCATTTATCATTTCTGTACTCAAATTTCTTGTTATTTATCAGCCGACATCACTACAGATGTATCTTCAATAAGCTGATAGACTGACTGGCCAATTTATTGATCGGCTCCCTCAGCAAAGGTTTGGAGGCACAAGAGGTTGAATTGTGTTGGTGCATGACCACATCGATCTTCATTTGTTTCCTTGGCTTCTCATTTTCTCTGGCTTATAAGCTAAATTTCTGTTTGATCATGGCAACATGCTAGCAGTATGTTATTATTGCAGTAATATCCATGAAAAGGACCAAGATTCTGAAGTGTTCAGGTTTGTAGTCCAAATAGAACTGACCCGTGTTTGATCACGTTTAAGCGGGCTATGGTTGCATGCAGATAAACAGTCTAAGTGGAGAGCAGAAGAGGAGGAACACGTCCAAAATACAACTGACAACAAGATGATGATGACTTAACGTGTATGAATGAGCAGATACTGAGAGAAATCAAGGCATCATTTTAAGATATTATGAAATTAAGTGTTTATTTTGAGCTGTGGATGGTGTAACATGAAACGTTAGGGTTCATCCTCTGGGTACTATGAATGTCTGTACCAAATCTTATGACAGTTATTCCATTCAGTAGTATAACTATAACTGAAATAAATATTTCATGGATCAAAGTGAAACAAACTGACTAACACTGCCGTCGCTAGAGCCACTGGAGTTAGAAATGTTGCATAATGTTCACTAGAATATCATTGTATCCACGCCACACTTAAAACAACGCTCTGGAAATTTGACCGTAATATTAAAACATCCATACGGCGTGGCGTTAATCCCCTTGTTGGCTTTGTTTTTCCCACATCAGAGACATCCTCGCTGAATGAGCCTGTGCTGCAGGAACAGGTGGAAAAGCTCAACAGGCAGAACACCGAGCATTCCCATGGAAAAGCAGAGGCTGACAATCAGAGGGGGGAGGACAGGGGAAGACAGGAGCCAGCCAAGCTTATCCTGGATGGACCACACACCTCTGACACCCAGTCAGAGGAGAGGAAGAACATAACTAAGGAGAAAGAGGAGGAGGAGGAGGGGGATGTCTCTGAGGAGCCGGAGTCAGATGAAGAGGGAAAGGCAGAAGATCTTAGTCCAGAGCAAGGTGGAAAAGTGAAGGATGATGGGGAGAAAAAACATAAAGAGGCCGAAGAGTCGTCAAAATCAGAAGTAGTCGTCGCAGACATCTGTAAGACCTCTCTACGACCACAGGAGAGGTATTTAAATCAGAAAACTTGTTTTATGCATGTTAGATAACTTAAAACAAATTTCAGTAAACAGGGATGTTGAAGACATCATTGTTTTCTTCTTACATCTGTAGCTCGGAGGAAGTCGGCGACGTGGCCACTTGCAGCAAACGTCGCGTCACAGAAGAAGACCTGGTGAAGGACGACCTGAAGAAAAGCAGAGTGGAAGACAGTAAGGTGGAAAATGCTGACGGACAGGTGGCAGTAGAGGGGGGCGAGCCGCAGGCCTCCAAATCTGACAAAGTAAAGACAGAGGCTGGAGAGGAAGGGAAGGAGGGCGAGTCGGCAGTGAAGGAATTTATTATTGGTGAGACATTAACATTTTTTTCACTGCATGAGAATCCAAGAAAACTGAACTGTAACTCCCACTGAGAACACTGAAGACATGTCGTTCTGAGAATCTGAGAACAAAATTAAAAGAGCAGAATGAAATACAGTTCAGCATCATCTTTGTTTTATGGGGCCTGCTTTCTTTAGATTAAAATAAAATATATTTTGTCTGAAAGACAAATTTGTTCTGTCAAAAACTGCTTAGAAATGATCAAATGCCCTTCAGACAAATATCTGACTGTATTGATAAAAGATGAATGACATATTTCCTAAATCCTGGATACGGTCCAGTTTGAAATTAATCCGCATTCATGCATGTGCATGTAACTTGGTTGTTAGTTGGTGACATTTGACTTTTTGTTCCTCTGAAGCAGATCCAGTGTCCTAACACCATGCCTGCTCGAGCGTCACTAACATGTCAGTCGACACAGCTGGCAGAGCAGATAATGACACACTGGCATGCTGCTATTTTGATCTACTTTGTTTCTGGGGGCCGAGGCCTCTTCCTCCGTCTCTGTTTGATAATGTCTGCTTTCAGTAAAACTTTTTATTCATTTTTTATCTGCATCTTTTTCATGGTTTTCTTTAGACTCAAGCCCTCCACCGTTAGCACCTTTCGACCACCGCATTGTGACTCCCAAACCTCATCAGATAGCCTCCTACTACACCATCAACAGAGATGAGGTCCTGGGCGGGTGAGTGAACAGAGAAGATTATTTTCACTCACTTACAGTCACGCACATTAAAAAAAACATTGGCCTTCTAATGAAATAACAGAGGATCTGACACCCCGTGAGTGGACGCCTGATTGTTTTTTCATAGACCTTTTAATAATGGCCCCCTGAAGGGCCCACGCCCCCGAGCCTCGAGGGGGGTGGACTTGCAAGTGGCGGGCGTCTCTGATGTAATAGACTAGTGCTAAATTCTGCCCCTCGAACTGGAGATTACCCCCCAACACGCAAACACATTTCTCAAATATCTGACATAATGGCACAGTCTATAGCCCTAATCACTGTGTGACTGAAGGAGCTTATTATGATGATGTGTATATATAAGTAAGAGCTGCAGTTAATTATTATTTCTATTTAGTCATCAGAGTTATTTTTACATGAAGACAATCGATCATGGTTTGGTCTAGAGTTCCTAAAATGGCATCTTAAAATTAGTCCTAACCTGACTGTGGCCCAGTGGTTTGTTTTAGAGGAAGTCGTTGCTAGTAACTGTAAAAAAAAACTCAGCAGGTGATTGGCTGAACCATCTGTTTAACCATCAATCACCAATTACATCAATAAACCAGATAATGAGTTATTACCCGGCCTTTGCTAGCTATCTATGCCTTCAACATACAGAAAACACAACTTCCTTGGATGCCAGAAGTTGCAGAACAGCTCCATTACTTTATTTAAATTCCCCAAAGCCATTGTTGACACACATCTAGCGTTAAATCAAGCCTGTAGCTCATGCTAAAGCTGCCAGTAATTCCTCATAAGACACTGATTGGTCCAAACTGCTGCGGTTTTGGACACAAGCATAAAGCTTTAAGCCTGGTGGCATGGATTCTCAGATGGCTCAACCCGCTGGTCGTTTGAGATGCTGGAAACAAAAAATTATTTGGAATTTGACCGTGATTTAAATGATAACTCAAAAAACTGATGGTCATTTTTAGAATAAGTAGTAGTTCTAAAAGCCAACATTTCTCACGATACTTAATCTGCTCTGCCTCTTGTGGTGACTCATCCGTGTGTTTGCTTTTCTTTCATTAGGGGACGTTTTGGACAAGTCCACAAGTGCATGGAGAACTCGTCTGGGTTGATGTTGGCTGCCAAAATCATCAAAGCCAGGAGCCAGAAAGAGAAGGTGCAGCAGCGATTGGTCAATGAATGCCAAGTACAAAACAGAAACCATGTTCAGCATGTTTCCACAGACAGTCTAATAGATGTTACTTTTATCATTGCTAAGCACCAGAAAGGATTGCCTTTTAAAAATAGCTCGGAGGGCGTGGGCATGTGGCAGCCTCATTGTGTCTTTCTTGCTCTGGGTCAATCCGAAAGTGATGTGAGAGAGGTCAGATGTCCGAGCATAGCTCCGCGGTTACATGATCATCTGAGATATTCAAAAAGTTCAGAGCCGACCAAAAGCCCAGCACACACACACACGGGCCAAATCCTTGGCTGGCTCATGTTGCTGTCTGTGATCATCTGTGACAAATCCTGACTGTCTGTCCGTCTGCACTTGTTGTTGCACTTGACAACAGTTTTGTCATTGATGAACTTCCATATATTTTCTCAGCTTCTAAACCAAAAATCAGCACCTGCTGTACTGTGTGTGCGCGTTCATCGACGTGTTTCTGTCTGTCTCCCAGGAAGTGGTGAGGAACGAGATCCAGGTGATGAACCAGCTGAACCACGCCAACCTCATCCAGCTGTACGCCGCCTTCGAGTCGCGCCATGACATCATCCTGGTCATGGAATAGTAAGTCTACCTATCTGCACGTGTGTGACTGTAGAGTATGTGTTCCCATTTGTCTGTTGCTGTAATTCTGTGTGTGTATTTGTGCCGTAGTGTGGAAGGAGGGGAGCTGTTTGACCGCATCATTGATGAGAACTACAACCTGACAGAGCTGGACACGGTGCTGTTCATACGCCAGATCTGTGAAGGGCTGCAGTACATGCATAAGATGTACATCCTACATCTTGACCTCAAGGTAAACCTGCTTCAACGAGGGAGCTCATATTCTCACAGTCAGCTATTCGCATGAAATACGACCACATGCAGACAACGGATGTAATATAGACATAGACATGCAAATGTGGTGTGCAAGGAGTCATGGGCTGCTGCATAGCGGCGCTATGGGAGCAGTTAGGAGTTCATGCCCTGCTCAAGGAGGTAAACTGGCACCACTCCAGCTACCAGTTCACACTCCACACTGTGGTCCATGCTAGACACGAGATCACCAGTATAGAGACCCAGAAATGTAAACATGAATTATGTTTTTTCATGTGTAATACTTCTGTTTTTTTTTTTTTTTTTTCAGCCAGAGAACATTCTTTGTGTCAGCAGAGCTACTAACAAGATTAAAATCATTGACTTTGGCCTGGCCAGGAGGTAAAAATCTATCATCTATTTACGGTTTCATATTTTTTCACCTCACTTTTCATTGCAGGAGAAGTAAGTCAGCCTCAGATATAAGTCTTCTGTTTCTCATGTGTCTCTGACAGGTATAAACCCAGAGAAAAACTGAGGGTCAACTTTGGAACACCTGAATTTTTGGCTCCTGAAGTCATCAACTATGAGTTTGTTTCATTCCCCACAGACATGTGGAGCCTCGGCGTCATCACTTACATGCTGTGAGTTGTGGATGCTCATATACACACATATATCCAAATAAAAAGACACTCAGGAGGATCCCTGACCCGTGTCTCCTCTTGTTCCAGGCTCAGTGGCTTGTCTCCGTTTCTGGGGGATGACGACAACGAGACACTGAACAACATCCTGGCCTGTCAGTGGAACTTTGAGGAGGAGGAGTTTACAGACATCTCCGACGAGGCCAAAGACTTCATCACCCGTCTGCTGGTGAAGAGCAAAAGCTGGAGGATGAGCGCAACAGAGTCCCTCAGACACCCCTGGCTGTCAGACAGGAGTCTGCACTATCGACTAGATCAGAAGGTAACGTGATTCAGCCGATAACTGAAAAGTGACTTTTCCTGCCCACAGAAAATGCCCGTCGCACCATGCAGAGCTCTTGTTGTTTCTGTGGGTTAATTTAGGTGGGACAGTTCTTATTTAAGCTTAAAGTAATCATGAAACTGTAAATTTTAAAGCCAGACACAAATTTGAATGACTGATTTGAATCACTGATTTCTCCCTCCATAAAACTCATTTAGTGTTTGTTTGGACACACATCAGGGTATTTTAATTCACATGATTACAGCTGCCATGATAAGGAAGTTAACTCTCAACCTACTGAACATGACCAAACTAGAGCTGTGAGTATGATTGTGTTTGCTTCAATGGATCCTTTCTCATTGCAGAAAAACAAGTGCCACTCCACACATGCTCCTTCTCCAGAGAGCTAGAAAGGTGAGATTAATATTTCTCAGTCTAAAACATCATTTTTATGAACTTACTGTAAAACATTTTTTTTCTTGTTTCTTCCTAGAAACACTGTGAGGCCCTCAGCATGCCTTTTGACAATGTAGGGCCCCGGAGCCCAACACTGGACCAATGCTGCTGTACCTGTATGGCTACTGGATAACTACTCTCCGCTTCGCATCCTCATGTTAGCTTAGCTCCACAGCTTGTAGTCGTCGTCTGAATAGTTAGTTAATAGAGACGCCCGCCGGAGAGAGAAGAAAAGAAAACGCTGCCTTCGAGGCACAAACCATCTGCTAGCATGCTGTAGAGCACAAAACTTCAGACTGAACCAGTGAGGACTGTGTAGCTCTATGGTGGCGTGTAATTACTGTAGCTGCAGCAGAACCGCCTGTGTCACAAAACCAAAACATCAGAGACTAAAAGCCTGAATTACTTGTCACTTCTACAACTTCCACGTGTATCGCTGAAACAGTAACGAAACACTGAAAATCAGCAGTTTATCGTTAGACGGACAGTTTATTCTCCCTCTGCCAGTGATCAGTTTGTCATGTTGTCCTGGTTTGTTGCATGCTTTGCACTTTTTTTTTGGGCCTATTTCTTCAAGATTTAGCAAACAACTTTAAACAAAATATAGACTGAATGCTATTATTTAAATACTATATTTTTGTGAATACAGATTTTCTTTCTTTCTTTTAATTTAAGTCTTATAAAAAAATGTTATTCTGTCTTTAACGTAAGGTAAAAAAAAAAAACAAAAACAAAAAAAACTTGTAGAGCTTGGTTGATTTCACACCACGTTAATTTATTTTGTATATAACACGACACTACATCCACTCATTCCCCTGAAAGTCTGAATACTTCTCTGTTGGAGCCACATTCAGATCACATCTCTGTAGACTGGACTTCCTTCTGTACGCGTTCATGCCATTAGCTCGCCTTTGCTTCGGCAGTTTGGAGTAGCCCTCTCACCTTCCATGAAGGCATAACGGACAACAGAATACTACCTATGAATAATTCATGTTTATGACTGAAGTGGATTCTTATGTTCATTTATTTACTGGTTCAACGCCAGACTGTACTTGAAGTGCAAAGCTTTTTATTCAAGATCATTTTCAGGGGAGACAAACAGGACTTCACTTAGTTATGTGCACATTCTGTGTAAACGCACAGTTCAGCTTGATGAAGAGCCAACAACAGAGCAGGGAAGACATCAGTCAGTGCTTTATTGTCCCACACGGGAACCTGGATGAATGTTCGTCACTCAGTTGCTCGGCTGCTCCATTTGGAAATGGAAAAGCTTTGTCATTTTGGATACTTGTTTATTTGAATTCATGATAATGTTTTTCAAGTTTTCTTGTGTAATGATGAGTCATAAATAAATGTAGAATAAAAATAAGTAAAAAAATAAATAAATAAATAAAATAAAGCACACTAGAAAACGTGTACAGTGATTTTTATAGCGTGTTTCCATGTGCATGAAAGTTTTGTAAAGATATATTACAAAGTGCAAATCATAACAGAAGTTATCTCATGATACTTTCCATATAAAGCAGATCTAGACTGTACTCTTTATATTATTTACAGAGACCCAACAAGTCCCACCATGAGCAAACACTCGGTAACAGTGGCAAGAAAAAACTCCTTAAAGAGGCAGAAACCTCGAGCAGAACCCGATCAGGGTTGGTGGCCATCTGACCATTTGAATTAGGGAGGGAGAGAGATTTATAGACAAAAATGTGCAGCTGCAATAATAATAATGATATCTATAACTATAATTTTGACTGAAGTATGACTAATAGTCATTTTAAAGTGTGTATTAGGTAGCTTATGTTTCATAATCCTTCATATCCACACTCATATCAGTTTTCTATAGATTATCGGCATTATCAGCAAGACAACTAAAGTTCATTTCTGATCGCTTCTTAAGCTGAACCAGATTTCAGTCAGCTTCCCCATCACATAAACATACCATAAAACAGAGTATAGGACTCGGTGTAAAGCGTCTCTGTGACACGTTTTGTCTGCATGATTAACGTTTGACATCCATCAAAAATATCAGATCGAATCAAACCGTCGAGGCGAGTGAGGGGCTCTGGGAAGGAAAGGAAGGAAGGAAATCCAGCTGCAACCAAAATTCAGTTAGTTAACATAAATAATTTCACAACCTCATCTCAATTAAATCTCCATGATCTGTTTATTTCTGTCTAAAGTCTCAGTAAAATATGCAGACACACAGCAGTTTGAGAAAGTTTGAGGAATATATTAAAGAAGCTAATTACATGTTCATAATTATTCAGTCAGTATTGACTTATCCAGTATTAAGACAAACTTCTGTATCAAGCATTACAAGTGGACAGATACCACACATGGGGTGAGTCCTCCATGTTGTCACTTGGTGGTGCTGTTGAAACTTTTACAGGCTTCCAGGTTGAGCCAGGAGTCGGGATTAACCTCCTGCTTCATCCTCTTCACCTCAGGCATTGTGCTGTCCTCGTTACCTGTCCCTGTTGCCAGGTCAACATGTATGCAGGTGTGTCCCAACACTCCCAGTCTCCAGGTGACACCTGGCTGCTCCTCTCAAATCTCAAACAAACAACACTAAAGTATCAGCATGATAAGAACTGCCTAAAGTGACAGAAACCATCTTATTAACTGGTAATCATTTTTAATATTTAAAATTTTGAATTTTGAGTCCAAGCTAGTGGGGAGGTCTAGCCAAAACACCTGTGTGCAGATGGACGTGTCTCTAACTAGTAAGTACCCTACAGTACAGCTGCATCAGGCCTCAGGTCCGGCCAACAGGGGAAGTGAAGCACAACAGCGCAGTGGAAATCCCCACGAACTAAAGTGCAGAACTCGTCAATATTTGTGTTTTTTATGTTGTTTTTTTATGGCTGATGTTCTGGTGGGCAAACCCCAGACCCTTAGGAGACGGTTTGCTCATCCTGGGCTTGTACATTCCGTTTAATCTGGATATTGTGGCTTGTGGATCTGGAGAACACACGGGAAAAACAAATTTGATGTGTACTTTGATATTTTAGTCTGGCTCGTGTCCCATCTGTTAACATAGATGGAGGCAGGCTTTATGACCAGTACTGCAGACAGCTAACAGAGAGCGATCGAGATGTTTTGGCTTCACTTTAAGAGAGCTGTCATGCCGTTGGTTCCCACACACAACACGTGTGAAGGCTGAAGGTCTCTGCAGAGCAGTGGACACGCAGTGTGAGTCAAATACCTCGAAACACACAGCTAGACACTTGCCGTCCAAACAAGAGAAGAAAAGAAGAAGAGCCCCGAGTTGTAACAGAGCTGTGTGTTGTTCTCTTTTGATCAGGCAGGGTGGATGAGCAGACTGCTGTGCTTCTCAGGACCCCAGGCACCTTTTTTTCTTCTTACAGGATGATGTTTTCTTTAGACTGTAATGAAATCACACCTTCCATCATGCTGTGCACTCTGGGAAGTCCAGAGCGGTGAGCGAGCACTCTCGCAGCGCTACTGACACTCTCAGCTGGAGCAGATGTTGTGATACACGCTCAAATGTACAAGAATAATAAGAGATTAGGAGCTAAGAGAGGAGTGTTTGATCGCTCCTGTTAAGATAGTGTCTGGAGTGATGTGAAATGAATTCCTCTGTCGGTAATTATATCAAGCCCTGCTCCTGAAATTGTGTTTATTTTGGCATGCTGTCACTTCAGTTCTATAATAAATGTAACCACCACTAAATTTACCCCTGAAATAAAGTTGGAATATTTATGGTGAGTATCATATGCGATATATTAGATATATAAATATATACTTTATTGTTCCCATGTGGAAATTTGACTTGCACTCTACATGGCTTGACCCATTAACATACGTATGCGGACCAGCAAACAAAATCAGCAAAAAATCCAACATAAAAAAGAACATATGTACAAATACACACTCTGGAGTAACAATCATTTGTCGCATTGTTCAGCCTTCGTGACCTCTGCTTGTATTAGGCTCAACTGAAACAGACACGAAACCATCTCAGTTTACGCCGCTGTTTTCTGTATCGTCTGCCTGAAGGTAACAGCTCATATTTGGTATGATTCTCACCAGAGATAATCACCCACAGTTTCACTTGCTCCTTCCTGGAGAGAAGCAGAAACTATGGTGGCAGTGAAACATGCAAAAAACTCAAAATCCCCTGTTTAGAGCCAGTGTTTAGTTTGTCTGTTCTGGGCTGCTGTAGAAATACAGTTGTTCAACATGAGGACCAAGAGGACCTGCAGCATCTATAGAGCTGATAGAATTAAATGCAGATGCACTATGTTCCTTAAATTCAGCTGTAGCACTAACAGATACAGTATAGACATCTGCTCTAGGAGCTCCTGCCTAAAGGCTTGTAATCCAATAAATTCAATTGTGCAGTGCCATATGAGAGAACAAGGTCAAGGGTGTGGTTACGACAATGAATGGGCTTATTTAACATGTGAATCGACTCTCACTGTCTCACTGAACATCTCTCAAACACAGCCAAAGTCTGTTGAATCTAAAGAAGAGATAAATTCAGCACTAAGGCTATCACTATGGAAACAGAAACCACGACTGAGGGACCACAAAGAGAATCACTTGAGCTCAGTACAATGACCAAAACCACACCTCCAGGTTACATGAGCTATTTGACAAAGAAAGACAGTGACGGATCGGATGACCTGGCCTCCACAAACTCTGTTCATCGTGTATGGGAACCCCTTCGAGACTGCTGGAAAACTTTTCCAGGTGACGACCTCATGAAGCTGACAAAGAAAATTCCAAGAGTGTGCAAAGCAAAAGGCGTCTACTTTAAAGAATTTAAAGAATTTATTTCTTTGTTTTACCACATTTATCTAATGGACATAACACAGCAAAGCTCAGAGTGTGGTGGCTCTAACTCTTGGCTAAAAGTCGGCAAAGACGTGGATCATCTGTGGACCAAGGTGGGCTGACTGACGCATGTGTGGTCAAACAAGCCACCTGTAACTACACAAACCTGCCAATCGAAGCAATAGCCAATCATGCATAAGCCTTTAAGGCCAGTGTTTTCAATTTCTGCATTGTCTTCACTCCACAGCCATGGAAGTTGCCACACTGGTTAATCTACAATGTAGAAGATCCTATAAATGAACGACAGAATGAGAAAGACTGGCCAAACTCTGGACTGGCATTGTCCGTCCAAGTGATCCTCCTCTGTTGTTTGATGAGGATGTGAACTGACCCACATTTGCACAAAAGGCTGACAGCATGATTAGAGAATAGATTACGGAAATGTCAACACACACCCAAACACACACAGAGACCTCCTGTTGTTCTGTTCTGGAGTGAAGTCTTGCATCAACTTCATTAAAAGGGAAGTCAAAGCTGAGAATTTTCCTATTGGTAAATAACATTGATTTTGTCCCCTGAGTAACACTTCTTTACTAAGTTTATGTTGCTGTATTCATGTTCAGAGATGTAGAATTACTCTGGATGTATGATAACGGATGAGAAATTCATCCAGAGCCAGAAGAGACTCATGTTTATGTAGTGCTGTGATTTTTAAATGTGATTACTTTATTTAAAGAAAACCCCGTTCAGCTTCTACTTCTCCTAACTTTGCATAGAGGCTCAAAGCAAATTTACCTGAGACCACACAAATGCAAATGTTGAAGAGAATGTCAATAAAGAGTCAGAAAAAATCAGACCCTCCCTGCAGGAAAGACCCACCAACGCAAGACAAATGGTGTTCAGAAGTGATGTCATCTGAATACTGTCACAGACTCATTGAAATTCACCAGCATACAGCAGAAATTGTTGTGAGTTACTGTTGTATGTATGATGATGTTGTGTGATGTGTCCTCAGTGCTCTCTCTTTGCGCACCTGAGGGTATGGGATAGGCATTCATACTATTTCCAGGAAAACTTGCCTACCAGCCAGTTCTGCCAGTTTGTGAAGAACACCAAGAAAGCTCTCTTCCTCGAGGATTTGAGATGCCCTGCCTTTACCTGACATGATATCTGCTTGTGTTTGGTTTCAGCCTTTATTCATGACAGGTACCCTGTAGGCTATATGCAGTTATTCAGGTGATACAGCAGTAGTTTAAACATACTGTACCAAAGCGACAGGCACAAGAGTAGTTTTGCACAAAGACATTATGATGACAAAAAATGATTGGTGTCAAAAAACTGTAACCATTAAATAAAAACCTAACCCAACAATCAACTCTGTTATCATAAAATATTATTATCATCAATATTATTAATATTATCATAAAAAGAAGCTGGATGAAATATAATTTATATAATAAACTGAGTTTAAAACATAGATTTCAACATGGTTAGATTACATATTCCATTTTCATTCATTTATTCATTTATTTGTTTCATAATGTCTCATTTTATTGAATATTGGCAGCAGCATCTGCCAAATAAAAACAAGAATCAAAATTAAAAATCAAATCAAAGTAAAATATCATAATTCAGAGAACTAATATGATGATTAATTCAAAGAGACAACCTTCCCTGCAAGAGGAATAACTAGTGTACAAATAATACGATATTTTGGCTGTACAGAAATGAGAAATAATTGTAATTTGTCATAATTGTCATAATGCTTAAAATACATTATTAATTAAAAAAACAGTTTGGCTGTTAATTTACAGATAATGCCTGTAATTTTTACACGTTTGTGTATACAATAAAATAAACAGAAAACTACTGAAACTACTAAAATATGTTTTAATGACAGAGACACCATTTGCCAAAAGTCACAGTAGTACTAAAATTAATTTAAAATGTGTTATGTCATTTTATTTTATGGTAAAAATTTCACAATGGGGCTTTAATTTAGAAAAAAACAGAGAATCATTTTTTGTTTTCATAAAATATTTCATAAAATAAGATAAATAAAGCGGAATTTGTTGATTTTTATTTATTTCTTTTCAGATTTTTTGGGTTCCATATAAAACATGCAGCTGCATTTCTCCCTCCGTCCTTCAGGGGCGCTGTAGATAACGCCCGCTCCCCCTCGCAGAGACTCTCTCCTCTTTGGTGAACCCTCCTCGGCTGCGACCACATGCTCGCCTCCTATTGGCCGATCCGACCGCCGCTTCCTGCTACGTACTACAAAACAGCAGTGTGTAGTTCTGTGTGCAGGTCTGTGTCCGGATGCTGAGGCGGCTTGTTGATACTAACACAGCGAACACCTGCACAGGTTTTTGTCCCGTTTTCTATCGGTTCGTTTAGCGGCAGACTGTAAACTTCCACCCGGTCAGAGATGGCACAGTGCTCCGAAGCTGCTAACGTTAGCTCCGCGGTGAACGGAGAGCCGAAGAAGGAGAGGAAGGTGGCTGTCATCACCGGCATCACCGGACAGGTAACCTCACTCACACATCCCGGTATTTAGTCACTCTGTGGGAATGAATGAGCTCGTACAGCTCATAAAAAACTCATATATTACATTTTTTCTAACAGCTTCTGCTTGTGAAGGAGTCTATCGTGATTCCTGTGATGGGTAGACGTTTGTTTACACCGTTTACACCTGTGCCAGGTGTCAAAACCCCCTTTGTCACCATTAAATAACCCTTTATCCTTAAACTTTATCACTCCTGTCTCCTTCCTCTGGTGTTTCAGGTGTGCTGAGATCTTTGTATTAGCTCAGGTTAAGCTGCATGACACTGAAGCAGTGCTCGAAGCTGTTGCTGTCCCTTCAAAATAAACTTTAATAGCTTTTATTTTGAAATCAGAATCGATTTATTGTACAAGTGTCCACTTTGCTCTCAATTGTACATACAGGTATAGACATAAATACAGTTTAAAAGACAGGGGACATGACAGGTAGACGCAAAAACATAACGAAAATGAGGAAAGGTGGTCATTTTCCAAGAGGAAACTACTTCTCGCCACGAGGAACTTATCAGGTTACACTTGAGCCACCTCTCCATTCATTGAAGTGTTTCCCTTTGGCATTTATACAGTAGCAGATGAATGACACAATGGCAAAACTTCTGGGCACACACACCGAGTTCACAGACAGTCAACCAATCATCAGCAATCAATTTTTTGGCTTTAATAGATATAACCACACCTGAATTACAGGTGGTGATTTAAAAAAAAAAAAAAAGGTATGTGAGTGTATGTGTCAGTTATTATTAAAGTATGAAGACCACTCACCCAAAAATATCATTTATATGTATAAAAACTGTTGTTTTATCATTATAATAGTAGCTTATTTGAAGATTCACCCCATGCTGTCAACAGCAGGTAACTGGCATAGCTCTGACTGTTGAACGGCATGCATGCGTTGACCAAAAGGTTAAAAATAACCTTTAAGTGTAGCCTGCACAAACTGGATCTATTCATGAGCCCAAAGATGAACGAAACCCGAACAAGAAAGTTTAGACCAGCCTGCCGATGTGACCTGCCCGACAGGTTCAGCCTACACCTGCAGGCCCTTTTTAATGTAAACATAATGTAAAGTTATGTGAAGTCACCGTGATCACAAGACAGTAAACTCAACATAGTTATTTCACTGCATACTGTCATTTCACTGCAGTTCATTAAGCTTCCTCGTGTTGAACCAACCACAGTAAAAATAGACAAAAACATGCTCAATCCTTTCTACTCATGTTGCGTTACAGAAATCATAATCGGCATTGTTCCCGGTGGAATGAGCTGTGTGTGTCACGAAGGGTGTCTCAGTGTGTAAGGACGCCCCTCAGTGTTTTGTCATGCAAAACACACTTATCTTATCACACAGGAAAAACTTGAAATACTGGCAGGCAACTGGTGAGGTGTTATCACAGCATGAAATCTGCAGCTCAACCCTCATCTGAACCAGTCAGTTACCTGTCTGCTCAGGCAAATGCAGAGCTTCTTAAGAAAAAAAAAATGTAGCTGACAGCAACGCAAATGTTAAAGCTGAATTGTTGGAAATACACAGATGTTCCTTTTTACCTGGAGCAAGACGAGAAATTTGATACCACTCATGCATATACCCTCAGTATGAAGCTACAGCAGCTTAGCTTAGCTTAGCTTAGCTTAACATGAAGACTGGAAACAGGGGGAACAGCTAACCTAGTTTCGCTAAAACTCACTAATTTATTTACTATAGTCTAGAATATTCGTTTGAGTTGTGTAAAAAGAAAAGTGCAAGATAAGTGCAAGAGCAGAGGGGTTCCTGGGGTTCGGCATCCTTGATAGTTTGTGTAAGAACCCCCGTCCCCCCAATCAAAGTGTGTCAAAATGAATAGAGGTAATCAGATGCTGCAGCTTGGCAGTGCATCCGTGTGTGTGTGAGTAAACAATGGTGTGTGTCAGATTTTGTAATTTGAGTTGAAAGTCTCCTTTAAAGGAGAATTCTGAATACGCAGACTGTGATTTTTTTTTTTTTTTTTTTTTTTGTTTATTTGTTTCATTGTCTGCCTCATATTTACATCAACAGACAAGAAATCTGACTAAACGGTGTAAAACACAAGAGGAACAAAAGCTGGGCTGACCAAGCATGAAGTGCTTTTCAGAACTTTTTCATATATTTGTGCATAAAATACACAAGTCTGTTGCTGATTTAAGAAAAAATGTCAAGGAAGGAAGCATCTAATCCTGTGTAGGATCTATATGAAGGCAGCACCAGGTTGTTTCCACTGAATACCTTTTTAATATTTGCTTAGAGTTAGCCTGATTAATGCTGGAAGACGATGGAGTGATGACACTCTTCAGGATGTTTGCTGATGATGTTTGCATTCATTGATGGGATCATCATTTACAATAAGACGAGCACCGATTATTCACTCCTTCATGTATTCTGTCACGAGAAAGAGAGCAGAAAGTCAAACATGCCTTGTGGTGCGTTCAGGATTCCGGGTTCCAGACTGAAAATGAAACGCCGTGTCTGTTAGGTTTGTTTAGGCGATGAATATCAGCTGATATGTGCTTATCACATCCTGTTAAGCCAGTTAGATGTTTGCAGATATGGAAAAATTACAGTAATGTCGAGTGGACCTCCAGTGTGACTACCTCACGTGGCAGCAACCTGTCTGAGTGGTTCTGCATATGAATAGAAGTGCGTGAACGTGGATGCCTTTTGTAGTAGTAGCAGTGTGTGTAAAGAAGTTTCTGTGTCAGTTTCTGGGAGCTAATTTTTCATCAGAACAAATAAGCAGAGACTCTGGGAATGTTTCAGGTGAGCGTTCCCAGAATGTGGCCCTGGAAAGACGACTATCGGAGTTCTTGGAAAGTCATTTTCAACCTCTCGCATTCCTTTTGTCAAGCAGCGCCTTCCAAAGCGCCTCCTTCCCCACGTCCTCTCGTAGAAAACAAAGAATAACAGCGTTAATTCATTTTTATTCTGTCGGTGATGGAGATGCTGTTGAATACCGAGGGCCCGCACAGGAGTCAAGCAGACAGGCATCTGGATAGACCATCTCAGAAGTCACAAGCCAGGGTGTCGGGGTCACAGCGATGCCATAAATCGCCTGGCTAACTACTGTTCATAAATTTCAGGGCAACATGCTGCTCAGTCTGAATATTTTTGACTGCTGTCTCAGTGTGAAGTATTGGGGCGAGAGGGTGTGAGTTATGAGAGACCACCTGAGTGCCAAGGCAGTGCTGCAGAGCAGGGGGCTCTGGCTGATGGTGCTGTTTTACGATCCGGGGTTATGAAGAGGACATGTTCGGCCTGTCTGTTCGACAGTAAAACTTTATTTTGGCTGTGAGGTTCAAACTTCTTTCTTCAGCTCCTCTGGTTGGGAAAACAACGCTTCACTGCGATACGACCCCTTGAACCGTTTGATGCTCCTGCTACAAGCCTCTTTTCTTCATCTGTTGGCGTTTGATACACTTCTCTCATTCCTCCCTCGCCTCCTTCCACTGACTCCACCGTGAGCAGCGCAGGATAGAATCTGAGCGCATGCCAGCAATAATAATCATAAACCTCAGAATCCGAGCGCACGTCTCCTCTGTCGCTCATAATGGCTGCTGATGGCTCCTTCAAGGCTGATTCCTCCTCTGAACGAAGTCCGCTCAGAGATGTATGTTCAGCTGCAGTTTGTAGTAAAAAGCTGAATTAATTTAGCCACCTTCAGCGGCAGTGGTGGAATGTAACTAAGTACATTTACTCAAATACTGTACTTCTGTACAAATCCATGGTATTTGTATTTAATTTGATGCTTTATTTTATATCTCAGAGGCAAATAATGTCTTTTTTACCTTCTTTCACTACATTTGTCGGACAGCTTTAGAACTCTTCCTGTCCACTGGAAACTACAAATGATCTTGTACCTTTTTTTTCTTTTTTGTTCCCCAAACATCTGATAAAAGTTGGTTTAAAAAAGGTTTTATTTTAATGTAACTTAACCCTGTTTGATAGCTATCGTTGTATGACCTGGTTCAAGTTAGGAGAAGGAGTGCCGTAGAACTTTCTTTGATGTTGTCGCTGACACCAAGGCCCTGTGGTTACTCTGAATGCTGGATAATTTAAAAGGATAGCTGAAACAACCGATGACGGCTAACCTGAACTTCAACCAACCAGGCAAGACGTGCAGAATCGAGTTTACAACCTGAACGGTCATTCACTCATATAAATATAGACTAATCCTGAGCAAAGGTGTCATACAGATACTTTAAAATAACTGAATATTATTTAATATTTTGTCATTTATGTTTCAGTTTCAGCTTCTTGAGTGCAGTGATTTTACTGCTTTCCTTCTAGGGTGTCTTGTTTTCAGAGGAGTGTTTGCCTGTCTCTAGGTTAATGGCACGGTAATAACATGTCACAGCAAGGCCTTTCTTTATCTTGCTACTGTATACTCTGGAAAGCTTAGGCCATTTGCACTTGGGTATTTTAGCCTATCCTTTAAGCCACCTTTAATCTGGGTAGATATCACTGACCAGTCTAACCTGTATCACTGTGTGTGTGTGTGTAAACTAACTGTGTGCACGTGTATTCAAATGAATCCTCTCCAGACTGAAATGTGTCACAACTGGAAGCTGCCTTTATTTATTCCAGCCACCAACACGCCTGCCGGTCATAAAGGAGAGAGATTGATCCTGATACTTCCTTCACTGCTGTGTGTGTGTGTGTGTGTGTATGTGCACATGTGGGTGTGTTTGACTCTGATTACACCTTCAGTAAGCTACATTATGTCTAACTGCAGACCAGTTTTACGCTTGGAAGCTTATCCTTGCGGTCTAAGAAAAAAATTGGAATTGGACACAGGCCTTTAATATATAATCCATTAATATAAATAAATGGTGCTAATTTATTTGCATGAACAGTCTGCGTGCCTGCAGGGACAAGACTGAGTGCTCAAACATGGAAAAAGACTTTATGGAATTTTTATTTTTTAATGTTAGGTACATGACTTAAATGCATGTCAAAGCTCGAGTGTCTCTTGTGATATGATTGACAAAGCCTCCCCCGATAATTCACTGTTCCACCAGCAGAGGGTACTAAACTCTTAGTAGTTATGTTTGTGTGAGGGCGTCATGTACTCTGAAGGGATGACAGCAGCTGTGTTGATATTCTTAATGATATAGAGGTTATGACTGTGTACTACATTGTATTTGTGATACTTTTCAAAAGTAAAACATTCACTTCATGTAAATGTTTGCTATTTTGATGTTAAACTTAAGATCTTTTGGGTTTTGAATGAGTCAGCAGTAACCCTACAGTAACCCTCGACTACATCGAGTAACTGCAACGTTTAAATGTTTTTATTAGTTGAAATTAATAAACTGTCCTGATATTACCCTCCTGTGATTAAGATTTGATTAGCTTTAGGAAGAAAAACACCCACGTTAGGATATATTCATGAGTTATATATTCATGAGCTGTCAGACATACTGATAATCTATTAAACATCAAGACACAGAATAAAACAGTTGAAATGTTACAAATACTCTGTATACTACGTGTAGGCCGACTATCTAAATAAAGTGTTACCACGTCAGCTTGGGCCCCGGGACGTTACGATGGGGATTATTCACGATTATTTGACATTTTATAGACCAGATGCTTAATCCTGAAAGATTAACAGATAATAAAAATATTCATTAGTTGCAGCCCTACACACACATTAATCAGACTTTCCAACTGAGTGACACCAGAGGGAGAACTTGAAATAAAATGTTAGCTGACGCTCCTTCAGCTTTGACAGCCGTTTTATTGTGTTTAATGGGATGGTCAGAGTTTTTTTTTTTTTTTTCTATAACAAAACTGTCACTTGTCTTCATGTAGCTTATATAAATAAAGATGTAGTATATCAGAAATGTTGGGCCTGACACACACGTTGCTTCTTTATTGCTCTACTCACAATATTCTTGTTTCTGTTTAGGGATCTGGCATCGGACCTCAGTACTCTGGGTACTTTAAATGTTAACCGCACATGTGTTTGTTGTATTGCAAACTGTCAGTAACTTGGCATTGATTGATTTGAACTGAACTCAGTTATTTTGATTAGATAGTCCCTGATTTTAGTCATAACCTTTCCAGTTTTTGTATTGGCATTTCTGTAATTCAGGAGTTTAGAGTTAAAAGATACTCTACCACACGATGATGATGATGATGATGATGATGATGATGATGATGATGATGATGATGATAATGATGATGGGAATGTTGATTGGAGTAATGATGGTGTGATGGAGGGGGGGCAGTTCTGATGTGCGAACATTGTTAACATTTTTTCCGACACATGGAGTTATTTTAGTGTAACAATTAACTTCAAATGATTCCTCATCTTGTTCTCCGTTTTACTTCATTTAATTGTCGGTTGGCCTGAGTTTGGCCTTTTTAAACCTTTTTGTGTGTCTACTTTTGTGTTATGTTGATGATGATATTTCACAGACAGTTTTATTCCATAAAAAAACAGAAAATAAGCACGAAATGCACTTAAAAAGTATTAAAACACACACAAAGCTTCAGTTTCAGTTCTTACATGTAGTCTTTGAAATCATTACAACATGCCTAGTATCTGTATTTATATGTTGTAATCCTGATTCCAAAAAAGTTTGGATGCTTTGGAAAACAGAATGCAGTGCAGGACAAAGATATTTAATGTTTAAATGAATTAAAATTCAGAGACTCCAGAGAAATCTCTGCACGTAAAGGGCCGAGGTCATGAACCACCACAGAATGTGACCATTGGTCTCTCAGCACTGGATTAAATGACATGACTGTATAAAGGATATTACTGCATGGGCTGAGGAACACTTTAGAAAACTGTTGTCGGTTTGTCGCTGCATCCATAAATGCAAGTTAAGAGCCTACCACGCAAAGAGAGAGAGAGACAGACGGATATCAACAACAGCCAGAAGCGCCACCGAGTCCTCTGGGCCTGAACTCAAGTGTGCTGTGGTCTGACTGAGTCCACATTTTCAAACCGTCTTTGAAAATCATTGACGTTGTTGTGTCCTCCGGGCTAAAGAGGAAAAGGACAATCCAGATTGTTACCAGCGCAAAGTTCAAAAGGCAGCATCTGTGATGGTACTGGGGATGTGTTTGTGCCCATGGCATGATGGGGAAGTTGCACATCTGTAATGGCACCATTAATGCTAAAAGTGAAGGATTTGGGACAACATTTGCTCCCACCCAGACAATGGCTTTTTCAAGGACGTTCTTGTTTATTTCAGCGAGACAATGCCAAGCCGCAGTCTGCACGTGTTACAACAGCGTGGCTTCGTAGTAAAAGAGTGCGGGCACTAGACTGTCCTGCCTGGAGTCCAGACCTGTCTCCCATTATGAAACAAAAAAATACAACAACAGAGACCTCGGACTGTTGAGCAACTGAAGTCGTGCATCGAGCAAGAACGGGAAAGAATTTCACTTTCAAAACTTCAACAATTGTTGTCCTCAGTTCCCGAACGCTTACTCATTGTTGTGAAGAGAAGAAGTGATGTAACACAGCGGTAAACACGATCCTGGCCAAACTTTTTTTGGAACGAACTTCAGACTTTGTGCCGTACTGACTTGAAGATAGGTTGCAAAGGAATTACATTTGAACATTCATGTACAGCGTGCAACTCTTTTGGAATCGAGGCTGCCCTGCCCTGCACGTCACTTGGAGGAATGGACTGTTTGCACAAGGCTTAATAATAGTAATAACAATGACTCTGTTTCATTGAACGTTGAACGTTAGTGAATCAGCTCGGATGATAACACAATACGCCAGATTTTTCTACTATGAACTGTCAAAAACGCCCATTAAATGCATCATCTGTTTGATTAGTATTACGCTATAGCACTAAAGCAGTTAGGTTTTTTTAAAGTTCAGGTTTCTTAGAGTTCGTCTGACTGTTCAGCAGCAGTTAAAGTTTCCACACCTGTACCTGAGTGCATGATTTTTTTTTTTTTTTTTTTACACTTTTGCACCCCCTGCAGACAGTTGCTGCTACTGCAAACAATCCTGAACATTCACAGAAGAGCTTCAGTTATGAGACCGTCATTGTCTTTTAATTTTTTAAACAATTAACTTTCACGCTCCTGTTGCTGGAGCAGCCCTTTGGAATCTATTCGGTGTAGCTATAGAGTAGAAAGATCATATTTTGTCAAAGGCCAAAATGAGTCTCTGGAGTGTGTGGTGTGACATTGAGCTGGCAGGTGAAGTAGTAGTTGTGTGTATGTGTTTGTGTGTGTCCAACCCCCTCGCTCTCACCAAGCGCCCGGCTCCCCATAACAGGAAACAGCGAGGTGAGGCCAGGGTTTATGGGCTAATACAGCCTCAAAGGAGCCTCTTGTTTTGAAACAGAGCTGCAGCTCTTCATGCTTGTTTTCCATATTGGTCTGGCATGGAACGCTTTGACCCTGGCACGGGGGCAGGAAAACATGACACCGGCCGGAGCTTTGAACGCCGTGGGGACGGGCGAGGGGCTGCCAGTGCACACCCCCCCTCCTCTTGGGTTAAGCAGAAACAGGTTGGGCACCGGTGCCAACCAACCGCACAACCTGAGTGTTCAACCTGCAGAAGCTGAAAATGATCTTTAAAAAAGGATAAATTCATCTACTAGTAAAACTTTCACTAACTTTCACAGCAAGCTTATTTGTATTTGTTTCAGGACAAAAACAAGCGTCTACATGCAGATTAAAAGTCTTCAACAACCTTCTTCAGGTTGTTTAAGCGGCATCGAGAGTTATATAGAGCAATGTAATGAAGACACACCTGCTGAGACATTTATCTGGAATTTGGAGAGTCAACGTCTGCAAATATCTGTGCTCACGTAGCTCAAAAAAATCCCTGACACATCTGCTGATAACCTTTACACTGTGACCACTGTGGAACGATGTTAACACTTCCCCCTGGTCAGTTTTTGGAAAGTGGTTTCCTGAGTCACCAACATCTGCTCTAAATGTTAACATGTTTCGTTCAGTCCATCCCGCTTATCTTCATCACGGTCATGGTGGGGCCGAGTACACCCTGGAGAAGTCACAAATGACCGTTGACACTCACATTCACACCGATTTTGTGATTTAGAGTCACTGATTAACCTGTCAGGCGCACGTCTTTGGACTGTGGAAGGAAGCCGGAGAGAACCCACACAGACACGGGGAGAACATGCAAACTACACCGAGGCCGAGGTTCGAACCAGGAACCTTCTTGCTATGCCGCCCAAATGACAGCAAAAATGTCTAGAATGATGCAGTCTGACGTGCTGTATCCTGTTTTCTCTTTTAATACCACCATAACCCAATGTATTTTTTGCATTTCATTCAACTAATAAAAATGAAATCACATGTTCAGGCTTCAATAACAATGTATATTAGGTTTTAAAGTGCATGATGGAATAATGGAATTATACATGATGTGATATTACATCGTCCACCGGCTGCCCTGCTCTCTAAATATCGGTGCACACCATTGGAAAAACCCACTGCATCAGTCGATCACTAACATTATAGTGTAACTTTTTTTTATCATAAACATCACATTTGAAATCGTTTTGATGCAACACTGACTTGTAATCATGAATGCTGTCTGTGCTGTTATTCCCACTCTGTTCTCGCACTATGTGAATTGTACTTGGAAGATTTGCTGCGGCTCACAGTCTTCGTCGCTGGATGAGGTCGTCATGGTGACATTTTGACGTATCACAGGTGTAAATACTGATAATTAATGGTGGATGATTTCCAGTCGGGGTCACTCTCACAGCTTACAGGAACACTTTAATGTTCATGGCGACACGTGTCTCTTACTGTAACTTCAGAGTTAGTATTGACAACTTGTCATGAGCAAACTTCGTCTGTTATTGAAGCATTTCAGCTTCTTCACCATTGTTTTGTGTTCATTTCCATTCTGTGTGTAAATCAACTCAGTCTGGAGAACAGTAAAGCAGACATTTAACCTTTTTTTAAAAAAAATATATAATTGTAATGATAATTAAATTAATAGAAAACTATAGCTGCCAGAGAGGGAGTTAAAGTCATATTCAAAATCCTGTTGGTCTACAGTCTGCTGTGGTTAACCTCTCAGCGTGTCAAGTTCACGTATACGTCAAAAACCTTTTAGAAGGCTGATACATAAAACCAGCAAATCATCACCTTTATAATACACAAACCAATACCTGCACTCATAATTCAAATTACAGATTTCAAAACCAGAAAATTGAGCTCTAAACGTGATGTAATGTTTTGTTTTGGCCGTGCAGCAAATTTACTTTCTGGTTCTGTCCAAGCAAACAAGCAACTCCACCACCAGGAATACATCAGTGCTGTGTGTCTGTCAGCTTGTTTTCTTCTGCCCCCTAGTGGCCATAAATCAGCTCATGCCGCTTTAATGCAACTCACTGTGAACTAGCCCGAGAGATAAAGTCTCTGCTGATTTTTCCAGCTTGTAGTTGTCATTTTGGGAGTGTAAATCTTCCACGAGCGTCTCGTGTCTAACATTACAGTTCTGCCCCGATGTCGAGGGCAGGTTCTTGGGTGTGCCCCAAACCTTCAGCACACTCCCCCCACCCCACCGTCCTTCTCTGCTCCCTGGCCTCCACCTTGACTGTTACCCCCAGACCTGGAGAGGATGCATAGGGCTGGCATGCTGGCAGTGTGTGTGTGTGTGTGTGTGTGTGTGTGTGTGTGTGTGTGTGTGCACGTATGTGAGGGGGATTGAGGGATGAATGCCATGACTAGTTCGGAATTTTCCAGAGTGTTCCAGAATGTGCGGTCGGAAAGTCTGAGCAGGGAAAAAAGACGAGGAGTAACATGGGTGAGGGGAACAAGACCTTATTGACAGGGCTCGCTCTCTCTCACACACTCTCTCTCACACACACACACACACACACACACACACACACACACACACACACACACACACACACACACACACACACACAGGCTCCAAAGGTTCTGATTCATGTGGATGTTACACACCTAATGATCCCAGGATTCAGTATCCAGCTACAGTGTGGAGGTTTCAGGAAGATTGTGTGTTCCAGCACCATAAAAAAAGTTTTTTTTCTTTTACTACTCGTGTCCATTAATGTGTCACGGAGTGAACAATATACAGGTTTACTTTCTAACAAATCACTGCACCCGTTTCACTGAGAAGATTTGTGCTGAATGTTCTTTGTAAAGCATCCAAATCAGATTTTGTATACTTGATCTAACACGTCACTGAGCACTATGAGACTTAGATAATATAATTCTAATGTAATTATCTTATCTTACATAAACAGCAGGAGCGTTAGCCAGTTTTGCACAAAGCATTTGGTCTACATCAAGTCAACTGAACATGGTGGGGAATTGGTCGGAGTGCGACTTGAAGGTGAATAAATGGATCATTTTAAAGCTACAGAACATTTTCAATCTGGACCCTCTTGGATTAGTTATGATTTAAAACATCCTAAGAGTCTCTTAATTGGTTTTAATAATTTTTATATTTTTCTTTGGCCCGCTTGGTGGCCCCAGGGCGGCATATGTGGTTTAATTGTGATAATAAAATTCTAAAAATATTGTTCTGCATGGTCGAAAAAAGGAATTTAAACCGCTGATGATTAACACATTTACAGGCAATCAATAATCTTTAAAGGCTTTAACATATTTTAATTTATAGTACTTTAATAATATTTTCAAGTTCAAGATTTAGTCTGGGCCTTTTTTTTTTTTTTTTTTTAAATATTGGATGGCAGTTATTACATCAGTTCCTGCCTCTGTGTAGATCTGTTGTTGGTTGCACTACACAGTGGTATAGGGGTGTCATAATAATGTAAATAATGCACAAATGAATATTGTGTAAATAATCCTGCCCCTGTCAAGTCATTTCTGTCTCTTTCTGTTCTCTTTTCCTCAGTTAAATTGACATTTTTGTATGTTTTTGGTTACAGACTCTGTCTCCACTTCGCTGCGCTCTATTTTTAGTGTAATTCATTTGCCAAAAATGAGAGACCCAAAAGTTAAAGATGAATGTGTGTGGTGTCAAATTTCTTATAGATATTGTAATAATATTGGCATCATCAACTCTTCAATACGTCTGACGTGTATTTGCAGTGGTGTTGGCAGGTTTTTTAATGGTTGCTCTCTTCTGTCTCCTCAGGATGGTTCCTACTTGGCCGAGTTCCTGCTCGCTAAAGGCTACGAGGTGAGAGAAAAATTCAGACTGCAGACTTTTAAAAGTACCAAGAATTTGTCCTCATCGAAAGCTCAGACACACACATACACAGAAATGAATGCAGACGCTCGCGAATGCCAACGAACACAGACACACACAGAGCGACATTCCCTCGATAAGCAGCATCCAGCCTCAGCAGTGTGTGGGAGCTCCCGAGGGATCATGACGTAACCTTGACAGGCAACTTTGTGCACGGACTGACTCACACCTCACCCCGATATGACCTGTTTGTGTTGCTTCGAGCCTGTTCACCTCTCACCTTTTACTCCCGGGTCAGCCCATTAACAGGGAAATGGTTGTTATTATACCGTCATATGAGCGAGGTCACAAACTTTCACCTGCTGCGTGAGGCGTTTTCAGGAGCACAGAAAGTCAACAGCCTGTCGATGGATGCAGAGGTTAACAAGCTGTTTCTGACTGACTGACTGGAGCTACGTAACCCGTCGGCAACGAGTAAAAGAGTGATTAAACACACGTTGCACCAGTGCTCATTGTGTTTTCCTGACAGTAGCTTCATGACTTCATTTCCCTGCAGATGTGTAGTGGCGCACGCACACAAACACACACTAACCCACACCTTCATCCCAACCTGCTCGGTCAGCTTCACCATCTGTGCTGCTTGTCTCAGAGGCAGCAGAGAGGAAGTCCAGGCTGGAGATGCTGCATGACGAGGGGGGGTGGGATGGAGGATAGAGAGGGGGTTGTGGTGGTGGTGGTGGTGGGGTGGCATTAAAGAGAAGCACACAGGCAGGCAGGAAGTGCACAGTGAATAAAGGAAGTGAGGTCAGGGCACAGCGTCGTCGCACTAATGGACTCCCCTCGGATCAGGTTCTGTTATCTTCCCTGAGCAGAGCTTCCTCACACGCTCCCCCCCCCCTCCTCAGAACATGAAGTACAGATCACAGCATTGAAAACAGAGCTGGAGACGTGTGACACAATATTGTGAATATTGCTCAACTCCCTCCGTCCTGCTGCTGGTCTTTTTTGAGTTTCGGTGGCCAATGACAGGCTTCCTGCGGCAACTCAACTCACCCTTGCAGCTGCTTCACAGTAAAACCTGCCATCAGCAGCGTTTTCTGCACTGGATGCTTTTACTTTGAAGGAGCTGCACAGAGTTTGCTTTAACAACATTGTTCCAAGATGATATGAAAGTGGTCTACAAAGTTAACTAAGCATTGCAGTGTTAAAACTGAAGTGGTCTAAGTAATCGTTGTAAGATAATTAAGTAAAGTGTTCTCTTTCTCGCAGGTTCATGGTATTTTGCGTCGTTCCAGCTCCTTCAACACGGGCCGCATTGAGCATCTCTACCAGAACCCACGGACCCACACTGAAGGCAGTAAGTATTCCATCTACACTGCCAGTATTTGGTCAATTCGCAGAAATAATTTTGATATCATCTATCACTTTAATAAATATTGCATCAGATGTCTTTTTTTACTTTGCTGTTTTGGTGGAAATTTTGACAAGAAATTTTGTTTTGTTTTTTTTTCCTGGTTTTATCATTTTTCTTTGAGTTCTAATGAAATGCAGTTCATCTTCCAGCTGTGGTAGCTGCCAATGGTTGCAGATTCTCAACCCTAATTTATCTGCGCTCTTTTCTTTTCTTCCATCTGCAAACCGCTCACTACCATCCTGTAGACATTAACCTCTGTAGAAGTATAAAAACAGGAAGCCTGTATTTATATTCAACCTAGAGGACAATAAGAGTTCGGGCTTGCACCACTAGCTTCATACTCATGCACAGACTCTTGATTTCACTGTCAAGAGTTAATATTCTTAATGAGAGATAGAAACTTCTTTCAAAAAACGTGTGACACAGTGAGCATTAAACTTCTTCAGTCTTCTGATCGGCACCCATGATCATTCCACACAGATCTGACATAACCTTCCTCACATTAATACACGAAACAAACAGAAGTGTCATATCTCCGTCATGTTTTCTACATTGTTTTTCACCGTTTGAGGTTCAGCTTGCGCTCTTTCAATTGCGTAATCTTGTTGCCC
This sequence comes from Protonibea diacanthus, assembly GCA_028641955.1. Lineage (NCBI taxonomy): Eukaryota > Metazoa > Chordata > Actinopteri > Sciaenidae > Protonibea > Protonibea diacanthus. Next base: position 3,647,322 of record CM053979.1, on the reverse strand, counting down.
CCCCTTTTTTTTTCCGACTGGGGAATTAGCGCCGCCTACTGCTCACCTCGATAAACCAACTCCTTATCATCACATGGCAGTGCATTTAATTTATTTGCATTTTCTGTTGAGGTTTGGTGATGCATTTGGATGGAAACATCAAAGTAGCAAGCCTGTAGTGGCAGAAAAAAAAAAATCTTTTGTATGGAAGGAATATGATACAGTTGACTTATCAGAATCAGTTGGCTGTAACTTCTGGAAATGAGGCGTAACATTTTCAGATCTGGCACACAAACAAAATCAGGACACAAACTTCGGAGGTCACGGTGAGTGAATGTTTGAACCAACGGGAATTAACTGTTTTTTTTTTATGTTTGTTTGTCCTCCTCTTTCCCAGACATGAAGCTGCATTATGGCGATCTGACCGACAGCACGTGTCTGGTGAAGATCATCAACCAGGTCAAGCCTACAGAGATCTACAACCTGGGCGCTCAGAGTCACGTCAAGGTAGTGTGATGACACAGAGCAGACCGTGGATCTTTTTAAAAAAAAAAAAAAAAAACACTGATCTGATACAACTTTTCCGTTAAACATTGTTAACTGGCTTCCTATTGGCTGGAATCACTGTGCGTGGGTACAGTGATTCCAGGGAATTTATTTGTTGGAGCTAGATAAAGAACAAAGAGCTGATAGAGTCATGATAAAAGTGAATACATTGCAATCATTGTGAGTTTGAAACTATGTATTTAGAGTGATGAGTAATGAATCAACTTGCTTACTTTCAAAGTAAAACTGGTTTCCAGTGAAGGCTGACTCACAATGTAGAATTGAGACCATGATAAGAGTTTGCTGTCCTTTCTCTGTGATTTCTGATTTCAGGGGTTTGAAATCCGTTACCGCAAACAGTTTTAATTTAGGTCGGGTTTATTCTGAGATGCTATCATAACATGATACCACTTTTGGAAAGGGGCTATTCTCTTTAATGCTGCATTCAAGAACATTCTGAAGAAAGTCTGTCAAATTTGAGATCCGGTTATTTATCAGCAGCTTTTTAAAGCAGGAAATGACCAGATGATCCTTTATTATTATTATTATTATTATTATTATTATTATTATTATTAATATAAATATTGTGACCACAGTGCTTTCCAACAGCAGGAATAATCATTTAAAACAGTAAAGTAAAAGAAAAGCTGAGTTGCTCTTTTTAAAGCTGCATTATTCATTTTTTGGCAGCCAGCAAACAATTCTGTTTATATGTTTGGCAACATTATTATTAAGCGTGTTTGTGGTATTGTGCATCCAGTGAATTTAAGACCAGTATTCAATCTTCTTTTTTTAGCCCTGGTTTGGTTTCTCAACTAATATCTGAGAAAACATATCTGCCTCTTGAGCACGTTGAATTTCTTTTTGACCAGCTCGTCTTTTATCTGGGCGTTTGCCTAAAACGGCTGCTCTCAGAAATGGTGACACTGGGAGTAGTGAGAGGTAACCAAACAGCAAATGTGCCAAAACAAAGACCTGCAAGAGGCTTAAAGGCTGCATAGAGCTGCAGCTGCTGACCCCTTTCACATTACATGTATATACTTTCCCATATTTCATGCGGAAAAGAGGCTGATTTTAACAATACACTTGTATATCCTTGTCGGACTCATGAGAGACAGTAAAAAGAGACCACAATGCATCTCTGGTATTGTGATTTTGGGTGTGTTATGCTAGCAGCAGCAGCGAATGTGACCTTGAGCTGCTGAGATGAGGAGCAGACTACAGAAGTCTGGTTAGCTCACTTGTTTTTTAACGTCACACCTCCGGATTGTTTTCAGCGTTCAGACTTCCACATGTGAAGTACCCGTTTAATAAAAAAAAAAAAAAAGATTAATTAATGGAAGGATAGTTAGCATGTCAAGCAGCTTTCAAGTTTATTTTCATAACATTTGTGACATGAGTTGTAGCCAGTGACTGCAAGGAAAGCAAACTGTTCCAAAAAACTGGAGTTATGAAGGAGTTATGATTTGTCAACAGTAATTCACGGGCTTAAACAAACATGTAGCCCTTCAACACACTGCTTTAAGTATTTTCCTTACACCTTCCTCCGCCTGACTTGGATCTCTTCACATCTAAAACGTGAAAACATTATTTCTTATTAAAATCTTTATTTGTCAAGTCAATGTGAAACCCGGTAGATGCCATTTCCTCCTCAAATATAGTTAACTGTCTTCGAGTGCCAGTGTCTGCATTTGGTCAGCCCTGGCTGTGTTTAACAGCAGATGATGTTAAAAAGGGACTTTCAGTTCTGGGAAGTGAGCAGCTCATGTGCGGAGGATGTGCTGGAGTGATGGGACAGGAAGTAATGTTTTCTTGGATAGGTCAGTCAGTGCCACAATGTCCCTTTTGTCTCGGAGCGCCGCGGTGATCCCAGGAGATCCTTCGGCGCCTCCCTCCCCTCCTCCCCGCCTCCTCGTCTTCCCCCTGCCCCCTCCACACTGGGATCTGACACACAGTCTCCAGGCAGCGCTGATCCTCCGTCACCATGGCGGTTTGGGTGGGATATGGAGCCAAGAGCTTAGTCAGATCATAGATAATAAGGCCATTTGTAATGTGAACATGAGACACCGCTTTTCAATCGCAGCAGTTTCTTGAACCCGACCACGTTTTGATGAGTTTGTTATCATTTCAGCTTTCACTCCAACCTTAGTTTGATTCCAGTATTTAAATCCCCGACTAAAACTGGAAGAGTCGGGTCAGACCGCACCTCTCTCGGGTGTCATATAAACGTTTGCTGAAACGATAAATGAATCAATCGATTAGTAAATCAACCGAAAATATGATATCACCGAGACACGAGCATGAAGTAAGAAATCGTTAATCACTTTTTTTTCTTTGATTTTAGGCACATCTGGTCAAAGAACACCAAAAATAAAGCTGTCAGACAAAAATGTTTGCCTGATAAAGCTGTTGTTGGCCAAAATGGTAGCAAACAGTTGCTTATTAACACATCAAGCAACGTTTTCGTTCATTTTTAGCTCCGGTTTGGTCTCCACCTACTCCTGAGAAAAATATCCAGCTCTTTAACTGCTGGATGTTCAAGTTTCTTCACCGGCTAGCTTGTAACTTGCTGAGCAGGTAGCCTTCAGTGGGTTTATGAGCCGGCTGATGTCGATTTGTAACATTTTTAAGCAAAAACGGCAAAAAAGTTCTCTCGTACCGGCTTCTCCAAAAGGAAGATTTCCTGCTTTTCTCTGTTTTCTTGCATTGTAAATTGAAATCTTTGGGTTTTTGGCTGTTGGCTGGACTCATTAACAACAAAATAACATAATTTATAATGACAATAATTCTTAGTTGCAGCCCAAGATGAGCATTCTGAGATGTAATCATATATTAAATGCGTTGTACCAAAAATATGAGCTTAACAGATGTAAAAGGCAGATTTATTTGATAGGATATTGGATTAAAACGTTATTCTCATAGTTTGTTTTTTTATAGGATAATTGATTAAAAGATTTATTATCTTTGGTTAAGATCGTTCCTCGCTGATGCTCTATTAGCATATCTCAGACGAAGTGGGACTAAAAATGAAGAAATACAGGAAAAAGGAATGAAGGAAGACAGACAGACAGAAAAAGAGAGTGGGAGAGTGATGACTCCTCTCTCCACATCCTTTGTGGTCAGAGGCCGTGACTCTGCTCCCACCTCCCACATGGAAGATCATTCTCAGGCCACACACACTCGGAGTGACAGGAAAGCTCCCTGTACCTGTGCGAGGCTCTCCTGTGTTTATTTGTTTCCACACCAATAAACCTGGCTCTGGTAGCTCCTCGCCACATGCTGCCCGCTCTGAACAGCTGAGCTGCTGGATTACTGGCAGCAGTGGTGTGGAGCAATTTCCAGTCCGTCCCACCACAGAGGAAAAGATCACTCACACCGGCTACTCAGCATCTCTCTCTTCCTTCCCATCTGCCCTCACCTCGCTGCCGTCGTTTTTTATAGGGAATCCCTTCTGAGTCCAGCTCATTCATCGGACTCACCCGGGGAGCTTGAGTTGTAGTATTGGTTTGAGATGGGGTGTCTTTGACTGTGTGTGGGTGCCGGTTTCCGTTGTAGAGAGTCATAACTGAGAACAGAGTGGAGGTTATTTCTTAATGCTGCAGGGGCGGAGGTGGACGGGGAATAGTGGACGGACACTGGAGGGCCAGAAAGGCAGCCAGCTGCAGTATCAAAAGATCAGCGCATAAACAAAAAAGAAAGGATATTATGTCTTTTTTAGATGTGACTGTAACAGCAGAGGACTTGATCAGTTTGATCCTCGTGCTCAGGCTTCTTTCCCTGAAGCAATTTTTGAAATATGTTATCATAACCCACATGAAAGATGGCCAAAAAAAAGAACAGTAAAAAACAGTATTTTCCTTATGGGTTTTTGTGGGATTGTTTTATTGTAGTGGTCAGCGCTAAATCCAGGAATGTAAACTGTGGGGATGGATTATAGACGACTCGCATCATCCGAGAAGTGATTGTCTGTGTACTTTAAAGATTAATTGTACAAACTACTTCACTGATGCACGGTTATCGATCACCTTCTAATTGCCATTTTTCAGCACAAAATAGTCAAATTCACACTGACTTTTATGAGCCAGAGTGAAAGTAACCAGATTACAGCAACACTAACAGCTGTACTCAGACTTAGGAATGCATGATAACATACTCAATTACCCATATTTAGTATTATTATTATACATATTTTGTTTGTTTGTGCGGATAAAATTAAAGTTGAGTATTTTTTATGTGCTGTGTTTTCCTTTCAGGTAGCATCAGGATTGTAGATATTGTGTGTGTGTGTGTGTGTGTGTGTGTGTGTGTGTGTGTGTGTGTATTGTATGTTTTGAAAGGGGAGTCTTGTGCGAACAAGTTGCTTTGTGTGATCATGGACGCAACACAGCTGTGAACTATCATGAGTCATCATCATATCACAAATGTGTGGATGGAAATTGCCTTTTTTCCCCTCTTTGGTGTCAGGTAATGTTTACCATGTTCACCATTTTTATTTTGGAAAATGAGCACTGAACACAAAGCGCGGCTGGGATTGATGGTAATGTCATCGGTTCGGGAAATATTTGATCATAAAATTGTGGTGGCTTGGTCGATCAAAGCACAGATGGACATTTATAGAGCCACGTAGCTAAGATGGCTAAAATTGGACTGCAGTCTCGACAGACAGACTTGATAAGCTTCTCTAATTTTGAAGTCATTTCTCATCTAATGCCTACGACAGACCCTTTTGATAGGCAGTGCTACATGTTGGGAAGCACTAAGGTAACCTGATAGAAAACAGCAAAGCATGTCAGTCCCCGTTTGCTCTGCAAAATGTACAAACCGGCCTGTTTTCACAGCCACAACCTCACCCAGAACGTCCTCTGTGTCTTGTTTCTTTTTCTGGTCAGTAAAACCTTCAGGAATGCAAGTTTGAGTGACAGTCTTGAGGTCAGCTGGGACTCGTGTAGTAGTGTAGGTAATGTGTGTGTGTGTGTTTGTGGGCTTCAATGACCAAAAAGAGAGTAGATTGTGTGAAGGGGTCTCTAAACTGGAAGATGGAGTGTGTTTTCGCTTTAGCTAAAAATAAACGTCAGGAACATATGGACGGATTCGATGTTTTTGTTCTTACTGAACTCCAAAAAGAGAGATCAAAACACTGTTGAGTTAATTCATGAATTATGCATCTCATCTGACAATCATAAGTATTACAATATTTTGGAAATTGCGCTCGTGAAATATGCATGAACAACGAACCCGAATGGGGAAGTGCTTACAGGCTGCTCACATTAATCTGTTCTGCATCTGAGGGTTCAACACGACCCCATTGTGTTCTCTCACTGAAGCGCTTCACAGGAAAGCCGCGAACAAAAACCCCTCAACGTCGCTCTCTCCGTGCGAGTTCTCCCACCTGCAGCTGTCACAGCAGACGCGCAGTGAGACGGGCTGAATTATTAACACACCTCGCCCATGACAGGGAAAAATTAACCAAAGGTGGGGGTGGACGACGACAAGACAGAAGGTAGAAAGAGTTTGGGGAGTTGAGTGAAGCAGCACTAGGTTTCCACTTCATTGTTTTTGATGGCTTTTGGATACAAAAGTGCAGATTGCATTCAGGAGACAGACTTCCTTCATCTATATCCTTCATTATCCGTATCCGAATTCCTCCTCAGAAGGACTTATCATCATCCCATTATCTTCTTACTGCTCGCTCTCTCTCGGCTAACCCTTTGGTCTTTCCCCCATCCGGGTTTGCGGAGTCTCCCACGCCAGAGAGAGACACACACACACACACAGGATTTAACACGCCTGTTTCCCCACAAAGCTCGGCACTGTTGTGCTCGCTGTGTTGATGCGTTTATAGGCCTAAAGCAGCTATTGTGCAGCCTGCCTGCAGTTAACTCTCGTACACAAGCGGTAATACCTGCTGCTTACTACAGTGTGCGGGCATGTTATGCAATCCTTGTAACTCTTTACTAATGTGATTCAGTTGTTTTGACTCAGTAGTAGTGTGTGTGATATATGGCTAGAGCATTTTCTGGTGTGTTTACACCCACAATTCCACAATGCCTTATTAGCCCTTTAACTGTTGAAGATGCATTTCTACACACTTGCCAGTTCTCCTCCAAAAAAAGCATTTGGAAACTTTGCCTTCCCGTGAAAACCATGTCCTTCCAAATTTGGGGATTTTTGTTTTCAGATGCACTGGAAGCTTTAAATACTCCTCTATGGGTTAAGATTATTCATCGGAGGCTAATAAAATTCTCTTTAAAAACCCATCGGATTATGTCATGAATGTGTTGTCATGAAGCTTAAAATAAGACGTTCCTCGATATCTTCATTTTTCACATAGACGGCATCAATAAATCTTTAGACTTTCCTACCTTTTATGCCAATACAACCTTCTATGACCCCCCAAAAATCCATCGTCACAACGCTTTACACAAGACCGTTTTTGTTACTTTCTGAAAAGTCGACATTTTTGGGAAACGGGACAGCGAGGATCGTTGTGCAAACGCCAGTTCTCCTTTTTGTTAGGCCGAGAGAACAATTTCAAATCCTCTCAGATCACCTCAAACTGGCGTTTTCTCAAAACTTGAATTTAAATATTTTTGTAGCTCATATAAAGCTAACATTTTGGAGAAACATGGCTTTCATAGCGCAGTGATGATGACTTTTCAGGCTTTAAAAACCTTTTTTTAAAAATCCTTTTTGATTTATGCACCGTCATCAGTGGTTACACAGGACAGCTTACAGTAAATAATATAATTTGTAATCTATAAATCTTTCTTTTGGAGCATGGAGGATAAGTTTTGACATCAGGAACAGTAGTTACAAATCTGAAAAACCAAAACTGATGAAGGCTAAAGAGAAACTCCATGAAAACATGTTTTTCACAGACGGTGATGATCATTTTGAAAATGCCGGTTTTCATACTTCTCAGGCTGAAAAAAAAAACAAAAACAACCCATAAAACACAATTAAATTATGACAAAATGCAGTGATGTCTCAAACAGGATTTTTTTTCCCTTTTGTTCATAAAAGGCTCGACATGGCTTTCACAGTACAGTGACATTTTGTAAACACCAATTCTCCAGCTTTTTAGGAAGAAAACTGGATTTTCTCAGACGTGAACTGTCACAAAGCTCAAAACAAAGCTGCCTTTTTCTGACTTCCAAAAAAGTTGAATTTCTTTTCAGAGGAGCTACCACAATGATCATTTTGGAGTTCTTCATTCTGCAATATTGTATTTTTTTTGACTCCATACAGATTTTTTTAGGGGAAACCTGGTTTTCACAGGAGAGTGCCAAACATTTTGTGAACCCCTCAGTGAATGATGAGCGGTCTCGTCTCCGTAACAGCCCATTGGCCCGGTTTACTCACTCTCTGATTGGTGTTTACGTTATTCCCATCCAATCAGCCCTCAGTGGCACGCTTGCTGCTGTGTGTGTGTGCGTGTGTGTGTGTGTGTGCATCTCGGGATAAAAACTGGCCTGGAACTAAATTAGTGCATTCCCCGCTAAAGTATGTGCTTTCTGTCTCTTAGGACTCATTAGCTGCATGTGTGTGGTTTGCGTGTATTTAAGGTGCCATGTTTTCCATTGTTTTAAAATTGCCTTTCAGAATCAGAATCCTGGTGGTTTTGGCCCAATGGAGACAGAGTATAATCTCAGTACCCACATTTTCTCATGCGTCCCGCCTATTGAATGAGCAGAAACAAGACTGTGTCGCGTTGGTGGCCTGGTAGTCAGCGGTTAGAATAGCTCCCCGAGCAGGCCGATCCCTGTTTTGAAAGGTTAGGCCTTCATACAAGACAGCCCGCCTGGCCTGGGTCGAAAGTGAACTTTAGCTTAAGAATAGACGCATCGGTGCCAAGTGAAACAAGTCTACACTTTCCTTGTCCAGAGTCAGGGAAATGTTTTGTGGTTGTGCTTTGTGGGTCAGAATTGTTGCTCCACTCATGAGTCAGTTCTTTTTCTGTTTTCCAGCAAGGTTGTAACACATGGAAACATGCAGTTTGGGAAAGGAGAAGGTGGGAGGAGGAGGAGGAGGAGGAGGGGGGGGCTTTTTGAGGTTTGTTAAGTAAATACGTTGAGTCAATAAATAGTATCACAAAGCTAAATATGATTGCATCTAAGTCCATATCTTAAATCAAACTCCACATATTCCAGATCATCTTGTTCGTGTGACACACAGAAGCCAAAATAAACTGTGCAGATGTAGTTTCACCCGTGAGTTATAGATGGCAGCAGTGAGCCACTGTGGACGACTCCCCTCACGGTCTCAGCCAGGTATGAAACAGCAGCAGGTCCCAGTCAGCTCTGAGGAATAAAGAGTACTAAGATGGATTTTTTACAGGATCTAACTTTATTTTAAGCAATACAAGTACTATTATCTTTTAAAAGGCATCGTAATCATTGGAGATAATAACACAATTACTCCAGGTATTTAAATCTGAGTGTTTTAAAGATGAAAGGATGAAAGGTGGATTGCAAAAAATGCAAAATATTCAGGTTGATGCTGCTCTTCTGTGTCAAGTCACTGTAAATTGAAATCTAAAGAATGCAGCTCCATTAAAGTAATCCACTTTTTATAGTTTTAAACTTGTTTGGTAGAAAAATAAACACAAGTAATCACAGTTTTAATGATTATTATTTATTGAACAATCTTGCAAAACAAAAATACCAAAGCTCGGCTTCCTGAGTGTGAGGATTGGATACTTTCCTCATGTAAACTAAATATCTTTGGATATAAAAACAAACAACATGAAAACCTTGGAGTCTGCAAGATGAATTGATACTGAAAATAATCCCTTGATATGAAGCTTCTGTGGAGTTGAAAAGAGAAAATGAATCTCTTTTGATATTTGCTTATTTTCCCACACAAAAATGCAAATTTTTCTCTCGCTCTGGCTTCGTGTGTGCGGATTTTCTCCTTTTTCTTTGTCACTTTGTGACGGCTAACTGAAGTTTTGGGATTTCTGGTTGATTTTGACATTGCTGCGTTCGGTTCTGTAAAAAATATAACTGACCTTTCACAGTTTCCTGCCATTTAATCAAACTGCAAATCAAACACAAACTAAGGTTTAGTTAAAAATGAGTGCAGTGACTCGTGTTTTTTAACTGCGTGAGAAGTCTTTGTTTCAAAAGTCAGTTTGGTTGAGGCCCTCTGTAGGTCAGGCCGTTACATTACAGTGTGTTACAGCTCCTAAGCTGGTGTGTAGTTTTCAGCTTTTTCAGTCAAATAAGTAAAAAGTTGAATGAAATAAAGGAAACAAACCAAATAAACGATTGTAAAGTTAGATATTATTTCACTTGTTGGATTTTAGCTGTTCTCACTGCTTCTGCTACATCCTCTCAGCTTGTCCTCTAATGTTATTCCTCCTCTTCATCTCATGTCATTTATTCCAGTTTTTCCTTTCCTGAGTGACTGACAGTAGCCCGTAGCATGTTTGTTGGTATGATACTTACCACAGCAAACACACAAAGCTGACATCGTGTGCTTAATTAGTTTGGTGTAGCTGTTAAGTGGGAAGAACTGAAGTGAGAAGACGGTAACCAGGGATTACGCTAAATATTTATCAAACTCATCAATCTTCCCGTTGCTATGTCCTCCAGGGAGACATTTGGCAATAATAATCATCTTCATAGCTCCTTACTGGGTGCTCAGTAATGATTTATCTGGGGCTCTGCTGGTTGTGTGATCAGTAAAAAAAGACTTTTCATGGCTTAAGAGATTCATCAGCTAATTCTAAGTACCCTGCCTGCCTGATAATTAGACCGAACCTGCACTTAAAGCCTGTGTTTTTTCTGGTGTACAGCTCATTATTATAACTATAAATCTCTGTGTATATAATTACTTGATGTATGTAAAAGATTATCACACCTGCAATCTGAATAATGTTATATATCAAAGTTGTTGTGAAGCTAGTGATTAAGTTGTTCGGAAACATGCATAAGGCTTTTATTTTGGAATTTTAAACACAATTGTTTAAAATTCCAAAATAAAAGTCCCAACTTGTGTTTTGTTTTTTAAGATAAAGTGTCGACGTTGAAGAGAAGAAGACGTTGAATTCTTAAAAAGTTGACTCGGCGACTTTTACCTTCATATAAAACAAATAAACAAACTGAACGAAATATTTAGTTCAGACAATACGTCATTTTAGATGAGTCTTTTTTTCTCATATAAGTTCAGTCAACATAATGTTTTTCATTGGCGATTCTATTGATTTAAAGAGTAAAAATGACTTCCTTTTCTTTGTGCGTTGAACGAGCTGCGCTCCGACCTCTTTGAATAAATGTTTGGTTCTGCTCTGAGCTGGAAAAAGTTCTGCCACCATTTTTATTTCCCCCTCCACGTAACAAGATTTATTTCTTTTGTTTCGATGTGAATATCTCTCTTCATCAGTCCGCACAGTCTACAGCTCATTTGTCTTGCATTTCGCAATATCTCACCATCTATATAATCTTGTATTTATCATCCTGGTCTTGGAGCTTTTCAGGCGATTTTGACAGCTAAAATCAGATTTTTGAATAATAATAATAGGCTGTCCGATAGCTGTCAGTCCTCTGGCTTGAATATCAGCTTGTCTTTGATAATAAAATGAGAACGTCTGTCATAGTTTTGAAGTTTGCCATGATATTTCAGCTTATTTTTGGTGTTTGGACGATTTAGATATTCTCTGCTGGTCTCAATATAGTCCGTCTCTGCAGGGTTTGGTTTTGCTGTATTGACATTGTGGCTTCGCTGATGGCCTCTTACGCTTCAGCTGCGGCTGTAATATTGAGGAAACTGCACCCCAAAGTAACATATCTGCACTTCACCTTGCATCTAAGCTTCATGCACACGACGTGAGCGATTTTTATTTTAATTCACCGTCGCAGCACAGTTAGCGTTGCTTCCAGTTATAGAGGAGTAGACTCACCTGTGACAAAAATACCTGCGTGAATCCAACAGCCAAAATGAGTTTACACAATGAACAGTGAGAGACGCAGCTCAGTTGACATAGAGATTTGTCAGTATTGGCATTTTTATCTAGTGCGCACACACGGTGGTGTTTGCACAGACATTATACTCACTGACTGTAAACATGCCCACAAGCAGAAAGGCTTAGGGAAGATGCACAAACAGATCTGTGCATTTATTTAGTCTGTTTTCACTTGTTTTGACTATGAAACTGCACCCCAGACTTTATTATTTCACGAATAAAATCAGTCATAACATCTCCTTTCTTCTTCTTCATCCGTGCAGCCTCGTAATTACACTCCATCCCCTGAACACCCACTCCGGCTGTGACACACAGTGAAAAGATGCAGCCTCACTCAATCCTTCCATAAGTGGCATAAGCTCATCACTCACAGTAAACACTGTTACTAATCTGTGAACACAAGTCCCGACTGCTGCTGCCCGCTCTCTGCTGTGCGTTCACACCCTCGTACATGCAACAGTTCCCCCCTCCGATAATGACATGTTTGTGCAACTCAGCCGTTTGTTTGGAGTTTTTCTCCAGAGCGTGGCCTGCACACGGATCCTGCTCGCACACACACAGCTCGGAAGCTATTGGTTTCGAAAGGGGGAAAATTAGGATTTTTTTTAAAAACTCCAATTAGGGATGAAAGCCCAGAAAAAGAGCTGTGCAGTTATTATTTCACAATCTGTAATCATTCCAAAATCTGTTCCCTTCGTTATTTTAGAGCGCGTGTGGATGTACTCCGTGCTCTCCACACGGGACGTGTGTCTGTTGGGAAATTTGAGGATTGCAATCTATTTACAAAAGGCTGCTGTAATGAGCTATGATCTCACTTGTTTGGATCACATCATGAAATGATGATCAGGGGAACAAAAACATGAAGAGGAGAGGCAGAGATGAGAAGTGGGCGAGAGGTGGATGAGTTACGACATTAGATACTTATCGAGACGAGTGTAATTGTTTTAGTCTCTCGCTGACTTAATGGAGGTGTTGTTGTAAACTGTGAATTTCTTTTATCTGTAGCTGCTTTGTGTGAGCAGGCTGCCTACAGCCTTTGCCTGTGTGTTTTTTAATTGAAGCTTTAAATCAGGCTGTCATACCTGTATGAAGGGTTGGGCCACTCTTACCTTGTCTCCTGTCAGCCAAACAAACAGGCCTTTATTCTCAGAGAGAGAGTGAGAGAGTGAGAGAGAGAGAAGGATGTTCAGGTACAATGAACAGCGAGCACAGCTGCTCGGTGAACTGTTCATCAACAGCGAGGAGTGAAAGAGACTCGCTCTCGTCACGGCGCTCTGTTTTGACTGAAAGAGACGACGTTTATGGGGTCATGTGACGAGTTTACGGGCAGTTAATTAAAAAAATTTTTACTTTTAAATGATAAAAATGGCTTTTATATCCATCGCAGATATTTCCTGTTGAGTCAGGCTGCGTGTTTGGATGTCTGATCAAAAACCTTTTTTCTGGCTCCGAACACGTTGGAAAGAATCATTTTCTCTCATGATTCACCAGCTTTGGCCCACAGGAGACCGTAGTTCACATGCGAATGAATTGAAATTAATTTAATAAAAGAAAGCATACTGATAATTATCAGTCCATGTTTGGTTTTCTCATTAAGTCCTTTTGTGCCCTTCCAACAACACAAATATTCACTTAAACTCTGCTAACCTGGTCTAACTCTTCATAGGTAACTGTTAATATTATTGACTCTGACCTCTGTTTATAAAACCGATGAAGCACAATGAGCTAATCCTCACAAGATCACATAAAACGCATGATTGATGCATAAACTCCATGGCCAAAAGTATGCGGACACCCAAACATTATGCTCTTAGACATTTATTTGCTGCTCTTACAGCCTCCACTCTTCTGGGTTCAGGCTTTCCGACTTGTTGGGTGAGTTATGTTGTGTTCATATCATACAGGATGAATGGTAGAGGTGGAAGCTTGATATATAAACATGCTTGATGTGTGCAGGTGCAGAATCTCATGTGATGCTGGCCCAAACCAACAGCGATGATGGCTCTTTGGACACATTTTAATTAAAAAGCTGACTTAAATGAAATGACCTTTCAGCGACTAAATATGGAATAAAACCATGAAGGATAAAAAACCCTAAAAATTTGGTCGTCATCGGCAGCTACACTTAGCTGCCAACGTAAACACTGGTTTGCACAGCGTAGGAAGCACACTACTGTCTAAAATGTCATTATATATCCTCTATCAGATTTCAGTCACAATTTTTCTTACCTGAAACTGAGCCCTGAGTTGATGTAACAATTTCAAACTGGTTTGATATCGAGCCAAAGACCCGACTGTCAGAGCAGAAATGTTTCACAATGAAAGCCTGATTTTTAATATGTGAGGGGAAAGTTTCTCTCCACTGAAACGCTGGTGGGCTTTTAATTTGAAACCGATGCAGGAAGTGTTGAGTTAAGCCAAGTATTAAGCAAGGCTGTCCGTGTACTTTTGGCATTTTAGCTGCTTATAGTTTAGGAGAATATCTTATAAATATGTTTATATGTATAAATGTTTCAAACCAGGCGGCGGTCGAGTTGTTTTGGCTTCACCTTTGGGGAGCTGTGATACAGTCGATGGTGTGTGTGGTCACACACGGTCCGTACACCAGGACCTGCTGTCCAGCAGCTTGGTGTTTCCAGATGTATGAGTGGCAAACAGAAAATATGATCATTAATCAAACTATCAGCACTTATTCATTGTTTCTCTCCTCCCCCGGACACTCTGCCGCTCACTTTTTCCATCTTAGCTACAGGGAAAAATATTCAGATATTCTTTGTTTAAATGGACTTTAAGGATCATTTGTTTAAAAAGTGGCTACAGGGTGTCACTCCTCACCCTCAGGCTGTTGTAGGATTGCAGTTGAGATCATGATTATGTCTCCTTATTATATTCATTAGCGCGGGGATCAACAGCAGTGATGAGAAATGACTCTGGCATTGTGAGAAGCAGGTAGCAAAGTGTGATGAATGGCTCTGTTATTTGTGAAACACAGAGAAGAATGGTTTTCAGTTTTACACGGTACCATCAATCACCGGCGCAGGCGTCTGGTGAGGCGGGCGAGGCGGACGGACAGGCAGGGTGAGATGGGTGACGGACGTGTGAGGGCCAAACTGTCGAGAGGCTGCCAACTTCCCCAGCTGTTGACTTAAAGCTTGTAACCTCTCGGCCTCCCTCAGCTCATCCTGCAGACAGATCCCTGTATTTGTTTTTGTTTGAATCCGACCTGGTTTCATCATCGTTATCACATAAATCAGCCAACAGTCATGTAATTGTTTAACATAAAGAGAAACTGAAGTGAGGTTATCTGTAGGGCTGCAGTTGACGATTATTTCTTCATCATCAAATATCTCGATTATTTGTTCAAATAATTGTAACAGTGTCCGAGTGATACCAGACTTTTGAGGCTGATAACGTGTTGATACGGATCCTTTTAGGGACTCCATTTTGTTCCCTTTGTACTCTCTGGTGGACAGACTGTGTAATGGTGACACTGTCCCTAAACTACCTCAAACACTGAGACTGAAAACTCATTCTTAACATAAGTTATTTGACATTTTAGCAGCTGTTCTGGAGCATTTCACTAAATCACACAATCAAATCTACATTCAGCATCTTGTCAATATCTTAACTATTAAACAGGAGAGTCCTTGAAGTGGTCAGAAAATTCTACATATTTATATCAACTGTGCAACTGTTGAGAAAGACTGTGTGACGTGATCAAAAGCTCTGGAACAGCTGCTAAATGGACCTTGTAGTTGTGAGATCGATTTGTTATTGACAGACATTGTCTGCTTTTTTAATTGCCAGATACTAAATCTTACTAAAATAAGTACTGGTTAATAGTTTAGTCTCTAAAATGTGCCAAGTAATATAAAATAAATATAAATTCTGATGGTACAAAGCTCAAAAAAAGGCAAATTCTCATATCTTAGAGGCTGGAACTTTGTTTTCCCTTTTTGTAAGTGATTCTAATGGTTTTTGGACTGACAATGATGAATCGCTGAATTCATTCCAGCTCCAGATATCTGTTTTGTAAAGTAAGCCGTGTTGCAGAGGGACGAGCAGAAAACCATTCTGAAGTCGAAAAACATCTCCGAGCTGTTTTCTTTAGGATGAAACCGTGGCGGGGCCCCCTCTCAGGCGTGTAAATCACTTTTCAAAGTGCCCTCTTAGCGGATGGAGCGTCGCAGACATGCCCAAGCTGCAGCAAGTGACCCTGAGATATGAGTGAAATTTGTGTGTCGTCGAGTCCGTGCATACGTCAGCGTCTCCGTGGAGCCCGACGGACGTCCACGTGCGATGAGGACGATGGCGGCGGGTGGTGGTGGTGGTGGCGGTGGTGGTGAAGGTGGTGATGATGATGCTGAGTCGGGTGGTTGAGTGAGTGGGCGATGAGAAGTGCCACCTCACAGAGAACAGAACACGATTAGTCAGGAGATAATCTCTGCTCTCCTCTGTCTGTGTGTGCAGTGTGGGCAAACTCCAAAGAAAACACTCTACTGTTTTCTTTACTTTTCTCTGCTTTCCACACACACACACACACACACACACGCGCGCTCCCACTCACACACACATGCACGCACACTAAACGATTACAGAGAGTTAAGCAAGAAATGACACAGGGCAGAGTGGGAGTTGTGTTTTCTTTGTGAGCGTGCATTGCGTTTTTGTCTGCGTACAAACGCGTATCTCTGCGCTGCGTGTTCGCGTTCTTCTCTCTCTCTCTCTGCTGTAGGTGAACCCGTCATAATCGGGATGTAGCTTAGTGGCGAAGCTCGAGGGTCCCCTGACATTCCTAACAGTTCCCCCAAGCATTCCTTCCCCCAAATTATGAACATAATGACGGAGGGGGGAAAAAAAAGCCATAGATACATAAATACTGGTCAGGGCAGTATTCACACTTTCCCCTGACCGGCCAGTCATTTTGACAGTGACGACCATTACACACACGCACACAGACATACACCTGGGATTTTGATCTTCCCATGCTAAATCTTTCCTACGTCTCCATGCCACTGCTATGGTAATATCTGCTCCGGCGAGGAGCGGGTTCGGTAATCTAAGCTTGGTGTGTTTATACATGTGTGGCCAGCGCAGGCCACCACCACGGCTAAACGTTTACAATAATAGTCTCCAAGTGATGCCTGTTGTAATAAAAGTCAAGCCTCTCGCTCGGTGCAGCGAAACCAATCTGTCGTGCTGATCTTATTATAGAGAAATTAAACTGTCGTGCCTCAGGCAGCGAGGCTGTAAACTGTGGAACTCAAACAAAAACACACTGGCGCTCGCCAGAACCTCCACCGGCCATGATACACAGGTGTGATACTGTCTGTGTACCGGGTACACATGTGGAGACACTGAAGTCTCTTCTCGTGTGTGTGAGAAAAGTCGGTCTGCTGTTTTTGTGCGTCTGTGCAAAATCCTGGCACCATGTTGAAACCAGGAAAGTTCAAGTGAACAACATTAATAACCAGATCAGACCATTTCTGCAACTGAAAATTTCTGTGGCATATTTTGCTCAACCCAAAAAAAGTATTGAGGTTCAACAGTTTATGTGTGATACAAGAATATTATGAAACTTTGACAGTGTAAATATCTTGGGACACTTTAACCTTTGTAAAAAGTCCACATTAAAACACATACTGATTTAAAAAAAACTGTTTTAAGGAACTTTTTCCTGTCACTGCTGCCATTAAAAATGTGTAATAACATTATTGTTGTGTCAAACACATATCTTCCTTATAAATTGGTTTAATAATTTAATCCTTAAAGTATTAAGACAACATGTTTATTAAATTCTTATGAAATACAAGAGAAACATGCTTTACAAATACAATTCATTTACCTATTTATAAGGTAATAATTGAGGTTTACAGGCCTTTAAAATACCAAAAACCTTAATTAAATATTAAAAACTTCATAAAATCATTGTTAATTTCAGCATTGTTGCATTAAATCATGCAGATTTTCAGTTTTTTTTTGCATCCTTGTGTGCTGCTAATGTTTTTTTTTTTATAGTGAGCAGCATGTTTTTTTTGTATTCTACTTTTAAAAAAAGTCTAAACTAAGCTAACAATATTTATTTCTGTCTCCGAGTACAGTAATAACAGGATACAAGCATCAAGTAGCAATCATGCAATTGAAGCAGCTTCAGAGGCTTCTGAATATGCAAATATTTGTAAGTTACAGTGAGAGTCTGCACAGCTGCTGATACCTGCTGTTGCAGAATAGTTTGAGTCTGCTGCAGCGTCTTTTGCTGCTCTGGTTTGTGTCTTAACATGCATCATTTTGGCAGCCGAGGCCTTGAGAGAGCGAACGAGAGAATGTCTCAGAGCCAGGCGATCCTCTCGGTGACGTGTTCATTCAGTCTGTGCGTGTGCGTGCGTGTGTGTGTGTGTGTGTGTGTGTGTGTGTGTGTGTGTGTGTGTGTGGACCCTGCTTAGGTTTAAGAGCCACGAAAGCATTACCAGAGTGTCAGTCAGCACCTCACTGCCCGGGGACGCAGCAAGACACACACACACACACACACACACACACACACACACACACACACACACACACACACACACACACTGTTGTATAGAGTTAGCCATGGGTAACTGTATTGTTGCAGGCCTGTTTTATGGTTAGAGTTGGTTCTTTTCTCATTTATTGACTTTGACTTGTGGGTTGAGTAAGAAAATATGGCCCATCATAACCACATGTGAAGTCTCAACGCTACTGTTCCTTATTCCTGCAGATTTATGGATCACGCTATGGATGTTACTGCAGTTGTTGTAATTCAAAGAGCGCTCCGAGTCGATGTCTTGTTATTCTCAAACGAATTAGCGAGACACCGATTCTGTCATAATCTTTGAAGTGCAGGCAGCATGCTGAAACATCAGCTGACCACTCACACGTAGCACAGTGCTAAGAAACAAAAGAACGAGGGAGTTAAAGGTGGCTGGGTCAAACAAAGTATGCAACTAGCGTTGTAGTTGCTGGTTGCATCCCCATCGTATCACCCTCTCCATGCAGTCTGTGTGAAACCGAAAGCCAGTGTTTTGTTTGTCCATTCAGAGCTGCTGTAGTAATGTAGTAAACTCCCTGTAAGAGGGAGCAGCCTCTGTACACACAGAAGGCTCATTCCAAGGTAACAAACCAAAACAACACAAATGAAAACATATTTATGAATATTATATTTAATTTCTGTCATATTCTATAAATGGAGCCCCCTAAATCTGACACACCTAAAGTTATATTTAAACTTAATTAAACTAAAACAAAGGATAAGTCAGCAGACAGGCGGGTTAACCTGAAGGTAAAAGTTGAATATGTTGGAAATGTTTTTGTGGGAAAAAAAAGGAATCTTTGAGTTATCAAGGAGTTAATGTATTTGTATTCATGCATCTTAAAATCAGTGTTTAGGCAACATTAAAATTAAATTAGGAAACTTTCAAATTATAGAGTTGATCTGCTCTTTGTAACCTTTTAATTTAAAAGATCAAACTTTGCAAGGATTTACTTCTAGCCTTTTTCTTTGACTTTATCTTATGCAAACTGGCAAATTATCAACCAGAGCTCTATATTTAGTGAGCACAAGTTTTGAACCAGCATTTTGAGTCCTCTTAAGTCAGATATGTGCACACCAACTCTGGGCTTTAAGTTTCTCATAAATGTCGGGACGGACCTCAAAAAGCCCCTCATTAAGTCCAACTGAAGAAATTCGAACTGACAAAACAATGGGAACACATTCAATGCACACAAAACCAAAAAACCTTAAACTGACCAGCACTTGGAGAGAAGGCCTTTCTCTTTCTGAGAATAATCAAGCTCCAGCGGGGGATAACCGTCTCCATTGTACGTGCATCAAGCGTCTGTCACATTTACCATGTAATTTACCACGTATGTTTACCGTTTGACAGACAGGCTTACCATTTAAGCCTTTATTTAGTCCTGGAAGTAAGTTTGATCTTCATTCACGAAGTCAGGAGAGTAAGGTCACGTATGACTAAGCTGGGGTGGGTTAATTCAGTTCAAGGCCACTTCACAACTTATTTTCTGCCTGGGAAACTAGTCCCATATGTCTGCATGTCTTATCAGACCCATTTCTCTATTGCTGTTTTATACACATGCCTCACGTTACACATGAGAAACACTGTCATTTCTCCTAAGGTCACGTGTTTGAAGCCTCCCTCTTGAGGTATAATTGTTTTATCTGCCAAGACATTTGAAGAATCCAGACTGTTGTCATGCCTCAGATGGGAAAGAACGCGACGAGTGATGGCTGCAGACTCATGCATCAATCTTCTATAAGTATCGCAGACATTTTCCTCACGCAGCGGCAGAAACAGAAAAATCTAGAAAAAAAACATCAACTTCATTGAACCAGTGATTAGCAGAGAGAAGCAGCTGCCAGGGTTGACTTGGCAGAGCACCAGGAGTGTCATTGTGGTATGTTGTTGTTTGCTTACAAGTGTAACCACACTGGGAGATTGTCACACAATAGCAGCTCTCAGTTTTTTTTATCCGTGCGTCTGTTGACGCTCGCTGTCAGATTGTGAGATGATCCGTGACGGCTGTGTGATGGGCAGGTCTCAGCAGAATTCCTCGAATGGCAGTTACACTTACAATAGATTTATTTTCTTACTGCTCTCCATAACAATTCCTGTCATAACTCTTCGTATGATTTTGATCCCTGCCAAGATATATAGGTCTCATTACTTATTCCCTCCCAGGCTCAGGAGTTCTGTGCGAGACGTTCTGCTGCCTACTTGGTCAGTTTCCAACATCCATTGACAAAAAACCCTTTGAAAACTAATAAAAACACACCAACTTTGTCTGTGCCCAGTTTTCCCTGCCAGGAAGTGAACACCGGGTTCTGAATATGTGAATATGCAGATGAAGTGTAAGGTATCACTGCAGAGGAAGAGATTTCATATGCAAGGCTTTGAATGGGTCTCTGTGAGCCCGGCGCTGTATCCGCTCCCACGCCGGTAAACGGGTAAGGCGACCCCGGGCTGGACGGGTTGTGGTCAGCCTCGCAGCGAAGGCGGAGGTCTGAGAGGAGAGAGAGCTCTGTCGATGGACTGTTTTTAACACCTCCACTCATCCTTGTTAGTTCGTTATCGTGTGTGTTTGACCGAAACACTTGCTGGGCACCGGAGTAGAAGAATTACCCGTGTGCTGCCTCTAAATTACATATTTTATTTGCTGTAGCTTGTTGATTGCTCTCTTGTTTCAACAGTTAGCTGCTCTAAAATGTCTTTAATGTGTTTAATTTGGCTTTTTTTTACGCTTTGAATGAGGCATTGTCAGACCTAATACTGAGAAAGAGAGAGCAGATTTCGGCCCCAATCTGTAACTTGAGAGTAGGTTTCAAACCGCTCCCCGCTGATCTGCTTCTCTCAGTGTGTGTGTGTGTGTGTGTGTGTGTGTGTGTGTGTGTGTGTGTGAATATAATATCTTCTGGAGCAAACAGCTGGATAGCCAGAGGTTGCGCTTGTGGTTTAGCCAGGTTGCTGTTGGATCGTGGGATAGTTCGGGTCAGCAGATTTTCTTCCTCCGTGTTGTCCTCGAAGTTGATCATCATCTGTCCATCAGGCACTGACTTGCTGTGTATTCTGTCCACATCTACACCGTCCACTTATTTCTCAGCACTTTTAACTTGATACATAATGTTTCACTGCCTGGTTTCAAACATCTTCCTCTTCAGGGATTAGACTGCAGTTGTTTCGGCTGTCCCTTCCTGAAAATATTCCCTGCTACATGTTTCTTTGACATTGTCTTTCCGTTGTGGTGGGATAAGTAGAGGAAGATAAAGGAAAGCCACTCCGCTGCTCTGCGTGGCAGAGAGAAAGCCTTTCCATTGATATCCAAAACTTCCAGCAGAGCACTTCCCCTTCCCGAAAACCCTTCCCTGCCACAGGCCTCCTTCAAAGACCGGCCACTCCGCAACGGTCCGACCCCGGCATGCCGACCCCTGCTCCGATGTTCCCGCCCTGGTGAGAGAGGCGGGCGGAGCCGGGCTGGACTTGAACCCGAGCAATTGTTTTCTGCTAACCTTTCTGTGTGTGTGTGGGTATTTGTGTTTGTGTGTGTGTCCACGTGGGTCTGTAAAAGTGTGAATCATGAGTTTCTGCTGATGATATGTTGCTGGTATTTAAGGTCATTTGACGCTGACAGTAATGATGATGATCTAAACACAGAGGGCCACACAGAGGGAGAGTGTTGTTAACGTGATGAGAGATGAGTAATATTTTAGGGAAGCGTCTTTGGAAAAGATTATGTCCAGCTCAGATGAGTCCTGGCAAAAAAGACAGAACTTTGTGCAGGACAGTTTGTTGGTTATGTATAAAATTCTATTTATTCTAACATATCATGACAAACATTTAGCTGCAGAGGGCGTGTGAAAAGCAGCAAGAAAAACAGGAATTTAAGGCCAGAAAAAATGACAAATTTTAAATAACAGAAAGAAAAATATGTAAAAAAAAATAAGACCCTTAAGAAAGAATTTGAATTTATTAGACAAAGAGACAAAATGTCTTGAAGCGTTTGATGTTAATTAATCACATCTTGGCACAACATTTAACCCTGTAATCAATTATTTATGGAAACTAGTGACCAGAAGAACTTCAAGATAAACTGATGGATGCACCGCCCTGACTTTTTAAAGGCGCTATGGTCGACCTGTTAGCAAGCTGATTTCTATTTGCACATGGGGCGACATTGGCATTCAAAGTCTGGTATCCACACTGTATTTTTAGCGCTGGTTTTGTCTCCACTGAATCTCCACCTCTCTACCTCATTGATGTCGCTTAGATGAACATACAGATAGATGAATCATACAGTAAAATGCATTGTACCAATTTGAACAATACG